>OU343160.1:72713631-73913631 GCA_910595825.1 Philhelius pedissequus | reverse complement strand
TCAAATGCGAATTTTCGAAAAAAAATCGATTCAGTCGTTTTCGAAATATTGAGTTTTCAAAAAAAAAATGTGTTGTGTTTTTTTTTTAATTTAACGAACAAATTTTTTGTTTTACATTAGTCCTTAGATAAATATTAGACTTTGGGAGCTTCTGCATAAAAATTTTCAAAAAACTCAAAGAACAGTTCTACTAGAGGTACCAAAAATAACAATTTTTTTCCAAAAAAAAAAAAAGAAATACAAAATAGTACATACACCTTTTCCCTTCAATTGATTGTTTTTTATAAAAATTGTTGGAGTCGTTTTTGAGAAAAATTAAATTTTTCTTTTTGGCAAAAAAAACAACAAAAATAATATTTTAGATACCATTGTTTGCGTATTCTTCTACATACATAATTACTGGCGAAACCAAGGGCACATAACATACATATTTCTAGGTGTATGAGTTTAACCAAATGCCCATAGAAAAATATAATTTGCAGTGTGTGTATGCTGTACATTTTATTAGAGTCTGTAATCATTGACCTAAAAATATTGCGTGCCCAACTAACATCCCCTGACGAAACGCATTTTCGACTAAAGGTCATAAAACTCATTCGATGTGGCTTAATCTACACAGTCCACAAAAACAAAACAAAAATAATATTTTACATTATTGTGTATGTTTTCTTCTTACATACATAAAAATGTACCGTTATTTTTCGTCTTAAAATAATGGATTAAACAATATGTACCAATTTTGAAGCAAATCCGTCCAACCATTTACGATCGGCAGACGGAATTGCAGGACCCACTTTTTTCGTATTCGCTGTCATCCTTATGTCAAGTTTGATCAAAATCTCTAGTTCGATTTGTTTTAGGTAGGTAACTAATAAATTTAATTAAAATATGTAATTTTTTTTTAATGGGCCCTATCGAGAATTTCAGATGTAATTTCGTTTCCCATGGAATATTTTATTCCCTGGAAATTTTTCCTGCGATCGTGAAACTCCCACGGATCTTCCCCCGAACAAAAAATCGTTTGAAATGACAGCAAAATGCCCTGTTATCTTATCCCCTATTACCAATAAATTCCGAAGGAATCATTTGAGCATCATTCACGTTCCCAAATTTCAAATTGGAGAAAAATTTCCAGGGACATTTTTTTTTTCACAATAATTAATTCATTAATAATAATATTTACTTATTAATGCCTTATGTAACATTGAATATCAATTGGTCTGAACAACAAAACCTCTATGTAGACTTAATTCTGACTTCGAGGAACCCAAAACACATTACAAAAATTTATAATGAATTTTTTGATAAAAATGGTATGACTCCCACAAAATGGGTAGTGTGTTGTTCTGTCGTCGCAAATAAAAACAAATTAAAATGGCAGTTACTCTAAGCTACGTATAATTCTGAACGAGTATGTCCTCATCACCAAACTTCGTAGTTAAGAAAATCTACCTCATCATTGCCGGCCACACAATCAACTTGTTAAAATATCGATTGAAAATTAAACACACGCTTTTTTAGTTGCCATATCAGAAAAGGAATATCTTATCTCATGAATATGTCATAAGATAGAACATTAATAATGTTTAACAACCAATAAACCAAAACCAAAAGCCAGTCTTTAATTTATGTTCATACCTTATCAACTTTCCAATCCATCATATTGTGTTTTTTTTTTTTATAAAATTACAACAGTTACTGACCACTCACATTTTATCAATAATTTCAGTCTCCAATGGGTCGAAATGGTTTAACAGGTGGAATTCAACAAATGTCACCACTCGCACTGGTAACCCATGGTAATCCACAAGCAGCGGCTGCAGCAGCCGCACATCACAGACTGATGACACCATCCTTTGGTCAAGTGCCCAACTTGGTGCAACATGAAATCGAACAACGTATGATGGAATATTTAAAATTAATTCAACCGAAAAAGGATCAACCTCGTCCTAGATCTCAGAGCCCAGAAACTACAACCCGCGATGCTTTAAATGCCCTCGAAATGTCGCGTGTAGCTTTGTGGTCGATGTACCACAACAACACAAGTCCACCAGCTTCGGTTAATACTTCACCACAGGGAATCGAACCACAACGGTTAGTGTCTTTACTACAGCGAATTAAGATTAATGTGCTTAAACTAATTTAAGTTTTCTTCCTATTTTTAGCGAGGCTCTAAACCTTTCGGACTCGCCACCAAATATTGTTATAAAACGAGAACGTGAACATTCGGAGTTAGGGGCGAATTCGGATAGGGAAGATTTTAATCAACCACCACCAGCTAAACGAGTACTTCCAACAAATATGTATATACCACCAGCTCGTTTTCAGGATGAACAGAGTATTGAAGATATAGACCATCACACACCGACAAACACACCTCTAGAGCATTTGGAGCCCAATCAACATGACATGGCAACGAAAACTCACACAGGTGTAAATGTTTCTTTTTTATCGCCGCCGGTGATAAATTCATCACCGAAAAAAATTAATCCAAACGAAAACAGCGACGAAATTGGCAGTATTCAGCCAAGCCGGCTGCAGGTCAAGCCAGAAAAAGAAATCAGCAATGTTATGAGTAATGGAGAATTATCACTTCTTTCGGGAATGCAGTTCAAATTGTCACGAAAATGTAAGTAAATAGATACACTACTTAGCTAGGTACCTACATACATATAAGAAAATTGACGAGATTAGATAAATGCCAATTAACAATATGAAATATTCATATAGGTATACCATTATTGTTAAACGTGACTCGGAATATGCCATAGTATAACAAAAAAGTATAGTTTAAGCAGCCCCGTAGGGTTAAAACTGCATGAGACTTCCGGAAATTAGTTGTCTGATTCGGAAGGCCTCCCAGCTACAGCTAACTGTTATAAATTGGCATTTCTCTAGTCCTGTCTAATATTGTTGGGATAGGGCGAAGCGCGAAGCTAGAAAAAAACAAAACAAAGTTCCGGGAGCAAGCTATATGCTTCTGACCTTAGAGGCCGCATAAATATAATAACTACTTATATGTATAAAAATAGCTGTTCTAAATTGCTATTTCGAAAGTCACTTCAATACAAACGTGTTTTGTTTTGTAATTCACCAAATTAACTACATTTATTTTGAGAATAGATTAATTATTTGTTCTAAATGAATAATTTTATTCGAAATATGATTTTATAACAAAAAGTTTTACTTGCTCTAATAGCGAGTTTCATTAAAGATAAGATTGCTCTTTCCGTCAAAAGATTTGATTTTTTAGAATTTTGAGAGTTTTATTGCAACAAAAAGATCAAATCTCAACACGAAAGATTTGATCTCTGATGAGTTGTCAGATTTGATCTCAATGCACACATGTGCATTCTTTTCTGTCAAGCGTCAAATGCAAAATATTTTGTTATTAATTTGTTGTGAACTTGTTCCAGTTCATGCTAAAAAAATAAACAAATAATGGACGAAGATGTTAATAATTTATATTTTATAAATTTAGTGGAGTTTTTGATTGCTTCATCTTCACCTTCCTTGTCATAATCAATATTGTGTGTGTCAGTCATTTACCAATACTACAATTAAATCTGGAAACAAGTTTAAATGAAAAAAAATTAATCTCGATTTTGAGAGCGGATTTTTGAAATTTGAATGAAATTCGCTGTAATGAAGATGATAAAGGATTCCAAAAAAATATTGTTCGTCGATCGGTTTTTCTATTTGTTATACAAAGCCTAAACGGATCAACTGATTCGGCAAAGACATTTGGTCTTATAAGCATATCATATATACATATATATTTAAACGTTATATTAACTTAACTTAAACGTCCCAAGCCACATAATTTGACATATGTTAATAAATGAAAATATTTAGGACTGTATCACATAATAATAATAATGTATAATAATTTTCAGTATGCCTGTAAGACTTGAAGTCTTTTAAATGCAACCTGAATTGCACGGCACTCGTTAGAAATTATATAAAGATAGGAAAGCATTTTTTGTGTGTTGGCTAAGTGGATTTTCGAATTAGTTATTTACTATCTCATTTTAAACCACCGGCGGCATCCAATTAAAATTGGAGGTGTAGAAAAGAATGCTGCCTAGTGTGCACGTCTAAGTTACCAGTCAAGCACTATGCCACCATCACAACTAATTCGTTTCTAATATAATGGGAAAACTCATTAGTGTTGATACAAATTCAACATTCTATCTCATACAGTCGCATGATAGAATGATGCAATCTATTTCGACAATAATTAATAATAACACTTTGTGAGATATTCTGAACTTACTTTAATTAGTATTTAAACAAATAAAAACTTATAGTAAAATAATTAATATTTGTATTTATTTTCCAGCTATCGGCCCCAATGGAGAACAACAACTGGTTGTGAATCTCGAACTTAATGGAATGAATTACGAAGGCGTGCTCATTGCCAATCCTACTTTATCTCAAAATACAGCCTGTACAAGAAGCGCATCAAAAACACCACCCCTCCCACTTCCAGCCAGCATAATTGGCTCCAATGGGCCGAGTGATGTCCAGAAAAAAAATCGCATAGATGAAAGGCCCTTGCCTCTCATACAACCATAAATAAAGGCTAAAGGTTCCGCAAACAAATCTTCAGTGGTTGAACTATTTGCCAATATGACAATTGAATTGCCACACACCAAAATACCAAAGGATCCGACGGTTATTTTCTTTCCAACTGTAAATATAGATCGACAAGAATTTAGATTTTAAGTCACTTAGTTAAGCCATATAATTGCTAACTTTAAATATACGATTAATAAATCTACTCACATTATACTATTACATGTCAAAATAGCCCTTTCTGCGGAGTGATCATTTAGAATAGTTCTTACAAGATAACCAAGTGAAACACAATCCATTTCATCTTTTTAAACATTTTTATTGTAAAAGAAAAAAAAAACAAAATTATGAAATTTCTTTATCGAGTAGAATATAATTTTTGAAATCAAAAAGACATTTTGCTAATTCAAATTTCTGGATTTTTTTTTTTGTTATTATACGAACTACAACAAATGGAAAAGCAACTGAGAGCAATCAGAGACAAAATTTATTTGTAGTTTTAATAAATCTTTAAATGTTGTAAACTACTTCAAGGAGATGTTAACTGACTCGATATTGACAATTTAATTGTACAAATGGAGCTAACATATTAGCATTAAATTACAAAATATATAAATACCCATAAAATTAAATTTTTACAACTTTAAATACTTTATACGAAATGTGCTAGTGTTTCGAATGCGACATTTACAGGCAGATATTACTGATTTTTTGTTAGAATATTTTTTGTAATTTTAAGTTGGCAAAACAAAATGCAAATTGTAAATAGCTTAGTTTAGTCTTGTAATAGAATATCTGCATATTGCTTACTTGTTAATAAAATTGATGTTCTTCTGAAAAATAATTTTAATATAACATAACAATAAATTATATTATTAATTCGAATTAAGAACAAATTAAGAGCCATTCGGCTCTTTTTTGACTAAGTTTATAATTTAATGTTAACATTGTATTTATCTAATGTTATTTAATAATTATTATTATAAATTAGCACCGCGAAGAAAAAGCGATGAGCTTATCGTTATTTTTTTACTTTTGAGTTGTGAATTCATTATTCATTTCGGTTATTAGTATTACATATTAAAATAAAACCTTAGCAAAAAAAAATCGCGAAATGGAAATTACGGTTTTATTTTTTAATCATAAAATATTATTGGAAAACGAAGCAATATTTTTGGGGTGAGCTAAGAATGATCAGAGGAAATTTGTTTAAAATTTAATAAAACATAACGAAGGGTTATTTTTTGCTAATTTGTTTATTATACGTGCTTTGGAAATTTTGTATGTAAATAATGCTCAAGTATCTGTTTTCGACAACCTTAAATTAAAATCTGATCTGTTCGTAAAATTTGAATATGGATAATTTCCTTTTTTTTTTAATTTTCTTTTTTCGTCATCGTGTCGTTGTCCTCTTTTATGTGTGTGGTAATCAGCGCCCATCCTTTTGTATTTCGTTCCATAAAAAGACTGTCGACTGTAGTAGTAAATTAATAGAAACAAAAAGCAAAATAACAGTTTTTATCAATTGAGAAAAAAACAGGGCATTGCTGTTTTCAAAAACAGCCTTTTCCACTGAGTGGTTACATTGTAGCTTAAAAAGGAGGAACTTCTTTTTCATTGATACACATGAATTTGAGTGTTAAATTGATCACATGTCGCTTTTGAAAAAGGTCCAATGGATAGTTCAATGTCGAACATTTCTGATTCGACAAATGAGACTGGTTACAAATACCCAAGTCCATAAATTTAATTTAATTAAATAATAAATCGAATAAATTCGAACATTTTTTTGTCGATTTTTGTTAACAGAATTTATTAAAAAACATGCTAAATTACTATGCACATGACAGGGACCAACGCATTAACGAATATACGTCCATTTTTACATTTCGTTCACATGTTTTTTTTATTCGTCGCGAATGTAAGTTGACAATCTGATTTTGAGGTTAATCGCGCGCGAACAATTTATTCGTTAAAGTGTGGATGCTATGTGGAACGCGAATAGAGTTTGACTGTTCGTAACAATCAGAAGCAATTCACCACGATCAATGTTGTTTTCTCAAATTTATCTTATTTTGTCAATTAAAAAGTAAAGTAATTAAAAGTAAATATAAAACTTTTATATTTGTGTCTTAGCATTAATATAAATTGTATTTCTACAATTTTATTTATATTTTCTGAAGAATTTAGATTGGTAAATTGTTTTAAATCAAATTTATTCGTCGGTAATAGGTAGCTCCCATGTGAATAGTCCTTTAAGTACTATGCACATGAGAGCGACCAACGAATTAACTTATATTCGTCCATTTTGACATTTCGTTTATATGGCTTTAATTTTATTGGTCACGAATATAGGTTGAAAATCTGATTTTGAGGTTGGACGCGCGCGAACAAATTACTCGTTGAAGGGTGGATGGTATGTGGAACGCGAATAGAGTTTGACTGTTCGTAGCAATCAAATGCAGTTCGCGACGACCAATATTGTTTTCTCAAATTTATCTTATTTTGGCTATTAAAAAGTAATTTTTTCTGTCGTAAACATTAATATAAATTATAATTCTACAATTTTGTTTAGAATTTGTGAAGAATTTAGGTTGGTAAATTGTTTTAAATGGAATTTATTCATTTATTCGTCTGTCGTTGATCGCTCTCATGTGAATAGTCCTTTTGATTTGCCCAACGTTAACGCGTCGATCATGGTATGTAATGGTATGTAACTATTCGAGCCATTTATTTACAACCAGATTTTTTGTTTTTTACTAAATCAAATTTATTGAAACAATATTAATTGATAGGTAATAAACGAAAATAAATCGATCGTTCGTTTTTAAAAAAAGAAAGAAATTGTTTTCAGCGATACAAACATATAGTTATATAAAAGTAACGGCGTATAAAAAGTTCGTCTCGAAAGGGGGTAGGCATGCCGCTTAAAAACAAAACGGTAAAAAAAACATTTTTTAAAGCGGAAATTACGCCTTTAATTCATTTTAAGCGTTTAACACTCAACGACCTTCCATCACATTAGCAGCACCATCCATATCCTGTTCCTACCTACCGACAATCAACAAAAAAATTAAATCCACATTTGGAGTTATAACATCTTCGGATTTCTAGGTACTAAGAACTCAAGATTCCCGAGGAAGCACTAAAACTTAAATAGTACAAAAATATTGCAGTCAAATTAGCCAGACGGGATGGATCCTAATTAGTACATACATTTGTACATTATAGTCTCAATTTTTTTTGGAGTCGGCGTTCACTCACTTATTAGATATGTTATCTCGGATACCAAGCTATCGGAGTATATCTGTGGACGAATCAGATAGGTTAACTGAAAGCTGTCAAAAACTCAGAACAAATCGCATACCAAATTAATTTTGCAGTCAGCTGTTCTATATATTTGTTCTACGATAGCTAGTTATTCCAATTTTTTTGGGATAACTCAAGATAGCTTTCATGACAACAGCTCTGTTTTCATCAGATGTGCTTTTGCACGTATTACAACAACAGAAATTTATTCCAGATTGCTGAGAATAACTGAGTGAACGTCCTCAACATTTCGAATAAACATATAGGCTTAGGTCTGAGACTGTGATGGCATACTAAAATTTAAGAAAAAATCCTTAGGAATAAAAAAAAGTCCAAAGACCGTTTTACAATAGAATCCATTAAAGAACAAACAAAAAAACTACATAATATGTCGGTAAGTTTGTTTTTTTTCTTAGGATACTGAAAATAAACCAGAGATAATTTCTGAAATAAACAAAGCATTACTCGTATGATAAGGTTTGTTCCTGCATTTTCTGGGAACAAATTGGCAGTTGATGAGATTTTTAGAGTATAAGGATACGAATCTCAAGATTTGTTCGTTTAGTTCCAAAACTGCTGTCAAAAAAGTGTACTCGCATAAAGGTAGTGGGTAAGATAATTATATAAATTAATGACGGACTCTTAAAAGTATGTAGTTGCTTGAAAGGTAATAATTGTTTACATATGATGTGTAAATCGAAGCAAATACTTTAAAAAAAACATTCATTTAATACAATTCGCCATAATTATGTATAGGTACATCAACTAATCCTTATATTCTTGGTGCTTCTTTGTTAATTAAATTTAATGTGATGGAAAAAAATTGCGTTTTTGAACGATTGATGAAAATGATCGAGCATCATTACAGTGATACGCTTGTGAATTTCCTTTTTTAACTGATTTATTCTGGGAATTAAATTAAATCAAAATTTTAATTCAACTAACGCATTAGCAATACATTTACAGCCGTATCTATAATAAAATTTTAAATATACCTTTAACCAACATATTAAGTTCAATATCCGTATCTATAAACAATTTTCTCATTTGAACAAGGTTACTTAAAGGTGTCTTAACTTAAACAGCATTCATGACATTTAGAGGTTATTTAAATCCATCTTAATTTTGACATATCAATTTGAAAAATGGTGAATTTCAAGCTTGAGACTTCAGCCACATCCAAATATTGAGCTTTTAAATTTTCATCACACTACAAAGAAAAGTTTAACGCAGCCTTTTGTTTTTACAATGTACATACTATTGAATACTGTTTATCATTTTTAGCTTTTGAATTGTTTTTTGACTTTTTTTTTACATGCTGTCATTATTCTTCTTTTTATTTGAATTGTTAGGCGGATTCTAATCATCATAAGGGTCATGGTCATTTGTGTCCAGTTCTTCAATCAAAAATTCAATTCCTTCATCAGGAATATTTTGAGGAATTGTGGAATCGGAATCGAATTTATTGTTGCCCACAGCAAATTCATTAGTTGATTAAAATGAGATAGTAAATACCTAATTCTCAAATCTATTGTGCCAATTAAGTTCCCTTTCTTTCTATTATTTCTAACTATACTCTGTTAGTTTTTGAGACGGTTGATAGTGCTGTGTTTATTTACATTCAAAATGGCTTCAAGTTCTTCCAAGGACAGAAGTTAATACTTTATTTATACGTTTTTTATTTATTTTCACGTTAAAATCTCTTAAAAAAAGCGACTACTATTTTACTTCTTGGTGGTGTGGAGAATGATAGATTTATTTTTATGTGGACTTTGTTTAATTTTTTTTTAGATTTAGCTTACGATGTACATGTTTCTGCCAATTTAAAATGCTCACTACGGCAACCATGGCAAATGGAAAAGCTTTATTATTTAGAGATAGCTTGTTGAAATCCATAATAGTAAAGGTGAAAGGCAAATAACCTATCTTCCCTGTACTGAAAATATAAATTGAACAGAGTATAGTGCCGTCAAGTTACATTTAAAAGAAATTAGGTCTTACTGTCATATAGTTAAAATTTAAAAAAATATTTAAAAAAAAGTTTAAATTAAAATAAAACATACGAGTAGAGAAGTTCCTTCCAGGCTTCACGCTTAGCTTTCGACATGTTTGTATCCACACTCTTATCTTCTAAGATGGATATTCTTTCCTCTATCAAGTCTTGAAGTAGAGTCTGTGAAAATACAAGGTTTCATTTTTTATTTTATTTGGTATAGTTGTAATATACTCCATTCATTCCCTTATCTGAATAATCCGAATTCTCTGACCTTTTTCTTTTCCTGGAAGGTTCGACGGCTTCCTATGTTTTGTTTTTAAATCGACAACAATCTCAGTCATGTTTGTTTATTTACAAATTAAAGCTGTCACAAAATTGCATTCATGTACAAAATGCACTAGAATTTTAATTTAATTGTAGCAGATTTGTTAATTTCTTTGCGTTACGATCGTTTAGTTAAGTACGAACGAGAAATCTATTACAGATATGAATTTAAGTAACGTTGCTTAGAGCCAATTTAAACTGTAAAGTAATCTTAATTACCTAAATAAACTCTAAGAGGCGTTTTAAAAAAATCTAATAGATACGGCTGTAAGTTTTTAAACTATCTTCTTCAAAAACAGTTTTACTTAGCGATTTATTCATTTTAAATAAGTAAATAAAACATAAATTTAAAAAAAATTATTAATTCTATAAAATCCAAACAAAAATTTAATAAACGTAAACGAATTTTCCCCAACTGTATGTCTGTATCACTATAGGGTTGTTCGTTGAGCCCTGAAGTCGCCCTAGGTTCGCCATAGAGCCTTTTTTTTAAAACATAAAATCACCCTGATAAGCAAATTCTGTGTTTTTTAAAACCTATTCTCGGCCTTAACACGCCCTGAAATAGATCCAAGTTTTTGACTGTGGCAAGTTGAGGTAAATGTATAAACGTCAAAGTCCCATGAGATCTAAGGTAGGGATGGGCCATATTGAGAAAAATATAATTATCGAATCGAAAACATCGATGTTTTTACGAATTTCCTTTATTCTTTCTTCAACATAGATATTGAATCTTCAATTTTTTATTTTAATATCGATGTTTCAATGCACATCGCTCATCCCTAATCTGAAGTATTTGCTTTGTTGTGAATTCTCGTTTTGTAACTTGAGGCAATTTGTTATTTTTAAATGGGATTTAAAATAATATTCAAATTTAATTTCAGAACATCGACATACAAATTAGAAACTAAATTGAAGTTGTGGATTTGCATAAGGCCAAATCAAATTCACTAAGGAATTAAATTTAAAAATAATTTTAATTAATAGATGACATAATTTACTTTTCTGCAACAACAAGTTGTAAGACAAGTTGTCAAAAAAACCTGGGTCGACCCTGGGTAAAGTTCAACCACCGAACCTACTGACTGATCTATTGACTTGACATTTCAAAGTTTTAAAATAAAGCTCCAGCCAATGCTCATACTCATTTATTCTGAGCAATCTGAAATAACTTTCTGTTGCAAGGCGTGTAAAAACGCATCTGATGAAAAAAACTTTTGTCTTCATGAAAGCTATCTTGAGTTATCCCAAAAGTCTTAGAATAACTAGCTATTCGAGAATAAATGTATAGAACAGCTGATTGCAAGCTTCATTTGATATAAGTTCTGTTCTGGTTTTTTGACAGCTTTCATCTAACCTATCAACTTCGTTCACGAATATACTCGGATAGTTTGGTATCCGAGATAGCATAATCTAATAAGGAAGTGAACTCCCGCAATGAGCTGTATATTAATTCTACATAAAATTTTATATTTAATAAGGAAGCAAAAACTATAATTACTGTGCAAATATGTACAAGCAAAATGTTGCAATTAAATAATATATATTTAATCCTTTTGATATATGTAACTGAAATAATAGCACTCTAGTCAATATGAGTACTCAAGAATAATTTACACAGTGTTTATTAATCAACAGTTTTAAGTAGCGCTCAATTTGTTGACAAACTTATCACCTTATCGATTGTTACATAAGTTGAAATAATATCTATAAAAAAAGAGATTATTATTATTTATTATGTATTTAAGTTTAATGATACAAATTAAATTCGAGGCTATATAAATAACTTGGAAACTTTTACCGTAATTCAGTTATTGTATTTGATATGGGAACCGCCTGTTTAGTTTTTGTGTCACAAATTTTACTTGCAGCTACAATTCTAGCCTGTAAGGCTCCTGATATAGTTGAAACGAAAAAAGATTGGTGGCAAACTGCACAATTTTACCAAATATATCCCCGGTCTTTCAAGGACTCGGATGGCGATGGAATTGGTGACATAAATGGAATTACCTCAAAATTGGAATACCTTCAAGAAATCGGCGTAACAGCAGCTTGGCTTTCTCCAATTTTCAAGTCACCTATGGTTGACTTTGGTTATGATATTTCAAGTTTTTATGAAATTCAGCCCGAGTACGGAACAATTGATGATTTCAAGAATCTAATTGCCAAAGCAAAATCTCTTGGTCTGAAAATAATACTAGACTTCGTCCCAAACCATGCGAGTACTGAAAATGAATGGTTTAAGAAATCAGTGAAACGTGAGAAAGGCTTTGAAGACTTCTTTGTTTGGCATGATGGATATGAGAATCCTAATGGAGGAAAACGACTTCCACCAAGTAACTGGGTAAGCCAATGGAACTATAGTCTGAACAAAAATTATTATTTAAATATAGCTTCAATCTTTCAGGGGCTCTGCTTGGGAATGGAATGACGAGAGAAATCAATTTTATCTGCACCAATTTGCAGTTCAGCAGGCTGATTTAAATTATCGCAATGCATTGGTTGTTGAAGAAATGAAACGTGTATTAAGGTTTTGGTTAGATGTCGGTGTGGCGGGTTTCAGAATTGATGCTGTTCCAAATCTGTTTGAGGCTCTTCCTGATAGTTCAGGACATTATCCTGATGAGCCCCTTAGTGGAACCACTGACGATAAAGATGATAGTGAATATTTGAATCACATTTATACACAAAATCAACCTGAAACTCTTGACATGGTATATCAATGGCGTACTGTCATGGATGATTATCAGCGAATTAATGGTGGCGAGACGAGAGTCCTCTTGATTGAAACTTATTCACCCGCTTGGTTTACAATGCCACTGTATGGAACTGCTACTAGAAAAGGTGCTCATTTGCCTTTTAATTTCAATTTGATAACCATGTTGGAGAAAGGATTCAAAGCAACAGACTTAGAAAAAAGTATATCCGCTTGGTTGGATAATATGCCTGCAGGCCAAACTGCTAATTGGGTGGTAAATTTCGTGTTTTGTTTGAGGCTTTGACGTTGATGGTTTCACAATCATTTTTTTTAAATTATTAGACTGGGAACCATGATAGAAGGCGCACAGCAAGTCGATATGGAATTCAATTAGCTGATACTATGAATATGCTGGTTATGATGCTTCCTGGAGCAAGTATTACCTATCAGGTATGTGTTTATTTTATTTTGCGAACGTAATTGGTTGCACGTTATTCAAGCATATTTTCATGCCGAAGAAGAACTTTCGTTTCTTTATATATAGAAGTAATATATCAATTTGCAACCACAAAAGTTTATAGAGTACAGTTCTTTCGGGTAATGTGGTTAATTGTTTTCAGCAATCTGCCCTATCGAGGTAACCGTGTCGGAGCGGATTATTTTTCGCTTTGTGGGAGAAATGTTCCGCACAGCTGTTCGGAAGATTACCTCGAAGCAAATATTCTTCGATTCGGACGATTTCGGAGAATTCTCCGCTCCGACGCAACGCAACGGTTACCTCGCTAGGGCCAAATATTTTTTGAGGGGCTAAACAGTTTTTCCGTTTTTTGAAACATTGGCAATAGCATAATTTACCGTAGATAAATCAAATATTTGCTAAATATTTATATTAGTGCAGAATTAACCTTTTACAAAAGTGACGGGTAATGTGGAGTAGTGCTTCATAGATAAATAATTTTAAAATACAACAGCAACGTTATGCAAAAGTTATCTTACATGAAGTACATTCGTTTTCGGAATTCAATTTTCAACAGCTGAAAGAATAAGTTTGTCCGTTGAGCCCTGAAGTCATCCTAGGGTCGCCGTAATGCGTTTTGTTTGAAAAACCAGAAGTCACTCTAGTGAACAAATTCAGTGTTTTTTTAAGCCTAGGATCGCTCTGAACTCGCCCTGAAATAGATTTAGGATTTTATCGGGGATAAGTTGAGATAAATGAATAAACTGTTAAAGTCACATGAGACCTGAAGTTGTGATGAGCGATATTGAGAAAAATATCAAAAACTCATAATCGATGTTAATAATTATCGAATCGAAAACATTGATATTTTTATGGAATTTCCTTTATTCTTCTTTCACCATCGATATTAACGTGCGTTATATATGTAAGTTATGGATTCGTAAAAAAATCGAACTCGTCTTAATACGTCTTGCCAAGTCGATCAACAAAGTTGCAAATTTCGTGATTCTAAAAACTTTAACGTATCGGAGTTATTGCTTGATTTTCATCGCTTAAACTGGAATTCAATCTATTTCATGCAGAATGTGAATGAACAAATATCTTTTTTAACAATAATATTAATCTTCTTTTTGATACCCATGTTTTAGTCAAAACTCGTTTGATAAAACATAAAGCTTCACCCTGGGTGAATGGCGACATCATTTCTGCAATGTCTACGGAACAAAGTTGTGAAAATGATTAGATCGGCCAAGTTTATATTTTATGAACAGAAG
Source organism: Philhelius pedissequus (assembly GCA_910595825.1). NCBI lineage: Eukaryota > Metazoa > Arthropoda > Insecta > Diptera > Syrphidae > Philhelius > Philhelius pedissequus. The sequence goes on along the minus strand of OU343160.1, from coordinate 73,898,995 downwards.
CTCGGAACATCAAAATCCACTAAAGACACTTGGAAACATCTTCGAGAAGTAGGTATCGGGAAACAACAAAAGTTTCTCACTGATGAGATTGACTGCAATGCCCTGAATAAGGGGTTTACTTTATTACCGTGTTCTCTATCCGATGTGTTTCTCAGTGAACCCTTTAATGTCGAATAATCATTTTCAGCCTGTTCTTTTAGTTTCGACAGATTATCCGACAACCTTCTCAGTATATGTCAGTCTGGCTTCCGACCAAAACGTAGTTGTAAATCGGCATTACTTCTTGTTGCAGATTAAATAAGAGTTGCCTTAGATAAAGACCATTTTGTTCTGCTCACGCTATTAGACTATCTCCAAGGCCTTTGATATCGTAAATCAAACAGTACTTTGTAGAAGACTGCAACAAAGTTTTGGATTTTCAACTGAGTCGTGCAAACTGATCCGCTCATATCTCAAAAGTAGAAAACAACGTGTTGTTGCAAATCGTAGATCCTCTAACTTTGCTAATGTACCTCACGGGGTCCCACAAGGATCAAAGACATTGCCTATCTATCGTAAGATTTTCGATAAAACTAGACTAAGCCATCTGGAGATAGAGAATCAGACCATCGCTTATGTTGATTCTGCACGTAATCTATGTATGGTTTTCGAACGGACTCTTACTTGGAATGACCATCTAACAGCTCTATAGGGAAGGCTTATGGAAGTCTTAGAGCTCTTCGAATCGTTCAAAGCTTCATTCCACAGAAAACTAAGCTTCTGTTAGCAAAAACCCTTTTGCTTCCAATGCTGCTTTACTGTTGTGAGGTGTTTGGCGATTTGGACTATGAGACGTCTAGAAAACTTAATGTAGTAATGTATAATAACATTGCCCGTTTCGTATATAATCTTCGCCGTTTTGATCACGTTTCTCTCTTTTCTGATCAACTATGTGGTTGTAGTCTTAATAATCTATTGAAATTTAGGTCACTAAAATATCTTCAACTCTTAATTCAGACAAAACAACCCGATTATCTACACAGTAGACTGAACTTCCCTCATTCAAGTAGGTCACTCATTCTCTTAACGCCAAGATTTAAATACCTGAATACTCAGCGGCAATTTTATATTCATTTCATTAACCTTTGGAACTCTCTGCCAGTTTCCATAAGAGGAATAGGAAGCACAAGGAAATTTTCATCTTCAGTTTTTAAGTATTTGGCAAATCGTTGAATTATTATTTTTTTTCCCATAACTAAAAGTATATGAATCTTATTCATTTATTTTGTGTTCTCTTATTTATCTTTTAATTTTTACTTACATAAAACATTTATTGAATTTAGAATTATTATCTAACATCATTATTAAAGGCTTACAATACTTTACAAGATGTATATCTTATTTTGTAAGCGTTTTTTAAATAAATAAATAAATAAATAAATAAACTCGAGATTTTGATCAAACTTGACAAGACGATAAAAGTGGGTCCCGCAATTCCCTCTGTCTGCCTGGCCACGAGTCTATAGCCTAAGCTGTTGGATGGATTTCCTTCAAACTTGGTATATATTGTTTTTCAGACACGTTTATTCAATTTTCTTAAGACGAAAAATACATTTTTTCCAAAAAGAAAAATCTTTATTTTTTCTCAAAAACAGCTCCAACGATTTTAAAAAAATCAGTTCATTAATCAAGAAAAAATATACTTTTTGGTAATTTTTTTTGGAAAAAATTGTTATTTTTGGTTGTACAAACCATTTTTTGGTTTTCAATTTTCTGGAAAACGGTTCACTTGAGTTTTTACTTGCTATTATAGGTACTAAATACATGTTATGAATTCGTCGAAAAAATAATTTTCGAGATAACATTAAAATATGATATTACGATGATTGCGAATACGAAAAAAGGTGTCTGTCTGTCTGTATGTATGTATAGACACCTACAACCCAAATGGGTGGGCCGAATTGCTTCAAACTTGCTATATAGAGCTTTTTAGGTATTGTACAGAGGAGAAATTGAAATTTTTTTTAGCTCAAAAAGTAACGGCACCTGCCATATAACTGTTACGTTAAGACCTATTTGTCTCGAAAACGGCTAACGATTTTGATTTTAAAAAATGAGTGCAGCTTCTTAGGTATGACCGATCATATGGTTGAAAAAAAATTTAAAAAATATCTAAAAACGGTACTTTCCATATGATCTTTATTTTCTTTCTACTATCTTATAAATGGCTAAACCGATTCTTTCGAAATTACACACAAGTATATGTGTAGGTAGCCCAATTAATACTTTATACCAATATATTTAATTAATATTTTTTTGTATTTTTAAAAAAATTAAAAAAAAAATATATTTTCAAAACTGCTCATTTTTTCTCAAAAATTACAGTTATATGCATTTGCTGAATATTTATGAATTGGCGTTTTTGAATTTTTTTTAAATTTTGTTTTAAGTTTTTCTCAAAAACGCTCCACAGATAAAAAAAATTTGTTTCTCATACATTTTTTTAGCTCAAATTAGTTTAAGTATTTATTTCAGAATTTTTAATTATTTTTTCTTTCATTAAGTCGATTTAATCTTTTGTTTTTAAGTTTATATTATTAAATATTTAAGATTGTCTTACCAATTTTTCTTAGAAAAAAATTAAGGAACTTTTATACCTATAATTATATAAGATATTAAGTATTAAGCATTTTATTTTTTATGCAGAAGCTCTTAGAAAGTTTAAACACTAATGAAACCAAATTTTTATAAAAAAAAAACATTTTTGAAAACTCAATATTTCGAAAATGACTCAACTTCGTATTTAGTAGTTCTTTGACAATATCTGAACACTTTCAAAAACCATTTTCCTAAAACTAAAAAATAGCAGTACCTCCACACAAATGTTAAAAAAAAATCGTTAAGAAAAAAATTATTTTTCAAAAATGGCTCTAAGAATATTGATAAATAAATGTACTTACTTACTTTACCTTTAATGTCGCTCACAGCCTAGGATGGGCTACGGCCTCAAACAAACAACAAGCCCCTCCAGTCAGCTCTGTCCCTTGCTAGCTGCTTCCAGTTTTGCACACCAAGTTGTTTGAGGTCGTTCTCCACTTGTGTGTGCCACCTGTTATGGGTTCTTCCTCTGCTGCGTACACCATCGGGGTTGGATTCGAAGACTCGTCGGGCAGATGCGTTGATGTCCATACGCTCCACGTGCCCAGCCATCTCAGCCGTTGTACGAGTATTTTAAGCTTTTTGACGAAGTCAACGTCGCTGTAAAGCCCGTATAGCTCGTCGTTGAATCTTCTCCTCCACACTCCTTCGATACATACCGTACCGAAAATCACACGAAGAATATTCCTCTCAAAGCACCCTAGCAGACTTTCATCTGATTTTTCCGATGTCCATGCTTCTGCCCCATAGAGCAGGACCCTGATGATAAGGGTCTTGTATAAAGTCTCCTTAGTTCTCTGAGAGAGGGCCTTACTACTTAGATGCCTTCTTAGCCCGAAGAAACAGCGGTTGGCATGAGTAATTCTTCGTTTGATCTCTGCACTGATGTCATTTTGCGAGGTTATAGTGGAGCCCAGGTAGACAAAGTCCTTGACAATTTCGAAGCTATATCTGTCCATCGTGATATTTTGCCCGATTTGACGATGTTGAGATTCCTTTCTCGATGACAGCATATACTTCGTCTTGTCCTCATTAACCGCCAATCCCATTTTAGCCGCCTCCGATTCAATGCTCGCAAATGCGCCTGCCACAGCTCGATTCGTTCTGCCGACAATTTCTATGTCGTCTGCATACGCAAGCAATTGCACGGACTTTTGATAAATTGTAGCGCTGGTGTTGACATGTGCGTTGCGTACAATTGGTTCAAGAACGATGTTAAATAGGTTGCATGATAACGCGTCGCCTTGCCTCAATCCTTTCTCAACATCAAAGGATTCGGTGGTGTTCTTACCGATTTTGACGGAGCAGCGAGATTTCTACATCGTCATCCTGCACAATCGAACGAGTTTGTCAGGGATGCCGAGATGAGACATGGCTCTGTATATAATTCGTCCCTTTTCACGCTATCATACGCGACTTTAAAATCGATAAAGAGGCATTGTGTATCAATCTGGAATTCCTGGGTTTTTTCTAAAATCTGTCGGAGTGTGAAAATTTGGTCGACGGTTGACTTGCCTGTCCTAAAACCACACTGATAGGGGTCAATCAGATCGTTGACAAAAGGTTTTAAGCGTCCACACCGGATAGCCGACATGATTTTATAAGCGACGCTTAGGAGACTAATTCCTCTGTAGTTGGTGCATTTCAGAGCATCTCCTTTTTTGTGGATGGGGCACACTATACCGAGATTCCATTCATCGGGCATACTTTCGTCCGACCAAATTTTGCCGATGAGTTGGTGTATGCTCCTTACCAATTCATCTCCCGCTGATTTAAATAACTCGGCTGGAAGACCATCCACACCAGCAGCCTTGTATGACTTACGTTTGGATATCGCCAGCCGTACTGCGGTTAGGTCGGGTGGACGAAACTGTTGGCCATCATCGTCCAAGTTGAATGGAACGTTCTCCCTACTAGCGGTATCTTGGCTGTCTTCGCCGCTAAGCAATCTAGAAAAGTGTTATTTCCAGATCCTCAGCACTGACTGTGAGGGTGAAGCGATCCTTGGGTGGATCGCTTCACCCTCTGATAACATTTTCGAACATCACCCCTGCCGCTACACCCCTCAATAGACTCGACTACCCGCTTCTCGTGCTCTCTCTTTTTCCTCCTGAGAAGTCGGCGTTCCTCTTTACTTTTTAGCCGGTAGAGCTCCCGGGCCACTCTCTCTTCAGCTCTTGTTCGATTCAGCAGCATTGCCTGGTAGGCCTCGTCCTAAGCTGCATGCGCCAACCGGCACTCCTCATCGAACCAGGGGTTTCGTTGTGGTCGCCTAGTGAAACCCAGCACATCAGAGGCGGCACTCCTGATGGCTTGTTAACAGTGTTGCCACTGGTCCTCTGCACTTGATGCTGGTGGTGAACTTGCTGAGAGATTAAGAGTTGGAAGCATATCTCGCTATCGTGATCGATTTGGTTGACGGTTCGTTGATCACGCGACCACCAAGTCCCCTTGTGTATATTGAAAATAAATGTATGTGTTCTTAAATTAGTGCAGTTATAAAAACATTTGATTTTGCGTACTTTTTAACGGTACTTCCCATAGAACCACTTTTAATATTTTCGACTTTCTCACTATTTCATAAACCAATTTAAATTATTACTTGCGATAAAGGTACTAAAGGGCAATTTATGCATTTGGAAAAAAAATCGAACTCGAGATTTTAATCAAAGTTGATATTACGATGATAGGGAATACCAAAAAAGTGGGATTCGCAATTCCGTCTGTCTGTTTGTAGAACGATCTACAGCCTAAACCGCAAAACCGATTTTGTCCAAACTTGGTACTTAGGTGTTTTAGGTGATTGTCCAAAATAGATTTTTGAATCGTTGTCTTAGCCCCAAAATTGTCATACAAATTTTTATCTCTAAAACGGCTCTAACGATTTTGATAAAAATTGGTGTGTCTACTACTTTTTCAATTCATAAAAATTGTTATTTACGGTACCTGCCATTCAACCGTTTAAGTGATTTTCTAATTTCCCATAAACGTCTTAACGGATTTTGATCAAAATTTTTATACAGGAGTTACTTGAAATTCTAAATAATACTGTATTTCAAAATTTTCGAAAAATAGTTTTTTTCGATTTTTTTAAAATTAAAAATTTCGTAACGGGTGCACGATTTTTTCGCAAATTTTGTTTTTAATTAATATTATTAAATATTTAAAATTTTCATACAGTTTTTTTTGGAAAAAATTTAAGAATTTTTATATAAAAAAAAATAAGTGAAAAGCGACTTTAAAAGTAAATGTATTTTCGGTCGTTTCTATTAAGAATCTTTAGCATATAATGTGATCGAACATAGGACCAAGTACGTGCGTTCCAGTCGTGCATTTTATTTTTTTTATACAAATGCTCCGTAAATTATAAAGTTTCAAAAAAATTGGATTTTAAAAAATAAATATTTTTTCAAATTGATTTTTCACAATGTAGTCACTAAACTTTTTTGAAATGAAAATTTTATAATAATATTACTAATTACTTCAAAATGGCATTTCAATTTTTTTTTTCTAAAAATGTCTTCTAATCACAAATCAATCTAGTAAGGCGTTTTTGAAGTTTGTCTGCATAAGAAAAATTTCACATGGTATTACAATATTCAAATGCAAACACAGTTAAATGATCAGAAAAATCCTGGAATTAAACAAATTCCAGCAATGAATTGCTTCTATCGACTTAAAAATCCATAAATTGATCGAAACAGATTATTTTATTAGGTTCAGGTACCTATATTTAATATAATCATAATAAATCAGTAGTTTAAAAAAATCAACAGCCTTTGAAACAGTTGGTACAAAAAAAATTATTGAAACACTACACAAAATAAATTCATAAAGAATTTATAAAAAAAAAAATATTATGTTCACAGAATGTTCATAATTGTGCATTCATTTAATTTATCCTTAAGAAATTTATTTTCTTTCTTTTGTTTTTTTCTCAGCAAATCTTGTTATAATTTCATCAACATCGAAAGCGATATCGGGATGAACGTTCATTAATGGAATACCGGTGAACCGATCTTCTCCGATAATAGCCCGCAACAAAATTTTAACGCGCCTTAGTGGACAATTGTTATGGAAGTGTACGTCCTTCTTTAATTCGTCTTTTCAATTTTTGTATCCATACCTGAAATTCGTGGATATCCACAGAAACAGGTTGATTATTTAAAAGTTGGTTGTATGTACATAGTTTTTGGCAAAAATACTCCTAGCTGAAATATTGCCAGTAGGTACATCTGAGATGTACTCAGTGTCAGTACGCAAAAGATGATATTTCATGTCTGTCTCTACACAATTCAGTTGGGGAATATAAACGGCCCTTCGAAAATACTTTCCGGCAGACAGACTGTCAACGCTTCATACGAAAACAACACGCTCTATATAGCTGCACCTATTTTAAGATTTTAAGGATCCAAAATTAAATTTTTTCTGTCAGTCATAAGTTCCGTGTAAAGGTATATGTGCGTGTTTATGACAAATACCCATAACGAAAAAAGATCATATAAGACGGTATCATTTTACTTTCTCAGTCCCACCAAATAAAACCTGAGTGAGCGCTCAATTTCAGATTCAAAGCCTGCGACACAATTCCGCAAGCGTGAGTTTAATCTGTGCATACACCATTTTTTTTTGCAAAATTTTAAACATTTTAATTAAAAAGTTTTCATTAAAAAAGAATCTTAAACCTAAGATAAGATTTTATTGATCGTAGACATTTTTTTTATAGTAAAATGTTAACAATATTTATTTTGTATGTAAATATTAACATTAGGGAGAAGAACTGGGAATGATCGATGGTGAAATATCTTGGGCGGATACTGTAGATCCAGCTGCGTGTAACTCTAACCCCGATATCTACGAAAAATTCACTAGAGATCCAACTCGAACACCTTTCCAGTGGGACGCTACTAAAAATGCTGGATTTTCCACTGCTGACAAAACCTGGCTTCCTCTAGCTGCTGGCTATCAAACAACAAATGTTGAAGAAGAACGAAAAACTCCAAGAAGTCATTTAAATATATACAAAAAATTAGTTGGCTTTCGAAAACAAAGCAAATTACTCCAAAATGGAAATTACAGATTTAAGGCACTTAGCGATGAAGTATTTATATTAGAAAGGTGAAACACATATTTTGGTAATTCTCTAATTATAAGCTTATATTGAGTATTTTCATTAGATCATCGGTTACCAGTGCTGAAAAATTAATATTCTTAGCTAATGTTGGTAACTCGCCATCTGTAATCAATATTATAGACTATGACCCTTCTTTACCGGACACCGTGAAGACATCGGTCATAAATTTGTTTTCAACGAAAGGCGAGGGGTGAGTTTATTTTATTGAAAATACCACATAAAACATTACTAATGAAATGTATTCGTTTTCCAGGGTTACCCTTCAATCTAGAACAATAGAGCTGAGTCCGTATGAAGCCCTTGTATTGGTAAAATCTTAATCAAGAAGAATCCCCCAAATTAATTATGCGCTACATAATATTTTATTTATTATATTTGTGCATTTATAATAATGGTATTTTATAAACATTATTGCTAGAAAGGACTTAGATATTTCGTTTACCTAATAAAATAACAAAAAAACTTGGTTGATAATAGAGAATGTATAATTAATATATATCTATTGGTTACTAGTGGAAAACGAAATGCTTAAAGCCATGATGGCAACATCCGAAACAGATAGCTCTGATGACTTCATATTCGATGGGGCTGGATGGCGCAAAGGAGCGAAAGTGATCTGTCGCGGGAAACAGAAATCCCTGGAGTTCCCCACTCACACAATCACCAATATTGGCGAACTGTGGGTGAGAGCCTCCCTCGGGGTTCTTTCTGTCACAGATCTACCACTTAGGCAGCAGATCAAAATATGGATCCCTCCTCCTGTTTCCCACGAGGACACCTCCATAATTAAACTGCACAAGGAGTTTCCCATAATGGAATGGAAACTAGTGCACTCCAGAAAGAGTTCGAGCGGGGAAGGAATGGACCTCTTGTTCGTTATCGACAAGAAATCTGACCTTATGCTAAAAGGTAAATCGGACGTGTTGAGGTATGGTCTTGGAACCATCAAGGTAAGAAGGCATGATGGCAAAGGGGAGTCGAAAGCTGCTAGTGGTGCAAGTAAACTTGCAACACGCTAAAGCAGCAACGCACGACCTAATGCTCTACATGTCTCAATAGTCCGTGGATGTGGCATTAATCCAGAAACCATAGATTAACAAAAGTCAGGTTCATGGGTTGAGGTCGAAATACTATAATCTGTTCCGCTCTACGTCAGCAGATAATATTAGAAGCTGTATTCTAGCAAAAAAATCAATTAATGCTGTCTTTTTATCTAGGTACATCAACAGAGATAATGTGGCAATCAACGTTGAATCAAAAGAAGGAAACTTCCTTTTGACATCAACGTATATGTCGCATGATGAGGATAACCCTCCAGCACAGACGGTTAGCTATCCTCTCAACTATAGCGCAGAGAGAAGGATACCTCTGGTGATGGGATGTGATGCCAACGCTCACCACACTCAATGGGGCGGCAAGGATATTAATAAAAGGGGTAAGTCAATCTTTGAATACATCTTATGTTCCAATCTAGTTTTGTTTAATAAAGGTGATGAGCCAAGCAGAAACAGGGAAGAAATTCTAGACTTCACTTTAATGAGTAATAATGAAAAAATCTCTGTAGAGAATTGGAGGGTCTCACCTATGAAATCCTTCGCGGATCACTCTAGGATACTCTTCACTATAGATAGAAATATAAATGGAATAAAACCTTTTAGAAACCTAACTAGAGCAAATTGGATAGCATACACTGAATGGTTAGATACACGTATCATTCCACCAGAGGCAGATAAGATTACGACAACATCAACCATTGACACTGCCGTTTAAAATCTTACTAGTAAAATGAAAACGGCCTTTGAAAACCACTGTCCCATATCTCGCAATGTTAAGCAAACAAAACCACCTTGGTGAGAAAACTTTTCAAAAAGGCAAAACAGAGCAAATTAGAGATAGACTGGAATTCAAAAAGGGGCCGAACTCAACTCGTATACCAAGGAGTTGAGAAATGCCAAAGAGAATTCTTGGACTAGACACTGTGAATCTATTGAGAACACAAGTGAGGCGGCGAGACTTCGTAAGGTCCTGGCGGTTAACCCCATAGCACCGGGATATATTATGCAGCCCGATGGAGCATGGACAAATTCGAGCCAAGAAACACTTGAACTCTTAATGAATACACATTTCCCTGGCTGTTTGGATCCCGAAGAGACAGGTTATACACAATCAGACTCTTTAGGTTCTATTCAGTCAGTACCAGAATTGGTTAATATTATCACAGAGTAGAAGATTATGTGGGCAATAAACTCGTTCAAACCCTATAAATCAGCTGGACCAGATGGGATTATTCCGGCATTTCTTCACCATGCTCTACAGATAATAACCCCATGGCTTAAGGTCATATTCAAAAGTTATATAGAACTTAAATACGTCCCTATCAGTTGGAGAAAGGTCAAAGTGGTTTTTATTTCAAAAGCTGGAAAACCGACACACTCGACTGCAAAGGACTATAGACCAATAAGCCTCTCCTCGTTCCTTCTCAAGACAGTGGAGAGAATCATTAATCTATATGTAAGAAACATTCTCTGTTCAAACAACTTGTGCAACTACCAACACGCTTACCCTAAAGGTAAATCAGTGGAGACAGAATTATATGAAGTCGTTTCAATAATAGAGAAAAGTCTTGGGCACAAAGAACTCTCCTTAACAGCATTTCTGGATATCGAAGGTGCGTTTAACAACGTTAAAACGAATTCCATTAAATCTGCCTTGGAGAAGGTTGGGGCTGAACCCGCCATTGTAGATTGGATATATTCTATGCTGAATGGTAGGATCATAAGCTCACAACTTGGGGACACTAAGGTAGAGAAAACAGTTACAAGAGGCACACCACAAGGAGGAGTAATCTCTCTTCTTCTATGGGTCTTGGTAGTAAACAACATTCTTACAAGATTTAAAAACAAAGGAATTAAAGCGGTGGCTTATGCAGACGACATAGTATTTCTGATATCGGGTAAGTTCGGGTAAATAAGAACAGGAGCCGGGTGTTTTGTGAAGCCCTTAATATTAAGGAATCGTAAAAGCTCCCAGATGAATGCAGCGTCTTTCAGGCTGAGATATATGAGATTGAAAAAGCATCTAAAATGATCCATAGGAGAAAACTGATCTCATCAGAGATCACATTTTTCGTGGACAGCCAAGCAGCTATCAAGGCACTATGCAGCGAAACAATAAGATTCAAGGTAGTGGCAAAGTGCCGAAGCGTACTGAATGTCATTGGTAACTCTAACCGAGTCAACCTTTGGTGGGTTCCCGGGCACAGCAACGTAGAAGGGAATGATATAGCAGATGAAATGGCAAGGGATCAATGGCAAACAGGGACAGCAGCAACTTATTGGGTACATGTCCTGAACTCCTGTTTGGCGTAGTGAAAAAGAACATAGGCATAAAAATGATAGAGCAAATAAACAACTCCTGGATATCCAGGAGCGACTGTGTTATCTCTAGAAGTTAATGGTCTAGAATCAATGAAAAGAAAACCCAGTATATTTTATCACTGAGTAAAAAGAGCATCAGAACCTTGATAGGTGTATGAACAGGACACTGTTCCATAGGTACAATGGCCACTCGACTGGGTGTATTGGCACCCGACTTCTGTAGGAGCTGTCAAGACGCTGATGAAACAGAAACCATTAAACACATGCTCTGCGACTTTCCAAATCTACAAACTAATCGCCTCCGACACTTTGGAAACAGGTTTGTTTACGAGCTAGACGACCTACTACTACATGAACCAATGGTAAATATGAAAAAAATATATAGAGAGTACGGGCTGGTTGTAAATGAACCAGTCTTCATGACACCATAGTTAGGAATATCTCTGTGTGAAAGGGGATTACAATGGAACAATTGGCCCCGTGCACGCAGCAGCCTTTGAGCTATGCACGCCCCTCCTAGCCTAACCTAACCTAACCTAGCTATTAGTCCTGTTAAACTGCTTACAAAACTGACGAAACCAGAGGAATGCAACTTTATAAAAGTTATAAAAGTTTTATAATAGTTGTTTATAGTTAAATATTCCCTGAGCTTCGAGCGGTTAATTTCCGGAAGTCAAATGCTCTTTTAACTCTACGGGACCGATTAAACTCTATTTTTCTATCACACCGTCACACTGTTGGCATGTCTAGAGTCACCTTCTAGAAGATCATGTTTAAAATGATTTCTTTAATTTAGGTATAAGGACCTTCTGACCAAACTATTTCATCAATATGATTCGTTGGAGCAACAACAATAATTTTTACTGAATCAATAGATTGCTTTTTGCAGCCACTTAAGAAGGAATAATGTACACCAATATTTTATTGAACATATAGGAACACACACTCTATATTACTTGCGACATTATAATTTTTATTTATCCTTATTCGAATTTCTCTATAACCCAAACTTATATTTTGAATATTGCGTTTTCAACTTATTTTCAAAGACTATTTTCCACACAATAGAAACTTTTATAAGTCGAATTTTTTAATAGCTTCTATTTTTTTAGATTGAACTTGATGGAAAAATATTTCCATTACCCGATCTACCCCGAAAATCACCCTTTTTTGAAATCTACGTCAGTCTACTGAAATTAGGTTTGCATATTTATTTCAACGGAAACCTCTTTATGCCAATTGGGAAGTTATGGATTCGTGAAAAAAATCGAACTCTAGATTTTGATCAAACTTGACATTATTACAGTGATAGCAAAGACATAAAAGTGGGTCCCGCAATCCCGCCTGTCTGTCCTAGAGTCTACAGCTTAAACGGTTGGACGGATTTCCATCAAACTGGGTACATATTATTTTTTCGGTAATATGCCACACGTTTAACGGTACCTGCCAAACATATTTATTTTTTGCCAAAAGGTAAATCTCAAAGAAACGGCTCCAACGATTTTGATAAAAGAAAATCAGTTCATTTATGAAGGAAAATGAATATTTTGTTTTTTTGAAAAAAATTGATATTTTTGTTACTCTAGGACCATTTTTTTGGTTCTCGATTTTCTTGAAAACGGTTTGTTTGATTTTTTAAAAATTTGTATAGAAATTTTTAACAGTAATGTAAGCCAACATATTTCATTTTTTTTTTTGAAATTAAAAAAAAAAAATTTAAACTCAAAATCTCGCAAACGACTGAATCGATTTTTTAAAAACTCCGCACTTAGTAGTTTTTTGACATTATCAGGAATAGTTAAAAAAAAACTATATTCCTAAAATAAATAAAACGCACGATTGGATTGTATGAACTTACTCTTGTAGCTAACAACTTTAATTTAGCTAAACATTGACGGTGTTTAGTAGGTAGGTAGGCTAGTTATTGTAGACGATGTAGGTAAGAGTACCTTGATTCTTAGTATAATGAATTGTCGAATGGATAATTCAAGGAATAGTTACATAGGTACCTACCTACAAATGTATATTTAAATCCATTTTATGGATTTTAATTATGTAAGTTAAGAGAGAAATATGTCCCTACATTCTACATTCATGGATGGAACTTAGGTATGTAAAATTCTTTCCTATCTTTCTATTCCTTCTAACTTTTGCCGTGCAATTAAAATACCTTAAGTCTTACAGGAATAAAGTTAAAATTATTATTATTATTATTATTATTATTATTATGTAAATATGTACATATAATAATACAAAGGAAGGATGTAGGGTGGAAGGTAGCTATATGCATTTAACTTTATAATTTATGTGCAATTCATACATAAGATCCATGCGATTTTTAAAGACACATATACAGATATGGATATATAAATGTAGGAGTGCTTATTTTATATGTTGTGACGTACGCAAACATTATTAAAAAGAGAATAATAAGGTATAGAAATAAATTGGATAATATACAATTAAATGTCATTATGCCATTTGAATTCCTTGATAAATAAGAATATAAAAATATTTTTTTTTAAATCGTTTTAGCGGTTTAAAAAAAAAAATTATATAGATATAAAATTAAAATTTAAAAAAAAAATAAGTGACAGGTTTTTGAAAAATCGATTTTCTACAAATATAATTTATTTATTTTTTAAAAATCGAAAAACTTTGTTTTTGAAAATTTGAGTATGCAGTTTTATTTATACTTTTAGGGAGCATACAAAAAGAATAATTTTAATCGCTCTATCCAATAGTTAGTCGAAAATATGGAAAGTGGTTCTATGAGAACTACCGTTAAAAAGGACGCAAGATAAGACATTTGTTTACTTAGGTCCGTTTGCTGATACGAATCATAAATATTAATGTTCAACTTAAAACGCTAAGGGCTATTTTTTCCTCTGCGTCAGCTGTCACTTAATTGCTTAAAAAGAACTTTAATGCTTCAGTTGTGTATCAACAAACGGGCCTTAAATGTAAACTGCTCTAATCAAAGAATACATAGATACATTTTTTAAATCAAAACTCTTAGAACAGTTTAAATGAAATACTTTTTTGCTTAACTTTTTTTTTTACATTTGTATGGAAGGCCGCTGTTTTTTTTTGTTTTAGGAAAATAGTTTTTTAAAATTTCAGATAATGGTAAGAAACTACTAAATACGAAGTTGTGTTATTTTCGAAATATTGAGTTTTCAAAAATATTTCTTATAAAATGTTGGTTTCATTAGTGTTTAAGTTTTCTAGGAGCTTCTGCATAAAAAATCAAGTGAACAGTGTCCCAGAAAATTGAAAACCAAGAAAATGGTTCTGCTAGAGGTATCAAAAATAAAAAAAATTTCCAAAAAAAAAGATTGGTTAGTCCACTATCAAGTACAAAAATATTTTCTTTGCTTCTTTATAAAATACTTTCTTTTCTTACCTTTAATAGTACTTCCCAGGGAACCACTTTTATATTTTCGACTTTTTCACTATTAGATGAACCTATTCCCAAAGAATGTTAATAAAACTTCATACTGAAATTTTCAAAAAATAAAATGCACGACTGGATCGCGCGAACTTGCTCTTATGTTCGATCACATCGAAAGCAGTTTTTTACTTCATTTTTTATATATACAAAATATCTTTAATTTTTTTCTAAAAAAAATTGGTATGACAGTCTTAAATATTATAATATAAACTTAAAAACAAAATATTAAATCGGCTTAATCAAAGAAAAAATAATTCAAAATTCTGAAATAAATACTTAAACTAATTTAAGTTAAAAAAGTACGCCATTTTATTTGTTAGATAAATTTAAATTTATGAGAAAAAAAATTTAAAAATCTGTGGAGCGGTTTTTGAGAAAAAAAGTTTTTCTTTAAAAACTTTTTGAAAACATTTTTCAAAAAAAAATTCAAAAACGCCAATTCATAGGTATTCAATAAATACATATAAATATAATATTTGAAAAAAAAATTAATGAGCAGTTTTCGAAATATAAATAAAAATTTTTTTTTTAAATGATTTTAAAAATACAAACAAATACTAATAACAAATATTGGTACGCTGTATAATTTGGGCAACCTAAACCTATATATGTGTGAAATTTCGAAAGAATCGGTTGAGCCGTTTATGAGATAGTCGAAAGCAAAAAAGCGGTCCTATGGAAAGTACCGTTTTTAGACATTTTTCTAATTTTGACTGACAGACTGACAGGCTGACATGCTGATAGACTGACAGACAGACATACAGACGGACAGAATTTTTAGACCATCTTTTTTCGTCTTCGCTATCATCGTAATGTCATGTTTGATTGTTATTTCAAAACTTTTTTTTTCGACGAATGCATAACTTGCCTTATAGTACCTATAATCGCAAGTAAAAAGTATTTTTAAAAATTTAAATAATATTTTTTTTTTGAAAAATCGTTACTGATTTTTTTTTGAAATTAGCATTTTATATGTACATTAATAAAAACTTCAAAATAGTGTTCCAAGCTTTGTTTCTAAAAATGTTTTTCATATTTTATACATACAAAATAATATTCTTTAAAAAACCGCTCCAACGATTCTTCAATTTTTTTTGATATATTCTTATTTGTCCAGGAATTCAAATGGCATCTTTTTTTCCCTCAAACTATAACGACTCAGCAATATAAAAACATTTAATTATGTGTATTATCATTACACGCTGAACTGAGCTCTGAGAAAATATACCGACCCCATGTAGGTAGGTACTGTTTCTACTTTCTACTGCGGCACTTCCTGATTTATGCTTCTGATCTGTAGAACTCTGCCCACACCGAATTGCGAATGCGATAAGCAACTCCAATAGTTAAAACACGCAAGATTCGAAGATTTTTTTATTTGTTCTAATTTTCAAATAAATTAAATTATAAATTAATAATTACAATAGAATCGATACAATTATATATATATATATATATATACATTTACAGGTTATATTATTCCATTCCAGAAGAAAAACACGTAGACGTGAATGATTGAGCGTTGTAAGTTACTCGACCTTGGTTCCCCACGAGCTTCCGCACCGTCGAACGTATATTGCTTTTACTTGCGATTATAGGTACTATAAGGCAAGTTATATATTCGTAAAAAAAAAAATTGTTTTCTAACAATCAAACATGACATAACGATCATAGAGAACACCAAAAAAGTGGGTCTCCAAATTCCGTCTGTCTGTCTGTCTGTCTGTCCTCGAGTCTGTAGCCTAAACGGTTCGGTGGATTTGATTCAAACTTGGTACATATTGTTTTTTCGGTACTATGCCCAGACATATGAAAAACATTTTGTTTAAGATGACAAATAACAGTAGCTCGCATACATTTTTTTGGCCAAAAAGTAAAATCTTATTTTTTTCTCAAAAACGGCTCCAACGATTTTCATTAAAAAAAATCAGTTCATTAACGAAATCAAAGGTTAACTTTTTGATAATATTTTTTTGTGAAATAAATTGTTATTTTTGGTACCTCTAGTAGAGCCATTTTTTTTTGGTTTTCAATTTTCTCGGAAACGGTTAATCTGATTTTTTTTGAAATTTTTGTTTTGGAAATTAATTTTTTTTGAAAACTCAAAATTTCGAAAACGACTTAATAGATTTTTGCAAAACTTCGTATTTGGTGATTTTTTGACATTATCTTGAATTGTTAAAAAGACTATTTTTCTAAAATAAAAAACAACGGTGCCTCCCATACAAATGTTAAAAACCGTTAAGAAAAAAAAAATATTTCTCGAAAACGGCTCCAAGAAATTTTATAAATAAATTTGTGTGTTTTCAGATTAGTACAGCTCACTTCCCATAGAACCACTTTTCATATTTTCGACTTTCTCAATATTGGATAAACCGATTAAAATAATTTTTTTTATACAAATGCTCCCTAAAATTGTTAATAAGACTGCATATTCAAGTTTTCAAAAAAAAAAGTTTTTCGATTTTTAAAAAAATAAATAATCGATTTTTCAAAAACCAGTGACAGATTTTTTTTTAAATTTTGAATTTTATATGTATATTAATAATATCTTCAAAGTTGCGTTTCAATTTTTTTTCGAAAAATGTTTTCAAAATTTAATACATACAAAATTGATTTATTAAATAAACCGGTCTAACGATTTTTTATTTTTTTTTTTTGATATATTCATATTTATCCATGAATTCAAATTGCATCTTTGTTTTCCCTCAGACTATAACGACTAAGCAATATACAAACATTTAATTATGTGTATTATCCATTTATTTCTACCTTATTATTATTCCCTTTTTACTAATTTTTGAGTAGGCCACTGGAAACTAAATATACTGTAAGCTATTATATATTTATGTATAAATACATATATGTATCTAAGAATCACATGAATCTTATGCATGCATAGTGCACCTAAATTATAAAGTTATATGCATATAGCTACCTTCCCACCTACATCCTTCATTTTCATTATTATATGTACATGTTTACATACTTAGGTTCCATCAATATGTATATATATGTAGATACATTTTACTCTCCTAACTTAAATAACTTAGATTAAAATATACATTTGTAGGCAGGTACCTATTTAACTATTCCTTGAATCGTCCATTCCACAATTCATTATATTAAGAATCAAGTTAATCTTACCTACATAGGCTTTAAACCTGCATAGGATAACTACACCTAACTAACTAAACCTCAATGGTCAGTTACAAGTTGTTAGCTACAAGAGCAAGTTCGTGCGATCCAGTCGTGGATTTTATTTATTTCACCAATCGTCTATTAAAAGGTTTTTCCCAATCTCCCAACCACATTGCCTGGAGATGCCCTTGTATTCTAGAAGGCATTAACTTCTTACGGCCTTTGAACAGTACTTTTTACTTTGCCGGTTACCATGGGAAAATCTAACCCATGAAATTATTTTTGTTAGAACCTGTGCAAAAATTATTCCCCAAATTATTCACAATGCATAGCGTGTAGCATCTCAGTCTCTATTTGATTTGCTATTTCCTCGCACACAAGCACTCTCAACTGGGAATTCATGTAAATCTTAATTACCTCTGAAATTAAACTAAATATTAAGAAAAAAGTGATTAAAACTTGAAGACACCTCATTATAAAAAAACTCTTAAGATAAAACCACCATCATTATTCTACTGATTTAAATGTTTTCATTATCCTTGGGTGGGCACGCGCCGCAAAAAAATATGCTTTAATTTGTTTCAAGTTTCTCAAATTAACTTGTCAGCTCGACATCCTTGTTATGATGGAGGAGCTCGATAATCTGAGAAGACTAAACAAATCATTCCTCACTTAAAGCATGACACAACTAATGCGCTCTTGAATTTCAAAGGCGTAGGTAATCATAATTGTATTCTATGCGTACGGAACGGACACAGCTACTTCCGGAAATGTTTAAAAACAAGCTGTGCTATTTTTATGAATAATGATTCATTAGTTATTTTATGAATTCTTCTGGCTAGTAAAGAAACACGAACTCTGAAGGATACTTTTACTTTTAGAAGCATATAATTTTAATTTAACCTGAGTAATTGCATAAGACTCTCTTAGAAAACATATTAAAGGTAAGTGATAAAAACGTTTGAAAAGGATCCTTAGAGAAAATGAAGAAATAAAATAAATATTAAATGCTCATAAATATAACTTGAATGAACTCTGACCATTTATTATACAAGCTACACAGCTTCCTGTTTTGAAAACATCCATTCAGGTTGGTGTGTGAGGTCGTATTGGGGTGGAATTGGTCTCATTCGACACTCATTGTGTTTTCTCCAATCAGTCGATGGAATGAGTTTGAACAGTAGAGGAGCTTGCGCTTACTTTCGAGGCCTATTTTTCCCATAATGAAACCCATTTTCGATTTAGTCATCAACAGATATAACAAAAAGCTTATGTGTAGTGCGAATAATACAATAGGTTGGGATCCTTGAAGATCCTTGTTTTATTTTGGAAGAAAATAAGGCTTCAATGCCAATGTTTGGGGAAGGATTTCTTTTAAAAGTTGTACTTCAAGGGTATCTATCGTGGTTTTGAGGTTTGCAACATAAGAACGGGAACTGACAAAGGCTTTAGGAACTGGAAAAGGGCTTGAAATTAATAACACAGTGTTATATGAGAATTCCAAACAGCAAGCAGCTAATAAACTATTGGTATACCTCATAATGAAAAATAATTAATTTCACAAAGAGGTTTTTAGTCAGATGAAAATTTGTAAAAAATAAGGAATTAGATGTATTATCATATAATTTTAACATGCCCCTTAAGCTTATTCCTTTTAAAACTTGTAGATATGTATTTATGGTCCCACATTCTTTTTAAAATTTAAACACTACATGTATTTTCATTTATTTCATACACCTACAAAATTAATTTCACTACGGCGTATGCGCACTAAAACTGCTTTTTACTTCCGATATAGGTAAAGGGGTATTCATTTTGCGGTTTCGAAAGTATAGGGCTGAAATTCGACATCTGTCAAATTAAGTTGTTAAACCAATTTTTTTTTCGCTTAACTATCGCACTACGCATAAAAATTGTTAAAACCTACTACAAAAATGGTGATTCTGCCACACCCACATATCGTGCTTTAAGAGGAGATTATGGTTTACATACGCGTCCAACTACGTAAGGAATTGGCAAAATTGTGAAGAAATTTGAAGAGACTGGATTGGTTACAGATATTGTAAGGCCTGTGCATCATCTTTTCGCTCGTACCACTGATAATATCGCTGATGTAAGTGAAAGTGTTGCCGAAGACCCGAATGTGTCGATTCCTCGTCGTTCTCAGGAACTAGGACTGTCTTACGGCACATTATGGCGTATTTTGCATTTGGATCTACACATACATCCATATAAAGTCCAGCTCACACAACAACTGAAGCCAGCTGACCATCATTCACAACGTCGAAGATACGTCGAAAGGGTGCTTGAACAACAGGCGGTGGACGGCGATTTTTCGAACAAAATTTTCTTCACCGACGAAGCACATTTCTCAATCGATGGGTATGTTCATAAACAAAATTGTCGTATTTGGGGTTCTGAGAATCCTCAAGTAATTGAAGAGAGGCCATTACATCCACAAAAAGTCACTGTTTGGAGCGCTCTTTGGTCCGGAGGTTTGATTGGACCTTACTTCTTCGAAAACGACGATGGAAAGACTGTCACCGTCAATTCGGAGCGTTATGGTCATATGATAACCAACTTTTTCTTGCCTGCTATTGAAAAATACGACTTGGAGAATATGTGGTTTCAACAAGATGGTGCCATATGCCGCACACCTCGAGCCAATATGGCTTTATTGCAAGAGACATTTCCTGGCCGCGTAGTTTCTCGTCGTGGCGATATCAACTGGACCCCAAGATCATGCGACTTGACACTGCTGGACTTTTTTTGTGGAGCTACGTGAAAGACCGTGTTTACGCAGATAAACCTTTAACTCGTGAGCACTTGAAAAGCAACATTTTTCAAGTTATGGCTCAAAAGAATCGATGCTTGCAACAATTCGCGTGGTGGTCATTTAAATGATGTAGTGTTTCACACATAATGTCAACGTTCAAACTTTAAAATAAGAAAGAAATATCATGAAAAAAAATATTTTATATGTGTTTTGTTTACGTTTGCTTTTGAAACCGCAAAATGGATAACCCATTACTATAGGGCAAGTTTTGGAAAAAAAACCGAACTCGAGGTTTTAATCAAACTTGACATTGCAATGATAGAGAATACCAACAAATTGGGTCCCGCAATTCCGCCTGTTGGTCTGTCTGTCCAACTCTCTATACAGCCTAAGCGGTTGAAGCGATTTTCTTTAAACTTGGTACTTAAGTGTTTTAGTAAATAGATTTTTGAATCTTGTTTTTTATCCCCAAAAATAACGGTACTTGCCATACAATAATTTTTTCGACCGTTCAATTATCTCGAAAACGGCTCTAACGATTTTGATCAAAAAAAGTGTGTGCCCTACTTTAGTTTAAGTCTACTTTTTGATCAATTTTTTTTTGAATATTTTGTTATTAATGGTACCTGCCACACAAGCATTTTTGTGATTTGCGAGTTTCTCATAAACGGTTTTACGGATTTCGGTCAAAATTTATATATAGGAGATCCTGTTAATTACCTGCATACCAATTTTTTTACAAATTAAGTTTTAAAAATCCCCATCGATCCTATGTGTGCTACAAAAGTAATTCGAAGTCAAAGGTCAAAATTTGAGGTTTATTGAGGTTTATATTTTTCTCGAATTACCATTCGTGAGACAAGTATAAATACCTATATGTGTTACTCTTTTATATATATATTATACTATCTTGAAAACATTTATTGAAAAGATAGTCAGTCCCTAACTGAATCCCCTCTACCCACGTGTCCTTGAAAAACATCTCGCTATTTTATTGTCCGTAGGTTTCATTCATATACCTGTTTCTTTTAGTACTAAAGGTTCAGTTCAAGTGAATATACGTACTTATTACAAGCGTCTACCATTTAGGTTATTTGTGTTATTTTATAGCTCAAAAAAATGTCTCAGTTTTGCTTTATTTGCAATAAACTTTGAACTGAAGATAAAACAGTTGTGGTTGATCGTGGAATGCCAAATTAAATCGAGGCTAGTGTCGCGAGAGGTGATGAGATTACAGAGTTTACTGAATTTAAGACAATTCCAGCGAATCAACACCAATTTTTCGCTAACATTAATAATAAATCACGTTTCATTTCCATGTTAAGTGACAAAATAACAGCTGCGAATATTGCAGTGAAACAAGCTCAAAATGGCGCAGATCCTCATAATCAAACAGCAATAGAAAAATTTAATGCAACAAACACAACAATTGTAGTTGGTGAAGATGTTGATTTGTTAGTACTACTTACTGCAAGGACTCGAATGGATAAAATTATTTATTTTCTGAAACCTGAAAGAGCTTAACAGCGAACAGAAATGTATTCTTCAAAAAGTTTATCTGCTTATACCAAATGCCAAAACTATATTTTATTTTTAAAATTATTCGAAAAAAAGATTTGACTGACTGCGCTAAAGTATTTACAGAATTTAATTCCAGACCTCAAACAATAATTACGAAATGAATTCGTTTTCTTCTTGCAGTTTATGGAGCTCCAAAAAAATTATTTGTATTCAAACATGGCTAGGCAATCAACTGAACCCAGAAGACTAGGGTTAGAAATTGATAGATAATACTCTAGATTAAAACTTTACTCCCACTTGCTTCATAACAACTTGTCAACACTATTTTTTGTAATTGCATAAAAGGTTGTAGTGCCAAATGTGGCTGTAAAAAAGTCGGGTTCCTGTGTTCTACAGCGTGTACCAATTGCCAAGGTCAGTCTTGCTCAAATTTCCAGTTGAGTACAATATAGGAAGATTCCTGTGATTTTAATGAAGAGACCAATGACTCAGCCACATTTGAACGATTTATGAACATCCAGCAAGAGAAAGAAGAAGAAGACGAAATCGAAAAAAGACATGACTGTTGAAAAAAGACTTTCAAGAGTATGAATCTGATTAAAATATCTAAACAAATCAAAACAATAGTTAACCCAATAATCAATAGCAATATCAATAGTCAATATCAATAATAAGGTAATATCTATAACTTGACGGGTATTGTTCCCTTATCCTAAAATTGTCATGACAGTTAGTGGAGTAGGCCTACAGGGGAAAGCACGCTAAAAAAACGTCCCGAGTACACTACCTCACAGGTAGCGTGGAAATGTGTGCATATCATGTATAATGTGACTCTTAGAATCGCTATTAGTGACGAATGGTAACTCTTAGGAAGAAAATCATGAGGACCGTTTTTGTAGAGAATTTTAAGATCTACAACTTTGGTTTGAGGTTTTTTTGAGAAAACTTACGGCTTTTTAGAAAAATCCAAAAAACCTCAAATCTTAACCTTTGACTATGAATAACTTTTGTAGCACACATAGGATCGATGTGGATTTTTAAAACTTTATTTGTAATGGTAAACCTCAGCTCTCCACCATAACTTGGCTTTCCGGGATTTTTTTGTTATTTTAAATGTCTATATTGACCGGACTAATTATAATATTTATATTTTAAATTACCATCCCAGGTTTTTAAAAGAAAATTAATGAAAAAATTGTTATTTTTGGTACCTCTAGTTTCTAGTAAAACCATTTCATGGTTTTCGATTTTATAGAAAACGGATGGTTTGATTTTCTTAAAATTTTCTTATGCAGAAGCTCCTAGAAAGTTTATGCTGCTAATGTAAGCCATAATTAAAACAAAAAATTGTTTTTAATTAAATAAAAAATAAACGTTTTTTTAAACTTAATGGCGCAAAATTTTAAACAACCCATTGTTAAGGGCTAAACATTTTACTAGTTAGCAACTTCCTAAGTGCTTATTGATTGAATAACTATTTCAAAATTTTTAAACCTTTTCTAATCTAGTAAACTGCTAATTAAGAAAGCTGAGCATTTGTAGGGTTTGAATTTTGATGAAAACAATTATTGTTGTTATGCGTTGTAAATTAATTATATGTTGATGAAAACCCAACATGTGCTCAAAAAAGGTATTCGTTATTTCTATTTTCATCATTTTAACTTCATTATTTACAAAAAAAAAAAACACACAATTGTGCACCAGCAGGACTCGAACCTGGGCACCCCGCGTGCAAGGCTGATATACTATCAGATTACATAATGGATTTAGCGATTGGCTAAAAGTTAAAGTAGCCATTCCGTGATTTTAATTTTAGTAAAATGTTAAAATCGCTTAAAAATAGCTCAATCATCTTTTTAGCTTAGTAAATTGCTAAAAGTGGCTAAATCGTTTTACTAAATTGTTCAAAATTTTGCGCTAATATATTTGAAAACGACTCAATCGATTTTTTGAAACCTTGTATTTAGTAGTACTTTGACATTAACTAAAACTTAACAATTACACATAAAAAACTATTTTCCTTAAACCAAAAGAGGTACCTCCCATACAAATGTTAAAAAAACCGTTAAGAAAAAATATTTCTCAAAAACGGCTGCAAGAATTTTGATCAAAAAATGTTTGTATTCTTAAATTAGTTCACTCCAATTTTAAGTAAGAAAATATTTCATTTTGCATACTTATTAACGGTACATCCCATAAAACCACTCTTCATATTTTCGACTTCAAAACTATTGAGTGAACGTATTAAAATTATTACTTGCGATATAGGTACTTTATAGCAAGTTATGGATTTGGAAATAATATCGAACTCGAGATTTTAATCAAACCTGATATTACAATAATGGAGAATATGAAAAAATGGTTCCGGCAGTTCCATTTGTCTGTCTGTCTGTCTGTCTGTAGATCGATCTACAGCCTAAATGTCTGCAGCAATTTTTTTCAAACTTGGTACTTACACGGTTTAGGTGATTGTGTCAAATGGATTTTTGAATACTTTTTTAGACCCAAAAATAACGGTACTTTCTATACATTAGATATAGTCTACAATTTGACCCACATTTTTTAAAAATAGTTTGTTATTAACGGTACCTGTCATACAACATTTTTCTGATTTTCGACTACATTTTTTTATAGGTGGTCCTTCCTTCGAATACTTAATAATTACTACATACTCAAATTTTCAAAAAAAAAAAATATTTTTTCGATTTTTAAAAAATAAATAAAATGTTTAATTTGAAAAATCGATTTTTCAAAAATCAGTAACTGAATCTGTTTGAAATTAAAATTTTATATCTATATTAATAATTACTTCAAAATAGAATTTCAATTTTTTTTCTTAAAATGTTTTTAAAATTTGATAAATAAAAAAAAAATATTAAACAAGAAAATTAATTGGTTTTCTTTCAAAAAACCCAAATGTATGCAAAAAAATGAGAAAGAAAAATCATGTTATGAAACAAATGCCATGAAATACAAAAAAGTTGAAGTGTTGGTGCGTGTTTATTTTGAAGAATATTTTTAATTTGTTTGTTAAAAAAATCAAAAACTTTAATAATTCTTTTAACTTAACACAATGTAAAAATTTTAAGACGAATTCCTGTCCCAGAAGACCAAATCAGGCGGTGAACGTTGGATGACCAATGAAGTAAGGTCGAGATTTGTTTCATATTCATTATGTATCACCAAAAATTGAAAACTAAAGAAAGAAATTCTGTACTTGACAGTACGTTCGAAGTTGGACACAACTGTAATTTTAATTTAATTTTGGTGGGGGCAATACCCCCATTTATTTGGCTTAATACAAGCTTCATAACTTAACCTAACTTAAAACTATGAAACTTAGGGCTATGATTGGGTTGAATTGGGCGGACGATTTAACAGGAGGATTTTAAGGCTGGGAGTGCTGAGATTGAAGTCGAAACAGTTTTCGTTCAAATCAACCCTTCGCAGCATTCGGGTAATAGGTTCATTGAAGCCATAAGAGGTACGATGAGTAGGCAGGTAGAAGAGGCGAGGGTTTCTTAGGTTACGGGGGTTAGTGTTGAAAAAGATAGAGTTGTAGAGGGTTTCAGAGTCAACGGAACCCGAGAGAAGTCGATGAATGAAGAGGATTTCTGTTATTTCTCTTCGCTCTTGCAGGGTATTGAGGTTAATTAGTTGGAGGCGATTTTGATAGGGGGGCAGAATCAAGGAATTATTCCAAGGCAGGCCACGAAGGGCGAATCTTAAAAAACGGCGTTGAATGCTCTCGATTCTAGAAATATGAATTTTTTGATATGGGGACCATAATTGACAGGCGTATTCAAGTAACGGGCGGACAAAGGTTATGTAGAGTGATCTGGTGACGTAGGGGTCGGAGAATTCTTTGGACCATCGTTTCACAAAACCAAGCGTTGAATTGGCTTTAGAGATAATATTATCGATGTGTGTTATGAAATTGAGCTCTCGGTCACATAGTATGCCGAGGTCTCGAATCGATTCAACTATGGCTAAGGGTTGATTGTAAAGAAAGTAGCTCTTGGGACAAGATTTTATGCGTTTGCGTGAAAAAGTGATAGATTGACACTTAGCAATATTAAGCTCTAAGCAGTTTTTGATACACCAGACTGAGAAACTGTCGAGATCTAGTTGAATAAGGGAAGAGTCGTGTGAGGAAGAAATTGTCTTAAAAAACTTGGTATCGTCAGCGTATAATAAGATATGGGAATGTTTAATGACCAATTCAATATCGTTAATTGTAAGAATAAAAAGGAGAGGTCCTAAGTGACTTCCTTGGGGGACCCCGGAGGTAGCTAAGAATGAATTGGAGAAGGCAGATCTGAAACGAACACTGTAATACCGGTTTTCCAGATAAGAAGAAATCCATTTTAAGAAAATAGGTTCAAAGCCGAGGGTGGACAATTTGAAAAGTATAAGTCTATGTGAAATTTTGTCAAAAGCCTTACTAAAGTCAGTAGAGATAACATCTACTTCCCTTCCGCTTTCTAGAGCTGAGACTGTATACGATACAAATTCAACTAGATTAGTTGTTGTAGACCTACATTTGAGAAAGCCGTGTTGTCTAGGGGAAATTAGCGACTTACAACGGAAACTTAAAATTTCGTACAAAATACTTTCAAATATTTTAGGGATATGTGAAAGTTTGGCAATGGGACGATAGTTTTTAATATCGTTCTTAGTACCCTTTTTGTATATTGGGGTTATGAAAGAAGTTTTCCATACCTGAGGAAATTCTCCTTGAGATAATGATAGGCTGAACAATTTGGAGAGCGGAAAAGAGAGAGCTGAAGAACATTTTTTTAGGAATATTGCGGGGAGGCCATCAGGGCCAGGAAGATATTCATCGTTAAGTTGATTCAACTTATTTTCGATGATATATGGGTCGACGGTAGGAGGAAGAAAAGGACCTAGTGCGAAATTTGGCAAATAATCGAAATAATCTGAATCAGGTATGAAGGAATCGTTGGTGAAAGATTGCTTGAAAAACGTGGCAAAAAAATTGGCAATATCTTGCGGATTATTCGAAGTTTCGGTATTGTAGGAAAGAGAGGAAGGGTAACCATCGGATTTTCTTTTAAAATTGACGAACTGAAAGAACGATTTAGGATCATTTTCAAGGTTGCTTTGTGTTTCTATTAAATAGCGTTGGTAAAGGGTGTTGTATAGCTCGCAAAAGTGAAGATAAGAACCAAAATAGTTAGAATAATCAGGGGGCGATCGGGTACGAAGGAAAATTGCCCACAACTTGTTTCTCTTGTTACGCAAAGAGCGAAGCTTGCGGTTATACCAAGGTGGGGAGGCAGCCGATGTCTTTTGGCGACTAAAGGGTACATGGAGAGAAAAAGAATTAAATATTTCCCTGTAAAATTTTTCTGTGGCATCTTTCATGATAAGGCTATCGAAATTAAAGGAAGTTCTGTTGAGATATTCATTAATATGACGGAAATTTGCCTTATGAAAATCAAAGGAGTACTGATTTGTAGGGAGATTAGTTGGTAGTGGACAATCATGATAGAATGAGAGAATTAGGGGAGGATGATAATTGTCGATAGTAGATAAGGATAGAGGTGAGAGTGATACTGAAGAGTTAATGGGATCGGTTGTGAAAATAAGATCTAGTTGCCTGTCCATATAGTTTAGTATACCACTAACCTGACAGAGGCTAGAATCTGCTAGGCGATCTATAAAAAGGCATTCCTTTGCAGAAGTGGGATTTGAAGCAATATAATAAGATTGATCTTCAGATGAAGTCCATTTAAGATGGGGAAGGTTAAAGTCGCCGAAAAGAAGGATGTCATCGTTGGGGTCACATAAAGCAATTATGTGGTCAACCATTTCAATGGCGAGCTTATAAGATTCAATAGGCTGCGACGGCAAAATATAGCAACATATCACATAAAGCGACTTACGGGGTAGTCTTATCTTAATTGAGACATAGTCGAGATTAGGGGAAGAAGAGACTGCAATGAGGGATGAGTCTAGTGTGTTTTTAATAGCCTCGACATGGGCATTCGTCAGAAGATCCGTTAAGTTCATCGTCGCGATAAACGTTAAAAGAAGAAGGAAACAGTTCTTGGTTGTTTATACTAGAGACCAGATTTGTTTCCGTCAGGGCGTAGATATCAAAGGATAGAGCGTAGGATTGTTGTAAAACAGTATGAGTTTTTGAACGAAGACCTCGAACGTTTTGATAGTAGAAGGTAAGAGGGAGGATTTGGCCAGCTGGGAAGGTGCAAGGCATTGTTTTGGATGGGACATTAGGAGTGACATATATGGCTGGGTTCGAGTTAGGAGCGAAAGTAGTTTTTAAAGTTTGTGCGTGTACTTTGAAGGTACGACGTACGTTTGGAGCTGATGTGAGAGGCGTAAGTTTTAAGGTCTTTATTAACTGTTGTCGGAGAAATGTTGTAGTTTTCATGAAAACGCGTGTAAATCTTTTTCAGGGCTACGGGGTCAGTCGGGAGTCCTTCTTTTTGTATTTGAACAATGACATTTGTTTTTGTTTTGCCGTCAATGCAAACCGATTCAGATTTGTCATGTAGGTAGGCAAGGTACAAACGAATATTGTCGAAAAGTTTTTGATCTCGAAGTCTGGCCATTACATAAAGCCCATCGAGTTCAGTGTTTGTGGGCGAGGGGTCAGTTAATCTATTGGTAAGTTTCACAGCAGGGGGAGTCATTGGGTCGAACATTGGGGAAGGTAACGATTTTGGAGTGACATTTGATATTCTTTGAGATGGGGCAGAATCTGAGGTGTTAGTATTTGAAGGATTTATAGTATGAGAGTGGATGAAGTTCGGGTATTTGACTATGATTGGAGTGTTTTTTGGAAAAGAGGCTTTTGCTAGAGGATGGGGTTGGGATGCGAGATTGAAAGACACACGTTTACGTTGAGAAGGATTATCAGAGGAAGTTTTAGGAAGGGTTGTGCGGCCATAGCTTAAAAACATCCGTTTCGCAGGAGGATTCAGTGAAAACTGTGGGGATTTGCGCTTCAAAGAAAGAGAATTAGTTTTAAAATTGTTAATGTTAGTGATAGTTCGAGAAAAGTTTGGAAAGATATCCGCCTTTGTAGTCCAGTTGGGATCAGAAGTATGGGATTTATTTTGTTTATTTTGCTTCTTAGGGAGATCTGGATAGGGGATTTTGGAATAATTTATGGGGTTATGATTAGTATTCCTTATTGTAGATAAACTGCTATTCCATTTAGACATCTTCATCTTATTAATTCGGAAAGATCCGTTAGGGTGATGAAACAACCAGTCATACTTAGATGGAAACTGGATTTTAAAACTTCTGAAAGACGTCCGGCAACATTCAGTTACAGCGATGGAGAAAGTGCGTTTAAAAAAAGATTGAACCCAGCTTTCATCGGCAAATTTAGGTGTGTTACTCAGACAGAAGTAGCTATTATTGGCTGAATTGAGTTTCCTTAATCTATTAGTCCAGTCTGGTAAGTTCCATGTGGTTCCAAATTTTTCGATGAGTGTTGGTTCTATGATTGGAGACTCTGCACTTAAAGTAGGAGGTTGTTGACTTATAGTAGGAAGTTGTTTACTGACAGCTGGAGGCAGAGGTGTAGTATTAAAGACTGATAAAGGAGATTGGTCGACTGTTGAAGGTGAAGGTGCCAAAGAAATAACAGGTAGGGGAAAACGTTCATGTAGAGTTGTGTCCATTTCATCTAGCAAGGAAGTGTTGTACACAATGGGAGAAGGTTGAAATTGACCGGTTATCCCATCAATCTTACATGTAGCAGATTTGATGTCGTCCGCTAGTTCGCCAATGCTAATACGAGTTTCGATTAATTCACTACTCATAGCATTGATAACACTTAGGGCATCTTCAAGCATGGCAACAGGTTGACGTAAACCAGGTGTTGTTGTTCTTGAGGTAGATTGAAAATGACAATCGAGGTCACTACGCAGTGTATTTAATTTGTCTATAACTGTTTGTACTGAGTTGGCAGTTGTACAAGGACTTAGCAATGCTTTTAACTCAGTTTTAAAAACATTTAAAAGTTTTTTTCCGTTTTCTTCACTATTATTGTTTATAGTTAATTCCGTTAATGCCGCGAGTTTTTTTTCGATGGAATTAAACTTGGTAAGACACCGTTTATTAACGTTCTCAATTGTATCATTTAACTCCTCGAACGATTTTGAAAAGTCATCAATTTTGTTTAACTGGCTCATGACGCCTTTGTGAAAGTGTTTATTATTAATAAGGATGGAATTCGTTGAATCACTTTGGCATTTGATGGCAAGTAACACGTGCGAAAGGGAGATTTCTTTGCATTCATCACAGTAAAATGAGAAGTGCAGTAGATAATCTTTTAAATACGCAGTGGACCTTTTACTTAAGCCAATACATAAAGGGTGAAATGATTTACCACAAATCCCCTTACACTTCACAAGGTCATCATTTTTTTTGTCAATACAATTGGCGAAACAATTTTCCATTATTAAATTCACAACAATTGGGTCAAATAAAAAAAAAAAAAAAAAACAAAAATGTAGGTGCAAGGTAAATGGCGATAATGACGATGGTATACTTTTGGTATTCGCGACAGAAGAAGCGGAGGAAACAAAATTAATTTTAAATAGAGGGCTAAGTAAGCACTGATTTGGGGCAGGCAGTTAAGTAGGTTGAAAAAACCAGCAATAAATGATGACACTGAAAGAAGTCAATAACGCGCGTTGAAATTATATTGGTTTTCGGGGCTATGTTATTTTTTTTTTTTTTTTCGTTTTTAGGGCTTTTAATGGTGAAGGAAAATTATAAGTATTTGCGGAGCGAAAAGAATACGACTGCACTTGACGGAAGTTCGAAACCAACTGAAAATGCTATATATCAAAAATATCAGCAGCTATATCTATGTGTTAACTACATCTGATGGCATTTGAATGACACTTGATGAGTCAAAAATGGGCATTTATTTTATAAGGGTGTTGAAGGGCTGAAGGTAATTTAAAAGCGCTAGTTGAAACCAAAAAAATTCATTAAAAAGTTTAGAAGCCTGTTAATTGCTTAAAAGTCCTTCGTGAAATCGGCCACTAATATATTAAATTTAAAACCATAATTACAAAAAAATTGTCCACCCGTTTTCAAAACTAAAAATAATATTTTTTTAATCCAAAAAAATATTTTTCCAAAAATTTTCAGTATGCAGTATCCTTTTTAATTTAGAGGACTTTTTGTCCAAATTTTTCATCGAAATCTGTTGAACCGTTGATGAGAACTTGATGAGAAGAATAAAAAAAAGGTTCTATGGCAGGTACCGTTAATGCCCATGAATCAAACAAAACAAGATTACGACACTTCTCCTAGTCGATCTCGTACTGTGGAGGTGTTAAGACGTTTTCGGCTTCCCAGTTTTTCCAATTAAAATTCGTGTGTGAGCTTAAGTTCTATATTAAATCAACATTTCATAAGTGGTGCAGTAGCACAAAGATAGAGTGGCCGACCGAGAATCCGAGGGTCGCAAGTTCGATTCCCAGCCGGGCATCAGAACTTTATCAGCTTTTTTTCACAACCGTGAAGTGGAAAACTTTATTGGTTGGGAAAACGATCAAAGGAGGAGGAGTTTAAGCACCGGGGCATCGAAAGGTGTCCTAGGGCCAATGAGGCCAGCGATGGCATCAGCAGAGGGAACATCGAAAGATGTTCCAATTACAAACAATGATTCTGCAGCAACAACATCATCAGCAATAACAACAACGGCAACATCATCCGATGCTAATCAAAAGCGCAGAAAGAGGATCAAGTGCGCACCAAATTTAGTAAAAAGGAGATCCACGGCCACCTCAGCAAAGCTGCCAGCTGGGGTGCATACGTCCGATATAGACGAGACGTCAGAGGCAGCAAGACAAACCGAGCTAGACACTTCACCCGAAGAGGGTATAGCATATATGTCTGAAGAAGGAGAAGGGCACTTCACGACGGGCGATAGTACTGCCCTCGTGAACCTCTCCACATCAGAGGCGTCATCTGAGGAGGACGAGGAACAAAGAATGTTCGCCCAAATTGATGCTTTGGAGGCAGAAATAGAAAAGATAAAAAGTAAAGTTAAGGCCAGCCAAGAAGCGCGCCGAGCG
The DNA here is from genome assembly GCA_910595825.1 of Philhelius pedissequus. Classification (NCBI taxonomy): domain Eukaryota; kingdom Metazoa; phylum Arthropoda; class Insecta; order Diptera; family Syrphidae; genus Philhelius; species Philhelius pedissequus. The sequence goes on along the minus strand of OU343160.1, from coordinate 73,866,861 downwards.
AGGCAACTAAAAGAACTCGACGAAAAAGAACAACAGCAGAAAAAAGAACAATTACAAAAACAACAGCCACAGCAGCAGCCAAAACAACAACGGCCAAAACAACAACAACAGCAACAGCAGCAGACACAAGTCCAGAAACAAACGCAAGAAAAACAGCAGCAGCAGATTCAAAAGCAGCAGAATCAACAGCCGCAGAAAAGTCAGTCTCAGCAGCAGCAGCCACAGCCGCCGATTATGAAAAAAGAAAAGGTACCACCCATTAATACTTATAAAATGGAGTTACAGGATAACATAAATCTATGTAAGTTGACCATAGGTCAAAATTTTACTATTAAACGATTAAATAACGATAGGCATGCTATCCAGTGCTTCACACTGGAACAGCACAAAAAAATTAAAGAGTTGCTAAAAGAAACTACTACCGAATTCTTTAGTTTCACCCCTAAAACCGAAAAATTTCAAACGGTCCTTTTGAAGGGCATAGATTCCTACACGGAACCACAGGTGCTCTTAAATGAACTCCGCCAAAAAGCGAATGACGATCTCGACTTTATCGGGGTCAAGCCGTTCGCTACAGCTAGAGCTAGGCGGGAGAAGCGGAGACTTCCCTTCTTCCTTGTTCAACTCTCACCCAGCAGCAAACTGGATAGTTTGAGGAGTATATCCGTCCTCAACTATCAGGTTGTAACTTGGGACAAATTAAAAAGGCGCGGCGACATGCTTCAATGCATGCGCTGCCAAAGGTTCGGCCACGCCGCAGCAAACTGCGAAATGCAGTCACGCTGCGTTAAGTGAGGAGAGAACCACAATGCAGATGAATGCAAGTTAGGAAAGGAACGGGTCGAAGATAGGACCCAGCTTAAATGTGTACTCTGCCGAGGCGCCGGACACCCCGCTAATTATCGGGGATGCCCGACGTTTCAGCTTATAAAAAACAATAAAGCAGCAAAGCAAACAGTGGTAGAAAAGCGTCCAACAGTGCGCCCTCCTACAACAACGCCCGTCAACCCCCAAATTTCTTACGTCCAAATGGCGTCAGGAAGGGGAAGCACGGTACAGCCTACACCAAAGGTCGCCCAACAGGCCCCCGTGCCTAAGGCGCCGGCGGCACAGGCGGACATTATGGGCGTTCTACTGGCCATTCAGGGCCAGTTGAACGGCCTCCAAAACCAGATCAGGGAGCAGGCGACTAGGGTGGATTATCTCTACTCTGTTTTGCCGAGCTTAACGCAACTTAGAGGTTAAGGGCGCGCTGCCGGAGAGGCCCTTTAAGATCCTAGCTGTGAATGTAAATTCACTGATTAGGACCGAACGTAGAGCGAATTTATTCCAATTGCTTAAAGACATAAGTCCAGATGTGTTTATGGCTAGCGAAACTAAGCTTAACCAGAAACATAAATTGACTAACAACAATTACAATATCGTAAGGAGAGACCGACCCAACTCCACTCAAGGAGGGGGCGTCGCAATCTTTATACGTAAAGGCATTAGTCATAAGGTAATATATAATAGTGATGTGCGTAAATTTCGGACGTTAGAGGCATGCATCATATGCATTCATCTCCAACAGGGGAAGCGAATGTATGTGATCGCTGCCTATGCACCGGAAACACCTCAGCCCACACAGTTTATAACAGAGCTTGAAAAGCTTTTTGAATGCTTAAGATTGAGCTCGGAAGAAAACTACTACATATTGGCTGGTGATTTGAATGCCAAACATATAGATTGGGAAAATCAAATACAAAATCCTCGTGGTAACCATCTGTATAATTGGATGGGTCGATACAACCTGGAGTATCGCATTGAACTTCTCGCTACAGACAGGCCATCGTTTCCAAGAAGCGGTGCCTATCTGGATCTATTGTTGAAAGACGCAAGACTAACAATTACTGATACTGTGGGCCATCGGTCAAAAAATTGTTTAAGAACGATCGAGTACGACAGTGACCACTGCGGACTCGCCACCGTAATACAACTTCCGAACTCGCTTATGGAGTTGGAGGAGTATGTACCGGTGCATACTTACAATTACAGTAAGGTGCGCTGGCCACGCTTCTCGAACGTCTTATTGAGCGAATTACGATCAAATGGTATATCCCCACCAAATGACAGGAACATGACAAATACTGAAATTGACAGATACTTAGAACAAATGGACGAAACAATTCAACGAACAATGAACAGGACAATACCGAAATACAAAGAACGTAACGCAACTGACATGTACCGTAACGCGACAATTGATGCACTACACAGACAAAAAAGTGGCTTACTGACAAGACTAAAACGCTTGTACAGACGGTTTACTGACACACGAGATCTGGAGATAAGGACACTGAAGTCGTCCATCAAAAACATCAACCAATTGATGAAAGAAAATTATAGGTTGTCCATTAATTTGTTTTGGGACAACAAAATTCGGGCCGTGAACGCTACCGACCCGAGTATGTTCCCACAAATTAATAAGATATTCAGAAGAAAAGATCAAAACGACCTTCCGTGTCTTAAGCTCCAGAGGACGACACAAAACAGAGACGTACTTCTGACAGCAGGCATAGACCCAGATGACGCCGTCATGGACGATGACCTCTTCATAATCGAAGATCCGCAGGAGAAGGTGGAGGCTGTGGGGGCTGCTTTCCAGCAAGTGTACAAGGTGAATGCTAGCATTCGCCCGAATCATGACCTGGAGAACAGAGCTCTGCTTCATCACTTATGGCTCCGAAACGATATAAGCGAATGGCGATCTGAGAACCTTGGTTTTACCGGGTTTAATGATGAAGATTTGGCAAACGCCATAATCGCCGACCGAAATGGGCCCAGTCCCCTGTTAATTTCGAAGAATGAGCTCCAGCTCATCTTCGATTCATTAAAGAAAAAGAAGTCTGCAGGAGTCGATGGTATATCCAACGTTGTACTACGACATTTGCCTCAAGAAGCAGTTGACATTTATACCACACTATTTAACAACGCGCTGAATAATGCATATTATCCAGTGCGGTGAAAGACAGCTGTGGTGCACCCTCTCCCAAAAAAGGGAAAGGACAACTCCAATCCGGCGAATCTCCGGTCGATAAGTCTTCTTCCGAGTATCAGCAAAGTATTTGAAAAGGTTATTAATAGAGCCCTGTTCAAGTGGGCGGAGGACAAAAATATCATCCCGGATAATCAGTTCGGTTTTAAGGCGGGACATGACACAATTCATGCCGCGTCTAAACTAGTTTCTGATATCCAATGGAACAAAATAAAAAGCAGTGTACGGGTGCCTGTCTGGTTGATTTGGAGAAGGCCTTCGACACCGTATGGTTAGAAGGTCTCTATCTAAAGCTAACCAGACTAGGTATAAGTAAACCTCTATTGTATATGCTTTATGACATGCTAAATGGTAGAAAGTTTGTTGTCAAGAGTGGCAATGTAACTTCTACCGCAATTTTTAATATTAATAATGGTCTTCAGCAGGGAGCGGTTAACTCGCCGATTCTATTCAGCATTTACACCAGCGATCTGATAGGTAGTCTAACTCAGGCAATTGCGTACGCCGACGATCTAATTGCGTACAGAACAGCTAATACAGTTGAGGTCATCAAAAGTCTCTTGCAGAGTGACTTCGACAAGATTCAGCGATATTGTGATGACTGGAAGTTGAAAATCAACTTCCAGAAATCAGAAACTATTTTGTTTAGGACTCCGTTGTCTAGCGCCTCAAGGGATACGAGAAAGAACTGGCGCACGCTGGTGATCGTAGGGCCACATGGACATCCACTGGCGAGTGAAAGTGTAGTAAAGTACCTTGGCATCTGGTTGGATCAGTACCTGTATTTCGACAGACATATTGGTGCTGCTTTGGCCAGGGCTAGGGGAGCCTTTGGCTTGACAAAACGACTGTTTTATAGCAGCCGTCTTGACAGCAGGGTGAAGGTGATTTGCTATATGGCCCTCATCAGGCCGATGATTGCCTACGGATGCCCGGTGTGGTTCAACGTTGCCCCATCTCAAATGGAAAAGATTCGGGTGTTTGAGAGGCAATGTCTTAGACGTTGCCTTGGATTACACAGAACACCAGAGTCGGAGTACACAAGATATTATTCCAACCAGGTTCTATACAACGGAGCCAACATAAACAGAATAGATAATTTTTTGTTCAAGCTGATTCGGGGTCACGTTGCAAGAGCGATGTCCTCAACTAACAGCTTAATTTTTGGGGCTTATTACCCCAATAACGAATATTTTGAGAGTGCGCGGTTAAGTGGTTACATCCCTCCCGAGGCATTCCTCTATTTAGACAGTCGAGGGCTGATACAGGATGGAGGGGCGGTTCCGCTCATCTACCACGTCAGCCGAAAAACTGTGGATAGGCGACTCCTGTATGGTCGAGACGTCATCGCTCAAGGTGGAGAAGAGCGCCTTCGGTTCAGTAGGACTGTGTCCGATCGGGACCGGAGGGATAGGGCGAAACAGGAGAACCAGTTCTGGTGGCTCTCTGAACAGCATCGTGATATATAAAGTCGATGAAGATGATATATCTTGGCCGACTTACATAGATTTAGGGCATTAGGTATAGGGAACAGTCAGGGTGGCACCAAAAAAAAAAAAAAAAAAAATATGTATGTATGCGGGGGCATACGTGCATGCATCTGTGTGTCTGTACGTATATGTGCGTACGTATATGTATGTGTGTATGTACATGTATGGGTGGGTTGCATGTTGGTGTGTGTCTGCATGCATATAAAAAATAAACAAAAAAAAATTAAAAAACGAAAAAAATGCTGCTGTGGCTGTTCTAGTTTTTAAGTAGTTTTAAGTATTATTAGGTATTTTAAGTAGTTTTAATTATTTTTAATATATATTAAGGTTTAGTTTATAAGTAAAAAAAAAAAAAAAAAAAAAATTGATAAGATACCAAGTTTTTGTAAAGTTTCCTTGAAATATAAAATAAAATAAAAAAAAAAATTTAGATTTAATTAAAATAGTTTTTAGGTCGAAAGACATTAGTTTTAAGAGTTATTGTTTAATTTAGAGCGCCCGTAAAGGGCCAGTAAATTAGTTGTAAGTTATTGATATTTAGGCTAGTTTTAAACATTTTTGTCTAGCTTTAAGATAGTTATAAGTTAAAATGAAATAAAAATGAATTTAAAAAAAAAAAAAATTACGACACTTCTTCGTTTTTCTTATTTTATTGATGTCAAATGTGAAAAAAATTACTAGCCAAAATTTAAAATATCTTCTATCTGTTCCCTCCGAACAAAACATTAAATTAGTATTCAAAATTTTGACAAAATTAAACTTAATTAAAAGTATATGATTTAAGGTAGAACAACCAGTGTGCGGTCAAGGAACGTCTTCCAGGTTCCGGTCCCTCCGACCACATCGAACGGATCGGTGCCGCATTAGCGCCTCTCCACCGCCCCGCCGGTTCATTATTACAAACATTTTCTTGACCTTTCTTTTTTTAAACCCAGCTATAAGCCGTGGCAGCTAAAGCTAAAACTGTATATTATTCTGTACCTACATTAATTGTCTAGAAATAATAAATAATAATAATAATAATAATAAAAAAGAATCGAGCCAAAATAGCTTAGGCTGTATGTCGACCGACAGACAGACAGACAGCCGGAATTGCGGAACCAAGTTGTTCTCTATGATCGTAATATAAAGTTTGATGAAAATCTCCAGTTTGATTTTTTATTCCAAAATACAAAACTTGCCCTATAGTATCTCTATCGCAAGTAAAAAGAAAATCAAATTGATAACATATTTACGCTAATGCAATACATATAATGCTAATGCTTTGCTCATCCTCAATTATATTTGCATATGTAGCCTGAAATGTCTTCTACATACAATTAAGCAAAACCTTGAAGATCAAAATCGTATAATCAGAACTGAAAAATCAATATTTCTTGGCAACCCCTTCATACGGCATTGAATAATACCTACTTAGATAAAAATTGAAATGTAAAATATTATCTATATACAAAATTACATCTCCTACGGTGCGATTTCCAAAGATACTAACTGGCCATGGGCGGATTTCACTCAACATATTTTTTTTTAATTTTTACTTGCGATATACATGAAGGTACTAGAGGGCAAGTTTTGCATTTGGAAAAAAACAATAGAATTCGAGATTTTAATCAAATTTGGCATTAAGGTGATAGAGAACACCAAAAAAGTTAGTGCTGCAATTCCGTCTGTCTGCCTGTTTGTATTACATGTTCGTTTTACTGCAATATTAGAAATATTTCTTATTAGTCTTATTAGTTTAAACGAGCTAAACTTCTATATATATAGGGTGTCCGCCGGGAAGGTATATTACTTTGTTTGTGTATAATTTTTGATTCAATGAAAGAAAATGGATTTTATATTGATAAATGTTTTATTTGATGTCGGCAATTACGTATGGAATACAATATCAGGTTAATGTCCGCCTCTGTTAGTCCCACAAATGCGATCCCTTTTGAGCACATTTTTCATTACATTCTCACACATTTCACGCGGTTTTTCATTAATTTCATCACAAATATTTTGATTGAGTTGCTCAAATGTTTCTGGTTTATTTGCATAAGCTTTGATTTTCAGATATCCCTACACAAAGAAGTCCGGAGCAGTCAAATTAGGCGACCGTGGAGGCCAATCAACATCACCATTTCTTGAAATAATTGTTGTGGAAAGAGGTCTCGCAGTAATTCCATCGTAATCCTGGTTGTATGCGATGTGGTCTAAAGCCCAAAGCATGCAGTTGTGGCGTTAAAAAATTTGCAATTATATCACGTTATCGCTCCCCATTCACAGTTACCGTTACGCCGTTTTCATTTTCGAAATCATTCACTTCATGATAAATAGTTGGCACGTTGTTTCTCCCAAATATTTCACGTAACTTTCTGATCGTCACAGTAATCGATGATTAATTTTGAAAAAAAAAAATGTTTTAACGATAAAACACGTTGGTCTATCGAATATTTTTGCATAATAAATTTGCCACGTGTCTACTTGACGACTGCCAAATATGAACTGTCAAGACTAATGTTTACGAAAATGGCGACACAACAAAGTAGTATACCTTCCCGGCGGACACCCTGTACTATATATTGGTTTTTCGAAAACGGCTCTAACTATTTTGATAAAAAAAGTGTGTGTACTTCTCTAGATATAGTCTACAATTTTTTTAAAAATATTTTGTTATCAATGGTACCTGCCATAAAACAATTTTTTTTGATTTTCGACTTTCTCATAAGCGTCTCAAAGGATTTCAATAATTTTTTTTTAAATAGGAGGTCCCTTTAATTATAAATAATACTGCATACCAAAATTTTCGAAAAATATTTTTTTAGATTTTGAAAAAAAAAAATATTTTTAAATATGTATTTAAATATTTAAAATTGTCATACCAATTTTTGTTTTATAAAAAAATTAAAGTAATTTTGTATATAAAAAATTAAGTAAAAAACGACTTTAAAAATAAAGGGTCCGCCATCTAACGTTTTTTTTTCAACTAGTGCTTATTTCGTGAATGGTAACACTTAGCTCATGTCTGATTTGACAGAGAATTAGTTTTATCCTTCCGCTGAACGAATATGGTTGTGTATACGCTTGAACAACGCTGGGAAATATTGCGACATTACTTTGAAAATCATGGTAATGTTGCAGAATTTGTGCGAAAATTGCGTACGGATTTTGGAAGAAGGGAGCACCGTCAGCTCCGTATGTTCGCTATCTTGTGAAAAAAGTGAAAGAAACTGGCATCCTCATCGACAAACCAAAGCGTGAAAAGCCAAAAACAGTTCGTTCACCCGACAATATTGCTGCTGTGGCAGAAAGTGTGTGTGAAGCGCCATCAACATCAATTCACCGTCGTTCTCAACAATTGAACATTTCGGAGACATCATTGAGACGAATTTTGCATAAAGACCTTGGTATGACGCCATACAAAGTCAAATTGGTTCAGGAGTTGAAGCCAACTGACCATCCTATGCGTTTTCGCTTCGCTAAGTGGGCCTGCGATCGACTTAGAGAAGATGCCTATTTTGCCAAAAAAAATCATCTTTTCAGATGAAGCTCATTTTGATCTTGGCGGGTATTTAAACAAACAAAATTGTCGCATTTGTGGCACAGAAAACCCGCACGCATATATTGAAAAGCCGATACACCCTAAACGAGTCACTGTTTGGTACGGATTTTGGTCCAGAGGCATAATTGGGCCATTTTTCTTCGAAAATGAGCAAGGAGTCGCTGTTACATTCAATGGCGATCGTTATCGGGCCATGTTGAACGAATTTGAAGAGGAGGATATTGGCAATATTTGGTTTCAACAGGACGGCGCGGCGCTACGTGCCACACAGCCGAAGCTACACTCGATGTTTTGCGCCTTGTTATTGAAGATCGCATTATCAGCTGCAGAGCTGATGTCGTTTGGACACCTCGGAGCTGCGATTTGACACCGTTGGACTATTATTTGTGGGGTGCCGTAAAAGACAAGTGTTATGCCGACAAGCCGGAGACAATTGACGCTTTAAAGGACAATATTCGTGAAGCCATTGGTGAAATACAGCTGCACACAATCGATAATGTGCTTAAAAATTGGACCGATCGTGTGGGCCACTGCATGGCCAGCCGAGGCAGCCATTTGAATGAAATTATTTTCCATTATTAACCGGAAGGATTGTACTTTCAAATAAAAAAGAAATTTGAGAAAATATTCAGTAGTTTTTTTTATAGCATTTTCTAAAAAAAAATTATTTGGCGGACCCTTTATATATATTTAGATTCTTCACAGAAATCTTTTGCATACGATGTGATCGAACATAAGAGCAAGTACGTGCGATCCAGTCATGCATTTTATTTTCTTTGTCATAAAAAGAAACTCTGGAATGTTCATGCAAATCGTTAGAGTCGTTTCCTCGAAACCAATATCTAGTATACCTACTCGTACATATATACAAGTTTAGGTCGTTTAAAATAATAAGAAATATTCCAAATATTGCAGTTAAACTAAACTGTAATACAATTGAAATAAACAAACTTTTTTGCAAGCGTATCGGCGTGTAGGTACAAAACACATACTTTAAAACTAAAATAATTATGTACCTTCGCAACCATTCAATTTATATTCTCTCTACAACTCTGGTACATAAATCTTTGCCTTCAAGACAACAATCAATATAATTTTATATGGCTAAATACCTACTTTCACATATAAGTATACACAGTTGTGGCTGGGGCATACATATATAACAATCAAACCTTATTAAGCTGTATCGTACATGTATTACATAGCTAGCTAAAGGTATACAATCATTCAACTTTCAGCCCAATTTAAGATCAAGGACAATGTTTGACGTAGTCAAATCGTATAATAATTTATATCTTTAAATTGAACGACATTCGAAAATTACTTACATATTTACCTTTTCACTTCAGGTAATACGAGTAGGTACGAGTATATATACAATGTACGTATTCTCAAAAGACTTTCTAAAGTAAAAGGAGCAGAACAAAGGTCTGAAACACAAAAGCTTCAGAATTTCCTGTTGAATTGTCACCATGTTGGAATTTTCTTCAACAGCATGACAATGTCGTCGCGTGCGTCGGTCGGTCGGTCGGTGGTGGTACCAATATACATTATCTACTTTATTTTCAGGACGTTTAATGGCTTTACATTGCGGCGCGGCATCTAAAAGGATGGAAATTCCATTCCACTATCTAGCTATACTATACACTTAACCGATGTCTTTTCCTTCGTGCAGACTCCAAAATGAATAAACTTTAAATAAATGTGTCTGTATTCCATGGCCAGAACCCAACTGCTGCTGACTACCAAACCAAGACTAGCAAAATAACTCTAGATCCTTGAATCTTTACTATTTCCGTTTCCTGATAAGTACTTAAAGCAAATTTAATTTCTCCATGAATAAGAAGCACTACTTTATTCTCATTTTGTAGGTACTAGAATCAAGAAGCAACAGTTGGAATGGGGGGTAGCAGAGGCTTGGCAAATTGGTGCAATGGCACTTCCGTACCTCAAACATGCCAGGAAGCATTTAATATTTAATATTTAAGAACTCTATAACAACACCGATATACTGTGATAATAAGAATATATTATTCAACGAGAAAATGATTTTACTAGCAAAGAATTATGCGCATTCACAGGATACATTAGTATAGGTAAGGTGGAGAGAAAGTGAGAGCTTTTTTGTCTCGCTCATGGTTTTCGCAAACAGATTCAGCATGTTGATTGAACTTTCAACGGTTTTTTCATCTTTTGGCTGAATATGCGATTTGGGTTTTATCATAAAATTTGTTTCGTTTCTGTACAAATTTACAGATGTAGTATTTACATTAAACTTTTTACAGCCTCTTCATCTAGTGGATGGGTGGTTGGTTTTTTTTTCATGTGGATTGTCATTATAGGTAGATAGTATTAGCTGTGTTTTATTGAGAAATTTATCCGCCGTAAGTTTATCCGTCGTAGCATCTTACATACAATTCGCTACGGTCGATAAAAAGCTAAAGTAGAAGCTACGGTGGATGGCTAGATGACGTTTATTCGAGTCTCGAATTTGATTTTGTTAGTTTTGTTGGTACGATTGATAATTGGGTTGAATCTCCATGGATGTGTTCATGGAGTGTTATAATTATTAATTTCATTCGTAAGACAAATCGATCCTTTTGATTCTTTTTTTTTTCTTTCTTTTATAGTTGGCCAGTTTATATTTCTAAGATCTTAGATAGTTCCATTTTTTAATAAATTATAAACTGTTCTTCTGAAAATTTTCTGACCTTTACTATTAAAAACTATATTCTTTGCTCAGTTATTTTCTGGAGTACGTCTAAAATTCCACCTATATCTGCAATTTTGCATACCCCTAATGTCAATTAATCAATTTTAACAAATTTCGATTTCCATTTTGAAAAAAAAAAATCAATATCTATGGAATGAATTCGGTTTTACTTTTATTTTTGACTAATTAAGGCCAATATTCGTTTTGTGTTCAATTTTTATTGATAGTTATAAATAAACGGAGTTTGGTGAAAAAATCATCTTTTTATTTAGATCTACAAAAAAGCAATTTGAGAAGACAAACCGCATGGAGTGGAAGTGCACTATAGAGGAACTGCTCGACACTGCGCCGCAAAATATTTATTCGTATGAAATTCTATGAGCTATAATGCCAGGTGCGCTCATATGCAACTTACAATTTTGCAACAGTTTGGATGCTAAAGTGAATACCATGGAATTATGCTCATGCAAAAACTATTCAGTCGGCGATTCGAGCAACTTAAAAGTTTGTGTTTTGGCACAAATCGAACGATCGCCCCAAATAAGTTAATGAGTTTGAATCACACCGAACTATAATGTAACTGCGCGCACATTAAATCAATAGGTTGTCTGTGTGTTGGTTTATCTCGTTGATTGATTTTGAACAATTTAAACTACGTTGTACTGTGCGTTCAAAACCAAGAAACATTAAAAGGAAACAAGCAAATTGTGTTCCGCCAATTGTGTTTCCTCGTGTGAAAAGCATAGACGGTTTTTAAAGGAATACAAAAATTGCCCTGTGTAAAAAGGAACTTGACCATAGTCTATGAACAAACCCGTTCACTTATCATTTCCTTTCTATTGGTGCAAAATGAATGTTCGAATTTAAAATTGCAAATGCAGAAAAAGTGAACACAAGAAATAGGGTTGAAACTTAAATTAAATATTGGTACGTTTTCCTACTTTCTATTTTATATGAATAAAAGCTAATTATTTTTCCTAATTTTGATTTTTTAATAATTTTACTTTGCAAAAGACTCTTTCATTACTTATGACTGCTGTGCAGGTGTACCAATTTTTTCAAAAATAATAAAGCTACGGTCCATGCTACGGTCGATGCGTTTTTTTGGGCATTACTTACAGTACTATGGATAGATTCCCAATAAAACACAGCTATTATTAAATTAATTTCACTCAATTAGTCCGATGTCCGAATGAAGCTTATAAGTAAGTAGATCGAAGAACATTGCGTAGATACGAGTACTATTTAAATCAATTGGCATTGTGCCTAAGATTTGTATATGTATCCCAATTCATGAACAATAGCTTGATAGCTTTGCATTTGTTTTTTTTTTTAATTAGGCTATTAGACAAATGAGCTATTCAACCGATATAAGTACATACATACAGTAGAGAATAGTACTTACTTAGAATAGAAAGAAAATAAATGATTTGTTTGTCAATGTCGGTGTCATTTAATTTGACAAACAATATCTTGCAGTACATATTCAGATACAAATATACTCCAATTAAGATTAAACTATTATCTATTATTTTAGGTAAAAATTAATGTTACAATGTTTTGTTTTTTTTATTTGAATTTAGTCTTATTTGTGCAGGTTTATATTTTTTTTTTGTTAAACAAAACGCTGATGAAATGTATTTTTAGATAAATCTGTGATGATGCTGGAAACATGCAGATGCGAAATTAATTTTTTTTTGTGTTGTTTATAAATTATTTTATTGTTGAAAAATATAAAAGAAAATCAGTAAAATTTATGACCTCTTCTATAATTAAGTATGGTAGATATATTGCTACACAAAAAAAAAAACTATTCTTAATGGAAATTTGTGGTTGCACAATATTTTGAAAATGGTCAGTATGTGGTTGTGGCTTTATTGTTGGAAAATATTATTTGGGATAGATACTAGCGTATTTAAATATTTATGAACCTGATTTTCGTTAAAAGTTAGAATGCTTTGATATCTTATGGCATTCGCATGCGAGTGACCTAAATTATTTAATATACTCATACAGACACTCCGTCTCACTTGATTGCGAACAGGTAGTTTTTTGTAAATGATTATCGATTTTAGGAAAATATGAAATGCTAAATAAATTTGGATGAAGCAGCGAATTTTACTATTAATGAGGTCATACAATTTACCAGTCTTTGTCTCACTGGATTACAAACTGTAACTAATTCTTTCTGTTTTCTGTATCTAAAAGTTAGTCACAACAAAGATACAAATGTTAAAAACGCTTTAGTGTAAGGAGCATAGCTGGGAATTAACTCGTTATTCCGTAAATCGTTAATTATCGAAGTTAAAATTTTGATTAACGGATTAAATTTAAAGTTAACTCTTTAAAAATGTTAACGGATTAACTTTTAAGTTAACTTTTAAAAAATTTAACGGACACGTTAAGTCCGTTAATCGTTAATCCAATGCCTACTATTAATCGCGCGGCGCGAAAATCAGGTTCAGACAAGTTTAAGACAAGTGTCGCGCGGCAGGGGGAACAAAAACAGGTTTTATGCAATTTGTATCACATGTTAACGGATTAACGATTAACGTTAACTTTCGTTAATGCTTTCGGAGCTGTCCAAACTTCGAAATTCACAATCTGTTATGTAATCTTTTATGAATCATAAAAAATAAAAGACACATTTTTGTTACTTTTATCATAAAAGATTTCAATATATGAAGTAAAAAATTTTATTTGTTTAATGAATTGTTCGTTAAAGGACATATATAACAGATAAATAACTTTTTATATTATATATATTAATTTCAGGAACTGTTATGCATAAATTACAAAGATTAATTATTATTTATCTACGTGAAACAAAACACGATAATTCCGCAGGTTTATTTTATATTGTCATTAGTCAGTGCCGACTGCCGAGAGTTTTTATTTACCTACTACATTTGATAATTTGAATGCAGATTTTAGGTCTGTTCGCATAAATGTTTCTTTTTCGAAGTTACATAACAGACTCATAATAACAGAAAATTCATAGCAGAATAACAGATGTGGAAGAATATGCCTAAATATTATAATGGCCAATTTCTTAACAAAAAAACACTTAAAGCAATTTTATTAAAAATCCTCTCTTAAATTTTATAAGACTTTAAATGTTTCTAGTTTCACCAAACAATAACAGGGAAATTTCAGGTACATTTTTACCAAAATTGAGTTTTTGCACATCCGTGGAAAAGTATATTGTTTTTTTTTCTATCTAATATACAAAATGTATGCAGAGGGGTCCAACAATTTAAAAGTTAAGATTTTCATAAATTTTACCAAGCTAACTAAATAGTTCTTACTATGTTAACTGTGGAGCTATTTTGTCTCAAGCCAATCCTATGAAAAATCGAGTGTGCAACGACAGCAACAAGTATTTGAAACAATTTTTTCATAATAAAAATAATAAAGAATACATGCTATGATATTCAGCGTTGCCCTACGTCACTTTGTGACAAAAAATGCATACAAAAAACAAACATAGGGTGAACTATGTCACTCGGTGACAATGTGTGCGATAGAGATAGGATAATGAAATGCGTAATATCATACCAGTATTCTTTATACCATGCAACTTAAACTTTTTTTTGTACTACAGCTACAACTTTAATTGTAGCCATTTGATACGATTCAGTTTCCCCTTTGTGCCTAAGCAATGACAACTCGAAGCCGAAGGTCGAGAACCGAAAAATCAAAACCAAAGATAAAGAGAAACACACATAGCCGAGAACTCTCGGCGTTTATAATTGGTTGGTTATACATACAGTCCTCGCCACTTTAATAGGATACCTCTTAGTTCTGTTTTCTGTCATTCATTGCTCCTTAATCAAGCATGCTATACTCTGTTCAATTCATATTTTCAGTACAGGTCTTATGGGAGAGCTTTTTTAAACACACTGGTGCCTGTCGCTGAAAATTATTTACTAAGAACCGTGATAATGCGGTCAACTTGATTGTTCCACATTTTGACTCTTTATATACGTTTTAACTACCCGGTCTGCATGTCTTGGCACGTTATCATGTTGATAAGTCCACGGCAAAGGTCCAAAAAGGGTACGAAAGTATCGAAATGCCTCGTTTAATATATCACTCTCAGTCAATGCGTTTGTAGTGGAAAAAAATTTTGCAAGTGCAATAATAGGAATTTGTTGCCCACACCATCACACCTCTAACTCTGCTATGCAGCTGGTCCAAATAATGAGTTTTCTTGCGGAGGTCATGAAAATAGTATCTATAGCCATCGGGGCCTTCCAAATTAATTTTTTTTCCTCCGAGAAGACGAGATGCTACTCCGAAGTCCAGGTCACACGTGCCCGTCAAAAATTGAGGCGTTGCTCTTTTCGAACCGGGTTAAGTGGTGGTTTCTTTTTGATTTTAAGTCTTTTTATATGCTTAGCTTTTGAAATAACACGACGCATAGTTGTAAGACTTGGGTTGATACCACACTTTTTGATTTTTGCTAAAGATTCATGAGAATTTGACGCTTTTCTTAATAAATATAAGTCGCCAACTAATGCGGAATAGTAAGCACACTGTGTGTATGGCCTTTCATATTTTTTCCATACTTAAACTCATTACATAAACATCTTTTCCGGACCTGAAAACGCCCCATGGATCAGCCAGTGATGTATAGTAATGCACAGTTTTTTTAAATCAAAATTGTTAGAGCTGTTTTCGAGATATTAAAGATGGTAGACAAATTATATGGCGGGTACCATTAGTTCTGGGGCTGAAAAAGATTCAAAAATCTATTTGAGAAAATCACCTAAGACCTCTAAATACCACATTTGAAGAAAGACGGAATTGCGGAATCCACTTTTTTTGTGTTCTCTATCATCGTAATGTAGAGTTCCACAAAGTGTTATCCAAACTTCATACGATGTTCGCATGAGCGTCGGTTAACATAATGTCAAAATGAGCTTGGGATAGTGTAAGTCACCCAATTTTTGCAAATTCTGGAATCGCAGGAACTACTACTTAAGTTGAAATTTAGTGAGGCGTCTATGCTTGACGAGTTACGAGACACGTAGAGTTTTAAGTTATTGGCGTAATTGATATTAAATATGGAGGGGGTCCCTTGAGATTGATCTTGTAAGAAGCGTGTCTTTCAATGCTTAAGCCGATGGCCTCAGTTGCACAGTGTTTAAGTGTCTCGAGTTCATAGTAATGTAATTTATTTGAGTCCATTCAGACCCTAATTAAATTTCTTTTCATCAAGACTTCACCTAATAAGGTTTATTACAAAATCAAGCCCCTGAATTTTGAATGGGGGTTCCTTATTTTTTTTTGTTTGGTGATCTTCTTGTCTATCGCACCTGAGACAGTTAATCTTCCAACTTCAACTCTAGTTCCTGCCGGATATCGTTGAATTTTTTCCTCTCCAGTTTCTTGTTTCATAGTTCTCCGAGTGCCTCTTCGCCTAATATTTCATATTATGAAACGGATGTATTGGCCATGATCCTAGTGAGCTTGGATTTGGCCAATTTTCCTCCTTGATTTATGATATTATTTTACAGATAGTTGTAGTTCCTATAAGTTATGTTTTAATACTAAAAATGTTTTTTTCATAATATACTATAAATATGACAATGAATAAATTTAGTTTCTGTTCGTAATCAAGTGAAGCGGAGTGTATAAAAAAATATATTTTTATTATATTTTAACCAAGTAACATTTTTTGTTTAATTTAGGTTAAGAGTTATTAGGAGCTGATAAGTTTTTATTAATTGTTTTATAAAACATACATATGTATATACATATTTAGATATTATAACATCAAAAAAACATGTGCGTTTCGGGACCCCCGACAGAAGTGATAACTTAAACTAATCTAAGTTGAACTATTTAATATTGAAATTGTTTAACTAGAGAAAAGTTATCAGTATGAGTGAGAGAAAGGAAATCCACACAGACTGGCGCCGTAACGCGTTACGTAACGAAGCGGTCCATAAAAAGTTATCTTTTCAACAAAAAACAAATGTTTTACAAAAATCATAAGAAAACTTTTTTTTCCGAATATTTTGCAATGTTAATTAAGATTGTAGAAACAATTGTAGAAGTACCGTTAATTAAGGGGTTATAACAAAACGTTTCAAAAACCTCTTTGCGACAATCACCTAATACTACGTTTCCACCGAACTTTAATCTCTTGTAAATTTACTAATCCCAAAAAGTGTTTCCACCGCTCCAAAAGTAGATTCGTTTTGACAGCACTATTCAAAATGCATACATCGTTTCATTTTCTTTTATGATGTAGAAGTGAGACAGGCAGCTTCATCTGTGTCAACCGAAGAGAAAAATTCACTTTCCCGATAAATGTGGTAATTTCGATATGGAAGCTTAACTACCAAGTTAAAAGAAAATCACTTCAGTGGATTATACTGTAGAGTGTAGACGATCCATAGATAGACTGACGGAATTGCGGAACCCACTTTGTTGGTGTTCTCCATATCATCGTAATGTCAAGTTTGATTAAAATCTCGAGTACGATTTTTTTTCCAAATGCAAAACTTGCCCTATAGCACAAGTAAAGAGATTTTAAAAATATATTACGAAGTGATCGAACATAAGAGCAAGTATGAACCATGGGATTAAATGCGATCCAGTCATATATTTTATTTTGCTTTCATTTAATAAAATAATTTCAAAGCTCATTTTCTGTAAGTTTCTTCAATAGGTTAGGTAAGTTTTGCCGTGCTAAAATGAATTCTAAATTATACTTTACGATTTTACTGAAAACTAAGAAGAAAGTAAGATCTTCTGTTTCATTTTAACTCTATAGATTTTTCGATTTTTCGCTAAAAATTAGAAATATTACTAATTTCTTCTTTTCGATATTTCTAAGAAATTACACACTTCGTGGTCACGGGGTTAGACTCTTTGTCTAAAATTGCACCGATGAGTTGTTGCTGGTGCATTTTCAATGATGTGTCATCTATAATTTTATTTGTTTTGAGTTTGCTAGCAAGTGGACCCCATGTCCCAAAAAGTTTGAAGCTATGTAGATTTTATAAATGTTCTTATGTTTTTTTGATTTGATTTCATTATACATATTACAAACTATATTACTCCGTCGATAAATCAGCGAACTCGAGACACTGAAGCACTGGCAATGGTAAAGACACCGTCATCGGCTTAAACATTACGTACATTAATACAACAGAGAGAGACATAAAAAGAAAGAACAAACAACAGAAGAAACATACGAGTATATGTCAAGAGCACGTGGTTGGTCTTGGACGGTCCCCCATTAGGCGTTTTTTTTTTTTTAGAGTCTGGGTTGTCAAAAAAATTATTTGTGTTTCTTTTTAACTCAGAGCATGCAGTGCTCCAAATGTGTGTTTCTTTTTTCGTTCTGAACATGTGTAGATCGCACTCGACGTGCTCGAACATTATTGACTGAGCATGTGAGTAAATTGCTGAACGCACCAAATGTCATGTATGCCAAAAAGGAAAATGTGAAGCAAAAAATAATTAGATACATAAGTTGGCGAAAGAAGTTGATCGCTTGTTGATTTTCTGTATCTGGTGTGTATCAGTTTCACAAAAATGTATTCGGATTTGTGTAGTTCAAGTGTGTTTAATAAACATATCAGTGTTTAGAGCTCGCTCTGTTTGGAACAAGTTCAGTGCATAACCTGTGTGTTCGAACTCTGTTCAGTGCTCTGGCTCAGGTATATACATAGGTAACATGTCCAAAATACAACAATTATTAGATACAAAATAAAATGCACGACTCGATCGCACGAATTTGGTCTTATGTTGGATCACATCGTATGCAGAAGGTTTCTATTAAGAATATAAAAATATTTTTGAAGTCGGTTTTTACTTAATTTTTTAATATACAAAATTTTTAAAATTAAAAAAAAAAAAAAACTTGGTATGACAATTTCTAATATTTATCTAATAATATAAACTTAAACACAAATTGAATTTTCGAAAAAAAATATTTTATTTCAAAAATGCAAAAAATATTTTTACAAAAATTTTGGTATACAGTATTATTTATAATTTGAAATCCGTCAAGCCGATCACGAGAAAGTTCAAAATCAAAAAAAAAATGTTGTATGGCAGGTACCGTTAATAACAAATAGGTGGTACTTAGAAAAAAAATGTTTGACCTAAATGTAGAGTATGCCTAATAGTGAACACAGTTTTTTTTTATTAAAATCGTTAAATACCTACTTAGCTGTTTTCGAGATAATTGAGATGGTAAAACAAATTGTATGACATGTACTGTTAGTTTTGGACCGATTTAAAAATCTATTTTAGACAATCGCCTAAAAACGGGACCCACTTTTTTGGTTTTCTCTATCATCGCAATGTCAAATTTGATTAAAATCTTAAGTTCGATTTTTTTTTCCAAATACAAAACTTGCCCTAGTACCCATATCGCAAGTAAAAATCTACATAGGTGTTATTCCGTTTTAAATACAGAAGTAAATGCCTTTTTAATTTGATATGCGCAAAATTTTAAACAGCCTAATGTTAAGGGCTTAGCATGATACTACTTAACAGCTTGCTAATACTAAATCACTTTACTAATTTTAAACACTTTTTAAATAGCACCATACCAAATCTATTTTCTTAATAAACTACAACTAAACACGCCTAAGATTGTGCAAGAAAGTAAGCAAACATAACTTTTTGACGTTTGTAAATGTCAAAGTGGCATATGGATTTGTGATTTTAACTTTAGTACAATGTGAAGAAAATAGTACGATACTAAATTGGTTTAAAATTAGCAAATTCCTCTTTTTAGCTTAGTATCATACTAAAAATGATTTAACATATTACAAAATCGACTAAAATGTTGCGCCATTAATATTATTCCAAATGAATAGATGATGAAATGTGCTGTGAACGCATCACAATAGCTGTGTGTAAGTCAAAATCCTAATTTTGTGTGAACATTTTTAAGAAAACCGTTAATACAGGCATAAATAAAAAAATGTTAAAAATTTACCAACCATCTTAGATAATTTTTTAAAGATTTAATTCATAAATAACCCCATTCCCATTTATACGAGTACATAAACTACCTTGTATCGAAAGGAAAATCAGATTGCAATCAGTTTTCACTTTAATTCATTCTTCGCCTCATTTAACTTTTGTTTTTCAAATAACACAGATAGGTATGTCTGTACCTCACCCACCAACCAGTAGATACCAATGATGCCACAGCCAAATAAATATATTTATATCCAGATGGATGAGTTAAATATGTGTCTGGTCTTGACTTGACTCTCTCGACTAAATTACGTGACATGAAAGCTTTTTTTTCTGAAATAGGTAAGGTAAGCATTCGTCCAAATTGTTATTTGTTTTTTTTTTGTTCACTTTCATTACTTGTGCTGATAAAAACCTCGTCGCGTCGCGTCGTCTCGTCTTATCATGGAAATGGAATGAGTGGGTGATTGCTGTTTCTCTGCTTATGGTGCTCGTAAATGGTGATATTGGTGGGTCTCTCCGTCTACACGACACGACGACGTAGTTGCACTGCACACAGAAATGAGAAAAACCCAGACCAGACACAATATGCTGACTTTCAGATTCAGCAAATCAGTACTTATATTCTTCGTTATTCAGTTTCAGTTTCAGTAGATTAGCTGTTAGCTCCCTGTGAGTTCCGTCAAAACTTACACAACCAACCGAAAGAGGATAATAATAATGTATTTGTGAGAATACAAAAAAAAGAGCGATATTGACAGAGAACTTAAATTTGGGATTGGGCATGGGCATTTGGGGTAGTATTGGGGGATATACTCGTCTAAGAATAAGAGACAAAGTAAATTCCTTTGCTGGGGACAAACAACGAGACGACGACAAACCAGAAGCCTCTGTGTGCGAATGCGAATACGCACAGGGAACACGCTCCACCATTTCGCATCGCATTTAAAAACCATCAGTCGGGCTCGGGATTCTGAATCAACAGATAGATAAACAGTTTTATTAAATTGTTACCTTTTGCTTTTCGTGTGCGAGTGCGAATGAAACTCTAGACCGTTAGTACGACAATTTTAGTAGATCAGCAAAAATCAAATTACGAAAAAAAAAAAATACGAAACGTAAACAAAAATTAAATAAAAAAAAAAATCCAATTAATTTCGTATGATAATCATTTAATAATTTTATAAAACGCATCGGATAGACAGACAAGTTAAATAATATTAACATTTTATTTGCCTTCTTACACGATTTTCTACGCTTAGTCTGTGCCCGGTTCGGCTTTGGTGTTCGTCGAGTAGAGTTGGGGGTTCCGTCTCCGTCCGATTCGAATCCGAAAGAATGCGAGAATAGTGAATCTGTTTTTTGATTTCGATTTCGATTTCAGTATTCTGTGTTTTTAGTGTCAAAAGTTTAGTGTTGTGTGCGCTGTGCGGTTCGATGGTGCAGTGCAAGCCAGACGATTAGGGTGACCTCGGTGTTTGTGATTGTGATAGCGCGAATACTTTACGATAAGGAGACACCTTTATTTATTTGTTAGCGTGTTTGTTATTATTATTATTATTTTGCTGTGAATAATTGAAGCGCAGGCGACCTCTGACACTCATTTCAGATTTATTGATGATGCCAGGGTGAGTGTTGTGGAATTATATTGAAGTTCTAAGACTTTAATTCGAGTCGAAATCATTGCGTCGCGTCGGTCGGTCGCTGTCATTCGAATAACAATCACGTCGTGCAAATTTTTGATTGACTTCGAAAAGTTTTTTCCCTCCGCCTTGCCTTGTTTGTTGCCCCAAATAATTTTCTTTTGGTTTTGTTTTTAAAATCACAGTGAAATCCGCCAGGGCCAGCGGCAGCAGTATCGGTATCGGTATCGGTGAGTTTAATTGGCTACGTTGACTGTGCACGCGTTTCGAATACTAAATATCGGCAATTGTGGGTCTCGCTCACGGATGAATGGTGTTGTTTTCAATTACTATTATTATAAGTGGTACTGTCATCATTAATATGTAAAGTGGTTCTCTGTTGTTTTTTCGTGTTTGTTTTTTTTTTTCGAGAGATTGAGCAAGTGTACTCTTAGTTCGTATTCGTAGTATTGCAAGACAACACGCGCATTAACAGGAGGTATATATTGTTGTGGGTATTGTGAATTCAACAAGTGGCTATAGGCGACACAGTAGCAAGTAGCATTTTTTTATCAGCTTGGAACAGTGCTGCACATATCCAAGCTTATATTGTTTATTATCATCTGGTTTGAGCAATACCTTCATACATATATGTGGGCTCATATCTACGTATACGCTTTTAACGAAGAGAACAGATGAGATGAGAAGATTGGAGCGTTTTTCATAAGTTGGCACCGCTTGATTACACAGTGGAGATAAGTGGCTACAGATCACCCCTTCGTTCGTTTTCATATTCGATGTCGGTCGTCATCGTCACTACCTACTTAGTGAACAGCTTACACCTACTTACATACATACATACATATTGGGACGACGAAGTCTACGGAAAGACGCAATCTTCAGCTATTGTTGTGCTGTATAATCTATGTATATAATCTACCTACCCCCCGGAGCATGGCTTGGCGCTGTTTAATAAAAGGTGAGAATTAAGCGACAATTTTACACAATTGATAGGGATGAGGTTTCATTTTGAATTGTAGGATTATGTTTGGGTTGCTCTTTTGATTATCATTTGATTTGCATCTGTACATATGTAGTGTAGGTATGTACATAGATTGAAATTCTGATTAGGTTTTTAAGTTGTTTGAGAGAGCAGAGTGAGCATTATGAATGATCATTTATAATTTTTAATTTTGAAATGCATACGTATGTATCTACTTGTACTTAATTTTTGAGGAATGGGCAGAGGAAGACGACTAACTGTGTATTGTCGTAGGATATCTTGACTATTTTTAGAATGAATCTGAGGGGTTCAATGTGCCAAGTTTATTTAATCGCAGAATAGATAAATTTCTTTTGCGGGTGTAGGGTGATGAAGCCGTCAGTCGGACACTTAACTTTTTTTTAACGTTTGGCTCTTCATTTAAATTCGGTTGCTCGAGTTTTGGATATAACGGGTGATTTTTTTGCTACTTGGTTTTTGACGTTTATATTTTTGACAGATCACACATGACAAATTCCACGAACATTTGACATTTCGATTCAGTATTGTTTGCCATTTCATCATGAATAGACTAACGCCTGAACAACGTTTGCAAATTATTGAAATTTATTATCAAAATTCGTGCTCTGTGAAAAATGTGTTTCGCAAGCTACGTCCGTTTTATGGTCGTCATAATCGACCCACCGAGCAGGCTCATTTTTGGCTAAATGGATACGTGAATAAGCAGAATTGCCGTATTTGGAGTGAAGAGCAGCCAGAGGCAATTCAGCAGCTACCAATGCATCCCGAAAAATGCACTGTTTGGTGCGGTTTATGGGCAGGCGGCATCATTGGGCCGTACTTCTTCAAGGACGATGAAGGCCGCAGGGTTACGGTCAATGGAGAAAGGTACCCTTCGATGATAACAGATTTTTTTTTGCCGAAAATGCAAGAATTGAACTCTGTCGACATGTGGTTCCAACAGGACGGTGCCACATGCCACACTGCACGCGAAACCATGCATCAATTGAGAGGCGAATTTGGTGAGCAGTTGATCTCACGTTTTGGCGCAGTCAATTGGCCACCAAGATCATGTGATTTGACCCCGTTAGACTATTTTTTGTGGGGCTATGTTAAGTCTATTTACATTGAACGCGTCATTGGTGAGATTCCGGCCGAAATGTGTGAAAAAGTTTGCCAAAATTGGACCTTCAGAATGGACCACCTGAAGCGTAGCCGCGGGCAACATTTAAGTGAAATTAATTTTAAAAAGTGAATGGCAGAAATTGATTTATCGATCCAAATAAAAATTTCATTCACTTTTTACAAGTTTCTGTGTTTTTTTTGAATTTTCAAAAACCAAGCTCTTAAAAAAACACCGTTTAGATAGATAGATAGATAATTTCTTTATTTAAAAAAAAATTAATTATTTACAATATTTGTTTCTTTGAGATTAAGGACATGGCAATTGCCGTCTGCCTGAACGACATTTCATAACACAATACAGATAGATAAAGAAGCTAAATTTAAATTTTAAGAATTACATACATATATTAAATAATTATTAAGCATTTAATTTAATAAGGCAACAAGTGTGTTTTCAACAATTTTGAGATGATTTGAAACACAATTATAATAAGTATTTTGAAATGATTTGATACACAAAAAAAGATTATAACAATTTTATAATGATTTGAAAAAATAAGGTTTATCAATTTTGGAATGATTTGAAACACAAAATAATGATTTATCAATTTTATAATGATTTGAAACATAAAAAGATGTAAGTACTTAGATACATTGCGTGAAACTTAAACTGCAATAAGTGGTTGAATTTATTTAGGGCTACAAAAAATTATTGCGGTAATTTAGAGCATGTTTGCAGTATCTATACACTGGTAACCATCCGAGAGTTCCATTAAGTATTTCATAAAGCCGAGTCGGGGGCAGATAGCTTTCTTCAAAATGCAGCCGACGAATCTCTTGAAGTAGAGGACACGTTGCAAAGAAGTGGGTGATGTCTTCAGGTTCTATTGTGTTACATAGACTGCAGATTTATGTGAGATCAGTTCGATGCGACATAGAGTTAAGGTTCAGGATTTCGACTCGAGCTCTAAATATATAACTAATTGCTTCAGAAGAAAACTCGTTGCTGAAATAATTAGCCTGCGATGGTATTTGGTGGTTGAGGTTTTTATACACATTTCTTGATACTGTTGTTGAGGCCCTTGACAAATGATGAGTGAAAATATTTTCATCAATCCTGGCGATAATATGACAAAACATAGTGTGCCATTCACTCAAATTGGACACATAAAAAATACATTACTGCCATTAGAAAGAGCTAGCTGGTTCCATTCCTTAAACGGGGAGGCATTTACTTGAATGAGCGTTGTCATAATGGACTTGTGAAGGCTTCTATCATCCCTCTTCATAACTTTCAATATGTAGTCTGAATTAGTTCTTAGGTTTTGTATGTAAAGAGGTGTTAAACAAGACTCCACATATATAGCATAATTGGGAGTCGAGGAAGGCAATCTAAACAAACGTTTGAAGAAATATCTTTGTACAGCTTCAAAATCCTCGAGTTGCAAATATCCAAAAATGTGGGTACCGTAGCACAAACAGCAGTTGACTGTGGCTTGAAAGACACTATATTTAGATGCATGATCAATTTTTTGGTTAGAGAAAAAGATTGGCCACATTACATTTAAAGCTAATTTGGCTTCCTTGCTTTTCTCTTTCACGTGCTTCGAAATATTCAGATTGTAAGTCAGCAAAACTCCGAGTTATTTGCAATCATGAACGAGCTCGATAGGCTCGTTGTTTAAAAATCATTACTTTTGTCTTGTTAGTATTGACGCACAGACTCCAGGATTCGCAAAATATACTAAGTTTGTTGATTTGCAGCTGAAGGGTAAATGGATTGTCAGCCAGTAAAACTAAATCATCGGCGTAGAGCAAAACCTTGACTTGTATATTGGCAGAGAGTATTCCTCCCGGAAGTACATCACACACGTCATTAATGAATAAGGCGAATAATATCGGATTTAATATACATCCTTGGGGGACGCTTGTTGTCGTTTCAAACCTGTCAGAGAATTCAGCTCCATCCCACACTGATGCAGTAGATGAGGCAAGAAAGTTGAAATAAAACATTAAGAATTTACGAGAAATTCCTAACGTAGACAATTTGTACATCAAGGCATTTCTATTTATCTTGTCAAAGGCTGCTTTGAAATCCACAAAATAAGCATATAATTTATTTTTCTGCTCAATTGATCTCCTGGCAATACTTTTGGATATACCTATACAATTTAGTTGCTTAAAATTTGGAAATTTATGGTATTTTGAGACAATTTGCCGTAAGAAACGAAATATTTCAAAAATTCAAATGATAGTAGATATGATTATCGTTAAGTCGGCCTACGTAAATCCAGAGATCGGCCATAAAAGTATTCTGTCCGACCTCATCTATTTCCAATTTTATAGAATGTTATTTTAATATTAAATATTAACAATTCAGTTAATAAAACAAGGGTGATTGTAAGATTTTTAAAAACGTCATTTCATAACAGACTTTTTTTTATAAAAGTTAGATATTAAGAAAAATTACAATAAAATTTATGAAGAAGTTTATATCACATTTTACATGTAATATACATTTACATATACATTACACATTTACATATTTCAAGCAAATATTATTAATTTTTTTTTTTTAATAAAAATTAACAAATAATGCAACTGCAAAAAATATTTGTAACTGCTTTTTTTTAATAATAATTTAGCTAACTTTAAATAATAATATAAGACAGAAATATTTTAAATATGATTTCCGGTATAATGTCCGCCGCGGGTACGAGTTGCATATTCCATTGGATCAGTTCAATTTTTGACTACTTTTTCCAATAAATCTGGCGGTATGGCATCAATTGTGGCTTGAATATTTGTTTCCAATATTTTAAGAATTGCTAATTACTAAACATAGCCCCATAAAATTAGTCGAAATGCGTTAAGTCGCACGAACGAGGGAGGCAGTTAACAGGACCACTACTGGAAATTAAATGGTTAAGCGCGCTGTATGGTAAGTTGCGATGTTTAGATGATGTATTTTTTTAAACAAAAAATCAGTCAGCATGGCTCGATAGCGCTCTCTCCATTTATCGTAATGGCCGCTGCTTCCTTGTGTCGAAAGAAATAATGACAGATAATGCCGCCAGCGTGTAAACCGCACGACTTGTGGATTGTCTACGCTCCATATATGGCCAGAAATGAGCTTTATCACCAAACTCAATTCTTCAGTAAAAATGGTGTATGAATTTTTATATTTTTTTTTATATATCTTTATTTTATGGATTAGAAATAGAAAATTTTAATGTTTACGAGTTTTTAAAACTGCACAGAATGGAATTTTTATCGTTTTTGTATACGATATCCGAAGAATGTTTACGTTCTATATTATTTAAAATGTTGTACTGTTCTGTTGTCTGTTTCTTATTTTGCAACAACAAACAAAGAATTATTATTTTGCACAATTTTTAGGCAATAAGAAAACCTTACTTATACTATGTTCCCACCAAAGCGAAATCTCAGATTTCGTAGATTTCAGTTCAAATCCTCGGATTTCAGCATATAGTTTTGGGATTTCGAAGTCCGAGATTTCTTTGAAATCACAACGAAATCCCAGTACCGATGCGGGTCATTCATAGCGAACGAGTCCATTTTAAATTTCACCATGCTCAGGTGAAAATCTTCTTATGCGCAAATTACGATCTTTCACTCGAAAGAGAGTATGAATTTTAATTTGAAAACGTGGCTTGGGTTGATGAATTCGATAAACAAAAATGGTTGTTGTTTGTGCTTCTGATAGACTAAATCGTGGAATTGGCGGTGTGAATACCAATCACACCAAAAACATAAATGTTAAAAAAGTAGCCAAGTTCTTCTACAGGGTGGCACACGAATCGTGCTACAATAAGAAATTTAAATAATTTTTATTTTAATCGATGTATTTCATTAATTTTTTTTTATTGAATTAAAAATTAAATTTTATTTTAAATAACTAACGGTTTTTAAAAATGATAGACCGCAAATGACCTCCATGCTCATCCACGGATATGCGGCACCTGATCAGAAAATTGTTCATTGCGGCCTGAAGGGTTGAAATTGGGATCGCCTCAATTATTGCCTTAATGGACTGCTTCACTTCAGTCAAATTCCTGGGTTTCGTTTTGTACACTTCCTGCTTGACATAACCCCATAAAAAAGTCTGGTGCATTCATGTCAGGTGATCTTGGGGACTAGCGGAAAGGGCAGTTTCTGGATATCAATTAGTTTGGGAATTTTCGTTGGAGCTCCGCCATAACTTGTGTGGCTACGTGTGCACTTGCTCCATCTTGTTGAAACCAAATCCTGCTGAAAGGGATACGTCTTCGGCGAAGTTCCTGGTAAAAAAGCTTCTACAACATCTTTAAATAACGGTCCCAATTGGCAGTTTGTGTTACACCGTTTTCTTCAAAGAAGTATGGCCCGACAAAACACCTTGATGAAACTGGGCACCACACAGTGACTCGTTCTGGGTGCAGTTCTGTCTCATGGAGCATTTCTGGATTAGATTCACTCCATATACGGCAATTTTGTTTGTTAACATTGCCGTTTAAGTCAAAATGGGCCTCATCAGACACGAACAAAAAATGTATCAATGTGTTGTCTTCTTCGGCCATTGCAATCATTTTTCGGCAAAATTCCAGGCGAACAGGCAAATCCTGAGGGTTTAACTTGCTTGTAATTTGGACTTTGTACGGAAACAAGTTAAAGTCATCATGAAGTATCCGTTGTAATGACCGTCTGCTAACTCCAATTTGGCCCGATAATTTTCGAGTCGAAACACTTGGATTTGCCTGCATTGCCGATGCAACAGCCACGATTGTATCCTGAACCCGAACATTGGGATCTCGATGATAAGGTCTTCGTTCGAAGCTTCCAGATTCGGGAAACATGTTCACTAGCCTCATAATGGTCCATCTAATCGGGGGAGTGCCGCCAAACTCCAGCCTAAGTTCCCTTTGGACGGAAATGACGGACTGCAAAGAATGGTATCGCTGCACTATCCAATCCCAAGCATTCATTTTGATAAATCTAAATAGTAGGCTATAAAATAAAAAAAATAAGCCGATTACAGTGAAAAAAAGTTATTACGTTATATTTTTGTGGCACGATTCGTGTGCCACCCTCTATATACAAAAACCTTTGCGTAATAAGTCAGCCGTGAAAAGAAGTGAGATTTAAAAGTACGACAAGTTCTAATTTTATTAATGTTAAATATCAAATATTTTAAGTAGAGTAATATGGAAGGACCTCAAAATTATCAAAGAAATCTGTTATTTAATGATTACTGACTTAAATTGCGTTGGTTTTAGTTGGCAAATTTTCGTTTATTATAAAAAATTACTCAATTTTGAAATGAAAATTTGCCAAGTAAACCAACACAATTTAAGTCAGTATTAAATAACAGATTTCTCTGATAATTTTGAGGTTCTTCCATATTACTCTACTTAAAATATTTGATATTTAACATTAATAAAATTCGAACTTGGCGTACTTTTAGATCTCACTTCTTTTCACGGCTATTTTTACGCAAAAGTTTCTGTATATAGAAGAACTTGGCTACTTTTTTAACATTTATGTTTTTCGTGTTGTTTCACTACTTTTTGCAAAGATTCTTTTTATCAGGAAAGGTGGGCGGAATAAACGCCCAATAAATACGTCATAAGGTAAAACGTAAGTTTTTAATTTAAGCCTTTTGTATGTACTACAAGTCCTACCCCCTACCAATTTTCATTAGTTAGAAGTGATCTATTGAAACGGTAATAATTGATAAGAAGTGGGTGGATGAAACGCACGAAAAAGCTGACTGCTCTAACAAACATAATCCTGCACCAATCGGAAGTGCTCTCAATATATTTAATATTAATTCTGTGAAAATGGGTGTTTATCGCTATCCTATCGGTCTAATAAATATTATCATTCTACGACAATCAGTAGTTCTCTACATAATTAAAAACTCAAATTTTAAAATTTGGCTTTTGCCTGAACTTTGAGCCCTACCGCTGTACCAAGTTTCATTATTCCACGACAATCAGAAATGCTCCTCATAATTGATATTAATTCTATCCAAACGGGTGGGTACCACGCCCATGAACGCAAAATCTCAAATTTTAAAATGTTGCCTTTGCTTGCACTTTAAACCCTACCGCTGTACCAAATTTCATGATTCCACGGTGGTCAAGAGTGGTCCAAATAATTTATATCGATTCTATTTAAATGGGTGGATACCACGCCCCTTGAATAAAAAATCTTGAATTTTCTATCTTTTCCTTTGTATACACCACAAGGCCTACCGTTGTGTGAATTACAAGATTCTACGATGTCGGGAAGTACTCCATAATTTTGATGATCTGTCAGTTAGTGAGTGAGTCAGTCCGTTACGGTTTTTGCGATTTTTGCAGTCTTATATCTCCGGAACTACTAATGCTAAAGACTTAAAAAATTTGTGAGTTTCCTAAGCCTGGTTAGCTTAGCATTTACTGAGAGTTTGAAGCTTCTGACTTTATTGGCACTGAAGTTAGAGGGGGTCGAAAATCGCCTGAGTTTGTTCCTGTAAAAAGGGTGTAGTGTCAGAACTTGGTTGGGCACTACCGTGCCCTTTGATTTGAAATCTCGAAATCTTCCTACTGAAATCTCAGATTTCCTTTTGGTGGGAACATAGTATTACGTTTTATTTCTTTAAGCAGCATTTAAACTATTGGCTATGTCTTGTAGGTAAACAATATTTTTAATACCAAAGTCCTCGGAAAATACAAATCGTTGCTTAATTTTAACACTCGAAGAAATATTATGAAAATCTTAAACAAGACTAAAGAATTTACCTAAATTAAATATTAAATTGAATAAACTTACCCAAATCCAAATCTTTCTTTTTCCTTTCTCTTTCTTTTAAAAGTTTATTTTGTTTACTATTTTTTTTTATTTTTACTTTGTTTTTATTAACTTTGCTATTGTTTGCACTTTAAAAATTAATTTTTCACATTTTATTCCAATTAATAAGTATTTTAAATATTTTTTATTATATATTTCACTACGGAGCGAAAAAGAAGTTTAAATTAATGTTTACATATACCAAACAACTGTTATAATGAATTTACAAAATATTCATTTGTACTTTTTTGAAATCCTTGGTAAAAACGAAAAGCAACTTCTAAAACTGTGGATTATGAAATATGTTCGTATATTATTGATGCCTTTCGTATATTCCACGAATGTTAAAAACCTACCTATGTAGTTTTGTTATAAAACATTTTGTGAGCTAGGTATACAATTGGTAAACACTAGTATGTATCCACTCATAACATATTTTGTATGCTTTATGAAATGAAAGAATTTTTAACAATTGTATTAGCAAAATTATATAATATTTGCGGTTTTTCTTCAAAATCATTTTTAAAAATAATCGTAAATTGAGAACGAGTATAGTATTCCTTCACCTGGAAAAAGATATGTGTATACATTTTTTTTGAACATATCAGAAAACATTTGTACAGAAAAAAGTTACAAATGGGATTTTTTTAAATTTTGCAATTTGTTTGTAATTCTGAATTTGGTCCTCATGTTGGCTACCTTACATTAGTTTATTTTACAATCTTTATTGAATGAACAATGAAATTGCAAACAAACGTAACATACTCAGTTGAAGATAAAAACAAAAACAAAAAAGTCTAAAGTAATCGGCCGGGGTAGCTTATCGCAGGAGAATTGAAAAACAGTGGCCCAAAATTTTAAACGAATTAGTAATATGTTTAATTATTTTTAGTATGATATTAACCTAAAAAGAGGATTTTGCTAATTTTAACCTTATTAACATTTTACTTAAGTTAAAATCAGGTTCGACTCCTGCTGGTGTATTTTTTTTATTTTTGTAAATAATGAAGTTAAAATGATGAAAATATAAACATCACACATGTTCGGTTTCTATCAAGATATAATCAATTTACAACGCATTAACACAATAATTGTGTTCATAAAAATTCAAAACCTACAAATGCTTTGCTATCTGCTTAATTAGCATTTTACTAGTTAACAAAATGTTTAAAATTTATGAAAAGTTAGTAGACTACTAAAGGGTCCGCCAAATAACTTTTTTTTTGAAAATGCGATAAAAAAACTACTGAATATTTTCTCAAATTTCTTTTTTTATTTGAAAGTACAATCCTTCCGGTTAATAATGGGAAATAATTTTATTCAAATGGCTGCCTCGGCTGGCCATGCAGTAGCCTACACGATCGGTCCAATTTTTAAGCACATTATCGATTGTGTGCAGCTGTATTTCACCAATGGCTTCACGAATATTGTCCTTTAAAGCGTCAATTGTCTCTGGCTTGTCGGCGTAACACTTATTTTTTACGGCACCCCACAAATAATAGTCCAACGATGTCAAATCGCAGCTCCGAGGTGGTCAAACGACATCAGCTCTGCGGCTGATAATGCGATTTTCAAAAACAGGGCGCAAAACATCGAGTGTAGCTTCGGCTGTGTGGCACGTAGCGCCCGCCGTCCTGTTGAAACCAAATATTGCCAATATCCTCCTCTTCAAATTCGTTCAACATGGCCCGATAACGATCGCCATTGACTGTAACGGCCACTCCTTGCTCAGTTTCGAAGAAAAATGGCCCAATTATGCCTCTAGACCAAAATCCGCACCAAACAGTGACTCGTTTTGGGTTTTCTGTGCCCCAAATGCGACAATTTTGCTTGTTTACATACCCGCCAAGATCAAAATGAGCTTCATCTGAAAAGATGTTTTTTTGGCAAAATCGGCATCTTCTCTAAGTCGATGGCAGGCCCACTTAGCGAGCGTTGTTCTAGCGTATACAGAACCATATTCGTTCAGCGGAAGGATAAAACTAATTATCTGTCAAATCAGACATGAGCTAAGTGTTACCATTCACGAAATAAGCACTAGTTGAAAAAAAAACGTTAGATGGCGGACCTTTTATATATATAGTAAATGGCTAACTAGTATGGTGTTAAGGCCTTAATAATAGGTTGCTTAAAGTTTTGCGCCAGTGTCTCTTAAAGTAACTTTTGGCGATATAGGTACTATAGGGCAAGGTTTGCATTTGGAAAAAAAAATCGAACTCGAGATTTTAATCAAAGTTGAGATTACGATGATAGAGAACACAAAAAAAAGTGGGTCCCGCAATTCCGTCTGTCTGTCTGTACAACTCTCTACAGGCTAAACGGCTGAAGCGATTTTATTCAAACTTGGTATTCAAGTGTTTCAGGTGATTGTCCAAAATAGATTTTGGAATCGTTGTTTTAGCCCCAAAAATAACGGTACTTGCCATACAATTTTTTCTACCATCTTAATTATCTCGAAAACGGCTATAACGATTTTGATAAAAAATGGTGTGTATATATTTTGGCCAGTTTTTTTTAATATTTTGTTATTAACGGTATCTGCCTTACAACCATTTTATTGATTTTCGACTTTCTTAGAAACGGCTCAACGGACTTCGATCAAAATTTTTATGCAGGATGTTTATCGCATTCTAAATAATACTGCATTTCAAAATATTCTAAAACTAGTTTTTTTTTGGATTTTTGGAAGAAAAAAAATATTTTTATTTGAAAATTATATATTTTGAAAACGGGTGGACGATTTTTTCTGCAATTTTGTTTTTAGTTCATATTATTAAATATTTAAAATGTTCATAAGAAATTTTTTTTAAGAAAAAATTTAAGAATTTTTATATACAAAAAATTAAGTGAAAAACGACTTTAAAAATACATTTAGTCGTTTCTATTAAGAATCTTTTGCATATAATGTGATCGAACATAGGAGGAAGTACGTGCGATCCAGTCGTGCATTTATTTTTTTAAATAATTGACAAACTATTTTTAAAGTAAAACTTCTTTTGTGGCTCGGTGTTAAAAATTTGCAAACCGATGCGGCGACACGACACGCTTTCAAAAAAAATGTGTACCCACAATATTGCTCTTTCTTTCGATGGCTTTTGCTGTTGCATTAATGTGCCTTACCAGAGGGGGCTGACCTTACGTACTATCACCCATATTATTTTTTGTGTTTTCGTTGAGAATGCGATTTCTTATCATTTTGAAATAATAAATTAAATTCTATTTGTATGTATTGATTTACAACCCAATAATGAAAAATATGCACCCTTGAGCACATCATTCGTCGTGCGTCGGTGATGTTCATATAAAATGCTTATGGTACTATCAAAACTCTTACAGACATAATGGAGCTTCGCATGTCATCTTAAATTGATGCATGTGTACCATAATCAAACATTGCACTTTAAGTTGCATTTTTTACAAACATTATTTACACATAGGTAGGTATGTACCTAAATGGACATACCAAGTGATATGTACTACATAAATAAATATATAAATACATACATAACCTATGTACATAATATATACTCGTATACCTACTTAAAAATTATGTGCATCGTTGTGAACATATACGATTTTTACTTGCGATATACATACATAGGTACTCGTACTATATAGGGCAAGTTTTGCGTTTGAAAAAAAAAATACGATGATGGAAAAACACCTAAAAAAGTGGGTCCCACAATTCCGTCTTTATGTCTGTACAACGCTCTACAGCCTAAAGGGCTGAAGGGATTTTCTTCAACCTTGGTATTTAAGGCGTTTATCTAAAATAGATTTTTGAATCGGTTTTTAGGTCTAAAACTAACGGTACCTGACATACAATTTTTTATACCTCTCAATTATCTCAAAAATGGCTCTAACGATCTTGATAAAAAACAAGTTTGTGCACTATTTTAGGTATACTCTACATTTTGGTCACATTTTTTTTAAATATTTTATTATGAACGGTACCTGCCATACAAGCATTTTTTAAATATTGAACTTTCTCATAAACGGTTTAACGGATTTGGATCAAAATTTTTATATAGGAGGTCCTTCAAATTATAAATAATACTGCATACTTTTTCTTTTTGAAAATTCAATGTTTCGAAAAAGGGTGGATGATTTTTTTTTAAATTTTGTTTTTAAGTTTTTAAATATTCTTAAATATTTAAAATTGTCATACCGAGTTTTTTTCTTAAACAAAAAAAAATTGTATAAAAGAAATTAAGAAAGTAAAAACGACTTTGAAAATACATATACATATTTAGATTCTAAATAGAAACCTTTTGCATACGATGTGATCGAACATAAGAGCAAGTTCGTGCGATCCAGTCGTGCATTTTATTTATCTTAGGACACTACATACATACTTATATACATATATAGAGCCATGCGTGTGGATACCTACCTACTTTCTCAATAATTGAGAAATCTTTTTTTTTTTTAATTTCGTTTCTTTGCGTTTCCTTATCAGTTTTTGAAGTTTTTATTTTCGTTTAATTAAGTGTTTGTTTTTATACCTATGAGCAAATCTCTGTTTGTGTTAAGATAAATGGGTAGAGCTGTATGTACCAACATAGGTATGCATAGATATGTACATACATAATGTGCTAATTTTTATTTTTTTCTTTTTCTAAAAAAAATGTACCTATCTACGTAGAATCTTAAGAGAATAAAAAAAAAATAGATTTTATTTTGTAGTGTTTGTTTTGTTTTTAAATATAAATGATTACACAGATACCAACAATTATATTTAAGGTCATCTTTTTTATGGTTCAAAAAAAAAAAAAGGAAAGTACATTTTAACAAAACAAATTTATTGTTTAAATTTCAATCAAATTTATATAGGTATCAATTAGGTACAAATGTAATTTTAAATTTAAATATTCCCAAAGGTTGTTCTTGCAGGACTCGTTTCTTTTCGAACCATATTGGGCAGACACTTTTCTGTGAAACTTGAATCTTCTTACTTTAAACGAGCTAAACTATATATTATGTATGTTTCGTTTCTCGGAACGGCTTTGACGATTTGGATGAAATTTTCATTGTTTGCTCCTATGAGCGAGGAAAGAAATGAAAAAAAAAATAGATTATAGTTAAATCCACCCAATGCCATGGATATTTTTATCATTTATTGGTTTCTATGAAACTAATGATTTGAATGAAAATTTGAGAATCGATTTTCATGAGCAAGATATAAATTTAAAAAAAATGTTTTAAGTGGGATCTGTCTATTATAGGTATTCTTATTTCTTAGTTTTTAGAAAACAACTTAAATGAGTTGAAATTTTGAGTGTATATTATATTTGCATTAAGATATTGGTTTTTAGTAAAGTCTGCCACCCACCCACTTTTATAATTTCATTGTTCCTTGAAAATATCTGTAACGATTTAGACGAAAAGTTTAGATTTGTTTTTTATGGACAGGCAAAAATTTTAAAATTGTTTTAAATACGATCAGCTCCCTGCCAGTCTACCACGTCCACTTTATTCTTTTTTAATTTCTTAGTTTCTCGGAAATGAGCTACATAATTTTAAGGAATTATATTTAAATATCCGCCCTAGTTTTGATCATTTCTTGTTTTTTTTTTTTAACGGAAATCTAACAATATGAATAAAATTTTCATGTTTTCCCTTATGATCAAAAGAAATAAAATGCGCTACTGGATTGCAGGTACTTGCTCTTATGTTCGATCACATTGTATGCAAACCATTCTTAATAGAAACGCGAAAATATATATTTTTAAAGTCGTTTTTTACTTAATTATAAAAAAATTCTTAAAATTTTTCTAAAAAAAAAAAATTGGAATGACAATTTTAGATATTAAATAATATGAATTTAACAACAATATTTCAGAAAAAATTGTCCACCCATTTTCAAAACAAAAAAATGTTTTTTTCAAAAAAACTATTTTTCTTTTGAAATGCAGTACTATTTAGAGGTCAAGGAAGCTCCTGTATAAAAAATTTGATCGAAATCCGTTGAACCACTTATAAGAAAGTCGAAAATCAAAAAATAAAATGCACGACAGGATCCTACGAACTTGCTCTTGTAGCTAACAACTTTTGTAACCACTGACGCTCTTAGTAGATATAGGTAAGGTAGTCTAGTTACCCTATGCAGGTTTAAAGCCGATGTACGTAAGAATACCTTGATTCTTAATATAATGAATTGTGGAATACATGATTCAAGGAATGGTTACATGGACATCTACCTACAAATGTATATTTAAATGGATTTGAATTATGTAAATTAGGAGGGTAATATGTACCTACCTACATATAGTGAATCTAGGTATGTAAATATGTACATACATATGTATATATTGAAAAAGAATGGTGTATG
This sequence comes from Philhelius pedissequus, assembly GCA_910595825.1. Taxonomy (NCBI): domain Eukaryota; kingdom Metazoa; phylum Arthropoda; class Insecta; order Diptera; family Syrphidae; genus Philhelius; species Philhelius pedissequus. Next base: position 73,830,210 of record OU343160.1, on the reverse strand, counting down.
GGTGGGTAAAAATCGTCTTTTCAACTTATAAAAACTGCCAAAACCATCACTTTAATCAGTTTCTCGAAAAAACGAAGAAGGCCATTAGATGCCGCGGATCAATGAACATTTTATAAAAAAGTATCTCGTAAAATCCTGTTTTTTATTTTAAGTTTCTTGAAAACAATTGTTTTTTGAGATTTTGGTATGCAGTTTTTTATAGTTTGTTAATATACATGTGATTATAAAATTTAAAATTATTTGTTTTGATTAGTTTTAAAAATATTGATTTTTGAACAAAAAAGTTTGAAAAATTTATTTTTATTAGAAAAAAGGAAAAGATAAGATATGAAGAATTAGTTTGGCTACTCAGATCATCTAAGATATAAAATTTTAAAGAAATCCAATATACCGTTACAGAGATAGCCAAAAATGTAAAAAGCCGTTATATGAAAGGTACCGTTATTAGACTTTTCCCGTGATCTTGGTTCAGATTAGATGATAGCTATTGCCAACAAAAAATTCTCAACAATTTTTATCAAAATTTTCCTAAGCGGTTATATGGTAGGTGCCGTTATTTTTAGGCCTAAAGATAAAATTTCAATTTCCCATCTGAGGAATGCAAAAATAATCACACATACCAAATTTGAAGGTAATCGTTTAAGTCGTTTAGGCTGTAGCTCGTTATACATACAGACGGACAGAATGACAGACAGACAGACATTTTTTTGGGACCACTTTTTTAGGCTTCTCTATGATCGTAATGTCATGTTTGATTGCTAGAACTTTTTTTACGAACGCATAACTTGGCTTATCGTCCCTATAATCGCAAGTAAAATGGTTGTACAACATTTTTTTGGCGAACATTTAGACCAGACCCAAAGTAGTACACATACCATTTTTTACCAAAATACTTAATGAAAGTGGTAATGTGTTCTTAATTTAATTTTCTTTCTTAAAAATGCAAAAGTTTATACAAAATTTTAATTTTTCAAAAAAATTACTTTTGTGGTTTTATAAAGATTAACCATCATTAATTATGTACGTGCGCCCAGTGAAGCTATATTTCATGCGAGTATTGCGAGTTTCTCGCAAAACCTGTCGCAAGCATCTCTCTCACAAACTCTGCTACAAATTTTTCAATTTGATGACCTTTCATCTTTTTTCTTTATATTAAGAACTTTAAATATAAATGTTCATTCAAAAATTAATTTTTTATGTCATATCCATATTGTCGCATATAATTATCGCATTTCGACTCGAATCGCTTGTCTCATAGATTCTGGTATCGAATCGTTTTGTCGCACCCTTGTACGCGCAGCCCAAGGTAATAGGCTGAAAAAGCACTACATTCAAGAACTGAAGGATTTTTCCTCCTAAACAAAAACTGACTTCCTGTTTTATATAAAATATATTTTATATTTCAATTTTTATAATAAAAGAGTATGCAAATGTTTATATGTATAATAGGTATTTTTTTTTAGAAGATACGAGTACATGAGAAGTTTCGATGGTTGTCGTCGATGGTTAGACAGCTGAGAATGTCAAAGTCTGTTGTCATTTCTGTTCAGTAATTTTTTACCATTCGCATCATGGCTCTCTTATCGCTGGAACAACGTTTCCAAATTGTGGAAATTAACTTTAAAAAAAATAAATCTATTAGCGAAGTTCATAGAGCACTTCTTTCATTTTACGGTCAACATAATCGGCCTAGTGATGGGAGCTCATATCTGGTTAAATGGCTTTTTCAATAAGCAAAATTGCGCAGACAATCCTCAAGCCATTAACGAATCACCACTACATCAAATAAAATTGAATGTTTGATGTGGTTTACACGCTGGCGGCATCATAGGTCCTTCTTTTTTTTACAAATTAGCAAGGATCGGCCATTACGGTGAATGGCGAGCGCTATCCAGTCATGCTGACTGATTTTTTGTTCCCAAAAATGAATCAGCTAAATATCCACGGCATTTAGTCCCAACAAGATGGCGCAACTTACCAAACAGCGCGCTTAACCATAAATTTATTTAAAAAATAATTTGGTAACAGCTTTATTTCCAGAAGTGGTCGTGTTAACTGGCCCCCTCTTTCGAGCGACTTAACGCCTCTCGACTACTTTGTATGGAGATATGTTAATTCAATGGATCATGCCGACAAATCAGCAACTCTTGAAACATTGGAAGTCAATATTCAAGACACCATTGACGCCATATGGCCAGATTTATTGGAAAAAGTTGTAAAAAATTGGACTGATCGAAATGACTATGTAACTCGTATCTGCAGCGGACAAATGCCGGAATTCATATTTAAAAAATAAATGCCATGAAATTATGTACCAGATTATAATAATAGTAAGAGTACTTGTTACAATTATACTTTATATTTTACTTTTACTTTGTTAAATAATTTATTATTTATTATTTTTTTTTGTTTGCATTAAATTAATAAAATAAAAAATCATTCAATAATAATAAATACAGAGAATAAGATTGTTTTAAGAAATTAATATTTTATAAATAAAAAAAAAACATCCTAACATAATACAAAATTAATTCCAACAATATTTCTGTCTTGTATTATTCTTAAAGTTCTCAAGGTCTTAAAAAAACACCCTAGACATATACATATGTGTAGCATTGACTACTAACAACTCAATTTCTTCCATACCTATATTTTCCTGAATTTCCTAATCTACATATAAAATAACATAAAATTCTCTATACAAAATTTGAACAAAGCTCGGGAATTGAATAAAGCGACATTGTTCTGAAAGAGCAAGATCCACAGGAAAAAATTACGTTAAAGATTTTCCAAATGTCTTAGGCCCGTTTGCTGATACGAATCATAAATATTTTCCTCTGCGTAAACTGTCACATACATAAGTTCTTAAGTAAAACTTAAATGGTTAAGTTGTGTATCATCAAACGGGCCTTAATCGTGTATCACACAACTTAAGCATTTGAGTTCTACACAAGCAGTTATGTGACAGCTTACACAGAAGAAAAAATTTTCCGTAAGCGTTTTAAATTGAACATAAATATTTCTGATTCGTATCACCAAACGGGCCAACGGTTTTTTTTTTTCAAAGACAAGTTCTTAAAAGAATTCTTTTTAAATAAAATAAATGTATGTAGGTACCATATAGTTTTTATCAGGGCTTTATTCGAATGCTTAAAGCCACATGAAATTATAAATTTTATTTTTTTGGGAATATTGAAACAACGAAATTTGCTTAAAAAATCCCACCCAACCTTATTTATGTATTTAAATGAAAATTGTAGAAAACTTAATGTACCGTTCTAATCGGGTATAGTGTTGCCGTTCTCCGTGGATAAACAAGGCCTAGTGACATCTAAATCTAAATATTTCTTCGCCGCCTGCCTAATCCGAGCGCATGAGGTAAGAGGCACATTTTCCATTAAAAGCAAAACTCTAAGGATTTGTCACTTCCGCGCAAGAGGCAGTACCAATGAAAATACCTTCTTTGGTTTTATTCTCAATAGAGGGAGACTTAATTCTCTGACCCACCAGAAATCTTTGTACTTGTAAAACGTAATTCAATTTTTACTTGAGGAAATTGGTACACACTAAAGATGAACACAGATGAAAAGACAGAGGGTTAACTATTATGTTTGCATAAAGTCATCGTCCCAAAAAGATAATCCCCAAACAAAATATGCCTAAGGGAAAACCTAATAGCAGTCCAACTCCCAAGACCAAGAGATAATCCTAAAAAAGAAGCACAAGTAGTGAATCAAGCATCTCAAAGCGAAGGCATATTTTCGTGTTGATCTATAAAGAGGCAACAAATATGTATTTATGTAGATAATTAAAATTAAACGTTAACTAATACAATGATCCATTGCTTTTCTATAGGTGTCTATATTTCTTTTAACTTTTGACCCACTTGGGTCGGTTAGATTATGAGTCCGCAAATTCATTGTGAACTTTGAACTTACTCTGGTGGGCTCCAAAAATGTGGAACATAAGTTCATAGGAAAATCATATCTACTGTTTAAATAAAGTACCCTAGAAATATAAATGAGGCGAACTGTCGGTGAAACTTAAAGTGAGTATTTTTTTAATTCAAATCGGTGGGATTTTAGGGTAAACTCGGAGGATATGGCACCCATTTTTATCTTTCTTCTTACTTAAAAAATAAAAAGGATTTTTATTTCAAACAAAAAAAAAATAGGAAAATAAGGTGAATTCGCAGACTGTTTCATATATACTTGCGATAAACGGCTCGACGGATTTCAATGAAATTTTTTATGTAGGAGGTCATTCGAATAAGAGAAAAGTACCTACTGCCTACCAAAAATTTCGAAAAAATATATTTTTGGATTTTGAAAAAAAAAACAATATTTTTCTTAAATTCAATATTTCGAGAACGTGTGGATGATTATTTTGGAGCTTTCAATTTAAGGTTTAAATTATTAAATCTTTAAAATTCTAACCCCAATTTTTTTACAGAAAAATCAAAGAAATTTTGTACATAAAAATTAAGTTTTTTTTTTTAATTAAAATTATATTAAAAATATATTTAGATTCTCAATAGAAATCTTTTCATACGATGTGATCGAACATAAGAGCATGTACATGCGATCGAGTCGTGCATTTAATTTTTTTTCCAAAAGTAAGAAACATTAAAAAAAAACGACTGACATTAAAATGCACGACTGGATCACACATACTTGCTCTTATGCTCGATAACATCGCATGCACAAGATTCTTAGTAGAAACGGCTAAATATATTTTTAACTAATTTTTTTTACTTAATTTTTATATACAAGAAATCTTTATTTTTTTTCTAAAAAAAATATTGGTATAGCAACTTTAACTTTAAAAAAAAATCTTCCACCCGTTTTCAAAATATTGAATTTAGAAACAAAAAATTGTAGGATTTTTTTTGAAAAATCCAAAAATAATATTTTTCAAAAATTTTGGTACCTATGCAGTATTATTTAGAGTAAGAAGGACATCCTCCATAAAAATTTTGATTAAAATCCGCCAAGCCAGAAGGCTGAGAAGTCGAAAATCGAAAAAAAAAATAAAATGCACGACTGTATCGCACGAACTTGCTCTTGTAGCTAACAACTTTAATGTAGCAAACCATTGAGGTTTAGTTAATTAAGTGTAGTTATCCTATGCAGGTTTAAAGCCTATGTAGGTACGATTAACTTATTGCTTAGTATAATGAATACTGGAATCGATGATTCAAGGAATAGTGACATAGGTACCTACACATGTATATTTAAATCTAAGTTATGGATTTTAATTATGTGAGTTATGAGAGTAAAATATATCTACATATGTAGACATGTTGATGGGACCTAAGTATGTAAACATATACATATAATAATGAAATTGAAGGATGTAGGTGGGTATATAACTTTATAATTTAGATGCAATATGCATACATAAGATTCATGTGATTTTTAAAGGCACATATGGATATATAAATGTATGATGGCCTACATTGTGTTTAGTATTCAGTGACGTACGCAAAAATACGTAAAACCGAAATAATAATAAGGTAGAAATAAATTAAAGGTTTTTATATTGCTAAGTCGTTATAGTTTGAGGGAAAACAAAGATGCAATTTGAATTCATGGATTAGTATTTTTAATATTATTATATTAGTATTAGTATTAGTATTAGTAATATCTTCAAACTTTTTTTTGGCAAATTTTCGTATGCAATTTTATTAACAATTTTAGGGAGCATTTGCATAAAAAAATTTATTTTAATTGGTTCATCCAATATGGAGAAAGTCGAAAATGGGAAAAGTGGTTCTGTGGGAAGTACCGTTAATAAGTACGAAAAAAAATATTTTTATACTTAAAAGTGAACTGTACTAATCTGAGAACACAAACATTTTTTGATAAAAATTCTTGAAGCCGTTTTCGAGAAATACATATTTTTCTTAAAGGTTTTTTAACATTTGTATGGGAGGTACCGTTGTTTTTTATTTTATAAAAATAGTTTTTTTTAACTATTCAAGATAATATCAAAAAAATACCAAATACGAAATACGTTTTAAGAAAATGTTTTGAGCCGTTTTCGAAATTTTGAGTTTTCAAAAAAAAAAAAAATTAATTTCCAAAAAAAAATTTTTTGAAAAAAATTGGTATACCATAGTGCTTACATTCTCTAGGAACTACCAAAAATAACAATTTTTTCCCAAAACAAATATCAAAATCTACCCTTTCCCTTCATAAATGAACTGGTTTTTTTTTTATAAAAATCGTTGGAGCCGTTTTTGAGAAAAATAAGATTTTTGTTTTTGGCCAAAAAAAAAAATGTTTGGGAGCTACTGTTATTTGTCGTCTTAAAAAAAATGAAAAAAAAACGTGTGGGCATATTACTGAAAAAACAATATGTACCAAGTTTGAATCAAATCTAACCAACCGTTAAGGCTGCAGACTCGAGGACAGACAGACAGGCGGAATTGCCGGACCAACTTGTTTGGTGTTCTCCATCATCGTAATGTACTAACTAAAGGGGTTTTGGCTACCCTTAATATGACAAGCAAAGTGCGAACATTACAAGTGTTTTTAAAAGAGGTGAATGAGTCATTAGACCGCACAGACCCCACAAGTATTTTCACTGAATTTTTCCGGTGCATCTGATTCATCATACAATGACATTTTGCGTCCTCCGATCTACTGACGTCATCCCCATCCATTGGTATCCATTTTAGGAAATATTGCCCTTTTAACCTCTTTAAATATTGATTTTTTTTGAAAAATATTTAGGCTCAAAAGTAAAAACAGGCGAAACGGCACCGGTGCCATACTCGTGTATCCCGAGGGTTCGGGATATCCCCTTTGTGACGTCATTTCTGGTCCTCCAAATAACACAATTGTAGACACGTTTGTTCAGTTATTACAATAAGCAAATATCAAAACACAATATTAACTGTTCTTTTTTGAAAATGTGGGAGATATTAAAAAGATGTCATAACACCCGACTTTACCCTGAACTTTAAAAAAATTTAATTTAAAATACTTGGTCTTCAATTTCTATAAGAACTTTGATAATTTCTATTACGAAATCTGAACAAAATCGATAAAATTCCTGATAGCTAAAGCCTCATAAGTTGATGGATTTAGGTATATACATGATTTGAAAGAGTAGTCAAAAAAGCATATTCAATATATTAACTAAAAAATATGTTGGCTATTAAAATTAGTTGTTTTTCCCTTGGACTAGGCCTTAGCTGGAATTCGATTCATATACACCATCTCCTTCGTTTGAGTGAGATCATGGGCATTGCAATTAGATGAAATACCGTGTTATATAGTTTAAGATTATAATGCAAATTGTAAGATTGTAAAAACCTTATTTTTTTTTAAATAAAGAAAATCGAACAGAGTTCCAGCCTTCTTAACCCAAGTTTTACATGGTTTATTCCGGAAACCCTGGTTACGAAAAGCTTACACTATACCCGACTTTCAATCAAAGTATGCCATGCAACTTATGAATAGGGAAATAGCGTATGTCCTGAAAGATTGTTAGTATATTGCCATTTTTAGATCCGATAACAAGTATATTTAATTTTTAGAAGATGGTAATGCAAGTAAGAAGTTATAAATTTATTTTTTTAGTGGGAAATTTAAACCACCAAATAACAGGTGATAAACTTCCTTCAAACCGGCAAGTTTTAGAAGTTTTATTTTATAATATTTGGGAAGTTAAGCTAACTGTGGGTGAAAGTTCAAACCCTGTGATCCGTGAGTGCTTAATATTTTGGGAAAAGGCAGGGATACCCACAAAGGCACTTCCTCATTGTATAAAAAAGCTTGTGAAACTATATGAGCTTTGGAAAGACCTGGAAAAAAATTAAAAGAAAACTCAGGATATATTCAAACGAAAGGAAGAGGAATTTCAAAATGATCTGGAAAATCTGTTTGATTTAGCACATGCCGATGCCTTGGTTAAAATCAAAATAGAAGAGTAACAAATGTTTTCGCTGCATCAGAGGGAACAAGGAAGACCAGGTTGCCTAATTGGCGTCGACAAAAAATTAATGGAAAAGGAAGAAAGGGCTAAAAAGAGAATATTAGAAGAGGGAAACAAATTATGTAAGTTGACAATACCATCTAGTTCTATGGGTTCCACTGGGTGTTTACTATACCAGCAACTTGGCAATGATACGGATACGTCGTTCAACAGTGCTGAAAGCTATGGAGAACATTTGCCAACAACAACGGAAACAGAAACAGTACAATCTGAAAGTTTGAAAAAACGAGGATGAAAGGAATTACTCACTGCTAAGCTAGTATCGGTCCTAGACAGATGCCAATTAAGCATTCGAGACTCTGTTTATATTCTTCAGGCTACAGTAGAAGCCATCTCTGTAAGGAACAACTCCTTTCTGTGCCTAAGCTTGAAAATTCGTCCGGGAAAGAACAATCTGCTGCTGTTTTTAGAGCAATAAAGGATTGGAACCTTGAAAGTAAGGCACAGATAATGTGCTGTGATACAACAGCATCAAATACCGGACGCTTCTGTGCTTTTAGAACAGAAACTTGAAAGGGAGTTATTATTTTTTGGGTGTCGACATCACATTTATGAACTTGTTTTGAAAAGCGTATTTGAAACTAAAATTCGCCAGGTAACAATAAGCGCAGACATTCCACTTTTTAAAAGGTTCCGAGAGAATTGGAAAAATATTGATTCTTCTACTGTTCAAACTTGCAGTGAGACTATAAGAAAGCATTTCCGAGAAACAACATTAAACGAATTGCTTGATTTTTATTCTGCTGAACTGCAGAAAACAATAGTGAGAGATGACTTATTGAGCTTTCTGTCATATTTTTGGGAGGAAATAAGAACACAGAATTAAAGATCCGACCACCAGGTGCAATGCATCAAGCGAGATGGATGGCAAGAGCAATTTATTCACTGAAAATATATTTATTGCAGTCCCAGCTTAAATTAAGCAAGTAGGAAAGGCAAGGGCTTGAAGATATTTGTTTTTTTATTACCACCACTTACGTTAGACCATGGCTTCAGTGCAATTTGGCTGTAAAGGCACCATTTCAAGACTTGGATTTTATAAAAACCTTAAAAAACTACGAACGTATCGATTCGGCAATTTCAAGTGCAGCCTTAAATAAATTTTGTCAGCATTTATACTATTTTACCGAAGAAACAGTAATTCTATCCCTTTTCGATGATATGGTGGTTAACAATTTAATGAAAGATGGTTCTTTAGATACCTTCAAACGACATGTTCCTTCAAAGGATGAACTTGGATGTTCATTATACGGTAATTTTTGAAAGTTTTGCATTTATGCCATTTTTTGAAACAAAATTTGAATTTTATTCTAGATAAAACCCTCGATCAATTTGTGACCGTCAAGAGTAAAAATTTGTTTTCTCGCTTAAAAATAAATGACTCTTTCCTTGAAGTGGATCCTTATGAATGGGAGGAAAATAGTTCATACTCACAGGCAAAAGTAAAAATTCTACAACTGAGAGCTGTGAATGATACAGCAGAAAGAGCGATTAAGCTGGTTCAAGACTTTCATGGACTAATTACAGCAGATGAAGAACAGAAGCAGTTCCTCTTACAATGTGTGCACGAGCATAGGAAATTGTATCCTGACTGCAAAAAGGAATTATAATATGTTTGATACAGTTTAATTTAAAATTGATATTTATTTAATTGTATTGTCTTAAATTGAAAAAAAAAATTAAAACAAAAAAAAAATTCAATGGACACTCAAAATTGGTCCATACTAATTTTCCTTCTTATCTTTAAATTGAAGTCGGGTAGGTTTCCTATAGGCCTAAGCTAATATTTTGCGTATGAGTAGATCTAAGAGGTACAAAAAAAAGGAGAGGGTGTGCGTTGCAAATAAATACAAAAAATTTAAAAAAAGAATATAAGGGACAACCTAATATATTATAACTTCTTCTAGTATCATACAACCCTTTCCTCTCATCTTAACTCAAGCTACAAGCCGAATTACAATATACATAGGCATACCAACATTATTTGTATTTTGTGTACACATATTTATTAAATTATCAAATTCTAATTATCGATTAGGTATCTCATTTTATTTATCTTCAAGTGGCCTTTATATGTAAGTTTTCTACTCATGATTATATTTATAAATACATCTAATATCAATATCAGACTTATCATTTTCCTTCTATACGCATGCACTTACCCGAACCCCCATCGCTTGATATAAGACACTCAACGGAATTCTGATAAGAATTGTTTATATTTCAAATTCTGTATATTGACGAAAACAAAAATTGCGAAAAGCTTGAGATTTCAAAAATTCATCGAAAATACTCTCTCCATCCAGCGCCATATGGCTTAAAGGATGTGGTTTGTATAGCTATATTATTGACTTTCTTGCAATGGCGTAGCTTAGCTATAGATGTAGTTAGTAGTGAAAATGTTTGAAAATAGCGTAAAGGGAAACTATATATGTACATTTAGGAAGAAATGTATAGAGCAAACTTCAACTTTCTCCTACAGCTGAATGGTTTTTAAGCCCGTTATCTAATTCTCCCTACGGTGATAACTATTGAGTAGTTTCCATTTAAGTTAGGTTGAGCTGGCTGTCACGAGGAAAATTGACAAACATAGAGCATAGCTGCTCCAATGTGATGTTATATATTTTTTTGTTGATTTTTATACAAATCTGTAGAGCATATTATCCAGATGGTTGTTAAATGATTGGGCGTTTTATTAGACTACGATACAAACAGAGGTAGGTTAATGCGAAAGTTGAAGGTGGAATCGATAAGTTTTTGATGGATGGGCCAGTGAATGCTTATCCTAGCACTTATGGATACCAGAAATAACAAGCTGACGTGAACTCGTATTAATGAAGTTTATGTCTTGAATTTGGTTATTGGCGCATAATAAAATGAGTAAGTGCATATCTATACAAATGTTTTATTTAGTCTGCAAATGAAGAAAATATAATAATTACATAATTTTTTTTCGTTTTATAAGCCTACATTTTGTTGTGTGTGTTATAATGTTGTCGTATGAGTTTTGTTGACAAAGAGGATTAGTCGCATATTTATCTTATTTTTGTCTAAGTTGGATATTTGTATTAATTACTAGTAAATACTTTTACTGATAAATAGGTACTACTTTAAGTATGCATACAAAACTAAGCAATTACTTACTTCAATTCAATGAATTTGTGTAGTACATTTTTTGCTGAAAAAAAGGTTTTCATAATACAAATTCCATATACTACTGAATTAATCAACCAAGTAGAAGACTTAGCATTAAATTAATCGGGCTTCTTGCATTACTGATCAAATAGATTTTAACGATCTTTAACCACATAATTATGCATTTCGTCCGGGCCATCAATTGAGATGGACTAGTGTGGACCTTGTCAATACGCAATTTTTGTCAAGTTTAAAAAAAAATTTATTTATAATTTCGCTCACTGTGCGGCGGAGGGCGTTAATATCGAGAAGAATAGTCTCCGATTCTTTTAAATAAGTTTCTCGTTCTGCGATTATTAAATATCAACACCTGTTTCATTTTTTCTAGGCTTAGTAATTTTATATGACTAATATATAAAGTACTTCTAATGCTTGCACAAATGCAATGCGCATTTTTCAAAACATTTAATTAGATTAGCCGTGCTACTTCAGGTAAGCAAAGTACCCGTGAGCACTTTAGTCTCTAGTTTAAATAGAACGTATAAAATCAGGTTAGTAAGTAGCATTCTACTACAAAAGTTCGTGTTTCTATAAGATATTTCCGGAAACTATCTTAAACAACAACAAAATCCATAATATTTCCTAAAGCAGCATTAATCCCGGTCTAAGATTTTCTACATCCCAGCTATTGACTCATGGATGAATTTCCTATTTGAAACGAAAACCATAAGATACACTTGATTGTCCTTAATTAACTCAACTCTCTCTGACCATTTTTGTTTCGTGGTTCGTGCCATAAACCTTCGCTTATATACCTTAGATACTGAACTCGTATAATGGTAGTAATGTGCAAAATCAATGATTTATATAATCGTTATATTAGTATTCGAGTGATCAAAGTAATCGGATAATCATTCGAATAATAAAAGCGAAAGAATAGAGTACTTTGCAAATGTTCCATATTTCGTTTGAATTAAGAATGACCACAAAAAAAATAATTTTAACTACTTATATGCTATCTTTAGGTGCATCAAGTTAGTAGAGCAAGTTGGGCAGAACACATTTTTTGTGATGCCATAATTAGATGCTAATTAAGTGCTAATTAAGTACCCAAAAATAAAATTAAGTGCTCCGGTACTTTTGGAGAAAATTAATGTTCTGCTGTTTGAATTAAGTACCCCATTTTCAGAAGTATTTTCGAAGATCTGAGTCAAAAAAAAATTATTCCATTTTGCATGCCTATATGACCTGGTATCCTGCTCTGCTAACTTAATTTTGATACTTCTCAAAAACTATGAGCTGGGCACTAGGTGGGCACTTAAGTAATAAAAAAGATTTGTATCAAAAAAAACTCATAGTTTCCGAGAAAAATCGAAATTAAGTTAGCAGAGCAGGATACCACGGCATAGGCATGAAAAATGGAATAATTTTTTTTTGACTCAGATCTTCGAAAATACTTCTGAAAATGTGGTACTTTTCGAAATAGGTTGGCACTTAATTAATAAAACAGATTTGTATCAAAAAAACTCATATTTTTTTGAGAAAAATCGAAATAAAAATGGAATTATTTTTTTTTTGACAAAAACATGTTTTTGGAATTTTTTTTTTGGATCGTAGAGCACTTAAATAGCACCTAAAGATTATACCAAACCAAATTTCCCAATCCAACGTTTTAAGCATTTTAGGTGATTGCTCTGCTAACTTGAAATCAAGATAGCAGAACATTAATATTCTCCAAAAGTACTGGAGCACTTTATTTTATTTTTGGGTACTTAATTACGAGTAGCATCTAATTATGGCATCACAAAAAATGTGTTCTGCCCAACTTGTTCTGCTAACTTGATGGACCTGCTATCTTTTCCTAAATAGAGACATAAAATATATTCAATCAAATCTTACAAAAATCGATAACGCAATTACACTAAAAAACCAAACAATCGGTCCAAAATACTTATTGATGGAAAGATCTGATGAGCCGTCCATAGATAAAGTTTCTCGCTTCCTTTTGCAACGTGTAATTACTAGAGTTAGTGGTCCCATTGAAAGATGCACTCGTCTGCGTGATAGAAAAATTCTTTTAAAAACCAACACACACTTTCCGAAGTTAACAAACTATTAGTTCAAGATGCCAGGGCTCCCAGACCTTACTTATTTTCTGATGAATAAAATGTATGTGGTAGAGTAGTGTTAGTACGTACAGTTAACGTATGCATACGTGCTAGCTTGGGCCGACGGCCAATTCTCAGGTACCAGGTGCTAAAGGTACGTAAGAATATTGCTTATTTTACTTATATTCCGATGGCTGATTTATACGTACATTATGTTGTACGGAACATTGTTAGACATTTTGAAACACTACTGCGAGACATCTTCGGTCGGCGATTGTTTAAGCCAGATGCCAGATGCTTTAAAGGTCGTAAAAAATAAACATAATCTTACTTATAGTCTGATACTTAATTTTTATATATGAGTGACTATTTTAAAACTTTTTGTAAGTTGCCAAACTTCTTGTAGGGGCCAAACCTCTCCTAGACACATTTAAGATATCATTGCGACTAAGACCACGAGACCATTACTTGTGCGGTTGGGTGTAAGCGCGATACTTATGGTTATCAAACTCTCCCTCTTATACCTACGATCTGCTCTAGTACACTGTTGCGACACCCTGCTTCACACGTACGCACTTGTCACCAAGTACGAACAAGTAACTAGTGACTAGTGACTACTGAATAGTGACTAGTGACTAATGACCAGTGACAAGTGACAAGAGAGTGGTGATTTGTTAAAAATTCTTTAATTTATAAAAAAAAATTGTTATCTTATCATTCTTGAATTGTTTTATTATTACACATTATACAATTTTGTAAATTACTTATAAGTAGATATCTTTATAAATTTAAGTCTTATTAGACAACATAATGTAATGTTACAGGGCCTTAAGAACCTATATGTATTATGAGGCGTTATCAAATTCTTCAATAAATAAATAAATAAAAAAAGAGTGTGTGTCCTTACATATGTATGTACACGCACCAGAAGTTAAACTTCCCTAATTTGAAACAATTTTCATTTCGTATGTCATTCGGGTTACGTTACATTTCGCGTCACGTCAGATTTTGGTCGGTTTGACAGCTCTATTAACATTTTTTTTACCCCCAAAGCCGCAAAAGAAGTTTTAAATAAAAAAGAAAGTTGTGATATATTTAATAAATTTATTGACATAAAAAAATCAAAAGTTTTTTTAATTTTACTTACATATAAAATTTGACACAACTTGGAGACCAAAAAGCAAACATGAAGAAATGCTTATAGCGGTAAACATAATGTCATCATAAGGGAACAACTCTCGTCTAAGTGTAACAGCCACTTCAAAACATAACGTTAACAAGCAAATAAAGAGAGAAAAAAATGTACATACAAATGCATACGAAATGTTCAAATTTAACCTAGTCCATGACTTCAACCAAATCTATAAAATCAGTCATATTTATATAAAATGAAGTCGTTTGATTATTCCCTTTCAGTCATTCCATAAAACAAAATATCGCAAATACACTTCCAACGTAAAACAAACTTATGTATTCTATTGTTGAAAAATGAAAATAGAAATAAAAATGAATATTAGTACTAACCATGCTACTTTTAAATTGTATTTTATTTATAAAATGTGGCACAACATTTATATAATTTTGATTTTAATTTTAATTTTAAAATTTTTAAAAGCGACGCGTTTCGGATATTTCTTCATCCATCTGCGGGCTTATTTCGTTTACTTGTCTGTACTGTAATTCCTTCGAATGATGAATACTAAAGAAACAGAAACATAAAAAGCCTTTTATTCCCATTCGAATCTACAGTTACATACAATCCACACTTAGCCTAGACGCTTTCTCGATCCTCTTGTATTATATTTGCATTTCTCTTAAATAGTATCTAGTATGCAGTAGGAAAGTAGAAATTAAGAAGTTGCGTATGTGAGAAATGACACATCATTCGAATGATGAATAGAAATCATTCGAATGATTTCAGATGAAGTATCCAGCAAATGCCTCGATATAATGTAAGAATCGATAATAATCGATTAAAATGAAATCTCATGTCTATAATTCTATAGTTGCGAATTGCGGAGGCGTGTGTCTTTTCCACGAAAGTTTTATATCGAATTCTTTACAACCATTTCAAATCAATCTCTTTCTTGTAAGCAATTTGAATGAAAGGATTTTTTTACGAATGTGTGGATGCTAACCGATAGTAGTATTTTAAGGAAACAACAGCAATATTATATCGAGAAAATGAACAATTTCAATGTGACGTAAGAGAAATGTCAAGTCTTCGATGACATTTTACTAAAAATGGAGGATTGTTTTTGTTAGAATAAGATCGCTTTTGTTAGGAAATAATCTGATTGTGTTCCGAAAAAAATCGTGTGTGTTATAAGGAATTCTACATTAAATTAATGAAGGTCTATAGGTATAATTTTGTGGACTAGAACTCTGGGACCACTTCCGTATCTTTCTTATTTAAAATCTCCCGAGGGGTATTTATGTCTACTTCATTAATTCAAAATTAATCTCTTTCAAGACTGCAATATTTTTGTGAATGCAATTAAATTATGCAACTCTTTGTCGCAAAATATAAAAGCAATATCACATGCTATTCATTTTTAAAGTGCAGTCTTGCTATAATTCACATACTAATTTTTCAGAATCATATTATTACTCTTCTCTTTTGAACAATTTTCTTTTCTTTTTATTCATCTCTGCAAAATATTGTTAATTATTTTTTTCGTATTAAAATTTAATTTAAAACATTGCTTAATTAATTGATTCAGAGTACTATTACAGCTATACTAATCCTAATGTACCAAGATATTTTAGTAAAAAATTAATTTAAATTAAATTCGAAATTAAAATATAAATTACTTATACAACCTAATATAAATTATTGTTTAAAAAAAAAATATACTACCAATTAAATACCAAATTTATTTTTGAATACTACGAATTTAGTTAAAAAATCATTTTATTTTTGATTTTTCGTTATAAGATCTGTTAATCTGCAGATAATAAGTAAACAATTATCTGTGTTGAGTTTATTTATTTATATTTTTATTTGATTGTAGCTTGAATTCACATTTTTCTTTCTTAAGCCTATATTGCACAATTTACAGAGATATGGTAAAACTCTCCCTTACTAACCTTTGTAAGTTCATTGTTCTATGATATATAATTAAAGTTGAAGGAAAAACTACAAGAAAAACCTTCTTTAAATTGACAAATCATGTTATCCAAGAATGGAGAGAATGGGAGGCTAGAAAGCTTCAAAATGTACTGATCTCAAATACATGGTTTTTATTATCATACATTTTTTTAAACAAAAATACAGATGTATGTATGTTACAGAAGATTAACAAAGGGTTTTAACATCATATGAATAAATAAAATTTATTATAAGTTAACAAATAAATAAATGACCTATAAATAAATGATTTAACACTTAGAACATTTTATTGTTAATAAAGTAACAGAACAGTTGCACAAATCTCTACATCGTTTGTGAGAAAGTAAGACTATTGCGCTCGATATTTCAAAAGCATTTGATAGAGTTTTGTATCAAGCTCTCTTATCGAAAATGTGTGCCTTCGCTTTTGACGAATCCCTCCTTCGTTGGATTAAAAAATTACCTTTCGGAACGTTCAATACAAGTAGTGTTGTATGGGTTCAAGTCTAAAAACCACAATATAAATACTAGTGTACCCCAGGGTTCTGTTCTGTTCCCGAAACTCTTTCATATCTTTATTAATGATCTCCTGTCTGAAACGTCTAATCCACTTACCTGCTTGGCTGACGATATTACCCTTATCTTTTCATATACGCTTTTAGATTCACATCCCTGCTCTTCGGATGTGGATCTTCAACGGCAATGTATGATAAGCTCATTAAATTCTGACCTGGACATATTTGTTAAATTGGGGAATCAAAAATTTAGTAGAATTTAATGCGTAGAAAACTCAATGCTGCCTACTGTCGCTTAAGCATAATTTACCACCTTTATCCATGATTGGCAATTGCATCAAGGAAACTAAACATCTCGAAAATCTCGGTATGTCTATCTCCAACCAATTCTTGTTGAAGGATCACATACGCGATTTTGCCAAAAATGCCGCTAGATGTTTGGGTTTCCTGAGACAAGGCAAGAAGTTTTCCTCCCCCTTTTATCTGGCTGTTATCTATACGACTTATATACGTCCAAAGCCAGAGTATTATTCCCATCTCTGGGCTGGTGCTCCTGTAACTTACATAAGTCTCTTGGACAGTATTGAACGCACTCAACCATCGTTGAAACATTTACAGCGCTTGAAAACTGGCGCGCGTAAAGTTTCTTGTCTCACCCTTTTTTACAGTTATTTTAACGGATTATGCTCTAGCGAAATAGACAGTTGCTTTCCTCCCTTCAAACAATTCAACCGTAACACTCGCGCCTCTGGGAATGCTTATCACTATACTATGGAGCCCAACTTCGGTCATATTGCCAAGTTCATAGATTCGTTCTTTGCAATGTTTAGGAATTCAAAACCAATGTTCAACGGCCGTTTTTAGATCCGCCTGTTACAAAAACATTGTTAATGGCCTCATCCAGAAACAGAACTATTTGCTATCCGGATAGGTTGGTGTTGTTGTATTCCCATGTAAGATTTTTACTTGAGATTATAGGTACTATAAGGCAAGTTATGTATTCGTAAAAAAATGTTTTATGTTTTTTCTAACAATCAAACATGACACTACGATCATAGAGAACACCAAATAATTGGCTCCCACAATTCCGTCTGTCTGTCTGCCATTCTGTCAGTCTATCTGTCTGTCCTCGAGTCTACAGCCTAAACGCTTTGATAGATTTGCTTCAAACTTGGTACATATTGGTTTTCGGTAATATGCCCATACGTTTTTTAAATTTTTTTTAAGACGACAAATAACAGTAGCTCCCATACATTTTTATTGGTCAAAAAAAAATCTTATTTTTCTCAAAAACGGCTCCAACCATTTTTATAAAAAAAATTAGTTCTTAATGAAGGGAAAGTGTACCTTTTGATAATTTTTTTTTTTTTGGAAAAAAATTCTTATTTTTGGTATCTCTTGTATAACCATTTGTTTGGTTTTCGATTTTCTTGTAAACGGTAAATTGTATGTTTTTGAAATTTTTTACGCAGTTTAGAAAGTTTAAATAATATTGTATAACATTTAAAAAAAAAAAAAATTTTGGAAACTAATTTTTTTTTAAATCTCAAAATTTTTTCGAAACTTCGTATTTAGTGTTTTTTTTACATTAATAGTCTTGAATAGTTAAAAAAATTATTTTTTCTAAAATAAAAAACAACGGTACCTCCCATACAAATGTTAAAAAAAACGGTTAAGACAAAAATGTATTTCTCGAAAATGGTTCCAAGAACTTTTATAAAATAAATTGTGTGTTCTTAAATTAATACAGTTACCTTTCAAGTATTAAAAATATTTTTTTTTTGCGTACTTATTAACGGTACTTCCAATACAACCACTTTTTATTTTTTCGACTTTCTCCATATTGGATAACCGATTAAAATAATTTTTCTTATACAAATGCTCCCTAAAATTGTTAATAAAACTACATACAAAAATTTTCGAAAAAAAGTTTTTCATAAACCACAGATTCTTTTTGAAATTTGAATTTTATATTTATATTATTAATATCTTCAAAATGGCGTTTTAAATTTTTTTCTAAAAATGTTTTCAAAATTGTATACATAAAAAATTAATTTATTAAAAAAAAACCGCTCCAACGATTTTTGAATTTTTTTTTGATATATTCTTATTTATCCATGAATTCAAATGGCATCTTTGTTTTCCCTCAGACTATTTATAACGGTTAAGCAATATAAAAACATTTAATTATGTGTATTATCCATTTATTTCTACCTCATTATTATTATAGGTAATAGTTCTGTTATTGAATGAGGCCAATGTTCCTGTATCAGACAATATCTGAATGCTTTGTGAGTATAAAAATGTTTGTAAGCTCTCATTTCAAAATTTATTATAGCTATATGTATGTTAGTTAGTTATTTTCCTTTATTTCGTAATAATTTTATCATTTAATTTTGTCACCGCACATTTTACAAACAGATGTATTTGTCTCTTAAAATGTTTAAAAAAAGGATTTAAATTTTATAAACCGATTTAAAAATTCAGCATAAATTAATTTAAGCACTACACACAAATGGTTGTGAAAATCTGTTAACATCCTTAATGGCACGCTCATGAATTTTATGATGCGCCCATTTTGTCAAGCAAAAATCTGTTCCTTCTGTACTTGTACTCGACAATAAAAACAAAAAAACAGAAATACAATAACGAGAAACATAAGCTTAATTAAAGTTGTTTGTTCAACTTGATCTTTGATATGAATAGGGCTCAATGTAAAATAAAATTAAAACAAAAAAATCATTAATTGCCATTTTAGTTTTTACGGTTGAATATAAAAAGCACGTCAACGCTGCCTTATGGCCTATTGTTTTCTTGAGTTATTGCTTCATTAAAACTTTAGTAATTGAGAAAATATTATAAGTGGAATGCAATATGCAGTTATAATGAAATATGTGTTGTTTCGTTCGACTAAACGAAATTCATTTGCACTCGAGGGTTAAAAGTTTCTAATGAGTTTTCAAATTGGAAAAATGGTTTATAGTTCGTTGGTTAGTTATTTTTTTTTTGCTGAAATGTACAACAATTTAAACTATACTATAATATACATAATATAATTAATTAGCTATGAATGTCTTGCTATTTTTTTTTAAGTTTTTTAACCACTGTTCTAATTTTTAGTTCGAGGTATATGAATTCCATTGTATAAGTTGATATTTAAAAATGGGCATAAGGTCAAAAATTAAGACTTTTAAAAGTTCCTGGTAATGTAGTGCACATCGAGTTATAAATATTTACAAAGAAGGTGCAAACACTATTCAGAACAAGAGTTTATTTGAGTGGTGGAAAGCTAAAGGATATATAAGCAGCAGGGTGGAATGAACTGTCAGCAGAATTCTATAAGTACTGCACAATGGACTGGCTAAAATTGATATAATAATCTCTGAAATATGATCAGAATTCCTAAGTAAATTGTCTCAGTTTTCCTGTCAAATATTAAGAGAAAAAATGTTTTTACCTGCTCAATTTTTCACGGAGCGAAATTTGTGAGATTTGAGTTGTTTTTTCAACTGGCTAAATGCAGCTCATTAAAAATAGGCTTTATCAATAGTCAATTTGAACAAGTTAAAGATTACGATTTTTAAAAATGGAGGGGGCATAAACTGTGCTAATGAAATATCGTATACTAACTACGCAAACATAACCATCAAAATTATAAATGAATTCAAATTCCATATGAAGCTTACTTCACACTGAACTTAAAGTCTGGTGAAGTGTGCAATTCGCGCATAGTGGAACAGGGATTTGACAAAAGTATTGCAATTTTTTACTTGCGATTATAGGTAAGGCAAATTATGGATTCGTGCAAAAAAAGAAATTCTAACAATCAAATATGACATTGCGATCATAGAGAACACCAAAAAAGTGGGTCCCCCAATTTCGTCTGTCTGTCTCTCTGTCAGTCTGTCCTCGAGTCTACAGCCTAAGCGGTTGGATAAATTTGCTTCAAACTTGTTAGGTATTGTTTTTTCAGTAATATGCCCACACGCTTTTTTGATTTTTTTTAAGACGACAAATAATAGTTGCTCCCATACATTTTTTTTGGGCCAAAAACAAAAATCTTATTTTTCTTAAGAAAGGCTCCAACGATTTTTTATTAAAAAAAATAAGTGCATTAATATCGGGAAAACAAAACATTTTGGTAATTTTTTTTTTTTTGGAAATAATTGTTATTTTTGGTACCTCTAGTATTCCCATTTTTTGTTTTTCGATTTTATGGCAAACGTTTAATAAAAATTTTTCTGAATTTTTTTTCGCAGAATCTCCCAAAAAGTCTAAACACTATTGTAATCCAAAATTTTTCAAAAAAATTTGTTTGGAAATTAAAAAAAAAAAAAACTTTTTTTTTTTTTGAAAATTCAAAATTTCGAAAACGACTTAATGGATTTTTTCGAAACTTCGTATTTAGTAGTTTTTTGACATTATCTTGAAAAGTTAAAAAAAAACTATATTCTTAAAATAAAAATCAAAGGTACCTTCCATATAAATGTTAAAAATTACCGTTAAGTAAAAATTCACGGCTCCAAGAATTTTTATAAAAAAATGTTTGTGTCCCTTTCAAATGTAAATATTTTTTTTGCGTACCTATTAGCGTTACTTCCCATAGAACCACTTTTTATATTTTCGACTTTCTCAACATTGGATGAGCCGATTAAAATATTTTTTTTTTGCGAATTCTCCCTAATGTTGAAAATAAAACTGCATACGAAAATGTTCAAAAACATTTTTTTTTTTCGATTTTTGAAAAATAAATACAATTTTTTTTTTGAAAAATCGATTTTTCAAAAACCAGTCAAATTTTTTTTGAAATTTTAATTTTTTATTTTTATTAATAATATCTTCAAAATGGCGTTTAAAATTTTTTTTCTAAAAATGTTTTCAAAATGTTGTACATTAAAATATTTTACGAATTTTTGCGTAGGTCACTGAATACTAAATACAATATAGGCCCTATACATATGTATATATATACATAATATGTGTCTTGAAAAATCACATGAATCTTATGTATACATTTGTAGGTAACTATGTAACTATTACTTGAATCATCCATTAGACAATTCATTATGCTAAGGATCAAGGTAATCTTGCCTACATAGGCTTTAAACCTTCATAAGATAATTACACCTAACTAACCAAACCTCAATGGTTAGCTACATTAAAATTGTTAGCTACAAGAGCAAGTTCGTACGATCCAGTCGTGCATTTCATTTTTTATTATTTACAAAATTTTGTCATACATCCCTTATAGAATTCAAATTTACCAATGTTATTTATTTGAATGGATCAGTAGAGAGTGATAACATAAACAATGTTTTTCAATTTTTTTTCCGGCGCAAAAACAAACAACAAATCCCTTTTACCAAGCTATCGACGACGTCCTTTTTCTTCACTGCTAGTATTTACCGTTCACAAAACCTATCGATATTTTTATAATTTTTTGTAATGCTAGGGAACACTTTACTGTGGTGATGAGTTTGTCCTTCGACGTTGTTAACTCGCAAAAATTTGTCGGGAATGATATCAATCCAGTCGAGACATTAACAGAAATTTGGCCATTGCCAAGCGGTCAACTGCCTCCACAGCTCGTTTATGCGCCATCGTGCATTCATCCCAAATTATAATTTTGCATGGTGCACGTTATTGGCTTGTCAACCGTGAGAAAATTCATCGCCAGCTTCAAAGCGAAATGTGGAGTTCGACCGCCTTGAAACAGTGTGGCAGCATTGCCATAGATGTCATATGATGGAACATGTAACAAAATTTGAGATCTTGGTTGAATTGTTGCTAGAATCAATTAAATGAGGAATTTCTTGCATGTCCCACCGGGAGCATCGAGAAAGTAAATGCGATTGCGGAATTGTATTCAAAAGCAGCGCGATTGAAGTCTACTCGTACATTCCCCACTTTTCTTCTCCTAATTACTTTTTGTCGAATTTGTGGTGGTGATTGTGCAGTTCGAAGCTGTGAAATATTGTCAGGTCTCCATTTATATCTTTTGCGCACACCTCTTGTGTTTGTTTAAGCATTTTTAAACCAACACACATAAGCACATAGCACATAGCTTAAAACCTTCTTCTCGACCATATCTCTCATAAAAAAAGTATATGAAGAATGCCAACTGCGATCATTAGTGTCATACGTTTTTGACAAATTTTTTTTTATATATAAAGAAGATAAAACATAAAAATCAAAATTTAGAAATTATAGTTGACGGAGATATTTAAGTTTGCTTGTGTTGTACCTTCGAAATTTCCGACACAATCCATGTTGTCAGGTTTTTCATATATACAGTTGCTGCATGAAATATATGTACATAAGAGGTTATTGGTTAAGAGGATACTTGGCCTCCTTTTCAATATCCACCTTTTTCTGCAAACTATCACTGTATAAAACCTCAACTGAAAAATTGAGTTTCAATCAAGGTCATTCTCTTTTTCGCTAGTAGTTCCACAAGGCTAAACTTTTACGTTTACTATTTGATGTTTTTTCATAATATATTTTTAGAGACCTAAATCCAAATCTGTCGCGAAAAATTTTGTCAGAAAACGTGTCGGTTTGGCATTTCAATGGCAGCTCAATAGAACGTTTTTACCCCTACTTCAAGAATATTTCGACATATGCGGTAGTGGTTTAAACGACTCAAAGAGTTGCATCAAATGTCCAGTCAAACAGGTTAAGGGTCGCATACATCGCCGACAAAAGATTCGGGCTTAGTGGATTTCCTTTGATGAGAATATTTGTGGTGGCAATTATTTATCAATATTCACGAAAATACTGTAAGGAAGGTTAACGTAGGGTTGCTGGATGATCCTCTTCCCATCGACAATCTCTAATAATATCGCAGGAAGTTTTTTTTTTCATTCATCTTCGCAATTTTGTCAAAAAGCCATATTTGACGATGAGTCTCGATACACAAATACAAGTAAATAAGAGACAGCTAGCGAACAATAAATTTACTAAGAAGGACAAAAATTCGTTGTGGCAATAAGGTTCGTAAATTTGTATCCAAAAGTAAATAGATACGTATTTCCAGAGTTACATGGCCAGAAGCCTTCAAAGACGATCATGTTAACAAGTTGATAAAATAACTTACTCTATTTTGAGGATGCAATAAATGTATATAAAATTAATTTTGCAAATTATAAACGGCAATGATTAATCGAATTCCGCTGCCCAGCAGATTATACGATTCAAACTATGTATATGCAGGTCAGCAATTAATTTATTAATTAAAATAAATTAGACTTGCCGAAGTTCCAGAGACCTTCTACCTGGAACTTGCCTGAAGTTATTTCCAAAATGCATTACTCGACTTTGACATACTGTGGAGGTTCATTCTGGAAGTATGGCTTTGTATTGAGTCGTTTTGTTACATTTTGTGTAACGGAAACCTGTTATTAACGATAAATACCTATTTCGTAAGTTAAGGTTTTTCGACAGCAGTTGCAACTTATTAGGACATGCCTTTGGTGTGACCAGTAAGAAGTTGTGTAAGTGTTTATGGGTACAACAATGAAGATACATGTATTTAAGCTTAAGTCAAAAAAAAGCTGATGGATTTTATGACCCAGCTGCCGATAGCCATTCAAAGCGACTGATTATTTGCTATTTGTTAAAGTTTGAGGGAAAAAATGATGTCATTTAAATTCTTGGATAAATATGAATAAACAGTACACACTCGTTATAGTGAATCTCGTTCGAGTGAACTATCCAATCTAGTGAACACGCAAAATATTATACAGGGTACTCTAAATAGCGAACAAGAAAAAGCTCGATAGAGTGAACACCGATTTTTGTCTCAGAATTTCCCATCTTCAATGCGTCCATAGCTTGTCGATAGGGTCTTATCGTTTAGTTTCATGTCGTTTTAACCATAAACTCTTCAAATGCGTTTATGTCCGTGTCCTATTTCATCGAAGAATGCTGTTATTTATATTGATAAGGTAATTTAATGGGCGGTACATAATAATGCAGATTATTCTGACATTTTAGTTTTCAGACATTTACAAAAAAAAAGCTTTGCAAAACAGTTTAAAATTAAGAAAGACACAAACGAAGTGAAATATTTTTCAACATTTTATTTTTTTTATTATACGAGTACAAAACTTTATTTCTACCTTGGTACCCGATAGTTAATATTAATTTCCATCAATTTGTTGGTTGTTGTTTTTATGAGTTATAGAGCCTTATTTTATTTTTTTTTGTTATTCACGGGATATGCAATGTTCCTTTTTTTTATTGATGAATTTTTTTCGAAGGAACTTTAAATAATTAAGCTTTTTGTCAAACCTCACTCTGCCTATGTATTTTATTTAATGTTTGTAAAATTGTTTATTTTCACTTAAGAATTTAAAAAAAAGTTGTGTGTACTTCACACTACTCAATGTATAGCTATATGTAGTTTTTACTAAATTTAGCTTTGAAAAATTAATAAAAATTCTCTCTCGAAATATTTAACAATTTCGAAATACTGAACATGCCTGGTTTTTATTATTTCACTATATCGAGCGTCTACAATGTTAAAAAAATTCAAAAACTGTTGGATCTCAGCTTACACAGAGAATTGATATTTAAAATATATCTTTCTACTAATTACGTTATTTTTACAACATTATAATTACAATTCAAAAAGAAAATAATTTTATTTTGAAGGAAAATATATGACAAAAATCTTCATTTAAGTACAACAATTATTTCGATTAAGAAATAGATTAAATTAAAACAAATAAAACAGGTAAAGTAATATAAAAAGGTTCATTTATATGAATAAATAAACAAATAAGTAAAAAATAAATATATATCAAGAAGTAAATAATTAACAAGCAAATAATAAACAATTAAATAAATAAATAAATAAATAATAAAATGATTAAACAAATAAATAAATAAATAATAAAAATAAATCATAAATAATAAGTAATAAATAATAAATAATAAATATAAGCAAATAAATGAATACAAACATGAAAATAAATAATAAATAAATAAATATAAGTACAATCAACAAAAATAAATAAATAAATGAATAAATTAATATAATGAATGAATTAATGAATATAAACGAAAAATTAAATAAATAAATAAATGAATCCTTATATTTGTAATTGAACTACCAAAGGGTTGACAGAAATATCACATTTAATTAAGAAGCTATCAGTTAATTTTCGAATTCTTCTGCAAATCAATTCAACACCTGCTTGACTTTGAAGATCATTAGTTGAATATTGCCGGGGTAGATTAAACATAATTTTAAAAATTTTGTTTTGGCATACTTGGAGTTTTTTAATATGGCAATTTCCACAATTCCCCCACACCTGTCATCCATATAAAAAAATTACTTGAAAAACAACCTAGTATATAATAACCTTATTTTCAATACTTAAATGCGATTTTCAATTTATTAGCGCATATAGCATTTTAACTGCAATATTGACTTTTTTAACTGTTTTACTAATATGCTCATTAAATATAAGCGCTTGTCAAAGTTTATTCCTAGATATTGCACATTAGACTCCATTGACTTTCAGCTCGTTACGGGGTAAAAAAGATTGATTTTATCTTGCCAGCATTTAGCTTAATTTGCCGTTTGTGATAATATCTCATTAAAATTTCAAGCGCATGTTGAAGATTTGTCTCAATATTAAGACCAAACTGATGCGAAGAGAGTATGCATGTGTCATCTGCATAAATCCCTGTTTCACAAAATGGTAGCTGTGGAAAATCAGACGTGTGGACATTATATAAAACAGGACCAATAACTGAACCTTGAGGGACACCATACTGTATGTTAACTAAGACGGATTTACTTTTATTAACATCGACCAGATAAGAAACTTTGGACTATTTTTATGAGAAAATTTGGAATCCCGAATGTTTTCATTTAGTAAATAAGAGCATTATGCCAAACATAGTCGAAAGCTTTTTCGATATCTAATAGGACCATACCAGTAGATCTACCTTCAGTACGATTAGTTTTGATTATATTTCAAATCCTAATAACTTGATGGAAGGAAAGTACTGTGGTGACTCTAATTTTAAAAATATTTGTAGAAAAAATATTTGAAACGGCATGTTGAAGTTAATTAATAAATTAATTAATATTCTAAGAAAATAAATTTCAAAAAAAATTAAGAGACTGGTTTTTGCAAAATCGGGTTTTCAGACAAAAAAATCGAAAAACTATTTTTGTTTGATAATTTGAGTACCTATATAGTTTTATTAACACTTCTAGGGAGCATTCGCAGAAACAATATTATTTGAATCATCCAATAGTGATAGAGGTCGTGTCCTCGTGACAATCAAGTACAGCAAAGTAAAACATTTTCACCGCAAACGATTCACACTCCAACTTGTATTTATTTATTTCAATATGGAGGGATTTTCACTGTGTTTTTTTCTGTCGAAATGCATAAAAAATATAAGGAGAAATAGAAATAAAAACAAACGTTAATAAAAAAAAATCACTTCAATCCCCACGACTAAAGTCAAAATATAAAAATATGAAAACTGGTTCTATGGGGAGAACAGTTAATAAGTTTGCAAAGTAATATTTTTTTACTTAAAGGTGGACTGCACTAATTTACGAACACACCCATTTTTTTTTTATCAAAGTGCTTAAAGCCATTTTTAAGAAATACAATTTTTTCTTAACGGTTTTTTTAACATTTGAATGCGAGGTACCGTTGTTTTTATTTTAGAAAACTATTTTATATATTTTTTTTGTTTTAATAAAAATCCCCGGAGCCATTTTTGAGAAAAATACGATTTTTCTTTTTGGCAAAGAACAAAAGTGTATGGTTATATTATGGTTATATTTCGTTTAAAACAAACATTTTAAAACGTGGGCATAATACTGAAAAAACAATACGCACCAAGTTTGAAGCAAATACATCGAACCGGTTAGGCTGTAGACGCGAGTACAGATTAAAATTTACTGTGCTTTAGTTATATGGATGACGGGGTTGGATTTAAAATCGTCAAGACTTATTTCCTCCTGAAAACGAAATCTAAAAAATGTAATGGGTTATCCATTTGGCTGTTTAAAAACGTAAATAAAACACATATAAAATTTTTTTTTTCATGATATTTCTTTTTTATTATAAAGTTTGAACGTTGACATTATGTGTGAAAAATTACACCATTTAAATGACCACCACGCGAATTGTTGCCAGCATCGATTCCTTTAAGGTAATTTTCGATCACTTTTTGACAAATATTGGGCGGTATCTCAGCCATAACTTGGTGAATGTTGGTTTTCAAGTGCTCAAGAGTTAAAGGTTTATCTGCATAAACACGGCCTTTCGCGTAGCCCCACAAAAAAAAAGTCCAGCGGTGTCAAATCGCATGATCTTGGTGACCAGTTGATATCGCCAGACGAGAAATTACGCGGGCAGGAAATGTCTCTTGCATAAAGCCATATTCGCTCGAGTTGTGTGGCACGTGGCACCGTCTTGTTGAAACCACATATTCACCAAGTCGTATTCTTCAACAGCAGGTAAAAAAAAGTCGGTTATCGTATGACCATAACTCTCCGAATTGACGGTGACAGTCGTTCCATCGTCGTTTTCGAAGAAGTAAGTTCCAATCACACCTCCGGACCAAAGAGCGCCCCAAACAGTGGCTTTTTGTGGAAGTAATGCCTCTCTTCAATTACTTGAGGATTCTCAGAACCCCAAGTACGACAATTTTGTTTAACATACCCACTGAGTGAGAAATGTGCTTCGTCGCTGAAGAAAATTTTGTTCGAAAAATCGCCGTCCACCGCCTGTTGTTCAAGCACCCTTTCGACGTATCTACGACGTTGTGAATGGTCAGCTGGCTTCGGTTGTTGTGTGAGCTGGACTTTATATTGATGTATGTGTAGATCCAAATGCAAAATACGCCATAATGTGCCGTAAGACAGTCCTAGTTCCTGAGAACGACGAGGAATCGACACATTCGGGTCTTCGGCAACACTTTCACTTACAGCAGCGATATTTTCAGTGGTACGAACGAAACGATGATGCACAAGCCTTACAATATCTGTAACCAATCCAGTCTCTTCAAATTTCTTCACAATTTTGCCAATTGCTTGCGTAGTTGGACGATTATGTAAACTATAATCTACTCTTAAAGCACGATATGTGGCTGTGGCAGAATCACCATTTTTGTAGTAGGTTTTAACAATTTGTATGCGTTGTGAGATAGTTAAGCGACCCAGTTTCGTAAATTTCAGACTTTCAGCTGAAAAAAAATTGGTTTAACAACTTAGTTTGACAGATGTCGAATTCCAGCCCCATACTTCTGAAACCGTAAAATGGATAACCCTTTATAACATGAAAAATTTGAAATTTACTTAAGGTTAAGAAATCTTTCAACTTTTCTTTCTTGGATAGCTAGCGGTCCTTGCCTTGGACCGGTTTCTGGGTTCAAAGGATTTCCTTTTTTGAGTCCAGTCCTTTATACTTCTCACGCAAAAATGTACCTTGCTTTGGGTATGAAAGTCGCCGGCAGGCAGTTATGTCAACAGTTTTTTGATTTTGTCCGACTCCCACCATGATCACGTTATATTAAAGCGCTTAAGATTAATAATGTATATCTCATGGCGTTGCTTAAGCCCAAGGTTATAAAGTTGGTATCGTGGTCGAGTTGAAATAGTTAAATGTTTTCCCAAAAATAATCGATATTATATTTTTGTTTTCGAACTTTATTAATTGTATTAATTTTCATGACTTCTAAATTGATTGGTTTTATTTTTAAATTAGTTTACAAACAAACGTTAGTCAATCTTTGATGTTTTTTTTTGTTTTTTTTTTTTGTTAATTTATATTTACTCAGAAATGTTTTTCTTTCATAACAACTTACTTTCTTACAACTGCCATACCAAGAAAATACCATTGAAGAATTTGCCTTGCTGAACCCAACAACAATTCTATTTTTGCTTTATTCGCCATTAAAGGATTAACAAAAGGCAGAAAATTCGATGGGTTCTCGATGAAACCTTAATAATTGAATGGAAGTTCATGGTTCATCCCATAGCAGATGGGGTTAAACTATATTAACCTTTTAGACAAAAAGGACTACATCAAAGCAGCTAAGCCTAATAGCTTTTGTTTGCCATTTCAAAGCTCTATTCTGTCTGCTACATTTACATTTTGATTTATTGGCTTCCTTAATAGAAGTAATTGATACAAAACAAATTTTGGCTAAAGAAGCATTCTAAGACCTATGGGAGTATGTAAATGAAGGGCTATCTGGCGATCTTATAAAGGATATCAAATCGAAATACATTTAAATTGTTAATCCGAGAGGATTTTGAATTAGCGCAACGAATTAAACACATTTTTCAGAATAATTTAAAAGTTTAAGTACCCAAAGTTTATTTGAGAATATATCCCATACCTACATCTACAGAATCCTTACTAATTTAATCATACAGCTGTTGAATTTCATCTCTCATTAATATCTACTTCATCATCCACTGAAGTAATATCAATGCATAAGGATGCAAAATACCAGCAGCCTCTCAGCTCAACTCTAAGGTTGTTCGGTATTTAGCAAGAAATTTGCTTATTGCCTGGCTGAATGTTGCCAGAATTGAGCATACATTAGTCGTACATATAAAATCTGAGCATATATATATATTTGTGGTTTTGGTCTTATTGCATATTCAACCAACGAGACATAAACATCATATTTACATAAATGTATATCTACGTAGGTTTTGTCTTATAATGCTTCAGGTGTTTGGTTAGAGCGCATATTAATGAAGACCAGATAGAAAATTTCGACTGGAAGTAATAATAATAATTGATACTACTGGTGGGTAAAGTATAGGGTAACGAAAGACTTCCTTTTACATTTCATAATTTAAGGCTGTTCGGTAAATTACCCAAGCAAAATGTTGTTATGAGATTTATTTTAGAGTGTGTTTCCTTGGTAAAATTTTAGTTTTTGTCACTTTTTTTTTTTAATTTTATGGATTTCCTTTGAGCGTGGTTCACATTAAAAGTTATGTGGATTTTTACAATTTGTAAAACTTTTTAATTAAAAACAAAGTTTTGTTTAATTTTTAAGGCAAGGAGTATTCAAAAATAACAATTTTAAAATTTCAACTTGGTTCTATCCTGCAATTAAATTATGTATATTCAAATTATATCCTTCCATTAACCATCTTTGGGTTTCTCAATATTTAGGACCATACAATTTTTGTGGACTATACTCATACAGCCTTATTTATATTTGAATTATAGCGAGTATATAGTGCTATGCACTCCTTATAATGCCTCCGAACTCGAAAATCTCATTTATAAAACTTATGCAACGTTGAATAGATCCATTTTTTTTTTATAACTTTGCACGCGCTCAAGGGATTATGAATATTCTTTATATGTTTTTCTTAACAGAGCGTTGGCATCCGGTGGAAGAAGAGAGAGAAGGATAGGAAAGATGTGTGGCGCGATGTTCTAAGAGTACAGCTGGTTGATGTCTGAGATTTATCTCCAGGGATGGCGGCTGAACTAATGCGGAGAGAATTGCCGTGTCTTATTTATTTATGTCCTTTATAATTCGCATTATTTTATTTATTTCGTTGTCATATTTTATGGGTATGCTAGTTTACTCAATCACATGTTGTTAGTATTATGCCTAAACAGCATGTAATGGAGCAAAGCAGCAACTTATTGTATGACAATTTTTAGAATTGGTTTTTAATGGAATATAAGAAGACATAGACAACGGCAGGAATCGAACCTGCAACCACGAGGTTGACAGGCGAACACACAATTATCGCGCCATGTCCACCCCCCATTATAAGGTAAACGCGCTTATAGGTTGAATAGAGCCCACATAAGGAAATTATAGTGTCGAAATGTCATTTTGAGTTTGGACATAAAACAAAAAAAAAATGCCTTTAAATTTTGTATCATTTTTAAATGATTTCAATTATTTAAATGCAAATATTCCAACGCCAAGATGAAGAAAACTGTATAAAAAACGATTCAATCTAATGAATCATAGAAATGGAGAATTAAACAAAAAATACAGGTTTTCCAAAGCAAATATGCTTAAATTATTGAAATTGTTCGCTTGGACCTTTTTTGGTTGTGTGACGGCGTCCACGGCGAAAGCTGGTAGCCAACCTGCGGAAATTAAAGCTAAATATAAAATTGTTGTGCTTAAAAAAACAAATTCACAATTTCTAGAATAAATACAAAAAACAAAAAAGTGCGTTTTGCTACTCAGAACCTGACCGTGAGAGAGCTGAAACCACCGTCACCCTACTCATACACATAATACTCGACATATGATATAGTGGCGGTACTACCAATCTAAACAGGATCTTAGAGATGAAAAACTATGATCCAATATTTATTATTATTTTGTATTATTATTTATTTTGTTTTCATTAAATCACAATCATAACACCAATAAAAGTTCTGGTTGCGTTTTCTGACAAACAGCTGATTTGATCATGACAGCCAAATGGAATAGATTACCCGTTCTTGGACATAAAACCCTGCATAACTATAATCTATGGGAAAATGTTTTATAAATAGGAATTTATGGAAGGGCTACATAAGACCTTATTCACTGTATAACTATTCATCTGTTTAGAGCATTCTATAAAATAAGACTGATAGTCGTTAGTTATTCTATTTTGTTCACAAACAGTATATGCTTATATTTTGTAAAAGATGCCAGCTGTGTTGTGTTGGCACTAAGTGATATTCAAATAAGTGAAAATTCTGATTAATAAGAATTCAATTTATATATTTATAATAGATTCAAAATAGCTTTTAACGGCCTTAAGTCCATAAAATTTGCGTTTCATCCCAGCAATCTCACTTGGACTCATCAATTGGTTAGTGAGCGCCTTACCAATACGCAATTTTTGTTAAGTTCAGTTCAACTTACTTTCATTTTTTGACAAAAACACAATGTGAACTATATCCAACAAGATTAAAATTTTAATCATTAAAATTGGAAGATTTTGTCCTTGGCCAGACATTATACAATTCTATATACTACTGAAATTACCGTTTCAGTAAAAGTTATTTTGAATCAATAATTCAATAAGTCCAATTAAATATAATGCTAAGTCTTTTACTTGGCTGAGTAATTTCAGTAGTATATAGAATTGTATTATAAAAAAAAAACACTTTCATATATTTATAATATTATTATAAAAAAAACTCCATCGCAAACAAAATTCAATAATCTGTGTTCTAGTCCAACCTATTTGAGTCCACACAGCTACCTTTTGAGATTGAAAAAGTTTTCGGGTTGGTTCTGGCTCACAAACATATGTATACGCATAGCGTGTTAAAACCTTCTATTCCAACTGACAATTGAGGTGTGGTTAATGAGAGGCTTCTGATTGTTTGAAAAATCCAGAATTATCTGTTCGCAAATTATCGGTCTTTCTCCCTTCCCAATGATCAGTTTCTCTTCTTTTCTTCTTTAATGCCCGCCGCCGGCTCGACACCAAACGGGAAACGCGTCATCTTGAATATGCCTAAATGAGTACTCCATGCACATAACAACTGAGAAGGGTCGTCTAAAACTAACTGATTATACGCATTAGATAAATCTAATTTTGAAAACAATTCTCCCTTTAACGATGAAAACAACTCGTCAATACACGGTAAGGGGTATTTTGTGTCGACTAAATACTTGTTAATAGTTGATTTGTAATCACCGCAAATGCGAAGCTCACCGTTGGGTTTGATTATGGGCACCAAAGGTGTACCCCATTCGGAGTTATCGACTTGAACCAGAACTCCCTTTTCTACTAATTCGTTAAGCTGGTTTTCGATTTTAGATCGCCATGCCAACGGCATAGGTCTAGGCTTACAAAAGATCGGCTTAACTTTTTCGATCAAATCTAATTTGACTCTATTCCCGGTAAACGTACCTAAATCATGCCTAAACACATCGCTAAATCGCCTTAAAATGCCTTGTATGTATTCATTAATAGTTTCAATTGAATTTATATTCGAGAAACCGATACCGAACAAAGACATAAAGTCTCGCCCTAAAATTGGTGGGCCACAAGTTTAGTAACAACTAATCGTAATTCTTTTAATTGGTTACGGAACCCTACCATTGCAAGAAACTCACCGGTTACTTTAATGGAATCTCCATTGTATGAGTAGAAAACATCAAGACATGGCTTTAAAGTTGAACGATCAAAATATTTGTCAAACATAGCCTTCGGTATCAGTGAGCCAGCAGCGCCCGAGTCCAAAACAAAATGAAGCTTAGTAGCTACTTTTTCCTATGCGTAAACTGTCACATAAGTGCTTAAGTAGAACTTAAATGCTTAAGTTTTGTATCAGCAAACGGCCCTAACTCACTCTTAAACAACAAATTCATCAAAAATATTCATATAGAGTCCTGTCCTTAAGCTTTTAGGTCGATGATTTGTAATATCCATTCTATATCGCTACGCAATCGCTTAAACTTTGTTTTCGTAAAAAATAAAATGCACGACTGTATCGTACGTAATTGCTCTTGTAACTAACAACTTTAGTGTAGCTAACCACTGACGCTGTTAGTAGGTATAGGTTGTCTTGTTATCATTTGCAGGATTAAAGCTGATGTAGGTAAGATTACTCGTAACTTGATTCTTAATAATATATTGAATTGTGGAATACATATGATTCAAGTAAAGGTTGCATAGGTACCTATTTGATTTGAATTATGAAAATTAGAGGGGGTGATATGTACCTACCTATATATAGAAAACCTAGGTATGTAGATATGTACATACATATGTATAAATGAAAGCAAATGCTGTATAGGTGGGTGAAAATCGATTTATAAACTTATAAAAACTGCCAAAACCATCACTTTAATCGGTTCCTCGAAAAAACCAAGAACTCCATTAGATGCTACGGATCAATCAAAATTTTATAAAAAAAAGCATCTCGAAGATAGGATGGATTTTGATGAAATCCGTTTTTTTTTATTTTTAGTTTTTTGAAAACAAATTTTTTTGAAATTTGTTATGCAGTTTTTTAGAGTAACTATAAGATTTAAATTTACTATAAAATTTAAATTTAAAGTGACTATAAAATTTAAAATTACTTTTTTTGATTAGTTTTAAAAATATTGATTTTTCAAAAAAAAATCAAAAATTAATTTTAATTATATCAAAAAAAGCTATTTAAAATTCTAATATGCAGAATTAGTTCGGCTATCTAGGTCTTTTCAGATATAAAATTTGATAGAAATCCAATGCACAGTTACCGAGAAAGCCAAAGAATTAATAAATAGTTAGATGAAAAGTACCGTTAATAGACTTTTATTAACAAAAAATTCTCAAACAAGATTTTCCTTCAAGGTCATATGGCAGGTACAGTTATTTTTGGGCCTAAAAATAAAATTTGAATTTCTCCTCTGATGAATGCCAAAATAATCCCACATAACAAAATTGAATGTAATCGCTTACACCGTTTAGGCTGCAGCTCGTTATACATACAGACGGACAGACTGACAGACAGACACACAGATAGACAGACATTTTTTGCCAATCACTTTTTTAGGTTTCTCTATGATCGTAATGTCAATTTTGATCGTTAGAATTTTTTTTATTATATTAACGAATGCATACCTCGGTACTATAAGACCTATAATCGCAAGTAAAAATAGAGCTCGATAATAACGCATAACGATTTGCTCCTAGAAAGTACATATACAGTATTGCAAACCAAAAATTTTCCAAAAAAAAATCATTAAAAAAAAACTGACTTACCTAATGGATTTCTTCGAAACTATGTATTTCATAGTTTTTTGACATTCTCTTGAATACTTAAAAAAAAATGTTCCTAAAACAACGATGCATTCCATACAAATGTTAAAAAACTGTTAAGAAACATTTTTTCCTCAAAACGGTAAATCATTGCAGCCGCTTTTGAGTACAAAAATATTTTATTTTGCTTTTTTTTTAACGGTACTTCCCATAGAAACAACTTATATAATAATAATAATTTTTAATAATAATTTTAAATATATGCCTGTAAACCTTGGTTTTTAAAATGCAACCTGAACTGCATGGCAATAGTTAGAAGGAATAGAAAGATAGGAAAGAATTTTTTTTAGCACATTTGTATATATATTTTGGATTTTCTCACAATTGGGCTTACTGAATAAAATCATTTTCTTATAAAAATGTTTCTTAAATGTATAAATAATACTGTATATTAAAATGTTCCAGAAAATGTTTTTTTTTTATTTTTAAATAAATATTTTTATAAAAACGAGTGCCTGATTTTTTTAAAAATTAAAATAGTAACGGGTGATTTTTTTGCTACTTGGTTTTTGACGTTTATATTTTTGACAGATCACACATGAGAAATTCCACGAACATTTGACATTTCGATTCAGTATTGTTTGCCATTTCATCATGAATAGATTTACGCCTGAACAACGTTTGCAAATTATTGAAATTTATTATCAAAATTCGTACTGTGTGGTCGTCATAATCGTCTTCAGCGACGAGGCTCATTTTTGGCTAAATGGATACGTGAATAAGCAGAATTGCCGTATTTGGAGTGAAGAACAGCCAGAGGCAATTCAGCAGCTACCAATGCATCCCGAAAAATGCACTGTTTGGTGCGGCTTATGGGCAGGCGGCATCATTGGCCGAAAATGCAAGAATTGAGCTCGGTCGACATGTGGTTCCAACAGGACGGTGCCACATGCCACACTGCACGCGAAACCATGCATCAATTGGGAGGCGAATTTGGTGAGCAGTTGATCTCACGTTTTGGCGCAGTCAATTGGCCACCAAGATCATGTGATTTGACCCCGTTAGACTATTTTTTGTGGGGCTATGTTAAGTCTATTGTCTATGGGGACAAGCCAAACACGATTGCTGCCTTGGAAGCCAACATTGAACGCGTCATTTTTGAGATTCCGGCCGAAATGTGTGAAAAAGTTTGCCAAAATTGGACCTTCAGAATGGACCACCTGAAGCGTAGCCGAGGGCAACATTTAAGTGAAATTATTTTTAAAAAGTAAATGGCAGAAATTGATTTATCGATCCAAATAAAAATTTCATTCACTTTTTACAAGTTTCTGTGTTTTTTTGAATTTTCAAAAACCAAGCTCTTAAAAAATCACAGTTTATGTATACGTATATGTTAATTATTATTTTAAAGGGGATTTTCAATTTTTTTCCTAAAAATGTTTTCAAAATTTTATACACATAAAATTATTGTTTTAAGAAACCACTTCAACGATTTGTGAAATTTTTTTGATACATATATTAATGTTTGCCAAAGACTTCAAATGGCATCTTCTTTTCCCTCAAACAGTAACACAACCAAGCAATCTAAAAATATTACTTTACGTGTATCATCCATTTATTTCTACCTAATTATATTTAATTTGAACGCATTTTTACGTATGTCACTGAATACCTCTCATACATTAATAATTGGTGTTTTTTTTAGCTGTATGAGAAGTTTTTATGGTTGTTGTCTATGGTTTGACAGTTGAGAATGTCACACTCTGTTGACATTTCTGTTCAGTAAGGTTTGATAATTCATCATGAATCGTTTAACGCAAGAACAACGCTTCTGAACATTCACTTTGAAAAAAATATATCTATTCGCGAACTTCATACAGCACTTCGTCCATTTTACGGTCAGAATAATCGACCTAGTGAACAAGAAATTCCTGAGGTTATTGATCGTTTTCGAACTAATCTTACTCTTCTCGATTCAAAACCATCAACAACTTAAAGAAATATGCGTACCGAAGAGAACATCGCGAAGAGTTGAAGATAACGCCGAAATTTCGATTCGTCGCCCTTCTCATGACAATCGCTTACGTCACATTTTTGCTGATTGGGCTAATTTGAAACTGGG
Source organism: Philhelius pedissequus (assembly GCA_910595825.1). Taxonomy (NCBI): domain Eukaryota; kingdom Metazoa; phylum Arthropoda; class Insecta; order Diptera; family Syrphidae; genus Philhelius; species Philhelius pedissequus. The sequence goes on along the minus strand of OU343160.1, from coordinate 73,792,478 downwards.
CGAAGATGAGAAGTAGGGACATAAATAGTTTTTATTACTTTAACTGTGGAGCTATTTTGTCACAAACCAATCCTATGAAAGTCGATAGTACGAAATGTGCATGAAATCAAAGCAACAACGCCAACAAATATTTGAAACAAGTTTTTAATAATAAAAATAATAAAGAATGATATTCATGCGTTTACTTACGTCACTTGGTGACAAAAATTCGTACAATAAAAAATTAAGAAACGAAAACAATAGTGAGCTGAACTACGTCACTTGGTGACAATGTGTGTAAGAGAGATAGGATAATGAAATACGAAATATCATACCAGTGTTCTTTATACCCTGCAACATGAACTTTTTTGTGTACTAAAGCTACAACTTCAATTGCAGCCATGTTAATTGATTCAACTTCACCTTTGTGCCCAAGCAATGACAACTCGAAGACGAAGGTCAAGAAGCAAGAAATCAGAACTAAAGGTAAAGATAATCACACATATCCGATAACTTTAGGCGTTAATAATTCTCTGGTGTCTGGTAGAAAGGGGTTAAATAAAAAAAATCGTTTTTTGTATTTTAATTGGTTGGACTTAAGTCATATTTTTTTTCTATATCGCTTGGTCCTATCGGCGTTAGTCTAGCGCTAGTCCTTCCTAGAAGATTTCAGATTGAATTTAATTATTTTAAAACCTAAAGCCTTTAGTACCAAACAGAATTAAGAAATCTTGTTGCTCCTAAGGGCTTAAGTCATCTTATGCATCTAGTATCAAACAGAAAAAAATACACTGGAATACGATAGAAAGTATACACATTTCTAAGTTTAACAAGAGAAAATAATAATACATTTCGTAAATGTCCTGCAAAAAAAAAGAATTCAAATCCAATATCCCCTGAAAAATAAAGGATTTGTGCTCACTTTTAACCTTAATTCAACCTGTTTCTATGACTTTTACAGAAATTTGGCAACTTCGAAACAGGCACTAGATAATGATTCAGATTTGTTAGGAGATGACCAGATATAATATTTAAACACAATGGTGCCTGTCGTTGAAATTACCATTGAAAATAACCACTGATTTACATACAAATTATTTTGCAATCTTGTTAAAACCAACGTATATCCCACCATGACCTAACTACTGCACATCCACACTGCTGCTTGTGTGCCTTCTCCATGCACTCAACCCTCGTTGTGTTCTTTAAAAAAAAAATTATTGAAACAGAGTTACCACTGCTGCGCTTGTGGTAATTTAGTATGCTTACTACTGCAACCCTATAAGAGCTTTAAAACATTACGAATTTATTGGCATCTTTAACAGTTACAGTGAAAGGCAAATATCTGGATAACTGGATGAGAAATTAATTTCTGATTTCGGAATATTGTTTGATCCTGAAGAGATAATAGATTCAACTCTATTGCAACAAACTATTCTTGAAGATCAATCACCTAATTTAATGGAATCGGGCTGTCAACCAAATTCGTCAGATCTAGTCAACCTACAAACTCAGACGGAAACACAAGAGACCATGAAGTTTTCGTTTGGAGCCGGGCCACCAAAAGAAATGAATTTTAATCAGCCAAATCTCGTTGCAGCATGGAAGTTTTGGATGCAAAAACTATACATTTTCGAATTAAAAAGGATGAAAGAAAAATTCGAATTAAAAAGGATGAATGAAAAATCACCGCCATTTTGTCGTACATAGGTGACGATGGTCTTCGCATCTACAACACATTTCCAAAAAATCTTAAATTTGATGAGGTTAAGGAGAAGTTTGATGAATATTATGCACCGAGAAATAATATTGTATTTGAGCGCTATAAATTCTTGTCGGCCCGACAAAAAAACAGCTGAAACCATGGATCAATTTATGACGACTCAGTTGAAGGAATTGGTTCAAGCATGTGATTATGGTACTCTTCAAGATGCAATGGTCAGAGATGTCTTCATAATTGGGTTAAATGATGACAAGTTGCGACGTTTCTTACTTGATTTCGATGACCTTACCCTGGAAACAGCGGAGAAGCGTGCAATATCATATGTCCATAGTCGATCGCCGTCCCAGGAGATGTCAACAGTCACCATCAACTCTGAAAATCAAATCAATTATATCCAAAAATCAACTAATAGCAGAACACAAATTCTCAAGGACAACAAGCAGCATCAGTCTAGACAAAAACACCCTCCACCAGCAACTCCAGCCAACCAACGATAGTCAGCACGAAAGAATCTAACAAAAGATATGAACGATGTGGAAACTGGAACCACCGACTCAAACGTCCTGCACTTGGGCATAGATGTCACATCTGTAAAGGAATCAATCATTTTGCCAAATATTGAATTAGACACGGGAGCAGAAGCAAATGTGATGAGCTTGAAAACATTTGGGCACATTAACTTGTCAAAAAATTTGTCACTTAGCAAATGTGTAGGAAATTTAACTGCGTATGTTGGATCGAAGGTTAATATTCTTGGTCAGTGTCAAGTAAATGCTTTCATTGGCAGAAGCAAGGTCAGGCAGGAAAAAAATTATTTCTTCGTAGTTAATGAAAACGTCAGTACAGTCTTAGGTAAAAATGATTGTTTTAGGTTCAGTCTCGTCAAGCAAAATATGTCGTCATCAATTAATCAAATTAAAAATGAGCCAAATGTTTTGATTAAAAATATTGCACCGCAATTTAGTCACTTATTCAAAGGCTTAGGTTAGGTTTAAATGGTGAATTCTAACTTAAAGTTGATCATCAAGTTAATCCAGTGATTGACGCACCAAGACTGATCCCATTTAAGCTTCATGAAAAATTATAACAAGAATTAAAATGTATGAAAAAAAATCAGGTGATAGAACGCGATGGGTCAATTCAATTGTCTTTGTTGAAAAATCTGAGGCTTCCTTGCGAATTTGTTTGGATCCAAGAAATCTGAACAAGGCTCTACAACGGAAGCACTATCCGATTCCTAATATTGAACTTATAAAATCTAAACTGTCAGGTTCGAAATATTATTCTTCACCAAATTCTAGCAAGGGTTATTGGATGTTAAAATTAGATGAGGAAAGTTCTAAATTATGTACATTTAATACACCTTTTGAAAGATATATGTTTTTTAGGATGCCGTATGGAATAAAAGTAGCACAGGAAATTTTTCACCGTGTCATTACAGAAATCTTTGTAGATTTAGATGTTATCATTTAAATAGATGATATTTTAGTTTATGGTAAAAATATTCAAGACCATACAGAAAATTAATTCAGATACTAGAGCGTATGGACAAAGTTGGTCTGAAACTCAATAAAGAAAAATGTAGGTTTGGGTTAACCGAAATAAAATTCTTTGGTCATGTAAGCTAAAAAAACTCTACTCAAGGGTTATATATTAATTCGAAATGATAGATCAGATCGCATCAGTGGAGGTCTAGCAATTTATATAAGAGATTGTATACATTTTAAAATTAAATATGTATCTACTCCAGCCTGTCCCATAGAGTACATTTGCGTCGAAATTTCGAATATAAACGAACATTTATTGCTGGGAGTAGCCTACAGGCCGATCCGCTATATTGATTGGTCACCTCTTCGTATCTTACTTGAAGAACATTTATTTTGCTTCACAGGTGCAATTATCTGCGGAGATTTCAATCTCCTTACTGATCAGAGTCTTATAAACAGCTTTAGAACGTTCAATCTACACCCGGTAAACACAATGTATCCCACACATTTTTCTCGAAACTCTGGTACTCTTCTCGGTGTTTTTTTCGTTAGTGAAACCAGTAGAGTATTGTTTTTTCATCAGATTGAAGCTCCTGGTTTCTCTAAACACGATATAATTCACCTGTCCTTTGACTTTTGTGTGAATAGGCCCTTGAGAACTTCAAAAACATAGATAGGGAATCCATTGAGCTTGGCAAAAGGAGCGTACGTTGGGATACAGTTTATTTTTTACAATCACCAGATGAACAAGTTAAATTCTTGCAGAACAAAATATGTAATTTTTTTGACGCACATGTTCCCTTAAAAACAATATCCTTTAAACATGGTGAATTTCCGTGGTTCACGCATGAAATAAAAACAAAAATAAGTCAAAGGAATAAGTCATTCGTAAAATGGAAGCGTTATAGAATTCAGGATGATCTCTTAGACTATCGTCATTTCCGCAACATCACTGTTCATCTTATACGTGCAGCTTAAGTAAGTTGGTACAAGCGTCGTTTAAATCCATCTTTAGGGCGTCGTAAGTTATGGAAAAACCTTAAGGAATTAGTAAACAAAAAAGTAAATTTGGATGGGAATAATGTGGACTGTGATGAAATCAACAAAAGTTTTCTTCGTCGATTCCACAAAGTTCAATTATTAACTATTCAAATCCACTTAATCCCTTATCCGGTGAAGAGTTTACTGCAGTGTATACTGGCTTACCATTCAGTTTGTATGGAGTAAGTTCTAATGACGTAGTTGAAACTGTTATATCTATAAAATCGAATGCTATTGGCTTTCACAACATCCATCCTGTATTCATAAAACTATCTTGCCTCTCATTTTACCTAACATAACGTACATATATAATTCAATCCTAAAGCATTTTCCCATCACAGTGGAAACAATTTAAAATAATGCCGATACCTAAAAACAGTGCAAACACCGAGTTTCGTCCCATTGCAATCCTACCATTTCTGTCAAAAGTGCTTAAAAAATTTATGCAAAAACAACTCACAGACTTCCTTAGTCAAAATAATATCATGGCTTCTAAGCAATCAGGTTTCCGTAAAAATCACGGTAGTACAACAGCTCTACTCGATGTTATTGAAATCACCAGAAATGCGATAGACGAGGATAAGGTCACTTTTTTAGTGCTACTAGACTATTCCAAGGCATTTAATACTATCAACCACAGCATGTTATGTCAAAAGCTACTGCATATCTATAATTTCTCACCAGAGGCTGTGAAGCTTATCTCATCATATGTCTCGGAAAGACGTCAAGCAGTTGTTGTTGGAGATCAGGTTTCAGATTTCTTGCCCCTGTCATCCGGAGTTCCGAAAGGATCAATTTTGGGCCCATCATTCTTCTCCATATACATAAATGAAGTTCCAAAAATTATTCGCCACTGTGATGAGCATCTATTTGCTGACGATCTACAACTGATAAAAAGTTCTACTTTAGGTATGATTGAGGATTGTGTAGATAAGATAAATGAGGATTTGAGATCAATCAGAGATTGGTCAGTCAAATGTGGCCTCACTCTTAATCCTCAAAAAACCAAATGCCTGGTCATTTCCAAAAGAACTATCGATGTATCTTGTTTTCCAGCAATATAACTTAATACAAAGCAAGTGGAATATGTTGATACTGCAAAGAATCCGGGAATATGTTTTAACCGAGAACTGAACTGGTACAACCATATAACGCAATCTGTTGGCAAGGCATATGGAGCTCTTCAATTGCTTTGGCGAAGTAGAAACTTTACTCCCTTAAAAACCAGGAATATACTCGCAAAAAGGCTTGTATTACCAATCTTAATGTATGGATGCGAGATTTCTTGCAAACTGGACAGAATAAGTCACAGAAAAATCAATGTTGCATTTAATGGTATCGCCCGGTATGTTTTTGGTTTAGGTCGACGAGTGCTCCTGACCAGAACTAATCACCATTACGTCCATTAAAATTGACTGTTTGGTGAGTTTAACATGCTGGCGGCATCATCGGTCTGATTATTTTGTTCCCAAAAATTAATTAGCAAAACAACCAAGTCATTTGGTTTCAACAAGACGGTGCAACTTACCATAGAGCGTGCTTAACTACAAATTTATACCAACATCAATTTGGTTACAGTTTTATTTCTAGAAGTGGTCCTTTTGTGTGGCCCCGTTGTTAATGCGGCTTAACGCCTCGTGTCTACTTTTCATGGAGCAACGTTAAGCCAATGTTCTCAAGCTCTTAAAAAAACACCCTTTATATAGGGGGTAGAGTGACTTTTTTTTAGTATAGTCAATTTAATCAAAAATTCCGTTTCCGCATATTCACTTCAGACAGAGTTCACTCTATAGCGAGCTTACTGTACAATATAATTGTTATTCAAAAATGATTGTTTTTAATGTTCTCCATGTACTCTTTCGAAATGAAAAGTAAATATTTTAATTTAGGTTATAAATATCATCTTCCCACTCAACAAAAAAAAAAAAATAATAATAAATTAAATTTATAAACTTGGCCTGTTTAATTGAATATAAATAAAAATATTTTATTGTCTTATCTCAGCACAGACAAAATCCGGCAAATATGTTATAATCGCACATTGGCTCCATCTTACGAGTATAAATAAATTTGCCCAAATCTATCCGTAGTCGTCCAGGTGAAATATACGATGCAGTCTACTCAGTCAACTCTCATAAAAAAGTCTTTACTCAGGTTTTTTTGGTTTTCAAATGTTTACACATTTTTTAACTTCATTTTCTAATAAAGGGAAAAAACAACACGAAGTAAATATGAGTTTCGGATTCAAAACAAAAACAATAACAATATTGCGTTTTGTTCTGCATGCAGAATTTGTTTATTTACGTCTTCGAAACAATTAATTGGAACATAAATGTTGCTGATGTTTCAACTCAAGTTATCGAAGTGTTTTTAAATTTAGTCTAGTTTATAGTATTATTTATTTTTACTCAGTGTGTATTCAGAAAAAAAAAAACAACCAATGCCCAAACCAATGAAATATTTGGCCATCTTCCAGCCGCAAACAAAAAAGTATAGCGGGCAAGTTGTATCGGTTTATTTTTCTAGTTCAAGAACGATCATTTGATTTACTAAAGATGAATGCCAAAAAGTGAAGACATCAAATTGAATGGCAGTTTAATGTTTCTGCATTCTTGTCACAATCAATTTATTTCATGGCTATACTCGCATGTGCGCTTGGTTTACAAAATGTTGTTGGGATGAATGATAATTTTTCCACTTTTTTTTTTGTGTTTCGGGCTTTGAGGGTAATTTGCAAAACCTAAACATCATGACGCAAAACAGAAAACGCCAACGTATAAACGATCGGTCTGTCTAATGGCCTTTTGTGTCAAATCGGTAAAGAGATTGATTTGATCGGATTTTCTGAATCAAAATGAAATATGACAGCCCGCGAAAAGCTATGAAAGCAGACTTACATTTTTAACAAAAAGAATACATTTTAGCTGAGTGCCAAAATTGTGTCAATGGAAAGACGAAACGTGATCAGGATTAATTATCGTGGCATGTTTATCGATCGGTGGGAGCTTATGGGATTCATGGCAAGGACTCAACTCTAAGGGTACACGCATAAGTGATTGTTTTTAGTTTTTTTTTTTTTGACAATAATTGATTTGTGTTATTGCGTAAGTAGACAGACATAGAATTATTTGAGAACAAAAAATGCTGAAGAAAACGTAATTCTTTTAACTGCTTTTTTGACCAATTTTCGGGTTATTGTTTTTTTGCAGTGTGAATTTCGACATCGTTGTTCTGCTGTACCATATGTTTGAAAAATTTGAACTATGTGTTTATTTTTTGTTTTTATTTGCATACTTGCATTTTAAGATACAATATCTTATAAACTAATACCAGTTTTAATATTGAATACTTTTATGCTTACTTACCCTACTTCGATACAACTTATATACTAAAATTAAAATTAAAAGGCTAACCAAATTTTAAGTTAAAAAAAGAAAGTTTTATAAAATTGTTATACAAAATTGTTTCAATTGTTACCAAGTTTATATTCATTTTACATAAAAAAATGTTCATGATTAATAATCACTTAAAATCTTATTCATATCTTTCTTCTGCTTAGTTGCTCTTAGTGGAAATAATAACTCTACTTTAAATTTAATTGCGGGCTAAAAGAGCCCTGAATTCTTTTTCGAAACCTCCGGGATCTCTTATACGTCTAATTCATTCCATAAACGCGAAGCGTTAATGGAGAACTGACATTCAGAGGTTAAGCATATGAACCGAAATTGTAAAATTTATTATCGACTAGGTCGATGGATTTGGACATTTGCAATCTGTCGAATAGATAAAAGAGATAATTTGTCTGCCTTATCCAAAAAAGAAAAATCAAAGTTCTATATCGAATAAGATTATTAAATGAAATATAATAATTATATAGCTTTGGAGAAGGACGATATCCTATCATTATTTATTTTTAAAGACGTTTTTATTTATTTTATTTATTTTATTATATACACAATTTCTTTAATTTTTTACTTAAAAACCTAGTATGGCAATTTTAAATATTTAATAATATAAACCTAAAAACATAATTTCAAAAAAATTATCCAAACGTTTTGGATATATTAAATTAAATTAAAAAATATTGCAGTATTATTTATAATTCAAAGGGCCTCCTGTATACAAATTATGATCGAAATCCGTAGAGCCGTTTATGAGAAAGTCGAAAATAAAAAAAAAAATAAAAACCGTTAATAACAAAATATGTATACATTTTTTCACAATGTTGACTCTACCTAAATTAGTACACATACTTTTTTTATCAGAATCGTTAGAACCGTTTTCAAGATAATTAAGATGGTAGAAAAAATTGTGTGGCAGGTACCGCTATTTTGGGGGCTAAAAAAACGATTCAAATATATATTTGAGACAACCACCTTAGACGCTTGAGTACCTAGTTTTGAAGAAAATCGCTTCAGCCATTTAGGCTGAAGATCGGTCAACAGACAGACAGACGGAATTGGAAGACTCATTTTTTTAGTGTTCTCCATCATCGTAATGTCAAGTTTAATTAAAATCACGAGTTGGATTTTTTTTTCCAAATGCAAAACTTGCTATATACATTATAGTACCTATGCACTCGTATATCGCAAGTAAAAATAATGAAAAGAAAATTGTCTATAGATTTCTTAATCAGCAACAATCAGGAGAGTTGCATTGTAAAACAATTTAGAGAATATAAGTTCCAAAACAACAGGTCCAAGTAATATTTTGGTAAAACCATTAAGGTGCGAGGTATGAATTTGAAGGCCAACACAACGTAAATAAAGTTTTTACAGAAATAAAACTAAGACTTTTTCTTTATACATTAGTATGAGAATATGATGTTGAGACAGCAAAAGCCAACCTATAGAGGGGAATTATAATCCAATCTTTATATCCAACTTCTCTAATTTATGAATTTCGCAGGATTAATCTTAATCTTTCGCTTTGATTTTACCTTGAACATTAATTTATTTCTATGGACAAGGTACAAGTACACTAATGTGCAAAAAATTAAACATACTTTTTTGTCCTTATAAAACTCCTTATAAAAAAAACGAAATTATATTCGACAATATGTACATATGTACGTAAAAACCCAAGAGGAAAATATATAACAAAAATAAAAAAGTACACATACGACATAGTGTACCATTGTTCATTAACGACAATAGTCACGTTCTTGATAATTATACTAATCATCTTGATAAGTAATAGTAAAAAAACCCTCAGAGCTTTTTTTAAATAGGTGGTTTCCTATTTTGCAAAAGGATATTTGGGCAATATTGAGCACAATATTGGTATATGGAAATTTGGTTTCGTAGATTGCGATGGACAAAGCAAAAAAAAAATGAAAGCTTTAACAAAAGAGCAAAAATTAGCATGCATAGAAATGACTGAGGCAATAAAGACCATTTCCACAGATGGACTTCCAACCCATTGACCTTATATTTTTAAAAATGTGTGACGAGGTCACTGTCGAATATGTCATGCTCAGATTCTTCAGAAACACGCATGTGCAATTAAATAAGGCCAAACTTGAAATCACCCCATTTTGAATTTCATAAGCCTTTTATGTCTACCATCTGCAGCAGGGATGAATGGGATAATAACAAAGCATACACCAGTGTCTGACGTTAACTATATATCAAAGGGCATGGAAGTGCCCAGCCAAGTTCTGGCACTACACCCTTTTTACAGGAACAAACTCAGGTGATTTTCGACCCCCCCTCTAACTCCAGTACCAATAAAGTCAGAAACTTCAAACTCTCAGCATTTGCTAAGCATATCACTCAACTCACTAATTTTCAATTCTTAGCATTAGTAGTGCCTGAGATATAAGACTGCAAAAATCGCAAAAACCTTAACTGACTGACTCACTCACTCACTCACTCACGGATCCTCAAAATTATGGGGCACTCCCTGACATCGTAGAATCTTTCACACAACGGTAGGCCTTGTGGTGTATATAAAGGCAAAAATAGAAAATTCAACATGTTCCATTCGGGGGGCGTGGTACCCGCCCATTTTCATGGAATTGCTATAAATTATTTGGAGCACTTCTGATTGTCGTAGATTAATGAAATTTGGTAAAGCGGTAGGGCTTTAAGCGCAGGCAAAGGGATAATTTTTAAATTTAAGATTTTTTATTCAGGGGGTGTGGTATCCACCCATTTTCATAGAATCGATATCAATTATTTGGAGCACTTCTGACCGCCATGGAACGATGATATTTGGCACAGCGGTAAGGCTTAAAGTGCTCTGTTTACTTGGCAAGTTTTCTTTTATTATAAGAAATTACTCAATTTTGAAATGGAAATTTGCCAAGTAAGCCAACACAATTTAAGTCAGTAATCATTAAATAACAGATTTCTCTGATAATTTTGAGGTTCTTCCATTTTACTCTACTTAAAATATTTGATATTTGACATTAATAAAATTAGAACTTGGCGTACTTTTAAATATCACTACAAAGGTTTTTGTATAAGGAAGAACTTGCCTACTTTTTTAACATTTTTGTTTTTGGTGTGATACAAATTACCTGAGAAGAATTGTGGTGTTGATGTAGGCTTGCTCTCCGAAACGCTTAATCTAGCCAAATTCTAAGACATTTTTATCCAAAAAATTCTTTTCCAAGTCGAGATATCTTAGTGCTGATAAAAGTTGCTAGTCCATTTTCAATGATGGCGATACCACAAATTGATATCACCATAATTTTCATTGATAAGCCAAGCGGCAATAAAAGTTATATTTCTGCCACCGAAGTGAGATCGAAATATATTACTGTCGCGAAGAGCTTAGGCATACACGCAGAATAATACACAGTACCTGACAAGAGAGAGCTGGTAAGAAAAGGATTACAAGCCAGCACAACCAAAAATTAAAGATGATTTTGTTCAATATTGTTTAACTTTTCGGAAAATCTAAAGTTGGCCAACTACGAAATTGGTCCCAACTGCAAATTGTATCGGTAAGTTGAAAATGTGTCTTTTTTAACTAGGTATTTCGATTTTCACTTGGGAAGTTGACCAACTTATTGTTATGAAAATTTCCCTGTGATATTTGAGATAGATGGCACATTTATTTTTACGTTTTAATTTTTTGTTTATTCATTCGGTAATGTTTCTAAAAAAATTAAAACTAATTTATTATCTCAATAAAAGTACAGAGGGCAAATTAAAGGAATTCAGTTAAAAATTCCATTTGTTCAGATCAACACGTTTCGTTGAAGCATCTTGTATTATAGTCCATTAAGATACAAACTTTCCTTATTATCTTTGCTGAAGATAGCAGAAAATGTTACCAAAACTAATTTCCACGAAACGTTTCTATTCTATAAATTATAATTGTATAATAATAACTAAGTTGAAAAAAAATCAAACTAAATCCCAAATTTAATCTCCCAAGTTCTACTATTTTGGGAATTTGGAAAATTGAAAGTTGATCACTCTTTAGTTGAAAATCGTAAGTTGAAAACCTCAAACCAGACTGAATTAAATCAACATAAGATACCCTTGTGATATAAAAAAAAGAATTTTTTTCAGACTATCAGAATTGGTCGAAGAGAGCTTATAGCAAGCCCGACTTTTGACCAATGGTTTGCCAACACAGAAAACTCTGTTACACCACCGGCTCATTATTTATTACAGAGTTTGTTGTTAGTAAATTGGAAAAGAAATAATCATGAAAACTTACTCGATATATATGCCGGCACAACCGAAGATCTAACCAAATTTTTAGAAACAAAGAACAGATAAATCATTCAACAAACAAAAAATATCTCAGCGACTTCTTGTAATTATTATCGGGGACAATCTATCTATCTATGGATTACTTTTTCAGATTATGTAATGACGAAGAGGCACATGCGGGTACATTATCATCATCATATTGCTATTAAGAAAGACATTTTTAGGAAGTTATTTCTTTGTTACATTAATGACTCAACAAATTGAAGTACTACAATTGGAACTGAGGAAAATTCCGTACCTGGACCATATTTTACGAAGCCACAATGCAGCACTATCTCACATTTGTTACCGTTTAATGAGAGCTACGAGTATGATTTTGTTTTCGAGATTGAAAAGCTTTTGAAGCTCCTTCAATCCCATGTAAACGACTTGAAAAAGTTAAAATTTTGTCAATTCTTGCAGCACCGAGTATAGCTCCGTTTCTATTGTGTTCAGTCTGTTAATTTAATAGCCAGCTCTGTTGTTTTAAGGTTACAATTAAAATATTTTCTAACTGCGATTATAGTTACTATAAGGCAAGTTATGCATTCGTCGAAAATAAAAAGTAGACTTAAGTTGCCCACTTTATAATGCGTACCAATATTTTTTTGTATTTTTAAAAGCATTTTTAAGAAAAAAATTTATATTTTGAAAACTGCTCATTAAATTTTTTTCAAAAATTATATTTATAATGTATTTGCTGAATACCTATGAATTGGCGTTTTTGAATTTTTTTTTTAATATTTTCAAAAAGTTAAAAAAAAAACATTTTTTTTTCAAAAACCGTTCCACAGATTTTTAAAATTTTTTTTCATAAATTCAAATGTATACAAGAAATAAAATGGAGTACTTTTTTTTGAGCTCAAATTAGTTTAAGTATTTATTTCAGAATTTTGAATTATTTTTTCTTTAATTAAACAGATTTAATCTTTTGTTTTTAAGTTTATATTATTAAATATTTAATATTGTCATACCAATTTATTTTAGAACAAAATTAATGAAATTTTGTAAATGCATATACAAAATTGAGTTAAAAATGACTTGAAAAATATATTTAGGTTTTGCATACGATGTGATCGAACATAAGAGCAAGTTCGTGCGATCCAGTCGTGCATTTTATTTTAACTTGCTGTTTCCATTTTAATTTCGCGTCTAGAGTCATTCCGAGATATTTTGCTTCATTTTTTTTTTAAATTTAACTATATGCCTGTAAGACCTAAGGTCTTTTAAATGCAACTTGAATTGCACGGCACAAGTTTGACACAGTGGATTTGAAAACCAGGTATTAACTGTCTCATTTTAACCCAGGGGCGGCATTCAATAAAAATTGGAAGTATAGAAAAGAATGCGCATAGCGTGGGGATCGAACCCACACGTCTAAGTTAGCAATCAAGCACTTTATCCACTGCGCCATTACCACCCACATTAGCAAACGGAGCTTGAACCGTATTAACAAATACCGGTAATCTATTAATTTTTTATACGTAAAATCTACATGAACTTATTTTACTTCGTTAATCGATATCCGCCATGTTTTTGTCCATTCACTGACAATATTCAGAGCTTTTTGTAATTTAGTCGTAGCATCATTATCGTTTGGCCCACTGCTAGTATTGCAGTGTCGTCAGCAAACGTGGCTACGATAGTGTCTTCTGCTTGAGGTATATCACGTGTAAATAATGGGTACAATATTGGACCTAAGACACTTCCTTGTGGTACCCCAGCCACTATATATTTGAGATCCGAGTAATCGTTTGCATGTCTTACACTAAAAAGTCTATTCTCTAGATATGCTTTTAGATGCGTATAAAGTGCTTCAGGCAGAATTTGCCTTAATTTAAAATGTAGGCCTTCATGACACGTCTAGGAAGACCGCCGAATAAATTTTCTTTTCTTCAAGAGTTTTCTCAGTGACATCAGTGATCCTATGCACTTGGTCAATTGTCGAATGCTTGCTTCTAAATCCGAACTGATGTTCAGGTATTATGTGATTTTCTTCTATTATTGTCTGTAGGCGCAGAAGAAATATTCTTTCAAAGACCTTAGATATTACGGGCAGAAGCGAAATGGGTCTATAAGATTTCATATCATGTGTTGGTTTTCCTCGTTTGAGAATTATAATAAGTAATTATAACTTCCGCAGTTAAAATATGCAAAAAGAGAATTTTCATTAATGACTATAAAATGATTATAAGATTACTACAATAAAATGGTCCAATATTAACCCAGGTTCAAATCTTTTTTTGTTTTAGTGCTTTTTTTCCACTGAACACTACCAATATAATTGTAAACACTGTCTGACACTAATATCTACCAGCTCATCAAGTAAAAAAGAATCGGTGTTGTGAAATCAACACTTAAGAAGAAAAATCTGTTTTTTTAAAACTTTATACGAGTATCATTATCACAAAGCCAACCATATATCAGACCAATTTGAGATATTCCAAATTTCCTTTTTTTTTTATAACTAATAAAACTATTGTGGATGTATTTATGAAAGTTATTCAAAATGGGGTCCCCATGGTTTTGGCTTTTGTATTTTGTTAAGGCGACATGATTCAAATATTCTTATATACTCATGTACTCCTGGGTCATATGTTTGAATGATTTTAATGTTCAAATTCATTTTCTGAAATTGTATTCAGGCTAATGTCTAAAATTAATTTGGACATATACAATTTAGAATTTTAATTATACCACATGGTATTGGATAAGAAATCCAAGTTTTATGGAGACATTCCATCCATTGACCTAAATATCTATTGACCTAAAGTCTCTACGCATGAAAAAATTTGTATGAAATTTAGCTAACTATTCTTATGTATTAGTGTAATTTCTTTTTTAACCTCTTGTACCTAAACCTTTCTTATTTAATAAATTTAATATTCGTTTTTTTTTTTTGAACATATTTTATAAATCAAAATGATTTTTTCTACTCCTCCGTTTATATAATTTTTTTGTATGCAAAGTTTAAAGGCTGAAAATAAAACAATGGAATAATGCTCACTGCTTATCACAAACTTTGTTGTTGACGGAACCCTTTTTGGAAAGCGAAATACTTGACGACACCCTACAATAAAACAAAACTATCTTTATATATGTGCATTGTCCTTATTAATAAGCATAATACCAGTACAATGTAACAGTTAATTATTGACAAAAATCTAATGGGAGGTATGAAACTATTTTACTTGAGATTATAAGTACTATAAGGCAAGTTATGCAATCGTAAAAAAAAAATTCTAACAATCAAACATGACATTACGATCATAGAGAAGTCCAAAAAATTGATCGGCAAAAAATGTCTGTCTGTCTGTCTGTCAGTCTGGCCGTCTGTATGTATAACGAGCTACAGCCTAATCCGCTCAAGCGATTACCTTCAAATTTGGTATGTGTGATTCTTTTGGCATTCCTCAGAGGGGAATTTGAAATTTTAGTCTTAGGCCTAAAAATAGCGGTATCTGCCATATGACCTTAAAGGAAAATCTTATTTTTCTCGAAAATTTTGATAAAAAAATTTGAGAATTTTTTTATTGGCAATAGCTATCATTTAGTTTGAACCGAGTTTATGGCGAAGGTCTAATAACGATACCTTTCATATAACGGTTTTTAAAATTTTTGGATATCTCGGTAACGGTACATTGGATTTACTTCAAATTTTATATCTGAGAAGATCTAAATAGCCAAACTAATTATGCATATAAAAATTTTGATTAATTTTTTTTGTCTAATAAAAATTAATTTGTAAAACTTTTTTTTCAAAAATCAATATTTTTAAAACTAATAAAACAAAATAATTTTTAATTTTATAATCACACGTACATTAATAAACTCTAAAAAACTGCAAACCAAAATTTGAAAAAAACAATTGTTTTCAAAAAAGTAAAAATAAAAAACAGGATTTCATCAAAATCCGTGCTACAATTTTCGAGATACTTTTTAAAAAAAATTTCATTGATCCGTGGCATCTGATGGCTTTCTTCGTTTTTTTGAGAAACTGATTAAGGTGATGGTTTTGGCAGTTTTTATAAGATGAAAAAACGATTTTTACACACCAATACACCATTCATTTTCATTATACATATACATATGTATGTATGTACCTATGTTCACTATATGTAGGTAGGTACCTAATACCCTCCTAATTTACATAACTCATATCCATTTAAATATACATTTATAGGTAAGTGTCTATGTAACCATTCCTTGAATCATGTATTCCACAATTCATTATATTAAGAATCAAGGTATTCTTACCTACACCGGCTTATTTAAACCTGCATAGGGTAACTAGACTATCTATACCAACTAACAGCATCATTGGTTAGCTACATAAAAGTTGTAGCTACAAGAGCAAGTTCGTAAGATCCAGTCGTGCATTTTATTTTATTTCGACTATCTCTTAACCGATTCTTTCGAAATTTCACACATATGTATGTATATAGGCTTAGGTTGCCCAATTTATACTGCGTGACAATATTTTTAATTAATTTTTTGTTGTATTTTTAAAAGCATTTAAAAAAATTAATTTATATTTTAAAAACTGCTCAATAATTTTTTTTCAAAAATTATAGATATATGTATTTGCTGAATACCTATGAATTTTCGTTTTTGATTTTTTTTTTCAATTTTTTTCAAAAAGTTTAAAAAAAACTTTTTTCCTCAAAAGCCGCTCAACAGATTTTTAAATTTTTTTTCTCATAAATTCAAATTTAGACAAGAAATAAAATGGCGTACTTTTTTTGAGCTCAAATTAGTTCAAGTATTTATTTCAGAATTTTGAATTATTTTTTCTTTGATTAAGCCGCTTTAATCATTTGTTTTTAAGTTTATATTATTAAATATTTAAGATTCTCATATAATTTTTATTTTTTTTAGAAAAAAATGAAGGAACTTTTATATATATAAAAAAGTAAGTAAAAAACGACTTTAAAAATATATTTAGAGCAAGTTCGCGCGATCCAGTCGTGCATTTTATTTTATTTTTCATCAATTCGTTGATATCAGGTTTGATAGAAGAGAGTTGAAGTCTCATATCAGATCCGGCGTCCAATCTTTTGCGGTATTTTGTTTTTGTAGCTGTATAGGTTGAAAATCCTGTTTTGCACAAGTATGTTGTTGGGAATGGAAGAAGAACATTCAGAGCCATTTTGGCACGCATTAGTTATTCATCACGGATTCTGCACCAAAAATAGTTAAGAGGCATCGTTTTGAACAGTGACTCCATAATTGTGTCCAATGCTATTTCTCTGGTTCGACATACCTTCGGGCTTTAGTAAGTTTGTTAAAAAAGAATTATGAATCCATGAATTCATTTTCATTTTTGTATTCTGTTCTTCGGGAAAATACATCTCAAAACATGCACGCATCGCAGTGAGATATTGGACCAATTGCTCAAATATATCATCTTGAAATATTTCTGAGTCGTTATCGCTAACAAATTCACTGAATGACGTAGAGCTTCCTATTTTTCTCTTACCAACGCAAATAATCCAAAAATCAAATTCTCTTTTGAAATTTGTTGAAAATTTGAAAAAAAAAAACTTTATCTTTCCGAAGATGTTTCCCCGGAGATCAAAGTCTCCCCCTACCTTTTACCTAATTTTGTTGAAACGCAGAACTAGTTATTTGATTCACCTGTAAAAATAATATCAATACGAAAATACAATACTACCGTACTTAAGCATATTTAAACTACTTTCAATGTTTGTCACGTAAAAATAATCTCCATCATCAAGTTTAGAAAAAGGTTTGATCAATTTTGTTTGCTAAATACTGTAAAAAAAAAATAAATAAAAAGTGTGTGTCCAACATATTTTTATTAAAATCCCACACATATACTCACAGAAAACTTCTTGTTTCTTTGAGAAGAAAGAAAATTAATTTTCTCTGCTATTTCGTTAATAGTGTAGGATTTTCTTTGAGAATATATACCACGTTTGATAAAATTAAGTAAAACATTTTCTTATACCCTCAAGCAATCTGTACTGTAGGGGTCAAGCAATAATGCAGGTTGTATAGGTATATGTATCTTAATTCACATTGGCAACTGACGGACGCGACGACGATAAATTGGACAGAAGGCGTTCGCAGTGAGTTTATTCCTTGGGGTGGCATGTGGCATGATGTGCAGTAAGATGTTGGATTTCAGCAAAACGACCGACGCGACGGCATTTAGCTTTAAAAAATTAACTTGTTCGCAGGATTTCTTTGATCTGTTAAATAGGTTTTGCAGATTATTCAGTGAGAATGTAGCTACGAACTTGATTAATGGATATTGTTTGCAGAATGAATGATATATCTCAGGCATTCTCCGAATATGTTTATAAAATTTGTTTACAATTTGTTCTTGTTTTTTTTATTTTTGAAATTTAATTTTGTTTTGTTGATTTTTATTAAGCGCTTTGTAATGTTTTGTTGATTTTGAGTTCTTTCGACACAATTAATTTTGATTGCAACTTTTCGTCCATTTTGTATTTGTGTACGTCTATCTATATTTTTTTTTATGAATGAAAATGAGTCTATGTGTAATTTAGGGAATTGGGAGAAAAGATTGCTGTATTTCTTTGCATTGATGTTGTAAATATTTGAAGTGAAATGTATATGATTTTACGAGTATATTTCTAAAGCTAGAAATAAATCCATCTAATCAAATGGACGAACTATAGAGTGTCCTTAATAAAACTCCGTCTATTTTAATGTGAGTATTTATACATACAAAATAATTAATCAAAAAATGAGTTCGGAACGAAACTTTTTCCCGGAAAAGAATTGTGGAATAACGATTGCACGCAACATTTGTTGAAATTTTTCAGAATAGTTTCCCGCATAAACAAATTTTAATTCATGATTGCCGAGTAACTATTATCCGGAAATTGTGGAAAATTACTTTTTCGAGCTTACTTACTTATCCGGTTCCCGATCAATGCAGGGTTGCTGCCTGAAATATTGCGGTCATCCATCGGTTGCGGACCCTCGCTCGCTCACTCCAGTCGTCGATACCAAGTGCTCTTGCGTCTGTAACCGCCTGGTTCATGTAGCGGAGGTCCGGTCTTGCTGGTCGTCTCAAACCTGGGGATTCGAAGATTATCTTGGCTGGAGCGTTATTGTCCATTCGCTAAATGTTGCCGAGCCAGTGTAGTCGACGCGCTTTAGCTCTTTGGACTACATCCACATCTTGGTACAGCTCGTACAATTCTCGATTGAATATTCTCCTCCATTCGCCCTCTTCGCATATAGGACCAAATATCCTCCGAAGAATTTTTCTCTCGAAAGTGCCCAGTATTAATTTCGCTTTTACTTGCGATTATTAATGTATTCGTAAAAATTTTTTTTTCTAACTATCAAACATAACATTACTATCATAGAGAACACCAAAAGAGTGGGTCCCGCAATTCCGTCTGTCCGTCTGTCGGTCTGTAGAACGATCTTCAGCCTAAAGAGCTGAACCGATTTGGTTCAAACTTAGTACTTAGTCGTTTTAGGTGATTGTCCAAAATGGACTTTTTGAATCGTTGTTTTAGGCCCAAAAATAACGGTACTTCATACAAATTTTTCTACCATCTTAATTATCTCAAAAACGGATATAACGATTTTGATAAAAATTGGTGTGTGTACTACTTTGGGTATGGTCTACATTTCGGCCAAAAAAAGTTTTTAAAATATTTTGTTATTAACGGTACCTGCCATACAACCATTTTATTGATCTTTGACTTTCTCAAAAACGGCTTAACGGATTTCGATAAAAAATTTATACCGGAGCTCCTTCAAATTCTAATGGTATTGCATTTCAAAATATTCGAAAAATAGTTTTTTTGGATTTTTGAAAAAAAAAACTTTTTTTTTTGAAAATTCAATATTTCGAAAACGGGTGGACAATTTTTTTCTGAAATTTTGTTTTTGAATTTATATTATTAAACATTTAAAATGTTCATACCAATTTTTTTTAGAAATAATTTAAGAATTTTTATATATAAAAAATTAAGTGAAAAACTACTTTAAAAATACATTTAGCCGTTTCTAGTTTCCGAGCAAGTACGTGTGATCCAGTCGTGCATTGTTTTACTTATGGTCCAGCACTCGGCGCCGTAGAGTAGAACTGGTAGAGCGTGCACTTTGTATTAATATAGGAGTTTTAAAGTTTGTTTATCCAAACCGAAGTAGCAGCGGTTTGCTAGTGTAATTTTTCGTCGGATTTCCACTAAGGTGTCGTTCGTGGAATTGATGTTTGTTCCAAGGTAGGTGAACTCCTTGACTACCTCGAAATTAATGCTACCAACAGTGACGGTTTGTCCTAGGCAATGGACAGATGAGGCTTTGAGCTGCAGAAAAGTCAATTAGTCGGAAACAGTTATCTGTTGTCGTTTCGTGAGGCAGCGCTTTCCAACTAATCCCCCAAAGAGATTTTCTTTCCCGACTCTAGCATTTAAGTCTCCCAGCACGACTTTGACATCATACTCCGGACAGGTTCCGTAGGCTCCGTCCAGGAGGTAGTAAAATTCCTCCTTGTTAGACTCCTCAGCTTCATCGGTAGGGGCGTGTGCACATATTAGGCTGATGTTTTGAAAGGTAGCTTTGATGCGGATCAAAGCAAGGCGATCGCTAATCGGCTTAAAATCGATGACTTTCGACCTGAGTCGATTTCTCACGACGAATCCGCATCCCAACATGTGCATTCTTTGATGACAGCTGTTATAAATGTCGCAATCTTTTTTTTTCGTTATTCCTGATCCTATCCATTGTATCTCGGGTCTGGTTGCAATTTGAGGGCGTCTTTATCCGAGGCTTCTCGCGTGTCTCTCATAACAATATTGTTTTTTTACTGTGGTCGGGTCGTTAGCCCAACGCACTAACCTCCAATCTGTAGGGCCATGGGTTTAATGTTGCAATTTTTCGGTGATCGACATTCGCAATTACAAGTTTAGCAAGTCATGACATAAAGTCAAGATCAGTATCCGGCGGCTACCAACTTGGAGGTAATGTAAGCACTTGATGCATAGGAAAAGATTCAGCTCGAGCCCCCAGTTCCTACAACATCCAACCACCACTTTTTCGAGCTTAGGTATCAAAAATAATTTCTTAATATGTAGCTCTATATTATACTTATGTTCAAATATTTTATTAATTTATATAATAATTTTAAGATTTTTGGGTTTTCTTGAAATATTATACAAAAAAAAAAACTTTTTTAACCAACTTTTTTCTATTTTTTTTTTTATAATTGTATCTCTTTGAAAAAAATTTTAAGCTCTGAAAAGCTGACGAAAAATTGTTCGTCGAGCTTATATAAAAACAGTGTCAATTTCCATGCCTCTAGGACGCTTAGGTTGGCCACGAATTGGATTTTATGGATCTCTATGAACAAAATTTGCAGTTCTGAAAAGAACCTTTTATTAAAATTGCCCTAGACCGCCATCTGGGACAAAAAAAAAATCGGCTAATTGGCGTGCTTAAGTACTTTTTATTGGACGAGGAATTTTTCTTCGATTTCCATGACAAAATGAAATTCCCTGTCCAAAATTTAAAGTCTATAATTAATTCCTACATGTTTCGTTCTTGTTGATTCTCATGGTTTCGAGCGAGGCCGCATAAATGGTAAATGGCGGCGTAAATGGTCTCGTGGAAGAAGCTCTTGTATCAACTGAATCCTAAATGGGAAACAAATGCAAATCCTTGTGGCCAAGGTTTTTCTTTGAAGACCAACCGCCTGAGTACGGCGTCGAATTGAGGTTGATGGATTGTTTTGAACACTTCCTTGAGCAGCACTAATATTTTCAGTAGATCTTGCAGTACGTTGTGGTCCATGCTTGGGCCTATAACCCACAGACCCTCTTTCTTCGAAATCGTTCACAACACGATAAATAGTTGGCACGTTGTTTCTCCCAAAAATTTCACGTAACTTTCTCATCGTCGCAGTAATCGATGATTGATTTTGATGAAATGTTTTAAAGATTAAAACACGTTGTCGTCTACTTGACGACTGCCAAATATGAACTGTCAAGACTAATGTTTAAGAAAATGGCGATAAAACAAATTAGTATACCTTCCCGGCGGACACCCTGTATTTCAATGCGGGTTTTTTATAAAACAATCTTCTTTGCTTTACTTCGTCAACTGTGGAATTAACGGATCCTTCATCAACTTCATGGGTTCTTGTAGCCTTTTTTATATTTCCGAACCATGATTCTGAAATGAGATATTTATTTTAAAAAAACTTAAGTATACCTTAATTATAGGAGGCGTAAAAAATTGAAGTGCTATATATTTGATTTCATTAAAATCGATTGGAAATTTGATTGTAATTTGTGTAAGAAAAATTTAAAGTGGAGCATTCGTATTTGTACGA
Organism: Philhelius pedissequus; assembly: GCA_910595825.1. NCBI lineage: Eukaryota > Metazoa > Arthropoda > Insecta > Diptera > Syrphidae > Philhelius > Philhelius pedissequus. Next base: position 73,770,191 of record OU343160.1, on the reverse strand, counting down.
ATTTCTGTCAATTGATTTGAACTGTATGTAAATTTTAAACAACCGTAACCCAACTTTCAACACAACAAGTTATTACAATCATTGAAGTCCTTTCAAGGCAATTGGCAAATCAGTTAGTGGAATACAAAGAATTTGCTATGAGAACATATTATAACAGATGACCAAAATCTCAAAAATAATTATAATTAATGAGACTAAACAAAGTTGACAAATAAGAATTGATAACAGAAGTTGGAGATACTTCTGAATACTTAAACGCACTTACGCCAAAGTTTTCGGACATCATTACCCTTAAAGATTTTATAAATATTTGAACTCCATTTGATTGATTTGAAATAAATCTCATTCTATCTATCAAAGTTGTTTGTATCTATTTACGTTTATAAAGTTCCTCTCATCGCTGCGCTGTCTGGATAAATATTTAATATCTGAGAAGCTCTTATGCCAATTTTTTGGATTTCTTACGGTCGAGGAAGCCAGGGCGATAAAATGCGTTTAATTTTTAATTATTTTTGCTCTCGTAAAGTTGTTGATTCTGCGAAGAAAAAGTATTATCCAATAATTGTTCAAAAGAAGAAACGATGAGGGAAATACAATGAAAACATGTGGAAGAGGAGCAAGCAAAAATTAGCATTTAACTAAGAGCTCAAATAAAAGTTGAAAAAATTCGATCCACTAAAGTAAAATTTCGGAGCACATTTGTATAAAAAAGTTTAGTGAAACAAAACATATCGATTTAGAGTTGAAAATAAAATAAAATGTACGACTGGACCGCACGTACTTGCTATTATGTTCGATCACATCTTCAAACAGCCCAATATATTTTTCCTTTTTTAATTAGTTTTGTACATACAAAATATCGTAATTTTTTTTTTTTAGGATGACAATTTTTAATAATAAATATTTAATAATTAAATTTAAAAAAAATCCAAAAAACCCATTTTCGAAATATTGAATTTTTAAAAATAGAAAAAAATATTTTTGGAAAATTTTACTATGCAGTATTATTAGAATTCGAAGGACTTCCAACATACAAATTTTGATCTCAATCCGTTGAACGCTTATAAGAAAGTCGAAAATAAAAAAAAAAATTGTTGTGTGGCAGGTACCGTTAATAACTACAAAAACAAATTTTGGGACCAAAATTTAGAGTATAGCTTAACTACCTAACAGTAATGCGGCTCGTTAGAGCCGTTTGCGAAATGATTAACATGGTAGAAAAAATTGTATGGCAGATACCGTTATTTTTGGGGTAAACAAAAATGATTTTAATTTATTTCATATAATAAAACTAATTCGCCTAATTACCAAGTTTGGAGTTTAAGGTTGTTATATCAACCTAGAGACAGACAGACAGATGAAATTGCGCAACCCACTTTTTTTGGTGTTCTCTTGGATCGCAATATCAATGTTGTTCGTTTTTTTGTAGGATATCTTCAGGTATACGAGAGCATATACATATGTACATACAATTTTATTTCTTATACCCCTGTCTCGCTGTAATAGTATTTAACATATTGGAAGCTTGTAGCCGTTCACAGTTGCTTGCACTAACAGTGCAGCGTATGTATAAAGCCGATTAGAATGACAAAAAGTACAGTTTTTAAATCCTGAAACATAGTATCATTTGTACTCATTAATTATAATCATAATACATTGGCGCAAAATTTTAAACGATTTAGTAATATGTTAAATCGTTTATAGTATGATGCTAGGTTAAAAAGAGGATTTTGCTCATTTTAAACGAGTTTAGTATCGTATTATCTTCTTAACATTTTACTAAAGTTAAAACCACCGAATGGCTGCTTTAAATTTTTAGTATCGTACTAAATCCACATGTCATTCTGATAGCATATCGGCTTTGCACGCGGGAGGCCCAGGTTCGATTCCTGCTGGTTTCAATTTTTTTTACTTTTGTAAATAATGGAGTTAAAATGATGAAAATATAAACATCGAATACTTATTTAGAGCACATGTTGGGTTTCTATCAACATATAATCAATTTACAACGAATAAACACAATAAAATAATTGTGTTCATCAAAATTCAAACCCTACAATTGCTTTGCTATATCTTAATTAGCATTTAACTAGTTAACAAAAGGTTTAAAATTTATGAAAAGTTAGTAGTATAGTAAATTGCTAACTAGTATCGTGTTAAGGCTTTAATAATAGGTTGGTTAAAATTTTGCGCCGTTAGATTTTTTTTTTAATCTGACATCAGTGAAAGAATAATTTTGGTATTTTTTAACTTCTCAAGATCTGATTTTTTACTTGCGATTATAGGTACTATAAGGCAAGTTATTCATTCGTCCAACAAAATATTTTGAGATAACAATCAAATATGACATTACGATGATAGCGAAGACGAAAAAAGATGGTCTGTCCGTCTGTATGTCTCTCTGTCAGTCTGTCGGTCTGTATGTATGTATGTATAGACACCTAAAGCCCAAACGGGTGTGCCGAATTACTTCAAACTTGGTATATAGAGTGTTTTAGGTATTGTACAGAGTGGAAATTGAATTTTTTTTAGCTCAACAAATAACGGCACCTGCCGGAAGCAGCTCAAACGATTTTGATTTAAAAAAATTGGTGCAGCTTTTTAGGTACGACCGATCATAGGATTGAAAAAACATTTTTTTTAAATGTCTAAAAACGGTATCATTTGATAACTTTGAATGCCCAACAACAATTTGAGTGTGCTACCACAAAGTTTTTTTCTAAATTATTTTTGGCTGGAATTATAGCTATTTCACGACCTGACAAGGTCGATCATCAGATTCCTTTGCTCTGGTGGTGCTGGTTTACTTTTTTCATTTTAATTGAAAAACTTCTTGTGCCTTCATCGTGTATTGAACTATGACCAGCCGCTTAGTAGCCAACGCACTTCGCATCACGCCACCGAACCCACATGAATTTTCATGAATTATATGTATATGTATTTGCTGAATACCTATGATTTGGCGTTTTTAATTTTTTTTTAAATTTATTTTTTCAAAAAGTTTAAAAAAAAACTTTTTTTCTCATAAACCACTCCCCAGATTTAAAAAAAAAATGTTCTCATAGATTCAAATTTATACAAGAAATAAAATGACGTACTTTTTTAAGCTCAAATTAGTTTAAGTATTTGTTTCAGAGTTTTGATTTATTTTTTCTTTGATTAAGCCGATTTAATCTTTTGTTTTTAAATTTATATTATTCAATATTTAAGAGTGTCATACCAATTTTTTTTAGAAAAAGATGAAGAAACTTTGTATAGTATCTAAAAAATAAAGTAAAACAAGACTTTAAAAATATATTTAGATTTTTAATAGAAATCTTTTGCAGACGATGTAATCGAACATAAGAGCAAGATCGTGCCATCCAGTCGTGCATTTTATTTTTTGTTTTCCATTGCCTTGCGTTCGTCTTACTTAAGCCTAGTACGCTGCTGATGCGAATCGAAAATTTTCGATAGTCTCCACCAGGAGAGCGAAATGCTAACGAAAACATGAACGAACAAATTCATAAAGAAAAACATACCTACTCAGAAAAAAATCAAAAATAAACAAACTTTGGAAGAAAGAAACAATAAAAACAACATGACTGAAATCAAATTTTCCGCAAACAATTAAATGGTGTGCGAAAAGTGACTGGAGACTTTTTAAATTTCGCCATGGAACAGCGTACTGCAGAACGAAAAGCAAAACGAAAATGTTAATTTCTGATTTCGTTCTGTCATTCTTGTATGGGATTTTTCGTTTCGCATCAGCAGCGTACTAGGCTTTAAATAAGCCATTCTGCAAAAACATGCTTACTATTCTAAGCAAATTGTCTTGAAAAATGTATCGGATACACGTTGGTCAAGCAGAGCCAAAACTACCAACTGTCTTATAAAAAATTATCAGAAATGTATGATTCTTTAAATGAAATCGCCACAAGGGGAGAATTTGATGAAAATTAAAGTTACAAAGCAACTCCACTAGGTAGGCGAATATACCCATTCAAATTTGTATTGTCAACGAGGAATCTGTATTTAAAACATCATACAAGAACACCATAGATATTGCTCCAAAATTGAATATGCAAGTAGATATCATTGTGCCCGATTCGATGAGCTTACGTAGTCGCCATTATCAGTCTGAACAATCTCAAACAATTGATCCAAACTATAAACATAAAGTTGATTACTTCTATCATCTAATCGATGTGACGTTATCTTCTCTCCATGAGCGTTGGACAGTATCAATATCTGAACGAAAACTTCGGGTTTCTCTGCGATATTTCAAAGAATGTGGAGTTTAAGGGTTGCGAGATACTTGAAGCAATTTTAACAGCAAAAACTGACGACGAAGTTCAAAAGGATGTTACATCTCTTGATCTCTTGAGTGAAATAAATATATTCAACCAAAAGTCTACACTTACTGATCTCAAACCATTTGCTTGAATTGTATTCAAATTAAACAACTGCGTTAAAAATACTCCTAACGTTCCCTGAAAGTATTGCTTCAGACATGGGAAGCTAGTTTTTCAAAACTTACAATAATAAAGTCATATTTACGCTCAACTATCACTGAAGGACGATTTACAGCTCTGGCCACGATTTCAAAGAGAAAGACATGCTGTATCGTATTGAAGAAGAAGACATCGCCAAAAGATTTGTAAAAATGAAATCGCGAAGAGCAGCATTTTAATCTCAATATTTTGTGAAATTATTTTATCAAAAATCTTCGAAATGTATTAAATAAAACGGGGAGAGTACGATAATTCAGGCGCCAAGAAATAAGAATGGATTCTTGAAGAATAGTTACTTACAAGTATTTTGTAATATGGGAGGGGAGGTCTATCTTGAAAACGAGTTGCAATTCAAAGATGAATTAAACGAACAGATCTTCCGACAAGAGAAATTGATATGATTGTGAATATGCCCTCAAAAAAAAAACATCAACTGCTGGTTGCTTGCTGTCAAAAAAATTAATTTCAAATCGTAAGGACATTTTTTCAAATACTTATTTGTAATAAATTTGTAATGCATGAGCTCTTTTTATTTACAGGAAATTCAAAAGAAAAAAAACTAAACGAATTTGGGGAAGTACGGACGAGGAGTTCTTGATCGAACTTTGGGCTGAATACGAGCCGGGCCTCCGAGGAAGTCGGAAAAATGGCCATATCTATAGAGATCGCGGCGGCGTTCGAGGTCGGCCAGTCGACTTTACCCACCAAGAAATCCAGATTTTATTTTTTATTTTATTTTCCAATGAAGAAGATCCTGCTTGTAGATACTTCTGGCTCAAAAAAAAGTTGGTTAGAATACTCATATTTAGTTTTGCTCTCTTTTTATGCAGCATTATAAGATTTGATTCCTTTGCATTCATATTGTATCAACGTGTTAACAGCTTTTTCAAAAACAACTGAAATATCAAACAAAAACATGTAAATTTTCGGTGTGAACGCTCTACTCGTTTTGGTAAACGAAAAGGGTAAACGAGTTTGGTGTGAATAGGCTAGAAGGTATTTTTTCAAAAACTATTAATGCACATAACTAGATTGAAACAAATAATAAAGCCACACGTTCTTGGATTTCAGAAAATCTATATTCTTTTATTGTAAGTGTTGCCGTTGTGTTTAAATCTTTTTTTTTTTAATTTTTTAGAAAATTGAGGCTCCCGTATAAAAGGAGGAAGATAGACACCTTCTTCCGCAGGATAAAATGATTGTATTAAAACCCTCTAAAAAAATCAATTATTATTTTGCGGCTCCGTAGTTATGGCACTCGCCCCTCAAAGTGAGATCACCGTAAATACAAAAAAAAATCATGAAAAAAGTAGTAATTTTCAATTTTCTCAAAAACTGGAATACCTGAAATCATATACTTTTCAGTTTTTGATTAGGAATTAATCAGAGCAACGAATTTGTGAAAAAAATTATAATTTAATTTTACAGTTTTGAAAAAAATACACTTTAAACTTTTTTAAATCTTTTTCTACCCAAAGTTTGAGTTTAAAACCGGTTTTTTTTTAAACTATGCATAAATTCTACTTGATTTTTAAAAATTAGCTAATAGATTAAGGTATTGGCTTTAAAAAAAGTTATAATACTTATTTGTAAGTATTACAGTTATTTTTAAATATTTTGTTTTCCATTTTTAGTACTTTTTTATGAAATTGCCCCTCCCGGCCAAACGGTGGGGTATTTGACCCCCCCTGCGGTATTAAAAAATACTTTTATATTAAGGTCCTCTAAAAAAATCCGTTAATATTTTGCGGCGTCTGAGTTATCATACTCGTGCGAATAAAACTTTTAAATATTAAATTGTACGATTTTCGTTTTTTTAAGCTTTGGGGCGGCAAAATTATAATTTGCCTAGGGCGGCAAAAGCCCCAGGTGCGGCACCGCCCACTTATGGTAAATCAGTAAAACACAACAAAAAAAGTTGAAACATTATGGAAGTGAATATTTTTTCCTGATGGTCGTTTATAGCAGTTTTTTTTTTAACTTTTTGAGTACGTGACCACTTTGAAAAAAAAACAGGCGACCTCCACATTATTAAAAATACTCAGTTATTGAAAAAGCCACATACGCTGCCCTTTAATACTTAGTGTAATTGTAGGAATTTGAGATTTTACTTATTCGCTATTAAATTTGCCGTGTTGCCAAAAGTTAAAAACAAAAAAATGGTGCAAGCCTTGCAGTAATTTTAATTTTTTTTTTATTCCTATGTGTCTATTAGAATTGCCAATTATTTTTTTTCAAGTGGGAGTAATGATTGATCAAAAGATTAATGTCTTATTTGTATGTTTTTATTTTGTAAACCGGAATCTAGGATCCCAACTGAACACTTGTTTCTGACTATTCTCAATTTGAATGTGATTGTATATGTATGTGAAAATAAGGGTGTATGTGAAAATAATCACAATCAAAAATAATGTTTGTTGCACAATTATGATAGAAAAAAGAGTTTGAGGTTTAAGTATATGAATGTGTGAGTGCTTCTGGTATCGATTCTGATTTCAAATCCAGAAGCAAAATTCTCTTCTTATCAGAATCAGAACTGTAATTTTTTTTACCAAATGAACACTTTCAGAAGAGTCCAGAAAACTTCCGGATTGTCAAATAAAAACGACAAAAGTGTTGTGATGTGTTGCTTACGAATGAGAATAATGGACAAATTTGGTTTTCCATTGGATATCCAGAAGCATTCCGAAGCGTCCGGAAGTCTTCTAAAACCATTCAATTGGCAAACAAAAATCATCTTCTTACAATTCTGAGAAGACAAATTCTGTTCTTGAATTGAAACCAGAATCAACTCAAAAGGCACTAAAACATTCATACTTAAATGTCAAACCAATATTTTCTATTTGGGTTTTCTTCGTCGTCATCAGATGTTAAAAGAAATTCGCAGCGTGGTACATCCGTGCATCCCTGCGTTCAGAAGATTTTTAAAGATATTTAATCAGATTAATTGATATAATCGTATCAGCAAGCTGTCAAATTCCTCTCATAATACTGAGCTTGCATAATTTGGAGAAGATGCACTCAAGTTAATTTCCAGAACTGGATTCTGGAATTGGATAATGATGGATAATAAATCCAATAAATCCAATATATCATCCCAACACGTCGATAAAGATGAAATCTTATAGATTTAGTTGGGAAAATAATTTAACTGTTAACATCTTAATGATAAAGCCAAAGTTTAAACATTTCTTAAAAAATAACGAGACACACCCGTCTCACTAAAAAAAATTCTGTGTTTTATTTGGTTTACTACAATACTGACAACGGTCAAATTCCTAAACGCAAATCTAACGCAAGAAATGCTAAGCAAACGGGCCCTATTAATACAAACATAAAAATCGTTGCAATGCAGACTATCTCAAAACACAGTTTATTCTTTTTTCTTGCGCAAATTGCAGTAAGTTTCAAAGTTATTTTGCGCAATTAACTTGCTTTTCAATTTTAACCGCTCGTGCATTTGCTTTTAACTTGAGACTTGTCTTGCCAATCTTCCGTTTAAGAATTCGGCCAGCAATTGTTTTTTAATCTTACCGACTTGCAACCGCGACCCCGCCCCGAGTAAGTCTTGGCGACCCCCCAGGGCGTCACAACCCGCACTTTGTAAATCACTGGTTTATAGCGATCAGGAAAATAATGTCAGTTGACAAGCCAAATATAATGTCACTACTAGTCTGCCATAATAGAGTTTCTGATGGATAAAATGTATATGATATAGTAGTGTTAGTACGTACAGTTAACGTATGGGTTAACGTTAGGCATCAGGTGTTAAATGCACGTAAAAATGCTGCTAACTTCACTTATATTCTGATGGCTGATTTTTACGTATGTTTCAGGGAACATTGTTAGAAATTTTGAAGCACTACTGCCAGACACCTTCCGTCGGCGGCTTATAATCTTACTTATTAGCCCAGGAAATTAAGATATTCACTTCAAAAAAATTCCGACAAAGCTGAATTTTGGTGGAGAACTCCATTTTTACGCCTTAAGCATTTTCTAAAGAGTACCCTTAATATGGAGCGGAGCAATAAATTTTAGGGGCGGAAAGGGTCTAAAATTCAGTTTTTTTTCAAATTACTCGAAATCAATAGGTTTTTTTGAAAAAAGTTGTTGATACACATTGTAGATCATGTCATTCTACACAAAAAAATTACGACACTTTTAATCGTACAATTGATGGATTGAGAGAAAAATGGTCGAAATCATTGGGATGTAGTACATTTAAAAAAAAATGGAAAAATTTATGTTTTTAATTGGGGATTTTTTTTTGTTTTTCGTTATGTTTGGAAAAACATGTTCTATTAAAAAAAGACAAGTTTTAAGTGGGGAACAGGAAGGGAAATGCTGCCATCTTAAAAATAATAATTAATTTTATTTTGTTCAATTTCTCCCAAAACCTTTATTTTTTACAAATTGTTCTACAAACAACTTATAGACAGTACAATTGTCTACAAAATGACATATAACCGACTTATGTATATTAATTCGTGCTTAAGTTATAGCGTATTAAAGTTTAATTGTTCGGCAAAATGGGAGCTATATTAAGTCTGGTTGTTTTAAGGATGAAGAACAATTAAATTTTGGTACGCTATAACTTAAGAACGAATTGACATACGGAAGTTTATTATATGTCATTTTGTAGATAATTCTACTGTCTATAAGTTGTTCGTAGAATATTTGGAAAAAATTAAAGGCTTTGGGAGTTCCAAATTTAGGGTACTTTTTACAAAATGCTTAGGGCGTAAAAATGAAGCTCTCCACCAAAATTCAGCTTTGCCGGATTTTTTTTTTTTGAAGTGAATATCTTATATTCCTTGTCTAATAAGTAAGATTATAATTAGCTTATACGGCCTTTAATGCGTCTGGCTATAAAAACCGCCGATGGAAGGTGTTTGATAGTAGAGTTTCAACATTTCTAACAATGTGTACTGAAACATACGTAAAAATCAGCCATCAGAATATAAGTGAAGTTAGCAACATTTTTACGTGCATTTAACACCTGATGCCTAAGAATTGGCGGTCAGCCCAAGTTAGCAGGTATGCATAAGTTCCTAACACTACGTACGTACTAACACTACCCTGTCATATACATTTTATCCATCAGAAAATAAGAAAGGTCTGGGGGCCCTGGGGCCGGATTGAAATACAGACGAAACATTTTTTTTTATCATCACTTCTGTCAGTTGAATGAGAGAAATTTGAGCTCAAATAGTGGGAATGATTTATTTCACTTTGTGTCAAATGGCAATCAGAGTGGGCAAATTTAATTTTCATCAGAAAAATTAATAAATACATTTTCAACAAAAAATATTCGTTCAGTTGCAAGTGTTATTTGGAAAAAAGAGTATATTTGTCTCGATTATTGTATGGCAGTTATATTTCAAAACGCATAAAAACATCATACATTACACATTCGATCTTTTTTCCTGATCCCTTTTCATGATCAAAAAATTGTGATTCTTTAAACTGAAAACTCACATTTAAAAAGAAGCAATATCCGTAATAAAAAAGTCAAAACTCCATTCTTCTGTGCCTATAGGGTATATGATTTTGTTGACAATTCTTGCATTTTATTTCTTGTTCTCTTGAAATTTATAAATTTATTTCATTTTCGAAAAGCGAAAAACATAGCCTTTAAGCATTTAATGATACCTCGTACCACAAAAGTTCACAGAAATCATTTAATCGATTCACGAAAGAGCTATAAAAGTTTGAACTGCAAGGGCAAAAGTTTAAAAAACGAACGAACAGTAAAATAAAGTCACATAAATTATATTCTTGCAGCCTTACAAAAAAAAACACTTTTGGTGGAAGATAGAAATACTGTCTAGTCTGCTGCGAATTTAATAATCACTTTTTCATCTACATTTTTTGGTATCGATTGTGGCATGTAAATACTTTGTGAATGTTATACCACTTTACACTTTGGTACTTCTATCGCATTGCTTTCGTCACCCACAATGTGTCTGTCAACATTTTTCGTACGTCATTAGAGTAAACAAAAGCTTTTGCATAATCAAAATTCATGTATGAAGTACCTATTGTTTTTACAACTTAGTTTTTCGCAACCCCGCTCGTTTTGAATGCTGAAATCGCGAGAGTAATAATGCTCAATGAAATGAATAAAAAGAATCCATCGTTCACCTGATGCAAACTTTTTTTCATTTTTACACTTCTCCTTATTTATAATATATTGCATTGGTTTATGTATAGAACATATGCAATATGTATAATTCATAAATATGCAGAGTGTGATAAAGTGTGCTTGTTTCAATTTCTTGTGAAACATACTAAATGCAATTTCACATCTGAAAAAATAGGTTGTGAAATTGTCACTTTCATTCAAATTAAAAATATTTTTCATCTAAACTTTTAACAAATCACAATGTTGTTAGAAACTAGATACATATTACATTTAGTGCCATATTCATTGGTCGTTTGTGTTTTGACATTCAATTAAAAAATCTAAGACATGCATGTCACAGGTCTATGGGCAGCAGATACAGTACGGTTATCTCGGTTATATTCTTTTAGTAAAATATCAACTATGTTCGATTTCGAATATATTCGTATACACATTTAGAGAGTTGCTAATATTTATTAACAATCGGTTTTAAATTTTTTGTGAAAATTATTCAAACGTGTTTAAACAAAAAGTTGAAATTGTTCATTACTAAAGACGAAACTAGCCTAGTTCAAATACTCGTACTTAGTAGTAAATATCAAATCACTGCTGATTTATACGTTAACGAAATGTGTTAAGAGATATTAAGATAGTTCAGAAAAATAAGATCATAGGAATGTCAGATATGCACATTATCAACAAGATTGCTCAAAAAATGTATCAATTTCTTTCTGTCAAATATTGAGGAACTCAAAATTTGAATTTCACTCGTTACTTTTTGACGGAAAAAAAATTGTGTGTGAAATCACATTTTTCTTAACTAGCAAAATTTAAGGTACGCCAGAAAAGTACGCTTTGTCAACGTCATGTGCTGATAAAACGCCAAATCGCACACTGCTTCCGTATGATTATTAGAAAACCAATCATCAAATAGCAAACTTCTAAATCCCTCTTTCTGCTAAAGATGGTATAAGTAGGCTGAGTTCATAATTGTAAAATATTTTCTGTAAAGCTACCGTAACGTTATTTTAAAACTCTTATGAACACAAAATGTAGTTATTTATTATAATTGCAATGTAAAACTGCAAAGATAATTACAAGGAAAGCATTAACAATAAAGCCATCAGCCTACATACAAAATTTACGTTTTTCTTTTGAATCAATGATAATAATTTTAATTAATTTATTTTTTAGATTTTACTTAATAGATCGTATTCTTAGAAATTAAAGAATTTTTGACAAGAATGGTCCAATATGTCTGTGCGGTTGATCCTCTGGTCAGCTGGTTGGAAGTTGGCATAGATGTGAACTGGACAGCATAAGGGGATAGATACATTTGAAAAGATTGTGGGCGAGTTGGTGGCTAATTTTGCAGCAGCATCGGCTGCTTCGTTCCCTCTAATGATAATATGTCCAGGTATCCAGACAAGTTTAATTTTAGAGTTGTATTGTCAAATCTTGTTACGAATCTTTACAATTGGAATGAGGTTGCAATTTAGATTGAATACGGCGTTTAAAGCTGAAAGACTATCAAAAAAATGCAAAATTTGCCTATTTTTTGTTCTGCGTATTCGATAGCTCCTATGATAGCTGCTGATTCGGGAGTGAAAATGTTGTTGTGTTCATGAAGGCTGCAAGCTTGGACAGTCTTATAATCTTGGTCAACTATCGCATAAGCAACTCTGTTATTAATTTCAGATCCATCCGTGTAGAGAAAATTTTAATCGAGTTTGGATATGCTATCGTGGATTTCGTTATACATTTGTTTTTTAAATAATGAGAATTGAGTGTCAATGTTGCTTCTCTTCAATGTCCAAGGTGGGAAACGGCCTAGTTTTGTGTTGATAGTCTTGATGGGAATATGAAGTTCGTTTGCAATTTGACATACTTTGTAGATTGCATGTTCACATTTAGGCTTGGTTTTCCGCGTAAGTGAAAGGTCCTTTTGTATGGGTGATCCGTGTGAGGTAATTAACTTAGGAATTAGTTACAAAATATACAGTATCATTGCAGTATACAAACTTATAGTATAAACTCTGTTCATAAAAGTATAAAATAATTATACCCATTGAAATTCATTGAGATTTTGAGTCTAACGTCGTCGTGAGTTGCATATGAAATGGAGAGGGAAAAATATAGTTTTTTTAAAATTTAATTATATGCCTGTAAGACCTAAGGTCTTTTAAATGCAACCTGAATTGCACGGCACTAGTTTTTGGCACAGTGGATTTGAGAACTGTCTCATTTTAATACCCATATGCAGCGAATGCGCCTAGCGTGTGGATCGAACCCACACGTCCTAGTTAGCAAACAGGCACTTTACCCACTGCGCCATTGCCATTTTGTGTTTTCTTTAATGTTTTAAACGGATCCAATTTAGGAAAATTGCATCTTTTTTCAATGCTAAAAACAAAACAAACTATTAGTCGCAAAAAAGAGTGCTATTGATTTCTAAGATGAATAAAGATTTTTAAGAGCAATACATAAAAATCCCGAAGACGCTTTTAGAAGTCATATTCGTATGACTTCATCAAAATTTTCAAATTGCTCGAAGTTGTTTGATCAGGCTGTGGCCGTGGCGCGATAGTTGTGTGTTCGCCTGTCAATCTCTTGGTCACAGGTTCGATTCCTGCTGTAGTCTATGTCCTCTTATTTTTCCATTAAAAACCGATTCTAAAATAAATGCCATACAATGAGTTGCTGGTTTACTCATCTCATGCTGTTTAGACATAGCACTAACATTATGTGATTGAGTAAAACTAGTATAACAATAAATGTGGCAACGAATAAAAAAAAATAATGCGAATTATAAGGGACATAGGTAAATAAGACACGGAAACTTCTCCGCAATAGTTCAGCTGCCATCCCTGGAGATAAAATCTGAGACAACAACCACCTTCAGTCTCAGAACATCACGCCACACATCTTTCCTATCCTTTTTTCCTTAAACTGACGCCCACGCTGTATTGAAGTAGTAGTATAATCCCTTGAGCGCGTGTAGATTATAAAAAAAAGGCCATGTCCTGAAATATTTTAATTATAAATATTTATTTATAATTATTTAATTTGATATATGATAATGGTGATCTGAATATAATTAATTATGAACTTTTTATCTATAATTTGGGTTTACAGATCTTTGGTTTCCGAATGCAAATAAAACACTTATTTCATCATTTTCCCGACTTTTCGTTCTTATTTTCCAACTTCTTCAGGGTATTTATTTTAGTGAACTGAATAGATTAAGTAAAATAATTTATAAAAATTAATTGACACGAGTTCTTTTTCTATTATTGATTTGACTTTTATTTACATTAAATTATCTCAAAATTATAAAATGATATTACTTAAACAAAAGTTACAAATAAATATATAAATAAATACACAGACTCTTGATTGCCACATTGTAGCTGTTGTTAATATTATCTTTGTCTTCTTTGGTATTCATCGCTCTTCTCTTTTACAATAATATACTGTAAAAGATATAAATAACAACATAAGTATTTCTCACATGCTTGCTTGTATACTTTTGTGCAACAGAAAATTGAAAGATACAAGTTTGCGATATTTTTACTATTACTGGTTTTATACATTAATGAACACAATACTGGTAGTATTGCGTATTAGTAGCTGTATCTTTACAATTATGAACTCAGTCGTAATCATAATCACTCTATCGTCAAAATTATTATATAGACTTCTAATTTTTTGGTCACTTTTAGTATAAATATGATAATTTTTGTTGACATTTAAAATTTTATTCGTTGATTACTAATAAGAAACAGATGATGTTCTTAAGACTTCGTTTTTATTAGGGCAAATACGGTAATTTCTCTGAAAATTTCCATTTTTCAAAATCATTTGTTTTCAAACCTATATATGAATCTATTTGTAAAAGAGAAAACAAGAATTCAGAAATGAAATTACAAAATTTAAATTTAAATTCTTTTTGTATTTTGTAATATTACATCATTTTAGCATAATAAAAAATATATTAAGGTAGGGGAGACCGGGGGCTAAAAGTAACAGCTAAAAATGAAAGTGTTTGCCTGAAAATTAAGAAACGCGTGAACGAGAAAATTGCTGCTCTAATTTAAAGCTAACGTTAAGTATACTTAAGCTGGATTATGATATCCTAAAGAAAAGTTATTAAGATAGTGCCCAAAATTCATTACATTTGTAACACTATTTTTTCTGTGTATTTTTGGTGTTCCCCTTCACTCAGAAGAGATATAGTTCTAGATGTTTTTTTTTAAATATTTATTTATGTTTTAATTGAGTTTACGTTTACTTACTTGCGTTTTTTGACAAAAAAGCAATGTGAACTATATCCAACAGGATTAAAATTTTAATCATTAAAATTGGAAGATTTTGTCCTTTTGTTTAATTGTATTCTTTATTTTTTATAAAAGGAGAAAAGTCCATTTGACGTATATCGTTGTCAAAAAAGTCTAAAGAGAAAAGAGGTCACTCATGTGTTTTCTGGCTTGCTAATTAGTTAAATTCGTATGCATATATGTATATCTAATACTGGTTTTGAAATATCTAATTACATTCCTAATTATTATGTAACTGTTTTCAGTTTTTTTTTTCAAAAAATAAATATTGATTTTGTTGTTTTTCTAGGAACACTAAAAATGTTTTTTTATTTAAATTTGTGAATTAATATAAGTATTTTTAAATTTAAATATTAATATTTATATTTTTAAGATTTCATATTAATTTCATAAGTTTTGGTGCTGTATGTGCTGTATTTTTTGTTTGCAAAGTTGTTTATAAATTGTTAGTTTCTCTAAAAGAATATTACAGTTTTTGTCTAGGTTACAACTTTCCCCGGTTTTTGTCTAAAAGTTATGTTTTTACAAATTCTGACCTGTATTTTTTTGTCTTTTTATTGGAGTTCATAGCTGAGATATTGCTCTTTAAACAGAAAAAGTTTGGCTAACTCATTTTCAACATCTAAGAAACACCATCAATTTTAGTAAAAAGTGTTACTTTTAGCCCCGGCCTCTTCTACTCGTAAAATTCTCGTTTTATGAATTTCAAGTTTTATCCAAAAGAATACGTCGAGGTAGTTTAATTTTGTCAAATCTAACCTGTTGATCCGGAGTGTAGATGTGTTAAATTGCAGTTCAAAAACATAGTAATTGAAAATTTCAGCAAAGGAAAAAATGTTTTCATACTCACACACTTCACCCAACTAACGTGAATGTTTTTCAGTATGTGCGTCTCTTTTGTGAAAAAGCTGGAATAAATAACATTATGATTGTTTTCAGGAAACTGAGTAGGACATACACACATATTTTCTTTCAAAGAGTTCTATGAATAAAAAATTAAATTATCTGTTGAACGGACAAATAATTTAAAAAAGTAGGTTAAAGACAAACTCAGCCAATGCTGATACCAACACGAACAACATAATATTTGCTATCGAACGGACAATTTTCAAAGCTGTTTCGTTTCCTTTGAAAGATATATTGCAACTACAGCAAAGAAATATAACTGGGTATTTAAATGACTTTTTATATTTACACAACACTAATTTAAAACATATATAGTGTGTAATAAAATCACATTAATTTTTTGAAATAATAACAAAAAAATAAAGATACTTTTTTAAGAAAATGCAACTTAGTGTAATGTCATTTTCCAGATAATGTTCAGAGTTATTCATTTTTCTATGTGTGTATGTCTTCTATTTCTATTCTATTGAATATGGAAAATGTGTGGTAGGAAAGGGTAACTCTCAGTGTCCACTCGAAAAAACATAAACATAAGTCTGTTATAGCGGTCAGGAAAACGAAACAGGAAAAAAGTTCTAATGGATACTTTATAATATTTTCACGCGTTTTGAAATACAAATGCTACATTAATTTATGACAAATAACTCAGATTTTTTTTTTTCAAGAAATATTTGCAACGAAATAACTTTTGTTAAAAATGTATTTATTTATTTGACTAATGAAAATTCATTTTTTATGTCAGCAATTGCAATTTGACACAAAATGAAACAAATCATTCCAATGATTTGAGTTCCAATTTATCTCGTTCCACTGACTGAATTGTGGACGAAAAAATTTTTCGTCTTTGTTTCAATCAGTAAAACTTGATGGCAGACTGGGAGTGAGGCTTGTCAACTGACATAATTTTCCTATGTATTTGCTATAAAAAAAACACAAGGAAAAAATATTCACTATCATACTATTCCAACTTTTCTTGATTGCTATAACTGGCCCTATAACTCTAACCTCTTTAATATATGGGTTCTTACAGCTCTGTTTTATTTCACTGACAGAACCTTCCACAGACAACAGTTTTAGAATGACTGCTATAACTTCGGTGACCATCCGCCCTCTTTTTTAAAGGACAGTAATTTGTCCTCTTTTCACTAAGTCGTCCACTTTTTTATTTGAAACATTTTTCTTTCAGAGTAAAGTACTTTCTGCAGGACATAATTACTTAAACATAAAATGAAGATAACACAAGTCTGAATAATTCAGTTCTGTTATTTAGGTTTTCCTATTGTGAATGATAATCTAAGTCCATATGTCAAACTTTCATGACATTCTTTTTGTGGAGATCTTCAGACTCTTTAAAGAAGTCGGGATGACAACTTAAAAAATGCACTGTAAAGGATAATACAAAAATTAACAATTTCTTAAATAAAGTACTAAATTATTTTTTTTTGTTGGTAATAATTATTTTTATTATTGTTTTTAAAACTGAACTGATGTATGTAATCTGAAGTACAAATATTTTGAATAAATATCGTTTGTCATCAGCTTGTTTAAATTAATTAAAGGTACAGTCCTCTTTTTTTCATGTGAAAAATTGGTCACCATAGCATTGATTTCTGTTTCACTGATGGTGATGCATACCCGAAGCGAAAAAACGGATTTCTGTTTATATACTAAATTATACTAAAACTTCCTCACTTTATTAAACTTAAACATTGTGGGGTCGAGTGGAATTTAATGTGTCGAAAACTCACTTCTGCCTACTGTCGTTAAAGCATAATTTACCACCTTTTCCACTTGTGGCACTTGCATCAAGGAAACTGAACATCTCGAAATTATCGATATGCCTGTCTCCAACCAACTCTTGCGGAAGGATTACATACGCGATGGTTTGGTTTTCCTGAGACAATGCAATAAGTTTGTCCCCTCCTCTGATCTGGCTCTTATCTATAAGACTTATATACGTCCAAAGTATAAAGTATAATTCCCATTTCTGGGCTAGTGCTCCAGTAACATACTTAAGTCTCGTGCACAGTATTGAACGCAGAGCATTTAAATTAATTAATGATAACAACACCGTTGAATCATTAAGGTCGGTTGAACCCAATCGTTAAGTTTCTTGTATCACGCTCTTCTACCGTTATTTTAACGAATTATGTTCTAGGAAAATAACCAGTTGCATTCATTCCCACAAACTTTTCAACCATAATACTACCGCTTCCAGGAATGCTCATCAGTATACCCTGGGGCCCAACTTCGGTTGAACTGTCAAGTTCAGATATTCGTTCTGTAGCCGTACTACGCAAATGTGGAATACTTTAACCCACTCTGTCTTTCCCGGTAATTGCAATGTTCAGGAATTCAAAACCAATGTGCACCGTCACCTCCTTTCAAACCCTCTCTCCCTTTCCTAATTCTCAAGCTGAGTCTTGGCATAATAATGGTAAGGAAAATCGCCTTGAGTGTGCGTTTGTATTATAAAAAAATTAATATACAGTGGACGCCCAATATAACGAACACCCGATATAGCGAATTTGCGATACAACGAACGCTTTTAAATTTACATTAACAGCGAACTATGGTCACAATTTGCTATCCGATATAACGCACGAATAAATAATTTCACATAAAATGACTGTGTTGATAAGTTTTTTTTTTGCTTCTGTATTTGTGTCCACACTAAAGTATTTTCGTATGTGTGATAGAGAGTGACCTCGAACATTATATCATTCGTTATACTGGACTTCCACTGTATTTTAAATCAGCAAAAAACATATACATATATGAGTACTTAGTGCACTGTACACTGGTCCAGAAAAATAGGCAGTACACGTCCTATGGGAAAGCTTTTTCAAAATCAGTGGCGTATCATATTTTGGCACCATACTAAATTGAAAGAACTTCTCCATAAAAAGTGTTTGCCCGCCCCTAGTCTATAAAATAATAAAAGAAAATTTCATTGCATCTGGGGCAGAACCAACGTCCTACTCAGCGCACATCTGAATGTGGGGTGGACTGAATTGCTTTTGCTGTTGCCTGTGGCTGTTGCTGCTATTTAACCCCATTAAAAATATTGATTTGCTTTCAGAGTTACCCGTGCCCATTTTTTAACTCGTTCGGTTTTTTTCCTTGGGTTTCTGTTGATGTGCCTTTGATATGAGAGCTTTTAAATTTGGGTACATTTAAAATAAAGAACTTTATTAAGCGTCAGGTTTATGCAATCCACCACTGTAGCGAGAATGAGAGGCAAACGTCCTATCTTGCCTACACTGTCTATTTTTTCTGAGACAGGGTATAGATAGTAGTTTTACTTCGTTTATGATATGGGCCGTTACCTTACCCTTTCATTGGATAGAAGAAATGTGATGACCGTTAGACGCATAAGCATTCCTGGAGTTCATAGTTCATAGATTCTTTAGAATGCACCTGATGCCGCAATCGCTTACAAACTATGTATCGCACATCATCAATGATGTTACACAACTACTCTATGCTACCATCCACTAAGAAGGAAAACACCGTTATATGATCATGATTATAAATACATACTTATAACACGGATGAAGGTGATAGATGTGAAAATGCTACAAAAAAGGAGCGCGTGTAGAGTATTGAGCAAGGAAAAAGGAGGCAATCCTGCACGCCCGTAGGTTTTATAAATGCTAAGTGACTGCCACGGAAGACATCATCTTTAACATATTTATCCTATTATGTACATTCGTTGGGATGTGGATGCAAAATGTTTCAAAGAAAAATCAAAAAAATTTATGTCGTTTCCTTTTGTTAAGTTCAAGATAATCACTTCTGTGAAAGTTTTCGCAGAGAAAAAAGTTACCCATAAGCGTTTGAAGGTGCACCTAAATATTTATGGTTCATATAAGCAAACTGGCTTTAAATTTAGTTTTTCGGATAGATTGTCAAAATTCATTTGTGTGTGTGCGAATTTAGGAAGGCGAAATTTTCGCATTCGCCTAGAATCGAAAAGAACTGGTGGAGGAATCGGAAAATTCATTCGAAAACGACATTAATTTTCATTTTTATACTCAACGTTCCATGCGTAGAATTATTTTTTCTCTGATTTTTTTTAACCATAAAAAGGCTTGTTAACAAGTTTTAAAATAACTTTCTTTGCGGTTTACACAGTGCAGTCATAAATAAATGAATTAAAATACCAGAGAGCCTTTCCTAAAAGTTTCGATAACGTTCGCTTTGTTTCTTCATAGACTTATATCTTTTTTTATGTGAAAATGAACAATCTACATAACTAAACGAAAGACTTTCATAAAAGCTTTCAAGTGTAATATGGAATATACTATATGGAAATATGTTAAACTGGGAAAAGCCGTTTAAATAAATTTACATTGCTTTGTTCGACAAAACATATTGCCCGTTTGCAAAATGCAAAACAAACTTTTTCTATTTTATGAAGTTTGTCTTTGCTTAGGACATATTTTTTTTTACTTTTTGTATAATCTCTGAAAAGAATGATAGCTAACAGCTAACATAATGTCAAGCTAAATTAAAGAAAACAATATGCTATGCAAACAGATAAAATATTGAGTATGTGGAGTTTAGTTTTTCCTATGAATTTGGAAGAGGTTTTACTTGGTACTTTATTTTTGAAATTTTAGTTGCGAAACAAAAAACTGCTAAGTATAAGAACATACATAAATCAACTGTAGTTGCGTCGAGGAGGGAAGTGCAAATGGGGATTTAGCTTTTACTAAGCAAATTTTCCAATTCAACGCTTAAGCATTTTCGGTAATTGCATTAATTGTCTCCAAAAGTACCTACTGGATCAACGAATTTTATTTGTCTCTAATTAATTAGCATATAATGATTGTATCGCCTTGTTCTGCTAACTTGAGGCATTTTGGCCTAAACGTGGTTATTGCTAGTTTTCATCAAAACCGCCGATTTAGACAAATGTAAATCCATATTAAAATAAGAATTACTGGCAACGTAAATTAGAAAATTAGACCTACAAATTTCAAATATTAATTTATATAAAACATTATAACTATAGCAACAGTATCTGCAGTATCCTTGCTATTATGATAATAGCACCTTATATTTTAACCAAAATTTCATCAAATGTATGGTGTTCTGAAAGCCAGGATAGAAATGTTCTTAGCTTTCTCTTAAACTTAATTTGATTTGTCTTAATTGAAAACAAAAGGATTTAGAATCTTATTTTATTTTGATTAACTAATTGATGCGCAAAATAAGTACCTAATTTTAGCTGGAAAACTGGGCCATTAATCTAAATTAATGCAAGTAAAAGATACAACAAAAAAGGAAAAGTTCTCTAATAACAAAGATACCCCTATATCTAAAAAAAAAACAAAAAAAAAAAAAAAAAAATGCACGACTGGATCGTACGGACTTGCTCTTGTAGCTAACAACTTTTGTGTCGCTAACCACTGACGCAGTTAGTAGGTATACGTAATCTAGTTATCCTATTTAGGTTTAAAACCGATGTATGTCCTGTGGAATACATGATTCAAGGAATGGTTATATTGACCTACCTACAAATGTATATTTAAATGGATTTAAATTATGTAAATTAGGAGGGTAATGTACATAGATGGCACATAGGTATGTAAATATATGTACATATTTATGTATATATTATAAACGGTGTACATATTTATGTATATATTATAAACGGTGATTTTGTAAGAGCTTGGTTTTTGAAAATTCAAAAAAACACAGAAACTTGTAAAAAGTGAATGAAATTTTTATTTGGATCGATAAATCAATTTCTGCCATTTACTTTTTAAAAATAATTTCACTTAAATATTGCCCGCGGCTACGCTTTAGGTGGTCCATTCTGAAGGTCCAATTTTGGCAAACTTTTTCACACAGTTCGGCCGGAATCTCACCAATGACGCGTTCAATGTTGGCTTCCAAGGCAGCAATCGTGTTTGGCTTGTCCCCATAGATAATAGACTTAACATAGTCCCACAAAAAATAGTCTAACGGGGTCAAATCACATGATCTTGGTGGCCAATTGACTGCGCCAAAACGTGAGATCAACTGCTCACCAAATTCGCCTCTCAATTGATGCATGGTTTCGCGTGCAGTGTGGCATGTGGCACCGTCCTGTTGGAACCACATGTCGACCGAGTTCAATTCTTGCATTTTCGGCAAAAAAAATCTGTTATCATCGAACGGTACCTTTCTCCATTGACCGTAACCCTGCGGCCTTCATCGTCCTTGAAGAAGTACGGCCCAATGATGCCGCCTGCCCATAAACCGCACCAAACAGTGTATTTTTCGGGATGCATTGGTAGCTGCTGAATTGCCTCTGGCTGCTGTTCACTCCAAATACGGCAATTCTGCTTATTCACGTATCCATTTAGCCAAAAATGAGCCTCGTCGCTGAAGACAATTTTGCGATAAAAGCTTGCGAAACACATTTTTCACAGAGCACGAATTTTGATAATAAATTTCAATAATTTGCAAACGTTGTTCAGGCGTAAGTCTATTCATGATGAAATGGCAAACAATACTGAATCGAAATGTCAAATGTTCGTGGAATTTGTCATGTGTGATCTGTCAAAAATATAAACGTCAAAAACCAAGTAGCAAAAAATTACATATGTTACATATGTATAATAATGAAAGTGAATGGTGTATAGGTGGGTACAAATAGTTTTTTCAACTTATAAAAACTGCCGAAACCATCACTTTAATCAGTTTCTCGAAAAAAACGAAGAACGCCATTAGATGCCACAGACGGATTTTGATGAAATCCTGTTTTTTATTTTTAGTTTTTTGAAAACAATTGTTTTCTGAAATTTTGGTATTCAGTTTTTTAGAGTTTATTAATATGCATGTGCTTATAAAATTTAAAATTATTTTTTTTAGGTACCGTTAGTAGAGTTTCCCGTAACTTGGTTCAGTTTAGATGATAGCTATTGGCAACAAAAAAATTCTCAAAAATGTTTATAAAAATCGTCGGAGCCGTTTTCGAGAAAAATAAGATTTTCTTAAACGGTTATATGGCAGGTACCGTTATTTAGGCCTAAAATAAAATTTCAATTTCCCCTCTGAGGAATGCAAAAAGAATCACACATGACAATTCGCTTAAGCAGTTTAGGCTGTAGCTCGTTATTATAGGTGTTCGAGATTTAAATATATCTCTTTCGGCTGTTTTGGTCGTAATGTTTTTTTCATGAAACAATTTCATTTCCTTTCCCGACGTTTCGACGGTGGTTGCCGTCTTCTTCAGGGGATTTTTTTTTAACAAAAATAAACTGAACATATTATAAACATAAGAACATTCAGTGTAAAATTTTGGCAAATTTACATTTAGTACGTATTACAGATAAACATAAATAATACAATGAAAGACAAATATAAAGCAATGTTTAAAAAAAAAAAATGTTTGATCAAAAAAAACAATAAAAAAACACTTCGATTGAAGTTTAGTCGGCTTTAAATTGTATACCGCTTGGAGACATGATTCTCCCTTTACAAGATTTC
The DNA here is from genome assembly GCA_910595825.1 of Philhelius pedissequus. NCBI lineage: Eukaryota > Metazoa > Arthropoda > Insecta > Diptera > Syrphidae > Philhelius > Philhelius pedissequus. The sequence continues at coordinate 73,746,846 of OU343160.1, read as the reverse complement.
CAATCTGTCAAAATCTGGTTTGTGTCCACGCTCAATGTAGTGTCAGACCAATGCTATCTTCCCAGTACTTTTTAAATTAATGTCGGATTTGTGGTTGGAAATTCGTTGGCGAAGAAGTTGTTTCGTTATACCGATATAGGAAAGATTGCAATTTTCTTCCGCATTGCCACGACAGTTAATTTTATGGACTACGTCTGTGCACTTATCCTTTTCCGTTTTTGTTTACATGTTGGTGAAAAGAGGTGCTAGCGCCCTATTGGATTTATACGCTAAACTGACGTCAATGTAGCTCGTTCTACATACAGGCGGACAGACTGGCAGACAGATAGACAGACATTTTTTGCTGATCACTTTTTTAGACTTCTCTATGATCGTAATGTCATGTTTGATTGTTAGTTTTTTTTTTTTTTATTTTACGAATGCATAACTTGCCTTATAATTACCTATAATCGCAAGTAAAAAGTAAAAACAAGTAGAAAACGATAACATCCTTTTAATGAAAAAAGAAATATTATTTAATTGCATTTTTTCACTGGACTCTCTGGAGCATAAGTATACACCAAGCACATTAATCCTAAGGTAGATTGTTTTTTTTTTTTAATGTTGTAATCAAAATTAAAATCTCTTGCCTTTCTGCAGGATTTTCTTATAGAAATAACTCGTGTTTATGTTTGTTTAGGTACTTTTTTAATTACAATAAGGACCAACAGAAATACAGTCGAACTTCGAAAACTCAAACAATCACTTGCCAAAAAAATAATTCGAGTTATCAAGACTTCGAGTTATCAAGTAAAACAGAAAATTAATATAAATTACGTAATATTTATTTGCGAATAAAAAAGTACTTGTTGTTGTGATTATTTAAAATATTCTGTTATACTTGACTGATGAATGGATTTGCCGGAATGCTATATTTAAAAGCCACATCCTTCTTTCTTGACCCACTCGCCACCCCTTTTATTAATTTGAATTTATCTTCGATGTTTTTAATGTTCGTTTAAGGACATATCCAAGTTAGGTTTACTTTTAATAAAAACTTCACACTGCACTGTTAATATCTACGTCATTTTTTTAAATTTTTTATTTCGTCTTTTTTTTAATTATTAAAATTAGACTTTGAATTCGTATTATAATGCATACGTATATCAACCTAATAATGTGTGTTCTAACACCGGAACATGACAGCTTTTACTCACACTTAACGGAATCACAATTTTCAACACACACATGTGTATACAAGGTCATAGAACATACAACCACAGTACCCACAAATGAAATGCATTATGAAACTCCACAGAATTTGATAATTTCCCTAAAAAATCGACTTATGGAAGGTGACGCCAAATATTATCATCGAGTAATCAAGAAATTCGAGTTATCGAGACATTCGAGTCATAGAAGTTCGAGTTATTAAACAAAAATTACATGTAACCTTCAGGCTTCGCGCTTTGCCAACCACTTTCATTCGAGTTATCAAATATTCGAGTTATAGAAGTTCGACTGTATATGAATTTGTGTTATAGGTAACTTTTGTTTGTTAATTCGTATTGTAAAAAAAGAACGTATATACAGTACCGGTAAAAAAAATAGCACCACTGGTACAAGTTTCATTTTAATTTCTTTAAATGAGTGATGGAAAAATATTTACATTAAATATTATTATGTTATTGTTTGAACTATCACCTCTCTCTATTGTATATCTCTGGCGTTGAAATGGTAACGGTTCTTTTCTTGCAAGGCCATAATGGCGAAAATCCCACTTCTTGTTCGGTAAAAATAATAGCACTGATCGCAGTTTTCGTTACAAAAAAAAATATTTTTTCTTGTGCATATTTTAAGGTAAGGCTGTCAAGTGTTAGAATTTGCTTATATTTAATTGGTATCTTCATTTAACACACAAAATGTACAGTTTTTCAAAGAAAATGGGTCGTGGAAAGCATTGTACCAAAGAAAAACGGTTAATTATTAAAAAAAAATGATCTCGGAACGTAAAACGTATGGAGAAGTTCGACGGTTTGTGCGTTGTTCTAACAAAATGATTCGAAATGCAATAATATACACACCTAAAACCGAATCTCGTAGACGAAAACCTGACGACAACTCTCATCAGGCACCAAGCCCGAGAAAGCCATAAAAATCCCTTTAAGCCTGCAACTGAACTAAAAAAATGGCTGCATATTACAGCTTGCGTGGAAACCGTTCGCCACAAATTGAGGGAACATAATTTACCTGCTTGTAGTCCAAGAAAAGTTCCCCTTTTAACTGAAAACATGGTAAAAAGGGTTTAATATTTGCAAGACAGAGTTTGAATTTGCCAGTAGAGAAATGGCGCAACCTTCTATGGAAATATGAAAGTAAAATCGTATTGTTTGGCGGTAAAGGATCTCGTTCCTACGTGAAAAGACCCACGAAAGCGGAATATAATCCCAAATAAAATAAAGTATTTAAGCACGGAGGTTCAAGCATAATGCTGTGGGCTTGTTTTTCCTACTATGGAGGTGGACCCATATATTGGATTAAACCCATCATGGATCAACACGTTTAGGTTAGTATACTAGAAAACGTTATTTTCCCTTATGCAGAGGAAGAGATGTCCCTTTTCTGGATCTTCCAACAGGACAATAACCCCAAGCACACCAGTAAGAAGGCTAAAAAATGGTTTGGACATCATTCAATTAATGTGATGGAGTGGCCAGCGCAATCGCCTGACCTATATCCGATTGAAAATCTGTGGGCTGATGTGAAAAAGCAATCTCTGAAACCAAACCGACCTATAACACAGAACTCTTGGCTGCAGTAAAGGTCTCCTGGGGGAATATTTCGGTAAAAAGGTGCCAACACTTGGTTAACTCAATGATCAGACGTTATGAAGCAGTAATAGCCAAGGCTATTCAACGAAATATTAATTTTGCTGGACTACACCTAAAGAATAAAATCATAGAAAAAGATTTTTTATTTTTATGATGTTTTAGTTTTAAGTTGTGTGATGAACAAAAGGTGTTCTTTTTTTACCGCTTATTTATTTGAGTTTTTCGAAAAAAAATTAATTTTTTTAATAAGTTGATGAATAAAAGTTGGAATTCTTTTTAAATGTGAATTTTTGGACTTAATATAAGCTTTTCGCATATTCAAAATGTCCCTCAAAATATTGACTTAAACTTCATATTTAAATGAAATCTGGTTCTCGTAATGGTGCTATTTTTTTGACCGCAGCTGTATGTGCATACCTACATAAATGTGGAATTGTGCATGTATACACAGCTTAATTTAACAATTGTCCTATTGCCACGGCAGGAAATATAAAAAATGGTACTTAAGAGTTTTAGATGCTTGTCTCAAATATAACTTTCTCTATCTGTTTTTAACCCCAAAATTTCTCGAAAAAGGTTTTAACGACCATGTACTAATATATCTGTTGGTACTACCTAACATCAAATCTGATTATAAATTTATTTTGTTTAATACTTAAAATGACCATACATCATTTTTTTTGAGAAAAATAATTAAGAAATTTTGTATATACAAAATTAATTAAGAAACGAACAAACATATTATATTTAGGCGTTTTTTACAAATAATCTAGTGCTCACGATATGTGATCGAACATAAGAGCAAGTACGTGCGATTCAGTCGGGCATTTTATATTTATAACAATTATAATACAATTATTGTAACCAGACCTGAAACAATTAGTTTCAGTTAGAAAGTTATAGATTCATTCGACAGCACCGAGAGGAGACTAGCAAGACTAGCTTCTGAAAAGTGCGACCTGATATCTGAAAACAAAACTTATTCGGTAGTTCAAACTTTAAATGAATTCAAACCAAGGACACGGTAAGAAATGCAATAATTTATACTTGGCGGATATGAGTTTCGGTGTGTTCGTGTCAATTTCACATCAAAGACAATTAAACACAGAGGATTCCAGCATAATGGTTTGTTCATGCTTTTTATGTTATGGTCTGGGGTGATTCAGTATGCAGGGATCAGTTCGGTGGTAAAAAACATCTCAATTGTAATTAAATCCGACCACACTACTTAGTGACTACAGACTACAGGGTTTCTCAAACGTGGAGTTAAATTCTTTTAGACTTCTTCTTTGCGAGTGTTTTTTTTATTTGAAAAAAAAATATCATACGAAAAAATGATCACGCTAGAAATATATCAAGCGAAATAAAATTATCTTGCAAGATACATATCACCCTAAAAAATATATCATGCGATAAGAAATTATAATGTCAAAAATATATCATGTAATGTTAGTAAAATATCATGCGAAGAAAATATAATGTATTAATATATCTTGCGCGGAAAATATCAAATTAGAAATATATCATGTGGAAAATTATCTTGTAAAAAAATTCTTATGAGAATTTTGAAAAATTATATATTTTTCGCATGTTATATTTGTTTAGCATGATTAATTTTTTGCAAGATATATTTATAGTATGATATATTTTTTGACATTATGTTGATTTCGCATGATATATAAACCCGCATGATATATAACTCGCATGATATATAACTAGCAGGATATATTTTTCGGCAGTGTATTATTCTCGCATGATATACTTAAGCAAAATCTCGCAAGATATATTTTTTTACATTATATTTTTTTACTTATGATATATTCATAATAATCATATAAATGCTATGTGGAACTGATTTACGATCAACTTCATTTTGAATAAGATACACGAGCTTTCTTGTACATTTTACGGATGTTACTCGGTGAATGCCAACCAACAGTGTAACAGTGTAACAGTGTAACAGTGTGAGTGTGACATAAAATTAGAGCTTGTGCGACTTCCAGAAATTTGTTGTTTGATTTAGCAGCCCCCCAACCGGGGCGGAATATTTAAAACCTTAAGGCCGAACAACTGTCATAAAACTGTTATAACTGTCATAACGGTTATAAATTAGCATTTCCCTAGGCTCGTCTATATTTTATATGAATTCATGTTGGCTTTTTTTCTTTAAAAGTTAATAAACAAACAATCGAATGTTCCGACATGATATTTTTCTCGGCATGGTATTTTATTATTAAATAAACATTCATAATTGTTATCTAATAACACAAAATTTTGCAATATATCTGACATTTTAATATTTTTTCAATAGAAGAACTTGAAGTTGTCAGTCTTTTTACTTACGATATTGTATAGGTACTATAGGACAAGTTTTGCATTTGGAAAAAAATTAGAACTCGAGATTTTAACCAAACTTGACATTACGATGATAGGCAAAACCAAAAAAAGTGGGTCTCCCAATTCCGTCTTTCTGTCTTTCCATCTGTCTGTACAACGCTTTACATCCTAAACTGCTGAAGTGATTTTCTTCAAACTTGTTATTTAAGTGTTTTTGTGATTGTCTAAAATAGATTCTTGAATGGTTTTTTTTGGCCGAAACTAACGGTGGCTGCCATAGAATATATCTACCGTCTTAATTGTCTCGAAAACGGCTTTACCGGTTTTGATTTAAACTACTATAGATATAGCCTATATTTTGGTAAACTTTTGTTTTACATATTTTGTTATTAATGGTACTTGCTATACAATATTTTTTTTTAATTTGGACCTTCTTATAAACGACTCAACGGATTCCGATCACCATTTTTATGTAAGAGGTCCTTTGAATTTATAATAATACTGCATACCAAAATGTTCGAAAATTTTTTTTTTTGGATTCTTGAAAAAAAAAATCTGTTTTTTTGACAATTTGTTAGGAAAAAATTAAAGAAATTTTCTATATAACAAATTAAGTAAAAACATATTGAGTTGTTTCGACTAAAAATCTTGTGCTTAAGATGTAATCGATAATAAGTGCAATGTGCAAGTACGCGCCATCCAGTCGTGCATTTTAGTTTTACTAGTTAAGTTAAGTTCAGTAAGGTTTTTATTTAGTCATTATCGATTTTTCCGTAACCAAATTACAAAAACAATATAGCTTGGCTTTTGCCGTCTGCCAGCTATAAAATATATTATTTTAATTATTTATTTAGGTCCAATTATTGACAAAATCAGTTAAGTAGTCAGTTAGTACATATTCTCGAGATAGAGCAAACATCAATTTTTCAACAGTCAGATACAACTTAATATAGAAATAAAGTTATCTGCTCATTTTAGAACGGAATAAAGAGTGATATGAGGAATAAAACAAATTGCTATTTTCGATGTCAAAAACACACAAAGCTATTGCCTTGAAATAAAAGTTAAACAAAAATTAATTTCTATGAAAAGTCCGATACTCGAAATAGAAGTGACTTTCGAATTAAATTATTCTATAGATTGTTTTTTCTTGATTGAAAAATTTTATGTTGTTATCCCGTTGTTTAACAGTCAAGTAAGTTTATTTCTCAGGCAACTAACTGGATGTTTATCTGGAGATTGAAAAATCGGCTCTTAGTGATTTTATAAAAGCAAATTATTTTCTATCAATTATAAGATTAAGGGTACATCATGTATTTTTGTATAAGAATGGGTAATTATGTTTTAAAAATTTCATTCCATAATTCTTTTTCTATAATCTAAAGCAGTTTTGGAAAAGCTAAACAATTTGCCAACATCAATGCCATTTAACATACTAATGGTTTCTTCTTTCTCAAGGTAGTATTTTCCAAAAATATGGTGTCTTGTTTCACGTAGTATAGGACATTTTCCAATAAAGTGTAGACCGTCTTCGCGTACTCTTAAATTGCATAATTCACACCATGGCAGGTCGTCCCTATGTGTCATGTAGTTGAGCTTTAAAATTTCTCCACAAATCTTCATCATCATTGAGATTTCTTGCACATTATGTTTATCGTGAAAATAATTCTTTTCTTTGAAGATTCCGCTTCATATCTGTATTTCGCTGCATACATCTTATCTACTTTTTCGATTAACTCATACAACACAGGTCTCCAGTTTTCCAAGTTTTCTATGCTCAAATCTACTTCCATCCTACATTGAAGAGCAAGATCCAACCATTCCTCGTACCAGCTTGTTTTGCTGGTAATTGTCCTTAAAGTTGCCTTTTTTGGAAGACGTGCATTACCTTAAGGATGTAGTCCACATGTAGTTTAAGTGTTTTTATAAGCAAGGGTGAAATACCAGTTTCTATCATCAGCATATAATTCGGCGTATTAGAAGGGAGCTGAAAAATGCTTGATGTAAAATCTCAAAAGTTTTTCTACCGTTTCGTACTGCTTATATCCCATACCTGTGCCGCGTAAAATAAGACTGACTCGGCGACTGCTTCAAAAACTTTATATTTGCTGCTATGGGGAATAAAACGATTGGCGAAAAATCCTTTCCATGTGGCGTTGGTTGCAGCTTTGACAATTATTCCTGTAGATGTCTTTACATGCTAAAGCTCTTTGTTAAGTGCACACCGAGGTATTTTTACTCGCCCACCATTTCCAACTCCACATCATTGTAATGCCAAAATAGTAGTTTTTCTATTTTAAGCATTTTAACTTCTTTAAGTTTATTTTCCACTAAGTCACTACAAAATAACACAAAATATAATTCCTAAGTGCTATTGCGATAGGTAGACATTATGAATACTATAGTGGAGAACTAGCTTCCAACGCGTGCCTACCATTATTTTTAGCCCTTGGAGAAATACATAATCCTTTTATTTCGGGTAAAATATGACATTCATTCTGCGAGGAAGTGGAAAATGCTTTCAGCTACATTTAGATTACAGAGAATACAAAGTGTCATTGGCACAAAATTGAGGTATAGCGACTCAGTCTTCAATTTGAAAATACTCAGTGCTTATTTCATAGTTAGTTAAATTGTTATTTCTCTTTGTTATAAGAACCTTGAATATTTAACATTTCTGGGAATTAAAGTATTCTAATTTTGCAAAATGTATAGAAAAAATAACTTTGTAGGCGTACATATTTTGCATCGATACGACGAGTATCAATGTTATTTTATTTTTCGGAGAAAATAAATTATTCTACTGTTATACTGGCAGCCACATAAAGACTTCAATAAAACGATATCGGCGTATAAGAAGGGACACACAATTTTCAAAAAAGTTCACCTTTCAGTCATTGACTCGATTTCTTACTAAACTCAACACTTGCGAAAATATAAATTATTTTTTAAACTAATTTTTTCCACTGCATACTTCACACTGTTATCTACACATAAAATCGAACAGAACTTATAAGGTACTGCACAAAAACAATTTAATTGACTATTTCTTAAAATTGATTGCTTATTTCATATTATGATGAACATTACTGCGAACATCCTCCATTGGAGATTTCCATTCATGAGCAAAAAATCGATAATGCTATTGAGAAAGATTTTTTGGCGGAGGATGTGAGGAATTTGATGTTCGCTCGCAGGGGCCAAATCGATTTAACCTAATAATGAAATAAAAATTTGAGAAGCATAATATAATCTCGTGCAAAAAGTCGTAATTTAGTGAATTCTTAAGAGCTGTACATGATATCCGTATAAGATGTAATCACACTGCTTCACATGGTGAGAAGCAGTTGGAGTTGGGTAAGCCATACCTAATACAATGATACTTCTAAAAATAATAGCTCGTTAGGAAGTTTTATTGGGTTCAATTAAATTTGATATCCCAAAAACTTTTGCAAGAAACCACCCCAATGTGTGCTTGCCTTACGAATATATGTGATTAAATGTTAGTATTCTTCGAATAGGTATATTAACTTTATAAGTTTGTAGTTATTATCAGATATTTGAAAATATAGAAATGTTTCAGAAACACACAAAGTTAGAAAAGAAACACCAAGAAAGGGTTCATCAATAGGGACGAGTCTTATCTACTGTTGATTTTTCTGTTTTTATGTTTAAACACTAAAGGCGAGTGTGTTCGCTGACTTGGTACTTGAGTGGTTTGAGGAGGATAATCTAGAAGGACGAAGCCTATTATTGAATGGACATCAATACAAGTTCTAGTCTCTAAACAGACAGCTGTCACTTAATTGAAGTTTTATTGGAAATTAACTGAAAGGTAAATCAAGAAATATCTCTCATTTCAAAGGTTTCAATGGTTACGTTTAAAACAAAAATTCAACTGCATTCATTAAACGGTAATTTGAGCAGCAAGGAAACTAATTTATTTTTAACTTTGAACCTTATTTCGAATACTTTGTCGAGTGTACATAATTATCTGTCTAAAATTAGAAGAGGAAATAATTGTTCGTTACATTATTCTCAAGCTAAAATTTGAGGGTTCTTGTAAAGTTATTAAGTTGTTTGAACATTTTTTGGGAACATTAAAATTTAAGCCGAGAAATATTCGTGTTTTGGAAAAAATCAATTCCCAAATTAAAGAATTTATTTTATTTGATTGCATTCCTTTGAATTATGAAAACAATCGTTTTACAATGAACGAATGATTTTCTTTTCAGGGACCAGCAGTTTGCTGTGACATAGTGTCAGCAGCCTACAGTGCTTAATTTAAATATAATATTAATTTTTCAATAACTTGACATTATCATAATCGTATAAGGCTGCTGCATTATTGAGAAATTAATCAACAACAAAATATGTTGAATCAGTTGACCAAGAAGGTAGTTCTTTTGCGATGGGTAAAAAAAAGTACCCATTTTGTCTAAAGTCATAGAAAACTAAAATTTTCAAACAGCATGAAATAATTCTATTGTTAAGAATCTTAGGGAAGCTTTTTGAAAGAACTGTATTAACAAGAAATTTTCAAAAAGGGTATTCAGTATTCATGCAACGATATAATTTTTCGCCAGACGTTTGCATGAACACCCGACATCCCCTTAAAAATACTTCCATAAATGTGGGAAATAATGAGCTGTTCTTTAAACTAAGTTTATGAGGTTTATTTCTATGAGTACTCTTTCTACCTTCAATTCGTGAGATAAATTTATCTATTTTGCGGAATATTTTTCCCATACAAACTTTGACAGTTAATTTCTGCGTAGTTAAAATCATCTGGTTTCTGAGGTTTATCTGGGTTTTCTACCGTTGCATGAATACCCTTATTAACACTAACTTATTTGGGTTAAACAATATTAGGCAGAAATATATTTGTGAAAAAATCTGTCGGCTGATAAAAACACAATTCACAATAATGAGCCAAACTGCTTATTCTTCTTTGAAAATCAGCAATGAAATAAAACCAAATTTTTTACGATGACTCTGAAATCAATAATTTCCAGAATCTTATTTAAGCTAAATATATGTGGTTAGATAATAACAACTTTTGTTCGATTATTGAAACCAATACAATGCAACACGGATATAAGTAACTCTTAAAATCCAAGAAATTTCTTTCTTATATCGGAGTTTTTCTTATATCCAAACGACGGATATAAGAAACAAAATTTTTTACATAAGAAATACGGATATAAGAAAGACAATTTCTTTAGAAAAAAACTATGGGCACAGAAAAATATTTTGTACGTGTATCTGCAAAATTTCATGAAAACGAAGAAAAGTCCATACAAACCTTATATGGATAATGAATGTACCTATGTTCATATGACAACTTCATCTATAATATTGTTTAAGCTAAGAAGCTTTAATCTTACAAAGAAACAAAAATATACTCCTCTTCAACAAGTAAGACAAATAAAATAAATAAGTCTTCTCTTCAAATAAATAATATAAAAAAAATTTTGTGAGCCTATGCAATTAAGGTTGATACATATCTACATATAAATGTACAGGAACATTAATCGTCGAAACACACCCAAGTAACATTTTTCCTCTCATAACATTCTCCAATAACCTAATGAGGTAAATTTAAGGGAGCCAAAATAATCTTGAAGAATTCTTCTAGATTATTACACTACTGTTAAAAGCGTTAAATGGCGTAGTAATGCGAGCCTCTCTATACTCCCTACCAGAGTTGTATTCTTCTTATGGGATGACAGATATAGGATATTGAAAAAGGCCTCTTATATGACTCTAATAAAGCTCTACTAAATCTTGTTGTGAGAAAGCATTACTTGCAATGGGAGTTGCTAAAAGAGAATGGCGAAAATAAGAAGAGAAAGGAGAATAAACCTTAGGAAAATTATATCTTTCTCATTAATTTTTTTTGAAAGAAGCAAACTCTTTTAAAGTTTTTGCGTGTATATGTCATGGCTAAAGACTGATGGGCTTGATATGTATTTGGGATAGTATTTATTTTGTAAAATTGTATCTACTAATTTATAGATTTTAATTCGAAAAAAAACAAAGCGCCTTCAAAATAATACATATTTAAATTATTAAATTTATACTTTTTATCAAGGATAGGGTTACCTTGGATACTCTTCGGAATCAATTAATTTTAGAAATTATAGTGGAATGCTAAATACATACAAATTAACTTGTGTTTCAAATTAAATCTGAAAAGCAATTCATATGACACACTAAGAGCCTTAATGCTGCATTTACACAAATGACAAAATGTAATTGTTGGTAGATATTTTAATGTCATTTGTAACATTTTTCATCTCACAAAAGGTTTCAATAGAGAAACGTCGAAAAGATAAAGTAATACCCATTTTGATTGTTAAATATTTTGTATCGAGATTAAAAAGAATCTTTTACATGTTATTGTTTTACCATTTATCTTTGTGATATTTATAATGCACATAAATTAAATAAAGGGTTTTTAAAATAAATAATTTTTAGAATTAATTTAAACATATCCACATTTTGTATGTGTGGTAACCCTCAAAATACTCAGAGAATATTTTCTGCGTACTTAAATATGGCTGCTGTTGAAATGGGAGAATCCTTGAATAATTACAATAAGACCATTATAAGAGTTTGGTTTCTTCTAGTTTTACTCACGCTCACTCTCATTTACTAAGTTTATATTAAGTCTTCTTATGGGAATATTCATTATGTTATGGGATTATTTAAAAAAAGCGAGCGAGATAAAAAAATACATATATATTGAACTACTAATCACGGACGTAGTAAAGGAAGGGGGCCTCAGCTACAAAAGTAAAACATGAATTTGTTTGTATCATAGCACGACACTAGAAGAATGCAAATTTATTACAGTTGAAAGTGTGAAATATTCCATTGAAAGTGTGAAATATTCAATTATTTATCAAAATATCGAGCCCAATATTTTTGTAAATTTGATTTACAATATTATAAAAATGTTTCTTTTTTGATGACATGTTTTAGTCGACTGCGACGATCAATTTTCTAATAAAATCCACAGATCTTTAACAACAAATGTTGAATGCTTCGTTATTTGATGTGTGTTAATTTTTGGTCTCGAAACACTTCCATTTTCAAATATTTGAAAAAACCTTTAGAATAATAATCACTTTTCGGAAAATTAAAACAGACAATTCACACCCATTTAATAATCTTGACTACGTCCCTGACTTGGCGTGTGACGAGTAAATATGTGATTCCATGTGCCAATTCGAAAATGCAAGAATCCTGTAATAAAATGTTGTATACCTTAAATTGTATAAGGTTCGTTATAGAATTTTAAAATAGCTTAGACTCCGATAAGTCAGTTGTTATGGGATTGAAGATATACATATAGGCGTTTACATTTCGTAACAAGATTTTTATAAACCTCTAAATTCTTGGAATATTGTTAAAGGAGGCAAATTTGTTTTGTATAAGATTTAAATTATTTGAAAATTGTAGATAGCTAAGTTCTTATAAAAAAACGTTATGAGAATAATTTAAGTTTCGTAACAAGAAATTAACTCTAAGGATAATAAAGATATTTAAAATAGGCTTACAATATTGTTTTTGAGATTTTGGGAGCTTAACTCTGAGGAGTATGTTAGTTCGGCAACCGGCAGAAAGAAGTCAAGCGCAAATGTCCGAATTACATTTGTTTACATTGTTGTCTTTATCACTATGAATAGATGTGAAATCTAACAACAATATGTGGTGTAGTGGATATACACACAAATGCAAAAATATCAGTTTCATAACGGTTATAGCTTGTAGGCAAACACAAATAGCTGCATAAATGTTCAATCTTTGTGTTGCTCATTTGTGGTAAGAACATTCGTGGCCTTTCCAATTTTCCGCTGTCATTCCTTTGGAAAGTGGAAACATGTAATGAAATTCTTAACACAAAAATGCATATTCAAAAGGTTTTGGCACAGGTTTGTCTGACAAACTAAATTTCTTATAAGCGTACTTTTTGTTCTAAGAATTGGTTTTGGTGTGTAAGAAATGCTCTCTTATAACAGTGTTTTTCTTATATGCGAGTTTCTTATAAACGATTGATTTCGAAAGAAATATAAAGAAAAGGGAACGGTGTATCTCTTATATGAGTGCTTCTCTTATCCGTAAAATACTGTAATATAAACTAGAATGTGAGCTAAACAAAATCAGTTATGAAACATAAATAATTTGTTGTTAATATTAAAAAGTTGATACAATCAAAAAATCTAGACATTTTAAATGTTATTTTAAGAACATTTTCACTAACAAGTTGCTATAAAATGTTATCTACTAATCCCAACCAAGACTGGCACTACACCCTTTTTAATCAAGTCAAAAACTTCAAACTCCAAATATTTTGCTAAGCCGGCCAAACACAGATGTCTCACCAAATTTCAACTCTTGAGCATAAGTGGTTTCTGAGATATAAGGCCTCGAAAATCACAACAGCCGTAACTGACTGTAAATATAAAATTTGTGATTTTCCATTCAGGAGCGTGGTATCCGGCCGCTTTCTCAGAATTGTTTTCAGTTATATTGAGAACTATTCTTCAGTGTACCCTTATGAGCTTACTTACAATCGTTTTTTCGAAAGACAATATAAAGGATGCCAAATATAATTCGTATAACTTTGTTGTATTGAATTGAATGGAAGATGTGCAGGTGATAGATTGGAAGAATATACTTTTATTCGCTCTTCTGCTCACTCCGTTATTGACTATTGTGTTGCTGCAGGGGCCTGGTTAAACAAAAAATTGGATTTTGAAATTGGTGTTAAAACATTTTCCGAACACATGCCATTGATTCTGTCCCTAAAGAGTAACTCACCAGCCCCTCATGTGGACTTTAATCTTCCTCCAAAGATTAAGTGGAACGTCAAACGTTGCAAGGAATATCAACGAAACCTGAACATGTAACTTAGTTCTCTCAATAATCTGACCCCGGCCCCAACAATGGAGGAATTACATGATATTGTGAGAAAGGCAAAACAACGTCAACCAAGTTCTAAAAAACCTGCCAAAGTTTATAAGGAAAAGTGGAAAAGTTCTTTCGCATATCTTGAACTATTTAGGAAACACAACAACACAGAATTTCAACAATGGTACGCAAAGCATAATAAAGTCTACAAAACCTTGTGTATACAAAAGAAAAAGGATTACCACATGAATATCATCGCATCTTTATCAAATGTTAAGTCATCTGCCGAATTTGGCAAGTAATGAAACATGTCAGCGGATCAAATCTTACAATTGGATGTCAACTGAAAGCAGCGGAGTTGAAAAACTATTTTTTCTCGCTGTTAAATACTGAGATTACATCTGTCAGGAATCAATACGCCATGCCATATGTTGAGGCCATCTTTTTAGATTCCAACTTCGCCCTAGAAGAACTCCTCTTCGTATTAGACAGAGTTCGATTTAAAAAAGCCGCAGGACCAAACAGAATCCCATACGAGTTCTTTAAATTCGCTTCTCTAGATTTTATAATAAGTCTCAAAAACTGTTACAATGATATATCCAATTCGCGTGCTATCCCAACAACATTCTTGTCTTCAATAATATTCCCACTATTCAAGAAATGAGATGCCTTAGAATTCGAAAACTACCGGGGGATTTTATTCTTGAACAAATGTTTCACCAGTTTGATATTCCATAGACTTGTCACCTGGACAAATGAGAAATCCGTGTTGAGTGAGTTTCAAGCTGGGTTTCGAACTGGTTACTCCACGGTCGATCAAGTATTCCTCTTGGTAAACATAGCAGAAAGAAATTTAATTATCTTAAAACCTGGTCAACCTTTTTTGAAACTGTCGGAGAAAAAATAAACTTTAGTGCAGGAAACATTCTCGATCTTAAAAAAACTCTCTACACCGTTTTATCAAAAGTGGACACAAATCATCGTGAGGAATGTATAAATCAGGGTAGAGCATCTCAATGCAGGGAGTACTATAGTAAGCTTCAGTTCAATCTTGGCGCAGCAAACTATTTCCATGACGAAATCACAACAGAATTGATATCTACAGTTTTCCGTGCGAGAGGAGAAATGCTTTACCTAAATTTTTTACCACATAGATCAGATCTGCCTCTTCAATGTGAGTTATGTAACACAAAGGAAACAGAAGACATTTTTCATTTTTAGGGTTCGTGTCCAATCCATAGAGAACATCGGAGACTAGTTATCGGCACAAACTATATTGAAACAGAAGACGTTGTATGTATTCTGAACGGTTCTAATGGCTGGGATAAACTGTACATCT
Organism: Philhelius pedissequus; assembly: GCA_910595825.1. NCBI lineage: Eukaryota > Metazoa > Arthropoda > Insecta > Diptera > Syrphidae > Philhelius > Philhelius pedissequus. The sequence goes on along the minus strand of OU343160.1, from coordinate 73,731,441 downwards.
TCATCAAATCTGCCTCCGCTTACAGACAGATGATTATATCAGAAAATCTTTAAATATAAAACATTATGCATTTCAAATACTCCGTTCTTAACCTTTTAAATTTATAACTTTTCATTAAATTGTTCAATTAATTACTTTTTGAAATTCTTTGTTCATAAATTATAAATCATGCTTTATTGAATTTTCATTATTTTCGTCAATCTGGCCGACGGTTACAAAACCAGGTCTAAACAAGACTTATAATAATAATTACTTTGTATGTAAATGATATTATGTTATAGATAATTGTGATACCAACTTTAGCATAACTTCAAAATGTAGAGCTGTTCTCCCTGATTGCAAATATGGTGGTCCAAGATATTTTGCTGGCGGCTTTCTGCCTGCAAGATAAGCTCAAAGTAAGCGCTAAGCACTTGAGATTTTAATCAAAGTTGACATTATGACGATATAGAACACAAAAAAGTGGGTCCCGCAATTCCGTCTGGCTGTCTGTCTTTCAATATAACTCTCGACAGCCTAAACGGCTGAAGCGATTTTCTTCAAACTTTTAGGTGATTGTACAAAATAGATTTTTGAATCGTTGTTTTAGCCCCAAAAATAACGGTACTTACCATACAATTTTTTCTACCATCTTAATTATCTCGAAAACGACTCCAACGATTATGGTAAAAATTGGTGCGTGTACTACTTTGTGTATGGTCTAAATTTCGGCCAAAAAATTTTTCTTAAATATTTTGTTATTAACGGTACCTGTACTACCTCTACCGTACAAAGATTTAATTGATTTTCGACTTTCTCATAAACGGCGCAACGGATTTCGATCGAAATTTTTATGCAAATTCCTTCAAATTCTAAATAATATTGCATTTCGAAATTTTTGAAAAATAGTTTTTCTGGATTTTGAAAAAAAAAACATTTTTTTTTTGAAAATCCAATATTTCGAAAACGGGTGGACGATTTTTATCTGAAATGTTGTTCTTAAATTTATATTATTAAATATTTAAAATGCTCATACCTTTTGTTTTTTGAAAAAAAATTACGAATTGTTATATATAAAAAATTAAGTGAAACACGACTTTAAAAATAACTTTAGCCGTTTTTATTAAGAATCTCTCAAACATAGGAGCAAGTACGTACGATACAGTCGTGCATTTTATTTGTATTAGTCAAACTAAAAGCCCTTATCAATATATGGAGTTATTTTTATTTTTATTTTGAAACAGATTATAAAGATGTATAATACTTTTATTTTTTGTTTGTTTTAGTTAAATTGAAAGACCTGTATTTTAACTAAACTAAAAGTCACACTGTTATAAATTTTTTATAATTTAAATATGAAATTTAGCTTTAGTTAATGTTTTAAACAAATATACTGTTTTCATTGAAATACAAAAATTAATCTAATCTTATTTTAATAAAATACGTATTGGCCACTCCGTCACCACATATTTATTATAAACAGTGTTGAAAGCCAGGTTTAATATCTACAAGGACATTCCATAAATTCCATTTTATTTTTAATCCACAACTCCCTCTGCAATACCTACATATATTATAACAATATTCAATTCAATTTACGATAGTGCATATAATATTAAATGTATATTAGTTGTTCATATAGTTTTCTGATAAAAAAAGGACTTAACCGAGCATATGCGCCAGACTCATTGTAATGTGTTATGTGCATTTTTAATTAAATTTCTCGATTATTTCGTATTGAAGGTTTACAATCTAAGATTGTAGTTGTGAAAAGAACTTGTGCGTATGTATTTGCATATATTTATAGGGTTATGAAATCCATGTAAGCTTTTCCATCTATTTCATTTCTATAAATATAAATATGAAAGGAATGCATACAAAATCATACAATACATAATGTATATGAATGTACGCTCATACATACATACATACATAATGTACATATATTAAAAACGATGATCCTTTTTTGAAATGATTCCATCTATTCATTGATTCATTTTTACCCTCTTATTCTTTTTCAGAATCTTCATGAGTCCTTGAATAGATTGTTTATTTGAAAGTTACCGTTGCTGAAGTATCCAACCAAGCAGCACACATCCTTCTTTTCATCAATGTGAACAAAACAAATTGAGGAATCTAAACGAAAAAAAAAAAATAATTCAATTTTTGACATTTTGTATTAGAAAATATCGTACTTACACAATATATACCATGAAATAGTGTTTGTAATGTGAACAAAAAATAAAAAAAAAACAATGTCTCTCACATCCTTTTGTCGATAAATCACAATTTGTTTAAAAAAGTTTCACGTAAAAAAGTGGGCCATAATATTCCTAAGATAATTTAAAGAACGAAGACTTTACACAAAATAACTTTTGCTTCATAAATACACACACACACACACAAATACTTTTGCCAAACGCAAGGACCAAAACTCAAACTGCCGCGAATTTGAAGTGAAGAAGACAAGGAGCAAATTTAGAAAATGGAATATCATTATCGTTATGAATATTAGATGCAAAGTGTGACAAAAGCCACCATCAGAAAGGAAATTCAGCATCCTCCTTAAAGTGCAATTCAAATCCGTGTCATGGGTTGTGCGCCTAGTTTTTTGTCAGACCAGAAGGATGGTAATGTCTTGTTTTGCATTAACTTCCGTCGGACACGAAGGAGATTTAGTCTACAAAATGGCAACGATGATACAAATAACACGAATTTATGCAATCAATCGCTGTTGAATCCGATGCAAATAAAAAATGAGTCTGATTATGATAAGGTAAGTTTTGACAATTTATTTTTTTTTTAAATTCTTCAATTTGTTGTATTGATATTACGAAAAATGTAAACAATTAATATTATAATTTTAATGGTAGCTTAATCCAAGCATAATAATAACATATTTATATATACCTACATAAAACAATATACTTACCCCCAGATTCACAGTGCGAGTTTAAACTCCACTTTTGGATTAAACTTCAGATCAGCAATTTATTCGGTTTCACAGTGTCGTTTATACCTTGAACTGAGTTCAATTTGTAGTTTAAGTTAACCGAGATAATTCTGCGAGATTTATTCAGAAAATATTTTGAACAAAACAAAATTGTGTATTCAAATGGTATCGAGTTGTCATAGTGATTTTGAATATTACTTTATTTATTATTCTCGTTGTTTCTCGTTTTTTTTTTGTGTCAGAGAGAGAAAAGGAGGACGAGGCACGAAAAATACTGCCAACTATTTTTCATAAAATGTGGTTAAACGATCTAAAGATCAGATTTCACTGTGAAACCGGCCGAATTAAACCAAACATTTAAACTCAGTTTAAGGTTCAGTTGATCTTAAGTTTAAACTCGCACTGTGAAACTGGGGGTTAAACAATCTAAACTTAAACTAACTTAAAAACTATGTTATGGATAATGGGAGTAAAGATTTTTACGAATTGAAGAAAAACTTGAACAGAAGTCAAGAATATGTTGAGCACTATTTGCCAAATGCCAATCGTAACAATTTAGTGATGGGATTAAAATGATCATAGTTGGTGCGGTGTGTAGGAAGATGGAAGAAGGGAACAGATCTAAGGTTACGAGGATTAGTGTTAAGGCAAATATTAATTCAAGAATAGCCGCACTCTAAAAAATGCGTGTAAATTTACCACGATTTTGTGTTTAATTTTTAGTGTAAAAGTAGGCAAGTTGCGTATTTATACACATCACAATAGGAAAACAAAAATTTTGAACACATTATGTTGGATATTACAAACATTTGTTGCAATTTTTTACCCGTTGTTCAGTATTAAACTAATAATGTTTAAACATTACGCCCACAATGTTTATAATTAAACAAATATTGTTTAAATTTAAACACCTTATGAAAACTACACATAAAGTGTTTGTAATTAAACAATCAATGCTTATATTTACAGCCATTTGATGTAAGTTATGTTTTTTATGTGTAAATTTGCAATTCGTTTGTGACGATGGCGATGCGGTTGCTCGTTCATTATGCATTTCATTCGTATTCAGACCGTTGGCGAACACAGAACGTACTAGTTCAGTATTTATAAATTACTAGCGGACCAGGCGAACTTCGTCTCGCCCAAATTTAACGCCTCCAAATGAACTGCAGAGCTATGATAAAACACAAATAGTTCAAATTTACCAATGTGATTTATTTCCGGCGCAAAAACAAACAACAAAGACCATTTACCAAGCTATCAACGACGTCTTTTTTTCTTCGCTGCTACTATTGCCCGTTTACAAATCCAATTGATATTTTTATAATTTTTTACAATTCCGGTTAACACATTACTTTGATAGTGGTGAGTTTCTCCTTCGACGTCGTTAACTCGTAAAAATTTGTCGGGAATGATATCAATCCAGTCGAGACATCAACAGAAATTTGGCCATTGTTTAGCACCACTGCAATGCGACTTTTATATTTATGGTCAATATCAACTTCTTGACATGCCGGCAAGACAACGATTTCAAGCAGGCATTAAATTTATTGGCAGCAGTTAATTTCGGGATGACGAAAAGCCTTCGACGAAAATCTCCACTGAGCAAAATTATATCCCCGCCAAATCATATCGAACCACCTTTTAAATCCTTCATTGTTCGGTCAACTGCCTCCAAAGCTTATTTATGCGTCATCATGCATTCATCCCAAATTATTATTTTGCATTCTGGCATCAATTTCTCCGTCGCCGAATTCTCTGTCATTGTGCACGTTATTGGCTTGTCAACCGTGAGAAAATTTATCGCAAGCTTCAAAGCGGAATGTGTGGTTCGACCGCCTTCAAACAGCGTGGCAGCAATTCCATAGATTCCAAATGATGAAACATGCAACGAAATTTGAGATCTTGGCCGAAATGTTGCTAGAATCACTTAAATGACGAATGTCTTGCATGTCCAACCGGGAGCATGGAGAAAGTAAATGCGATTGCGGAATTGTATTCAAAAGCAGCGCGATTGAAGTCTACATTCTTCTAATTACTTTTTGTCTAATTTGTGGTGGTGATTGTGCAGTTCGAAGCTGTGAAATATGGGCAGGCCTCCATTTATATCTTCTGCACGCACCTCTTGTGTTTGATTATCACGGACATTCTGATTGGTTATTGCAAGACGTGTACGTCGTCCAAGGTTAGATCGGAATCAGTGTAATAATACTCAAAACTCTAATCAATTGCAGCAAGAAAAATTGCTGAATAGAAAATGATAATGTGAAAAGTACACCTGTCAAATCGCGCACAGCCTATATCAATGTATATCAGTATAACGCAATGTATCAGATTGTGGCATTGATCGCAGCACAACGTCATCTAATATATATCGCGGAAACTTCTTTGCACAGCATAATCCAAGAGTTTCATTTTTAAATTTGAATGCCTTGCAATGACTGCACACAAGAGTAATTAATTTAATTGAAACCACATCAAGAGAAGCATAATTCAGATTTGAACCATTCGTAAATGCACCACGCAACGAATTTATTCGTTGTGCAGCTCTTACACGGGTATTACGTTGCCGATTTTTTAAGAGCTTGGTTTTTGAAAATTCAAAAAAACACAGAAACTTGTAAAACGTGAATGAAATTTTTATTTGGATCGATAAATCAATATCTGCCATTTACTTTTTAAAAATAATTTCACTTAAATGTTGCCCGCGGCTACGATTCAGGTGGTCCATTCTGAAGGTCCAATTTTGGCAAACTTTTTCACACATTTCGGCCGGAATCTCACCAGTGACGCGTTCAATGTTGGCTTCCAAGGCAGCAATCGTGTTTGGCTTGTCCCCATAGACAATAGACTTAACATAGCCCCACAAAAAATAGTCTAACGTGAGATCAACTGCTCACCAAATTCGCCTCTCAATTGATGCATGGTTTCGCGTGCAGTGTGGCATGTGGCACCGTCCTGTTGGAAGCACATGTCGACCGAGTTCAATTCTTGCATTTTCGCCAAAAAAAAATCTGTTATCATCGAACGGTACCTTTCTCCATTGACCGTAACCCTGCGGCCTTCATCGTCCTTGAAGAAGTACGGCCCAATGATGCCGCCTGCCCATAAACCGCACCAAACAGTGCATTTTTCGGGATGCATTAGTAGCTGCTGAATTGCCTCTGGCTGCTCTTCACTCCAAATACGGCAATTCTGCTTATTCACGTATCCATTTAGCCAAAAATGAGCATCGTCGCTGAAGACAATTTTGCGATAAAAGCTTGCGAAACACATTTTTCACAGAGCACGAATTTTGATAATAAATTTCAATAATTTGCAAACGTTGTTCAGGCGTAAGTCTATTCATGATGAAATGGCAAACAATACTGAATCGAAATGTCAAATGTTCGTGGAATTTGTCATGTGTGATCTGTCAAAAATATAAACGTCAAAAACCAAGTAGCAAAAAAATCACCCGTTATAAGCTCGTTCATGATCTGTTTGAGCCTCTCTGGCTACTCTTCTAGTTTTAACTTTCCGAGTTGATCGGCCCAAATTAATACGTGCACGTACCATATTATTATATTCAAAACGTATTATTTAGAAATCGTTTTAATTTTTTACGCAACGCAAAAACAAATTTTCACTCAGCGGTCAAACGATGTGTATTGAACAAACTCAAAGTAGGTTATGTCAAAAAAATACATCGGCTGAACTAACAAAAGCGAAATCAGGAATTATACATACGTTTTTGACAACATTTTTTTTTGTATACAAATATTTGCTTATGTTTATGTGTATAAGTTCATGAGATTTAACAATTTTAGTAAGCATTTTTAAATTTTAATAGCTCACAAAAACCATATCTTTCATAAAAAAAAGTATATTGAAAATGGTCGAATGCCAACTGAGATCATTAGCGTCATACGTTTTTGACAACATTTTTTTTATATTAAAGATGTCTTATAATATTTTGTATTTAATAATTTGAACTTACTTTTCTTTTTTTCTTAAGCAAAAAAAACTAAAATGACTGGGGTTGCTATTTGTTTTTACTCAAATTGAATTTTAATAATAAAAAAAATTTATTTATTTTAAAGTAAATAAAAATAAATAAAATATTGTTTATATTGTTTTGCTTATTTGTCTGCATAGACATACAAGCTTAAATTTTGTTCAATTTTTCATATTATGTAATGAATCTCTTCAAAAAGTTTAAGATCTTTAAAAGCGAAATCAGATACATACGTTCTAAGTCTAAATGTTTTCATACCTAATTTTGTTGGAAGTTTACATATTGCTTGTCGAATTTCGCTATAAATTTGAACGAAAAAAGTTTAAATTTACACATTTTATGCTGATATTTGAAAAAATTAAGCTCTTTCGAAATCACATAAATAAAAGTGTAATTTTAAGCGCTTTAATACTTAATTTTGTTTGGAGTTTAAACATTGTTTGTCGATTTTCGCTATGAATTTATAATTAAAAAGTTTAGTTTTACACATTTTATGTTTATATATAAGAAACATTTGCTTAAATTCTGTTGAAATTACACATGAAAGATGTAACATTTACACATTAAATATGTAGAATTAATACGTGTGTAAAAATATTGCAATTATGGTAGGCAACAAGTTTTCTCGCTTTATGATAGTAAAATTACACGATTTATTTTTAGAGTGCGGAGAGTCGATGGCACTTGCGCAAACTTGGTGGATTAAGAGAATGTCAGCAATTGCCCGACGTATTAAGACCCATTAGTTGCAAACGGTTCTCGTAGGGCGGTAGGTTTAGATGATCTGACCAAGGAAGATATCGAAGTGAGAAACGGAGAAACCTTCGCTGTACACATTCTATCCTTTGTGAGTGAGTGGTTTGATATGGGGGTCAAACTAGACTGGAATATTCAAGAATTGGCCTAATATAAGTGGTGAAAAGGGATTTGGTAACGTAGGGGTTAGAAAAGACAAGGGTGGAATTTGCTTTAGAAATAATATGATCATAATGGGAAATGAAGTTCAACTCCTTGTCACATAAAATACCTAGATCACATATAAAGGACACTACAGGGATGGGTTTATTGATAAAGTGATAAATACGATGTAGGGATGGTAGGCGCTTCGAAGTAAATTTCATTGATTGACAATTACTAACATTCAATTCTAAGAAATTTGTACTACACCAAGTTCGAAAAGAATTTAAGTCATTTTGGAGAAGGGAAGAATCCAAAGTAGTTGATATTATTTTCATGATTTTTATATCATCGGCGTAGATTAAAATGTCCGAGATTGAAATAATGCTGTTAACATCATTTATAGCAATGACAAAAAATAGTGGACCAAGGTGGCTACCTTGAGGGACGCCTGGGGTGGAATAAATAGGTTCATATACTACCATGTATTGTCGGTTCTCCAAGTAAGATTTCACCCATTTGATAAGCAATGGTGGAAAACCGAGAGCTTCAAGTTTGGCATAAATAATTTGGTGATAAATTTTGTCGAAAGCTTTGCTGAAGTCGGTGGTTATCACATCGACATCATTGTCATTTTCTAGAGTACAGACAGAGTGTCATAGCAAACGAATTGAGTTAAGTTCGTTGCAGTTGACTTACCCTTCAAAGAACCATGTTGTGATTGTGAAATAATTGATTTACTGTGAAAATAAAGAGTGTCGTAGATAATGCTTTCGAACAGCTTGGGGATTGAAGAAAGTTTTGCTATTGGGCGATAATTCTCGATGTCATTCTTTGGACCATTTTTATGAATTGGGAAAATAAAAGAATTTTTCCAAATAGAATGGAACAGTCTTTGCGAGAGTGAAAGTCTGAAAAGATTTGTTAGAGGTATATAAAGGGCGTTAACCCATTTTTTTTTTAGAAAAATGGCTGGGATACCATCGGGGCCAAGGGAGAAGTCGTCTTTGAGAGAGTTAATCTTATCAAAAACCATCGATTCACTTATTTCGACACATAGGTAACTAAAATATTTAAGGCCAGGTTCATTATATATGTAACTATAAGATTGACTGAAAAAATTAGCGAAGAGGTTAACAAAAACATGGGGGTCGTCTGAAGATATATTGTTTAAATTTAAAGTGGAAGGGTAACCATCTGATTTTCTTTTGACATTTATAAATTGGTAAAATCGCTTAGGTTCCAGGATTAAACTAGTCTGCATTTTGTTGAGGTAGTCGTGGTAGAGTGATTCGCTACGAAAAGAAAAATCGTATGAGGCTTGTTCGTAGCAAGAAAAATCTGAATAAGTCCCGGATCTAAGGTAATTTTTCCAAAACCTATTTCTAAGATTACGAAGACTACGTAGCTCCTTAGTGTACCATGGAGGAGAAGACATATGACTTTTTTTAGTTGTGTAAGAAACACATTGCATAATGCATTCAAAGATATATGTGTAGAAGAAACTAAGAGCAATTGTGATATGGCAATAAGAGTTAATACAGTGATTGTAATCAATACCATTTAAAAGGATGTTGAGTTGAACACATTTGGCTTTGCGAAAGTTCAAATAGGCGGCGTATTCAGAAACTAAGGTTGAAATTCCTTGATCATAAGAGAAAAGAAGAGAAATAGGGGGATGATATAGATCAAGTATGGAGAGAAGGAGATGGCTTTCTGTGACGACTGAGTTTGAAGGGTCAGAAGAAAATATAAGGTCTAGTTTCCTGTTTAAGCCGTTTGTAACATCGCTTATTTGAAAAAGGCAAGATTCAAATAGTCTATCTAAGAAGATGGATTCTTCTTCGAAAGTGATGTGGCAAGGGACATAGAATAATTCATTTTCTGATAATGTCCATATTAAATCTGGTAGATTAAAATCTCCTAAGATAATAAAATCGTCCTTCGGTGCTGTAGCTTCGAAAAGGTAATTAAATGAGACAACTATTGATTGATAAGCTAGAATAGGTTGTGATGGCCTAATGTAGCAACAAATAATATAGACATACCGTCTAGAGAGACAGATATCTTAATGCACACAAGTTCGAAAAGAGGTGAATTGGAGATTTTGACTAGAGTTGAATTATATCTATTGTGCACAGCTAAGAGAACACCACGTCCGGAGGTGCCATTCTCATTACTTATGCCATCAGCGCGAAAGACAATATAGTCTGATGTGAATATCTCGTTATCAAGAAAACTGGGGTTGAAGTTTGTTTCTGTAAGAGGGAAAACGTCAAAAAGGAAATTTTTATGAATTGAGAAACACAGAGGATGTTTTGATACGGAGACCTCTTACTTTTTGATAATAGAGGGACATGGTAGTTGGGGTTTTATTGTAAGACAATTGCTGCCAGGCATGATTATTGTTAAGGGCGTGGCTTTTGAAGACGATTAACGAATGGAGCACGTTTTGAGTTAAGGTGTGAAGTGTATGCAGCGAGGTCTTTTGAAACTGTAGGGGGCGAGAAATTTAAGACTTGACCCGTATTAAGACTGAAACCGTATATAGATACTTTTGAGGGATGAAGGGTCGGTTGTAAGACCTACCTTCTGAATAGATACCAAAACGCTTGTTTTGGTTTTACCGTTAATACAGATAGAGTTGGGCTTGTCGTGTAAAAGCGCTTGAATAATATGTATGTTTGTATGTATTTAGCGCATACTAAAAGGAAATGTTTAAAAGAAGAAACTGATGTACAATAACTTTGCCATTTTGAATATTATAAAGGCACATTAAGGTGTGCCTATTGCCCTACGTTTCACATTCGTGTAGTGCAGTTGAAGAAATAATAACGATACTTTACGTCAATCGCAAGTTTAAACAGTGTACCTGTTGCGTATAACTATTTCATCTGATTACTCATTGTAAAATAATCTATGAAACACTGTTCGAAAACAAACATTATGCGTTGAATTGTAAAAATCTATTCGAGTTCCTCATCCACACTCAACTGCTCGTGGGCGACTGACCTCAAAATCAAAAATTATTCCTATTGTTACTTCTTTGGCCCATGGTCACCTTATGTGAATAGTACAAACTCAAGTTTTGGACGTTTTCACAAGCCTTATGAATTACAGATCGGACAACATCAAGATATGCGATCAACGAATGGTTGCGTTTTCTCAAAGTACTAAATTCTAATCGGTGTTTTATTTCTCTTTGAACAATGCTATCAAGATCAGAATTTGATGTGGGGGAGTTGACTTCCCAAAAACTTCCAAGTCACCATTCGTCCAAGATATGCTTTGGAGGACTTAAGCTTTTTAGAAAATGATACTATCCATTTTTACACTGAATAATCGAAAACTGGTGTTGGGATTGCTTGGGGTGTCTACTTCAGCAGACTAAGATTAAGTCTCTCTTTTCGTCTTCGTAATCATTGTACGTACTCCAGGCGGAAATTATAGCAATTATGGAAGTCCTTTTCCGTCTCAAGGAAAACGTAATATCGACTACTGATATTCGCATCTTCTCAGAGAGTCAGGTGGCTTTTTAAGTCTCTGGAATGGATCTCTACAAATTGCATAACTGCCGTTCGTCTCTTATGGAGATGTGGCGCCAGGTCATACAGATATTCCAGGGAATTGTAAGGCAAATGAACTATCCAAAAGTGGAACCACACTATGTTTATTACCTGAAGAGGCAAAAATAGATTACCCATCGCTACAATTAAGTTAATGCTGAAGTTGTTTTAGAAAGGACAATCTTAAGATGGAAAAAATACAAAGACTTGTCTGATGACAAAACAGTTCTGGTTAAAACTTGATCTGAAACGTTTTTGATATCATCCAGCAGATTGCACATAAGCAATAACACTACGAGACTTTTTTTTTTAATTTTGCAGAAGCTGCATGGATGAGGAGGAGGTGGAATCTACTCCTCACCCTCTGTGTACATGCCTTGCTCCATCCCAGAGACGTAAGCTCAGAGATCTAAATTAAATAGATATCTACAGTTCCTTACGCTTCACTAGGAGCTCCAAATGGTTTAAAGAAGAGAGAGATTATCTCTGCATTCATGTGGTATCACAAGGGGCTAACTCTGGTTTAAGTGTGTTAGCTGCAAAGCTGAGCTGACAATCACTTGAACGTAATCTAATATAACCTTTGATTTCCTTTAAAATGATCAATCACAATGTGAGCATTAGGAAACTAGTCAAGAAAGAGATACCACTGTTGGTATATTGGTTTCGAATTTCTGAATATTACGAATATTCCGAATATTCGTGTGGATAAAAAAAGCCATAAAATAATGAAAGACATGAAAAATTTCGACAGTGTTCCAGAGTTTTGTGAGATGTAAGAGTTATGCACAACCTTAGACGAATTTAGACTTTATAGATTACAGCCAGATCAGATGGGGAGAAGAATATTCGAAGAAAGCCTAAACACTTATCTGCATTTTTGGCAACACCGAATATGAGCGATCATTCCACAAAAACTGGTCCTTGAACCGTGATTCACATATCAACGACTGGAAGCTGATCGGTTTCTTCGGTGCAAGTATCGCTCATAGATAGCGGCATTTGACGTGCGTTATGTCTTAATAACAGAAGGCAGCACTGAGTCCTTGAAACATTAGATTCTACACGGTTTCTTATTCTCCATTGGACAATGCTATAAAGATCGGAATTTAATGATCCTATTCCACATCCGAAGAAAATGGATGTGAATCAGAAAACACATATAAACGCAATAAAACACTATCATTTTTAAAACCAATTTATTTTATTAGAAAATTAAGAATAATGAAAATAAGGAACAGACACGGGGACAAAACAGATCCCTTTGAAAAACCGGCATTTATTTTGACGAATTCCTTTGGGAGGCGTGGCACGTGCCCACTTTCTCAGAATTATTGTTTTTAACTGATGGTTGAAGCTGGTAGAATGATGATATTCCTTTTGTATACCTATGATCAAATTGATATTAAAAGAAACGTATACAACCGAAATGGTTGATGGGACTTATTTATTTAAATTAATTTTTATAAACATTGTTCTCCCAGAACTATTCAACCATAATACCCGCGTTTCTTTGGCCTCTAATGGGTTTGCCGTTAAGTCTAACTTCGGACGGTCAAGTACATATAAGGTGAATATTACAATAGCCGTATCACAATATTGTTGAATGCCTTCCCCGATTCCGTTTTTTTTTTTCGCTTCTAGAACTTCAAAAATAATAATTGACAACGCCTTTACAATTGAGCCCATCTTCTTCAAGCTCACACATGAGTCACACAGTGTTCTCAGACGTTACACAATAATTTTTATACTTCTTGCAGTCAAATATCAATTTTAAGAAGCAGCAAGATCGAACTAAAATTTGACGAATATGAGGTTCAGAAAATAAGGACTAACCACGTGACGGAAAGAAAGATTAAAAATTAAAAACTTGCTCAAATTAGAAAATTGAATTATTCATTGTGAATTTAATGTGTGTGTGCTTCCCTAACAAACAAAAAGCTGACAGTTATTGAAATTAATTCGAATTTGAAAGCTGTTGGCAAATCCTAATACATAACTCTTAGCTTTTCTATACTCTTATACTGTGAATAAGAATTGTACTTTAAACTTAATATTCCTTTAATACTTCACATTAAAGTTAGTTCCTTGTTAAACTCAATAAAGACCATTTGTCTTTTCTTTTTTCCAACAAAGTTGTGGGCCCAGGCCTATAAAACGTCTCAATTTAATTTGTATGAGTATTAAGTATACTCCTTAAATTAAGTATTAAATTTTTTTAAACTGATAATTTGTTGGTATTATGATGAGTTCCTTATACCAAATTGACAAGTTAAATGAGGAGAACTATGATGGATGGAAGATGCAGATGAAGGCTGTATTAGTTCATAGTGATTTATGGAGTTACGTATCGGGAGTAACCGTGAAGCCAGAGGCATCAGCAACCAACGGGATTGAGGTAGCCGCATGGGTAGGCAATGATGAAAAGGCACTTTCAACCTTTTACTGAGTGTTAAATCCTCACAACTCATTCATAAATATTAAACACTGTGCATCTTCAAAAAACGCGTGGAAAAAGTTGGAGGAGATCCATCAGCCGAGTGGACCGGCTGGGAAGGTTAATCTTTTTAAGCGGCAAGTGATTCAATGATTAGCCACGTAAATAAATTTTTTGATATATCTGACAAGTTGTTGGAAATTAAGATGCATGATGAATTGTTAGTTATCATACTTTTGTCAAGTTTGCCTAAAGAGTATGAAAACTTCATTGTAGCTATCGAGTCTAGAGATTCGCTTCCGACAATATGTTTTTTTTTTTTTTTTTTTATATAATTTTGCACGCGCTCAAGGGATTATGAATACCCTTTATATGTTTTTAACACAGCGCGGCATCCGGTGAAAGAAGAGAAAGAGGATATGACAGATGTGTGGCGCGATATATTGAGACGGTGGGTTTTGTCTCAGATTTTATCTCCAGGGATGGCGGCTGAACTAATGCGGAGAAAATTACCGTGTCTTATTTATTCATGTCTCTTATAATTCGCATTATTTTTATTTATATCGTTGACATACTAATTAGTAGTTTACTCAATCACATATTGTTAGTGTTATGCCTGAACAGCATGTAATGAGTAAACCAGCAATTTTTCTTAGAATAGGTTTTTAATGGAATATAAGAAGACATAGACAACGGCAGGAATCGAACTTGCGACCACCAGGTTGACAGGCGAGCACAAAACTAAGGTAAGATGTTATAACTGTACGATGAGAGGCCACTTTGCTTCTGAATGCCGTTCTTCAAAAAGCTTCTCGAAAGGGAATACGACGACGTCACCATTTGCTATGTTAAATAGCTCCATCAATACTTCTACACTTGACAAAAATATGTGGGTACTAGATAGCGGGTCAACCTGTCATATGTGTTGTGACACATATGAAATGGGGTGTCAGAACGAGCCAATAGAACTCCAGTCGAAATGACACGGGGCCTACTTTTGCGTTCTAATTTACCAGAATCGTTATGGGCAGAAGCAGTGAATACGGGTGTGTATATTCGTAATCGATCACCTAATAAATTATTAAAAAATCGAACCCCTTACGCAGTTTGGTTTGGTCGAAAGCCGTCTATATGACACTTAAGAGTTTTTGGGTTGAGTGCTGTAGTGCTCGATAAAAAGCCTAAAAAATCGAAATTTGATGCTCGAGGTATACAGGGTTGCGCACGAATCGTTCTACAATAAGAAATTTAAAAAAACTTTTATTTTAATCGATGTATTTCATTAATTTTTTTTTATTGGATTAACAATTAAATTTTATTTTAAATAACTAATGGTTTTTAAAGGTGATAGACCGCAAATGACCTCCACGCTCACCCGTGGAGGTCATTGCGACGCATATGCGCCACCTGATCAGAAAATTGTTCATTGCGGCCTGAAGGGTTGTAATAAGGATCGCCTCAATTATTGTCTTAATGGACTGATTCAGTTCCTGGGTTTCGTTTTGCACACTTCCTGCTTGACATAACTCCATAAAAAAAAGTCTGGTGCAGTCTAAGTGCAGTGCTACGTGTGCACCTGCTCTATCTTGTTGAAACCAAATCCTGCTGAAAGGGATATGTCTTCGGCTAAGTTCTGGGTAAAAAAAACTTCTTCAACATCTTTAAATAACGGTCCCCATTGACAGTTTGTGTTACACTGTTGTCTTCAAAGAAGTATGGCCTGACAATACACCTTGATGAAACTGCACACCACACAGTGACTCGTTCTGGGTGCAGTTACGTCTCATGGAGCATTTCTGGATTAGATTCACTCCATATACGGTTTGTTAACATTGCCGTTTAAGTCAAAATGGGCCTCATCACACATGAACAAAAACTTTATCAACGTGTAGTCTTCTTCGGCCATTGCAATCATTTTTCGGCAAAATTCCAGGCGAACAGACAAATCCTGAGGGTTTAACTTGTTTGTAATTTGGACTTTGTACGGAAACAAGTTTAAGTCATCATGAAGTATCCGTTGTAATGACCTTCTGCTAACTCCAATTTGGCCCGAAAAGTTTCGAGTCGAAACACTTGGATTTGCCTGTAGTGCCGATGCAACAGCCACGATTGTATCCTGAACACGAACATTGGGAACTGGATGATACGGTCTTCGTTCGATGCTTCCAGATTCGGCAAACATGTTCACCAGCCTCAAAATGTTCCTAAATTCCCTTTGGACGGAAATGACGTACTGCAAAGAATGGTATCGCTGCACTATCCAAATCCTTTTTTCAGTACCCCAAGCATTCATTGTGATAAATCTAAATAGTAGCCTATAAAATAAAAAAATAAGCCGATTACTCACACTGAAAAAAAGTTATTACGTTTATTTTTGTAGCAAGATTCGTGTGCCACCCAGTAGATTGCATAATTGTGGGCTATTCGAAAGAATCTAAGGCATATAGACTATATGAGTATACTGGTAGAAAAATCCTAAAAACCCGTGACGTTAGATTAAAAGAAAATCTGAATGAGAATAACAAAGTCGTGGGTTCTTATGCTCTAGTTGACGAAGAGGTAGCAGGTACTCCATGTATTAAAGCGGATAATAGTTCTACCAAAAAGGTCGTTTCTGATGAGATGTTTTTCGAAACGATGAGAAGGGTGATCCCGACGTGATTGGTACTCTGATGATGCTGAAATCACATGCGCTCAAAATGGTTGTGACCATGACAGGAGTGATGACGAAGGCGACGAGAAGGATGTTGATGGTGATAACCAGGGTCGTGTAGAAGAGGAAACGCCTAATATGGAGCTAAGGTCACTAAAAAAGAAAGTGGAAGCATTATACTTCATGGACAATGATGCACAATTAGTGAAAACCAATCCACTTTCAGTAAGTGAAGCTCTAGGTCGAGCTGATGCGAATCGATGGCTAGACTCCATGCAAAGTGAGTATAACTCCTTAAAGGATAACGAAATCTGGGAATTAGTTGATCTTCTCCCTAATCGCCATGCAATAAAGCCAAAATAGGTTTTAACATAAAACATGACAAGAATAGGAAGCAGGTTCGATATAAGTCACGACTTGTGGCAAAAGGTTTTAGTCAAAGATAAGGATTGACTACAATGATACATTTTCATCGGTTGTACGGTATTCAACTATAAGATTAGTTCTAGCTTTAGCAGTGGAGTTTGATCTCTATGTTCACCAAGTAGATGTATCATGCGCATATCTGAACGGTGATATACAAGAGAAAATATATATGCATCAAACTGAACATTTCGTCGACCCAAAAAAACAAAGGGAAGGTGTGCAAATTAAAAAAGTCCCTGTACGGGTTGAAACAAGCAGGTTGGTTTCTGTCGCTGTGATGCTGATACTTGCGTTTACACGATCAACAAGGAAGATAATTTCAAAATTGATGACATCGTTATCGCTTGCACAAGAGAAGATTCCGTTTTTCGTATAAAAGGAGCACTGACTGAAGCATTCGATTTGGTTTACAAGTGACCGATTGATTTCTTCTTGGGCATCGAGATCAGCCATGACAAGGATACTGGAACAATATATTTTTCGCATGAACGAAACTGATAAGATGTACGAAAACTACGTATTCCAAAGTAGATGCTAAGGCATACCAACCATTAATTAGATCCATGATGTATTATGCTGTTACATCTAGGGCGGACATTATGCATGCTGTTAACAAACTGGCCCAATTTAATATAGAGCCAGTTTAAATTTACATCTAATTTCAAATTTTCTTTTAAGAAAACTGGCCGGCAAATAATAGGGTACGCTGACGCTGATTGGGCTGGTAGTTGTGACGACCGAAAATCCTACACTGGTTACGTTTTATTCTTGGCTGGTAGTGCTATATCTTGGGTGTCGCGTAAATAGTCTACAGTGGCATTGAGCAGTACAGAGGCCGAGTATATGGCGCTAGTGGCAGCAACAAAAGAAGTTGTCTATCTTCGAAGAATACTTACTGAAATGGGATTTGGCGCTATTGTAAAAGAGCCAACTAAATCAAGCGGTGACAATCTGAGCGCACAACATTTAGTAAAGAATACTGTGTTTCATTCATGATTGAAACACAGATATAAAATATCATTACATACGTGAAATATATAACAAATTTTTAATTGAATTAGCATATTTACCTACATCTAAAATGATTGCAGACATTTTTACAAAAAAACTAAATAAGAAGTTAAAACATTTAAAATTATTTAAGCAACTAGGATTGTTATATTAAATTTTTAGTTTTACAGAAATTAAGGGGAAGTCTTGAAATTAATTAGAATTTGAAAGCTGATGGCAACTCCTAATACATAACTCTTAGCTTTTCTAAAACCTTATACTGTGAATAAGAATTGTACTTTAAACTTAATATTTCTTTGATACTTCACAAAAAAGTTAGTTGCTTGTTAAACTCTATAAAGATCGTTTGTCTTTTCTTCTTCAAAATTGAACTAGTAGATCAGTTGATTCCGTTGTAGTTAAATCTATCGTTGAAGTTGTTGGTTCACAAATACATGGCTATTCATTCAAAAAAGGTATAGGTACTCAGTCATTCAAAATTCTGTAATTAACGATTTTGAAACCGTACATTTCGCAAGTTCAAGCTATTTGAACAAATTTTTTGTATACACACCTTTTTCATTTAAATTATTAATCCCTTATCTTGTGGACTTGAACTCAATAGCTTCTGGTCAATTTGAAATCAAATAAAAGGTTTTATTACTCGTCGATTATATTTGTTTGCATTAACTGAAACAAAATTTATCAGTTAAGAAATAAAAGGAATATAATTGTCATTATTCTTGCTTTTTTACTTTTATAAATGCAAAATTATTTAATCCAATTTTTCAAAAGGTCGATTCACTGTTCTTTTTTAATCACGCACAGATAAATATACTTTTTAAAGATAATTTTCTATGTGTCGGTTTTATTAACAAAGAACTGTTAGAAAATTGAACTTTTTCACGGTTTACTGTCTAAATTGAACCATGGTTGAACCATGATTGTGCGATTGTTAATCCAGATAATCTAATACCAATCAATGTCATTGTAAATTTCAATAAAATTTTCGAAATCAGCAAAATTACATATTTTTGGATAATGTAATTTTTTTATTTCAACCAAAAAAACAATCCCTCATGGATTTTTTAATCCCGAACCAGTTTTCGTGCTTTTTCGAACAAAAATGATAGATTTTTTTTGATCTGAGATCAAAATCACAGATCCAGATTTTTGGAGGGATTTAGGTTAGGTTGAAGTGGCTGCCAGGAAAACGACTGACACACTTAGACTAGATAGGTCCATTGTGATATCACAACAAGAGGTGTGTGCTCTTTAATTTAACCAATTGGAGCCTCTTATGAAGCGATGTAGCTGGTGAATCTCAGCATTTCTTAGAACACTGGGGTCGTCAAAGAAATATTTTCCCAGGTGTAATCTACGTCCCTGGGATAGAGCTGCAGAGGGATTTTCACGTACATAAAACACGCACTTGCAAACACACACCAAAGTAAAGCTGAAACGTCTAGCGATTTTGTTTACTTTACAGAATACATACATACACAAGCAATTTAAAAAAATGTTTGCGTTGTTTTTACAAACAAAAACCCGGTATATCGGACAAAAATCACTATTGGCAAATAGAAAACGACATAATTAAAATGTATCAGTATCATAAATAATAAAATGCACGACTGGATCGCACGAACTTGCTCTTATGTTCGATCAAATCGTATGCAAATGATTTCTATTAAAAATCTAAATATGTTTTTAAAGTGGATTTTTACTTTAGTTTTGTATATATACAACGTTCCATTAATTTTTTTTCTATAAAAAATTGGTATGACA
This sequence comes from Philhelius pedissequus, assembly GCA_910595825.1. Taxonomy (NCBI): domain Eukaryota; kingdom Metazoa; phylum Arthropoda; class Insecta; order Diptera; family Syrphidae; genus Philhelius; species Philhelius pedissequus. The sequence goes on along the minus strand of OU343160.1, from coordinate 73,711,755 downwards.
ATCTTAAATATTTAATAATATAAGCTTAAAAACAAAAGATTAAATCGGCTTAATCAAAGAAAAAATAATTCAAAATTCTGAAATAAATCCTTAAAATAATTTGAGCTCAAAAAAATTACGCCATTTTATTTCTTGTAAAAATTTCAATTTATGAGACAAAAATTTTAAAAATCTGTTTAGCAGTTTTTGAGAAAAAAAGTTTTTTTTTTTTAAAGTTTTTGAAATTTTTTTTTTTTTAATTCAAAAACGCCAGTTCATAGGTATTACATATAACTATAATTTTTGAAAAATAATTGAGCAACCAGTTCTCGAAAGGGATTTCACAGACCTTTTCACTGGTGTACAACTTGTTGTACAATTCACGACTTTACTTTTTTCAACATTTTAGAAAAAAAATCAAGGCTAACCCCTTGCCGAAAAAAATTACATTTTCAACAATGTTTCCCAAACCCACCGATAGATACATCAAAAGAAAGGTCTGTTCAATACCTATCCACAGCTGAAGACAAGAAGTATCTGTGACATTTGGTTTTTGGGATATTTCAATTCAAAGTTATTCACATGATTTTCCACCCAACTGCATTTGACTTGTTTCGGATGGTGATATCTCCGCAACCAAGCCCCGCAAAAATCTGCAGCTGCCAGGCCCCGAAAGGGATTTCACAGACCTTTCCACTAGTGTACAAGTTGTTGTACAATTCACGACTTTACTTTTTTCAACATTTTAGAAAAAAATCAAGGCTACCCTTGCCGAAAAAAATTACATTTTCAACAATGTTTCCCAAACCCACCGATAGAAACATCAAAAGAAATGTCTGTTCAATACCTATCCACAGCTGAAGACAAAAAGTATCTGTGATATCTGGTTCTTCAGATATTTCAATTCAAATTTATTCGCATGATTTTCCACCCAACTGCATTTGACTTGATTTGGATGGTGATATCTCCGCAACCAAACCCCGCAAAAATCTGCGGCTGCCAGTTCTCGAAAGGGATTTCACAGACCTTTCCCCTGGTGTACAACTTGCTGTACAATTCATGACTTTACTTTTTTCAACATTTTAGAAAAAAATCAAGGCTAACCCCTTGCCGAAAAAAATACATTTTCAACAATCTTTCCCAAACCCATTGATAGCTACATCAAAAGAAATGTCTGTTCAATACCTATCCACAACTGAAGACAAAAAGTGTTTGTGACATCTGGTTCTTGAGATATTTCAATTCAAAGTTATTCACATGATTTTCCACCCAACTGCATTTGACTCGTTTTGGATGGTGATTTCTCCGCAACCAAGCCCGCAAAAATCTGCGGCTGCCAGTCCCCGAAAGGGATTTCACATATCTTTCCACTGGTGTACAACTTGCTGAACAATTCACGACTTTACTTTTTTTTTTACATTTTAGAAAAAAATCAAGGCTAACCCCTTGCCGAAAAAAATTACATTTTCAACAATGTTTCCCAAACCCATCGATAGATACATCAAAGGAAAGGTCTGTTCAATACCTATCCACAGCTGAAGACAAAAAGTATCTGTGACATCCGGTTCTTGAGATATTTCAATTCAAAGTTATTCACATGATTTTCCACCCAACTGCATTTGACTCGTTTTGGATGGTGATATCTCCGCAACCAAACCCCGCAAAAATCTGCGTCTACCAGTTCTCGAAAGGGATTTCACAGGCCTTTCCGTTGGTGTACAACTTGTTGTACAATTCACGACTTTACTTTTTTCAACATTTTAGAAAAAAATCAAGGCTAACCCCTTGCCGAAAAAAATACATTTTCAACAATCTTTCCCAAACCCATCGATAGCTACATCAAAAGAAATGTCTGTTCAATACCTATCCACGGCTGAAGACGAAATGTATCTGTGACATCTGGTTCTTGAGATATTTCAATTCAAAGTTATTCACATGATTTTCCACCCAACTGCATTTGAGTCGTTTTGGATGGTGATATCTCCGCAACCAAACCCCGCAAAAATCTGCGGTTACCAGTTCTCGAAAGGGATTTCACAGACCTTTCCACCGGTGTGCAACTTGTTGTACAATTCACGACTTTACTTTTTTCAACATTTTACAAAAAAATCAAGGCTAACCCCTTGCCGAAAAAAATACATTTTCAACAATCTTTCCCAAACCCATTGATAGCTACATCAAAAGAAATGTCTGTTCAATACCTATCCACGACTGAAGACAAAAAGTGTTTGTGACATCTGGTTCTTGAGATATTTCAATTCAAAGTTATTCACATGATTTTCCACCCAACTGCATTTGACTCGTTTTGGATGGTGATATCTCCGCAACCAAACCCCGCAAAAATCTGCGTCTACCAGTTCTCGAAAGGGATTTCACATATCTTTCCACTGGTGTACAACTTGCTGAACAATTCACGACTTTACTTTTTTTTAACATTTTAGAAAAAAATCAAGGCTAACCCCTTGCCGAAAAAAATACATTTTCAACAATCTTTCCCAAACCCATCGATAGCTACATCAAAAGAAAGGTCCGTTCAATACCTATCCACAGCTGAAGACGAAAAGTATCTGTGACATCTGGTTCTTGATATATTTCAATTCAAAGTTATTCACTTGATTTTCCACCCAACTGCATTTGAGTCGTTTTGGATGGTGATATCTCCGCAACCAAACCCCGCATAAATCTGCAGCTACCAGTTCTCGAAAGGGATTTCACAGACCTTTTCACTGGTGTACAACTTGCTGTACAATTCACGACTTTACTTTTTTCAACATTTTAGAAAAAAATCAAGGCTACCCTTGCCGAAAAAAATTACATTTTCAACATTGTTTCCCAAACCCACCGATAGAAACATCAAAAGAAATGTCTGTTCAATACCTATCCACAGCTGAAGACAAAAAGTATCTGTGATATCTGGTTCTTCAGATATTTCAATTCAAATTTATTCGCATGATTTTCCACCCAACTGCATTTGACTTGATTTGGATGGTGATATCTCCGCAACCAAACCCCGCAAAAATCTGCGGCTGCCAGTTCTCGAAAGGGATTTCACAGACCTTTCCCCTGGTGTACAACTTGCTGTACAATTCATGACTTTACTTTTTTCAACATTTTAGAAAAAAATCAAGGCTAACCCCTTGCCGAAAAAAATACATTTTCAACAATCTTTCCCAAACCCATTGATAGCTACATCAAAAGAAATGTCTGTTCAATACCTATCCACGACTGAAGACAAAAAGTGTTTGTGACATCTGGTTCTTGAGATATTTCAATTCAAAGTTATTCACATGATTTTCCACCCAACTGCATTTGACTCGTTTTGGATGGTGATATCTCCGCAACCAAACCCCGCAAAAATCTGCGTCTACCAGTTCTCGAAAGGGATTTCACATATCTTTCCACTGGTGTACAACTTGCTGAACAATTCACGACTTTACTTTTTTTTAACATTTTAGAAAAAAATCAAGGCTAACCCCTTGCCGAAAAAAATACATTTTCAACAATCTTTCCCAAACCCATCGATAGCTACATCAAAAGAAAGGTCCGTTCAATACCTATCCACAGCTGAAGACGAAAAGTATCTGTGACATCTGGTTCTTGATATATTTCAATTCAAAGTTATTCACTTGATTTTCCACCCAAATGCATTTGAGTCGTTTTGGATGGTGATATCTCCGCAACCAAACCCCGCATAAATCTGCAGCTACCAGTTCTCGAAAGGGATTTCACAGACCTTTTCACTGGTGTACAACTTGCTGTACAATTCACGACTTTACTTTTTTCAACATTTTAGAAAAAAAAAATCAAGGCTAACCCCTTGCCGAAAAAAATTACATTTTCAACAATGTTTCCCAAACCCATCGATAGATACATCAAAGGAAAGGTCTGTTCAATACCTATCCACAGCTGAAGACAAAAAGTATCTGTGACATCCGGTTCTTGAGATATTTCAATTCAAAGTTATTCACATGATTTTCCACCCAACTGCATTTGACTCGTTTTGGATGGTGATATCTCCGCAACCAAACCCCGCAAAAATCTGCGTCTACCAGTTCTCGAAAGGGATTTCACAGACCTTTCCACCGGTGTGCAACTTGTTGTACAATTCACGACTTTACTTTTTTCAACATTTTAGAAAAAAAATCAAGGCTACCCTTGCCGAAAAAAATTACATTTTCAACAATGTTTCCCAAACCCACCGATAGATACATCAAAAGAAAGGTCTGTTCAATACCTATCCACAGCTGAAGACAAAAAGTATCTGTGACATCTGGTTCTTCAGATATTTCAATTCAAATGTATTCGCATGATTTTCCACCCAACTGCATTTGACTTGTTTTGGATGGTGATATCTCCGCAACCAAGCCCCGCAAAAATCTGCGGCTGCCAGTCTCCGAAAGGGATTTCACATATCTTTCCACTGGTGTACAACTTGCTGTACAATTCACGACTTTACTTTTTTCAACATTTTAGAAAAAAATCAAGGCTAACCCCTTGACGAAAAAAAATACATTTTCAACAATGTTTCCCAAACCCACCGATAGATAAATCAAAAGAAAGGCCTGTTCAATACCTATCCACAGCTGAAGAAAATCTGCGGCTGCCAGTCCTCGAAAGGGATTTCACAGACCTTTCCACTGGTGTACAACTTGTTGTACAATTCACGACTTTACTTTTTTCAACATTTTAGAAAAAAATTACATTTTCAACAATGTTTCCCAAACCCATCGATAGATACCTCAAAAGTAAGGTCTGTTCAATACATATCCACAGCTGAAGACAAAAAGTATCTGTGACATCTGGTTCTTAAGATATTTCACTTCAAAGTTATTCACATGATTTTCCACCAAACTGCATTTGACTCGTTTTGGATGGTGATATCTCCGCAACCAAGCCCCGCAAAAATCTGCGGCTGCCAGTCCCCGAAAGGGATTTCACATATCTTTCCACTGGTCTACAACTTGCTGTACAATTCACGACTTTACTTTTTTCTTGATTTTAGAAAAAAATCAAGGCTAACCCCTTGCCGTAAAAAATTACAATTTCAACATTGTTTCCCAAACCCACCGATAGATACATCAAAAGAAAGGTCTGTTCAATACCTATCCACAGCTGAAGACAAAAAGTATCTGTGGCATCTGGTTTTTGAGATATTTCAATTCAAAGTTATTCACATGATTTTCCACCCAACTGCATTTGAGTCGTTTTGGATGGTGATATCTCCGAAACCAAACCCCGCAAAAATCTGCAGCTACCAGTTCTCGAAAGGGATTTCACAGACCTTTCCACCGGTGTGCAACTTGTTGTACAATTCACGACTTTACTTTTTTCAACATTTTAGAAAAAAATCAAGGCTAACCCCTTGCCGAAAAAAAATACATTTTCAACAATGTTTCCCAAACCCACCGATAGATACATCAAAAGAAAGGTCTGTTCAATACCTATACACAGCTCAAGACAAAAAGTATCTGTGACATCTGGTTCTTCAGATATTTCAATTCAAATTTATTCACATGATTTTCCACCCAACTGCATTTGACTTGTTTCGGATGGTGATATCTCCGCAACCAAGCCCCGCAAAAATCTCCGGCTGCCAGTCCTCGAAAGGGATTTCACAGACCTTTCCACTGGTGTACAACTTGTTGTACAATTAAGAAAACAATCAAGGCTAACCCCTTGCCGAAAAAAATTACATTTTCAACAATCTTTCCCAAACCCATCGACAGCTATATCAAAAGAAAGGTCTGTTCAATACCTATCCACAGCTGAAGGCGAAAAGTATCTGTGACATCTGGTTCTTGATATATTTCATTTCAAAGTTATTCACTTGATTTTCCACCCAACTGCATTTGAGTCGTTTTGGATGGTGATATCTCCGCAACCAAACCCCGCATAAATCTGCAGCTACCAGTTCTCGAAAGGGATTTAACAGACCTTTTCACTGGTGTACAACTTGCTGTACAATTCACGACTTTACTTTTTTCAACATTTTAGAGAAAAAAATCAAGGCTAACCCCTTGCCGAAAAAAATTACATTTTCAACAATGTTTCCCAAACCCACCGATAGATACCTCAAAAGAAAGGTCTGTTCAATGCATATCCACAGCTGAAAACAAAAAGGATCTGTGACATCTGGTTCTTCAGATATTTCAATTCAAATTTATTCGCATGATTTTCCACCCAACTGCATTTGACTTGTTTCGGATGGTGATATCTCCGCAACCAAGCCCCTCAAAAATCTGAGGCTGCCAGTCCTCGAAAGGGATTTCACAGACCTTTCCACTGGTGTACAACTTGCTGTACAATTCACGACTTTACTTTTTTCAACATTTTAGAAAAAAAAATCAAGGCTAACCCCTTGCCGAAAAAAAATACATTTTCAACAATCTTTCCCAAACCCATCGATAGATACATCAAAGGAAAGGTCTGTTCAATACCTATCCACAGCTGAAGACAAAAAGTATCTGTGACATCCGGTTCTTGAGATATTTCAATTCAAAGTTATTCACATGATTTTCCACCCAACTGCATTTGACTCGTTTTGGATGGTGATATCTCCGCAACCAAGCCCGCAAAAATCTGCGGCTGCCAGTCCCCGAAAGGGATTTCACATATGTTTCCACTGGTGTACAACTTGCTGAACAATTCACGACTTTACTTTTTTTTTAACATTTTAGAAAAAAAATCAAGGCTAACCCCTTGCCGAAAAAAATACATTTTCAACAATCTTTCCCAAACCCGCAAAAATCTGCAACTGCCAGGCCCCGAAAGGGATTTCACAGACCTTTCCACTAGTGTACAAGTTGTTGTACAATTCACGACTTTACTTTTTTCAACATTTTAGAAAAAAATCAAGGCTACCCTTGCCGAAAAAAATTACATTTTCAACAATGTTTCCCAAACCCACCGATAGATACATCAAAAGAAATGTCTGTTCAATACCTATCCACAGCTGAAGACAAAAAGTATCTGTGATATCTGGTTCTTCAGATATTTCAATTCAAATTTATTCGCATGATTTTCCACCCAACTGCATTTGACTTGATTTGGATGGTTGATATCTCCGCAACCAAACCCCGCAAAAATCTGCGGCTGCCAGTTCTCGAAAGGGATTTCACAGACCTTTCCACTGGTGTACAACTTGCTGTACAATTCATGACTTTACTTTTTTCAACATTTTAGAAAAAAATCAAGGCTAACCCCTTGCCGAAAAAAATACATTTTCAACAATGTTTCCCAAACCCATCGATAGATACATCAAAGGAAAGGTCTGTTCAATACCTATCCACAGCTGAAGACAAAAAGTATCTGTGACATCCGGTTCTTGAGATATTTCAATTCAAAGTTATTCACATGATTTTCCACCCAACTGCATTTGACTCGTTTTGGATGGTGATATCTCCGCAACCAAACCCCGCAAAAATCTGCGTCTACCAGTTCTCGAAAGGGATTTCACAGACCTTTCCACTGGTGTACAACTTGTTGTACAATTCACGACTTTACTTTTTTCAACATTTTAGAAAAAAATCAAGGCTACCCTTGCCGAAAAAAAATTACATTTTCAACAATCTTTCCCAAACCCATCGATAGATACATCAAAGGAAAGGTCTGTTCAATACCTATCCACAGCTGAAGACAAAAAGTATCTGTGACATCCGGTTCTTGAGATATTTCAATTCAAAGTTATTCGCATTATTTTCCACACAACTGCATTTGACTTGTTTCTGATGGTGATATCTCCGCAACCAGGGACCGCAAAAATCTGCGGCTGCCAGTCCCCGAAAGGGATTTCAGAGACCTTTCCACTGGTGTACAAGTTTTTGTACAATTCACGACTTTACTTTTTTCAACATTTTAGAAAAAAATCAAGGCTACCCTTGCCGAAAAAAATTACATTTTCAACAATGTTTCCCAAACCCACCGATAAATACATCAAAAGAAAGGTCTGTTCAATACCTATCCACGGCTGAAGACAAAATGTATCTGTGACATCTGGTTCTTGAGATATTTCAATTCAAAGTTATTCACATGATTTTCCACCCAACTGCATTTGAGTCGTTTTGGATGGTGAAATCTCCGCAACCAAACCCCGCAAAAATCTGCGGTTACCAGTTCTCGAAAGGGATTTCACAGACCTTTCCACTGGTGTACAACTTGTTGTACAATTCACGACCTTACTTTTTTCAACATTTTATAAAAAAATCAAGGCTAACCCCTTCCCGAAAAAAATTACATTTTCAACAATGTTTCCCAAACCCATCGACGGATACATCAAAAGAAAGGTCTGTTCAATACCTATCCACAGCTGAAGACAAAAAGGATCTGTTACATCTAGTTCTTGAGATATTTCTATTCAAAGTTATTCACATGATTTTCCACCCAACTGCATTTGACTCGTTTTGGATGGTGATATCTCCGCAACCAAAACCCGCAAAAATCTGCGGCCACCAGTTCTCGAAAGGGATTTGATAGATCTATCCACTGGTGTACAACTTGTTGTACAATTCACGACTTTACTTTTTTCAACATTTTAGAAAAAAATCAAGGCTAACCCCTTGCCGAAAAAAATACATTTTCAACAATCTTTCCCAAACCCATCGATAGCTACATCAAAAGAAAGGTCCGTTCAATACCTATCCACAGCTGAAGACAAAAAGTATCTGTGACATCTGGTTCTTGATATATTTCAATTCAAAGTTCTTCACTTGATTTTCCACCCAACTGCATTTGAGTCGTTTTGGATGGTGATATCTCCGCAACCAAACCCCGCATAAATCTGCAGCTACCAGTTCTCGAAAGGGATTTCACAGACCTTTCCCCTGGTGTACAACTTGCTGTACAATTCATGACTTTACTTTTTTCAACATTTTAGAAAAAAATCAAGGCTAACCCCTTGCCGAAAAAAATACATTTTCAACAATCTTTCCCAAACCCATCGATAGCTACATCAAAAGAAATGTCTGTTCAATACCTATCCACAACTGAAGACAAAAAGTGTTTGTGACATCTGGTTCTTGAGATATTTCAATTCAAAGTTATTCACATGATTTTCCACCCAACTGCATTTGACTCGTTTTGGATGGTGATATCTCCGCAACCAAGCCCGCAAAAATCTGCGGCTGCCAGTCCCCGAAAGGGATTTCACATATCTTTCCACTGGTGTACAACTTGCTGAACAATTCACGACTTTACTTTTTTCAACATTTTAGAAAAAAATCAAGGCTACCCTTGCCGAAAAAAATTACATTTTCAACAATGTTTCCCAAACCCACCGATAGATACATCAAAAGAAATGTCTGTTCAATACCTATCCACAGCTGAAGACAAAAAGTATCTGTGATATCTGGTTCTTGAGATATTTCAATTCAAAGTTATTCACATGATTTTCCACCCAACTGCATTTGACTTGATTTGGATGGTGATATCTCCGCAACCAAACCCCGCAAAAATCTGCGGCTGCCAGTTCTCGAAAGGGATTTCACAGACCTTTCCACTGGTGTACAACTTGCTGTACAGTTCATGACTTTACTTTTTTCAACATTTAAAAAAAAATCAAGGCTAACCCCTTGCCGAAAAAAATACATTTTCAACAATCTTTCCCAAACCCATCGATAGCTACATCAAAAGAAATGTCTGTTCAATACCTATCCACAACTGAAGACAAAAAGTGTTTGTGACATCTGGTTCTTGAGATATTTCAATTCAAAGTTATTCACATGATTTTCCACCCAACTGCATTTGACTTGATTTGGATGGTGATATCTCCGCAACCAAACCCCGCAAAAATCTGCGGCTGCCAGTTCTCGAAAGGGATTTCACAGACCTTTCCACTGGTCTACAACTTGCTGAACAATTCACGACTTTACTTTTTTTTAACATTTTAGAAGAAAATCAAGGCTAACCCCTTGCCGAAAAAAATACATTTTCAACAATCTTTCCCAAACCCATCGATAGCTACATCAAAAGAAAGGTCTGTTCAATACCTATCCACAGCTGAAGACGAAAAGTATCTGTGACATCTGGTTCTTGATATATTTCAATTCAAAGTTATTCACTTGATTTTCCACCCAACTGCATTTGAGTCGTTTTGGATGGTGATATCTCCGCAACCAAACCCCGCATAAATCTGCAGCTACCTGTTCGCGAAAGGGATTTCACAGACCTTTTCACTGGTGTACAACTTGCTGTACAATTCACGACTTTACTTTTTTCAACATTTTAGAAAAAAAATCAAGGCTAACCCCTTGCCGAAAAAAATTACATTTTCAACAATGTTTCCCAAGCCCACCGATAGATACCTCAAAAGAAAGGTCTGTTCAATGCCTATCCACAGCTGAAAACAAAAAGGATCTGTGACATCTGGTTCTTCAGATATTTCAATTCAAATTTATTCGCATGATTTTCCACCCAACTGCATTTGACTTGTTTCGGATGGTGATATCTCCGCAACCAAGCCCCTCAAAAATCTGAGGCTGCCAGTCCTCGAAAGGGATTTCACAGACCTTTCCACTGGTGTACAACTTGTTGTACAATTCACGACTTTAATTTTTTCAACATTTTAGAAAAAAATCAAGGCTCCCCTTGCCGAAAAAAATACATTTTCTACAATCTTTCCCAAACCCATCGATAGCTACATCAAAAGAAAGGTCTGTTCAATACCTATCCACAGCTGAAGACAAAAAGTACCTGTGACATCTGGTTCTTGATATATTTCAATTCAAAGTTCTTCACTTGATTTTCCACCCAACTGCATTTGAGTCGTTTTGGATGGTGATATCTCCACAACCAAACCCCGCATAAATCTGCAGCTACCAGTTCTCGAAAGGGATTTCACAGACCTTTTCACTGGTGTACAACTTGCTGTACAATTCATGACTTTACTTTTTTCAACATTTTAGAAAAAAAAATCAAGGCTAACCCCTTGCCGAAAAACATTACATTTTCAACAATGTTTCCCAAACCCATCGATAGATACATCAAAGGAAAGGTCTGTTCAATACCTATCCACAGCTGAAGACAAAAAGTATCTGTGACATCCGGTTCTTGAGATATTTCAATTCAAAGTTATTCACATGATTTTCCACCCAACTGCATTTGACTCGTTTTGGATGGTGATATCTCCGCAACCAAGCCCGCAAAAATCTGCGGCTGCCAGTCCCCGAAAGGGATTTCACATATGTTTCCACTGGTGTACAACTTGCTGAACAATTCACGACTTTACTTTTTTTTTAACATTTTAGAAAAAAATCAAGGCTAACCCCTTGCCGAAAAAAATACATTTTCAACAATCTTTCCCAAACCCGCAAAAATCTGCAACTGCCAGGCCCCGAAAGGGATTTCACAGACCTTTCCACTAGTGTACAATTTGTTGTACAATTCACGACTTTACTTTTTTCAACATTTTAGAAAAAAATCAAGGCTACCCTTGCCGAAAAAAATTACATTTTCAACAATGTTTCCCAAACCCACCGATAGATACATCAAAAGAAATGTCTGTTCAATACCTATCCACAACTGAAGACAAAAAGTGTTTGTGGCATCTGGTTCTTGAGATATTTCAATTCAAAATTATTCACTTGATTTTCCACCCAACTGCATTTGAGTCGTTTTGGATGGTGATATCTCCGTAACCAAACCCCGCATAAATCTGCAGCTACCAGTTCTCGAAAGGGATTTCACAGACCTTTCCACTGGTGTACAACTTGCTGTACAATTCATGACTTTACTTTTTTCAACATTTTAGAAAAAAATCAAGGCTAACCCCTTGCCGAAAAAAATACATTTTCAACAATCTTTCCCAAACCCATCGATAGCTACATCAAAAGAAATGTCTGTTCAATACCTATCCACAACTGAAGACAAAAAGTGTTTGTGACATCTGGTTCTTGAGATATTTCAATTCAAAGTTATTCACATGATTTTCCACCCAACTGCATTTGAGTCGTTTTGGATGGTGATATCTCCGCAACCAAACCCCGCATAAATCTGCAGCTACCAGTTCTCGAAAGGGATTTCACAGACCTTTCCACTGGTGTACAACTTGCTGTACAATTCATGACTTTACTTTTTTCAACATTTTAGAAAAAAAATTCAAGGCTAACCCCTTGCCGAAAAAAATTACATTTTCAACAATGTTTCCCAAACCCATCGATAGATACATCAAAGGAAAGGTCTGTTCAATACCTATCCACAGCTGAAGACAAAAAGTATCTGTGACATCCGGTTCTTGAGATATTTCAATTCAAAGTTATTCGCATTATTTTCCACACAACTGCATTTGACTTGTTTCTGATGGTGATATCTCCGCAACCAAGGACCGCACAAATCTGCGGCTGCCAGTCCCCGAAAGGGATTTCAGAGACCTTTCCACTGGTGTACAAGTTTTTGTACAATTCACGACTTTACTTTTTTCAACATTTTAGAAAAAAATCAAGGCTAACCCCTTCCCGAAAAAAATTACATTTTCAACAATGTTTCCCAAACCCACCGATAGATACATCAAAAGAAAGGTCTGTTCAATACCTATCCACGGCTGAAGACAAAATGTATCTGTGACATCTGGTTCTTGAGATATTTCAATTCAAAGTTATTCACACGATTTTCCACCCAACTGCATTTGAGTCGTTTTGGATGGTGATATCTCCGCAACCAAACCCCGCAAAAATCTGCGGTTACCAGTTCTCGAAAGGGATTTCACAGACCTTTCCACTGGTGTACAACTTGTTGTACAATTCACGACCTTACTTTTTTCAACATTTTATAAAAAAATCAAGGCTAACCCCTTCCCGAAAAAAATTACATTTTCAACAATGTTTCCCAAACCCATCGACGGATACATCAAAAGAAAGGTCTGTTCAATACCTATCCACGGCTGAAGACAAAAAGTATCTGTTACATCTAGTTCTTGAGATATTTCTATTCAAAGTTATTCACATGATTTTCCACCCAACTGCATTTGACTCGTTTTGGATGGTGATATCTCCGCAACCAAGCCCCTCAAAAATCTGAGGCTGCCAGTCCTCGAAAGGGATTTCACAGACCTTTCCACTGGTGTACAACTTGTTGTACAATTCACGACTTTACTTTACAACGTTTCCCAAACCCACCGATAGATACATCAAAAGAAAGGTCTGTTCAATACCTATCCACGGCTGAAGACCAAATGTATCTATGACATCTGGTTCTTGAGATATTTCAATTCAAAGTTATTCACATTATTTTCCACCCAACTGCATTTGAGTCGTTTTGGATGGTGATATCTCCGCAACCAAACCCCGCAAAAATCTGCGGTTACCAGTTCTCGAAAGGGATTTCACAGACCTTTCCACTGGTGTACAACTTGTTGTACAATTCACGACCTTACTTTTTTCAACATTTTATAAAAAAATCAAGGCTAACCCCTTCCCGAAAAAAATTACATTTTCAACAATGTTTCCCAAACCCATCGACGTATACATCAAAAGAAAGGTCTGTTCAATACCTATCCACAGCTGAAGACAAAAAGTATCTGTTACATCTAGTTCTTGAGATATTTCTATTCAAAGTTATTCACATGATTTTCCACCCAACTGCATTTGACTCGTTTTGGATGGTGATATCTCCGCAACCAAAACCCGCAAAAATCTGCGGCTACCAGTTCTCGAAAGGGATTTCACAGACCTTTCCACTGGTGTACAACTTGTTGTACAATTCACGACCTTACTTTTTTCAACAATTTAGAAAAAAAAATCAAGGCTAACCCCTTGCCGAAAGAAATTACATTTTCAACAATGTTTCCCAAACCCATCGATAGATACATCAAAAGAAAGGTCTTTTCAATACCTATCCACAGCTGAAGACAAAAAGTATCTGTGACATCTTGTTCTTGAGATATTTCAATTCAAAGTTATTCGCATTATTTTCCACCCAACTGCATTTGACTTGTTTTGGATGGTGATATCTCCGCAACCAAACACCGCAAAAATCTGCGGCTACCAGTTCTCGAAAGGGATTTCACAGACCTTTCCACTGGTGTACAACTTGTTGTACAATTCACGACTTTACTTTACAATGTTTCCCAAACCCATCGATTGATACATCAAAAGAAAGGTCTGTTCAATACCTATCCACAGCTGAAGACAAAAAGTATCTGTGACATCTGGTTCTTGAGATATTTCAATTCAAAGTTATTCATATGATTTTCCACCCAACTGCATTTGACTCGTTTTGGATGGTGATATCTCCGCAACCAAAACCCGCAAAAATCTGCGGCTACCAGTTCTCGAAAGGGATTTCACAGACCTTTCCACTGGTGTACAATTTGTTGTACAATTCACGACTTTACTTTGTTCAACATTTTAGAAAAAAATCAAGGCTAACCCCTTGCCGAAAAAAATTACATTTTCAACAATGTTTCCCAAACCCATCGATTGATACATCAAAAGAAAGGTCTGTTCAATACCTATCCACAGCTGAAGACAAAAAGTATCTGTGACATCTTGTTCTTGAGATATTTCAATTCAAAGTTATTCGCATTATTTTCCACCCAACTGCATTTGACTTGTTTTGGATGGTGATATCTCCGCAACCAAAACCCGCAAAAATCTGCGGCTACCAGTTCTCGAAAGGGATTTCACAGACCTTTCCACTGGTGTACAATTTGTTGTACAATTCACGACTTTACTTTGTTCAACATTTTAGAAAAAAATCAAGGCTAACCCCTTGCCGAAAAAAATAACATTTTCAACAATGTTTCCCAAACCCATCGATTGATACATCAAAAGAAAGGTCTGTTCAATACCTATCCACAGCTGAAGACAAAAAGTATCTGTGACATCTTGTTCTTGAGATATTTCAATTCAAAGTTATTCGCATTATTTTCCACTCAACTGCATTTGACTTGTTTTGGATGGTGATATCTCCGCAACCAAACACCGTAAAAATCTGCGGCTACCAGTTCTCGAAAGGGATTTGACAGATCTATCCACTGGCGTACAACTTGTTGTACAATTCACGACTTTACTTTTTTCAACAATTTAGAAAAAAAAATCAAGGCTAACCCCTTGCCGAAAAAAATTACATTTTCAACAATGTTTCCCAAACCCATCGATAGATACTTCAAAAGAAAGGTCTTTTCAATACCTATCCACAGCTGAAGACAAAAAGTATATGTGACATCTCGTTCTTGAGATATTTCAATTCAAAGTTATTCACATGATTTTCCACCCAACTGCATTTCACTCGTTTTGGATGGTGATATCTCCGCAACCAAAACCCGCACAAATCTGCGGCTACCAGTTCTCGAAAGGGATTTCACAGACCTTTCCACTGGTGTACAACTTGTTGTATAATTCACGACTTTACTTTGTTCAACATTTTAGAAAAAAATCAAGGCTAACCCCTTGCCGAAAAAAATTACATTTTCAACAATGTTTCCCAAACCCATCGATAGATACATCAAAAGAAAGGTCTTTTCAATACCTATCCACAGCTGAAGACAAAAAGTATCTGTGACATCTTGTTCTTGAGATATTTGAATTCAAAGTTATTCGCATTATTTTCCACCCAACTGCATTTGACTTGTTTTGGATGGTGATATCTCCGCAACCAAACACCGCAAAAATCTGCGGCTACCAGTTCTCGAAAGGGATTTTACAGATCTATCCACTGGTGTGCAACTTGTTGTTCAATTCACGACTTTACTTTTTTCAACATTTTAGAAAAAAATCAAGGCTAACCCCTTGCCGAAAAAAACTACATTTTCAACAATGTTTCCCAAACCCATCGATAGATACATCAAAAGAAAGGTCTGTTCAATACCTATCCACAGCTGAAGACAAAAAGTATCTGTGACATCTGGTCCTTGAGACATTTTAGTTCAAATTTATTCGCATGATTTTCCACCCAACTGCATTTGACTTGATTTGGATGGTGATATCTCCGCAACCAAACTCCGCAAAAATCTGCGGCTACCAGTTCTCAAAAGGGATTTCAGACACCTTTCCACTGGTGTACAATTTGTTGTTCAATTCACGACTTTACTTTGTTCAACATTTAAGAAAAAAATCAAGGCTAACCCCTTGCGGAAAAAAATTACATTTTCTACAATGTTTCCCAAACCCATCGATAGATACATCAAAAGAAAGGTCTGTTCAATACCTATCCACAGCTGAAGACAAAAAGTATATGTGACATCTGGTTCTTGAGATATTTTAATTCAAATTTATTCGCATGATTTTCCACCCAACTGCATTTGACTTGTTTTGTATGGTGATATCTCCGCAACCAAACCCCGCAAAAATCTGAGGCTACCAGTTCTCGAAAAGGATTTCGCAGACCTTTCCACTGGTGTACAACTTGTTGTGCAATTCACGACTTTACTTTTTTCAACATTTTAGAAAAAGATCAAGGCTAACCCCTTGCCGAAAAAAAATTACATTTTCAACAATGTTTCCCAAACCCATCGATAGATACATCAAAAGAAAGGTCTGTTCAATACCTATCCACAGCTGAAGACAAAAAGTATCTGTGACATCTGGTTCTTTAGATATTTCAATTCAAAGTTATTCGCATTATTTTTCACCGAACTGCATTTGACTTGTTTTGGATGGTGATATCTCTGCATCCAAGGCCCGCAAAAATCTGTGGCTGCCAGTCCTCGAAAGAGATTTCACAGACCTTTCCACTGGTGTACAACTTGTTGTACAATTCACGACTTTACTTTTTTCAACATTTTAGAAAAAAATCAAGGCTAACCCCTTGCCGAAAAAAATTACATTTTCAACAATGTTTCCCAAACCCATCGATAAATACATCAAAAGAAAGGTCTGTTCAATACCTATCCCAGCTGAAGATAAAAAGTATCTGTGACATATGGTTCTTGAGATATTTCAATTCAAAGTTATTCACATGATTTTCCACCCAACTGCATTTCACTCGTATTGGATGGTGATATCTCCGCAACCCAACCCCGCAAAAATCTGCGGCTGCCAGTTATCGAAAGGGATTTCGCAGACCTTTCAACTGGTGTACAACTTGTTGTACAATTCATGACTTTACTTTTTTCAACATTTTAGAAAAAAATCAAGGCTAACCCCTTGCCGAAAAAAATTAAATTTTCAAGAATTTTTCCCAAACCTATCGATAGATACATCAAAAGAAAGGTCTTTTCAATACCTATCCACAGCTGAAGACAAAAAGTATCTGTGACATCTAGTTCTTGAGATATTTCAATTCAAAGTTATTCACATGATTTTCCACCCAACTGCATTTCACTCGTTTTGGATGGTGATATCTCCGCAACCAAACCCCGCAAAAATCTGCAGCTACCAGTTCTCGAAAGGGATTTCAGAGACCTTTCCACTGGTGTACAATTTGTTGTACAATTCACGACTTTACTTTGTTCAACATTTTAGAAAAAAATCAAGGCTAACCCCTTGCCGAAAAAAATTACATTTTCAACAATGTTTCCCAAACCCATCGATAGATACACCAAAAGAAAGGTCTGTTCAATACCTATCCACAGCTGAAGACAAAAAGTATCTGTGACATCTGGTTCTTTAGATATTTCAATTCAAAGTTATTCACATGATTTTCCACCCAACTGCATTTCACTCGTTTTGGATGGTGATATCTCCGCAACCCAACCCCGCAAAAATCTGCGGCTGCCAGTTCTCGAAAGGGATTTCACAGACCTTTCCACTGGTGTACAACTTGTTGTACAATTCACGACTTTACTTTTTTCAACATTTTAGAAAAAAATCAAGGCTAACCCCTTGCCGAAAAAAATTAAATTTTCAAGAATTTTTCCCAAACCTATCGACAGATACATCAAAAGAAAGGTCTTTTCAATACCTATCCACAGCTGAAGACAAAAAGTATCTGTGACATCTGGTTCTTGAGATATTTAAATTCAAAGTTATTCACATGATTTTCCACCCAACTGCATTTGACTCGTTTTGGATGGTGATATCTCCGCAACCAAACCCCGCAAAAATCTGCAGCTACCAGTTCTCGAAAGGGATTTCAGAGACCTATCCACTGGTGTACAATTTGTTGTACAATTCACGACTTTACTTTGTTCAACATTTTAGAAAAAAATCAAGGCTAACCCCTTGCCGAAAAAAATTACATTTTCAACAATGTTTCCCAAACCTATCGATAGATACATCAAAAGAAAGGTCTTTTCAATACCTATCCACAGCTGAAGACAAAAAGTATCTGTGACATCTCGTTCTTGAGATATTTCAATTCAAAGTTATTCACATGATTTTCCACCCAACTGCATTTGACTCGTTTTGGATGGTGATATCTCCGCAACCAAACCCCGCAAAAATCTGCAGCTACCAGTTCTCGAAAGGGATTTCAGAGACCTTTCCACTGGTGTACAATTTGTTGTACAATTCACGACTTTACTTTGTTCAACACTTTAGAAAAAAATCAAGGCTAACCCCTTGCCGAAAAAAATTACATTTTCAACAATGTTTCCCAAACCCATCGATAGATACATCAAAAGAAAGGTCTTTTCAATACCTATCCACAGCTGAAGACAAAAAGTATCTGTGACATCTCGTTCTTGAGATATTTTAATTCAAATTTATTCGCATGATTTTCCACCCAACGGCATTTGACTTGATTTGGATGGTGATATCTCCGCAACCAAACCCCGCAAAAATCTGCGGCTACCAGTTCTCGAAAGGGATTTCAGAGACCTATCCACTGGTGTACAATTTGTTGTACAATTCACGACTTTACTTTGTTCAACATTTTAGAAAAAAATCAAGGCTATCCCCTTGCCGAAAAAAATTACATTTTCAACTATGTTTCCCAAACCCATCGATAGATACGTCAAAAGAAAGGTCTGTTCAATACCTATCCACAGCTGAAGACAAAAAGTATCTGTGACATCTGGTTTTTGAGATATTTCAGTTCAAAGTTATTCGCATGATTTTCCACCCAACTGCATTTGACTTGATTTGGATGGTGATATCTCTGCAACCAAGCCCCGCAAAAATCTGCGGTTGCCAGTCCCCGAAAGGGATTTCACAGACCTTTCCACTGGTGTACAACTTGTTGTACAATTCACGACTTTACTTTTTCAACATTTTAGAAAAAAATCAAGGGTAACCCCTTGCCGAAAAAAATTACATTTTCAACAATGTTTCCCAAACCCATCGATAGATACGTCAAAAGAAAGGTCTGTTCAATACCTATCCACAGCTGAAGACAAAAAGTATCTGTGACATCTGGTTCTTGAGATATTTCAATTCAAATTTATTCGCATGATTTTCCACCCAACTGCATTTGACTTGTTTTGTATGGTGATATCTCCGCAACCAAACCCCGCAAAAATCTGAGGCTACCAGTTCTCGAAAAGGATTTCGCAGACCTTTCCACTGGTGTACAATTTGTTGTACAATTCACGACTTTACTTTGTTCAACATTTTAGAAAAAAATCAAGGCTAACCCCTTGCCGAAAAAAATTACATTTTCAACAATGTTTCCCAAACCCATCGATAGATACATCAAAAGAAAGGTCTGTTCAATACCTATCCACAGCTGAAGACAAAAAGTATCTGTGACATCTGGTTCTTTAGATATTTCAATTCAAAGTTATTCACATGATTTTCCACCCAACTGCATTTCACTCGTTTTGGATGGTGATATCTCCGCAACCCAACCCCGCAAAAATCTGCGGCTGCCAGTTCTCGAAAGGGATTTCACAGACCTTTCCACTGGTGTACAACTTGTTGTACAATTCACGACTTTACTTTTTTCAACATTTTAGAAAAAAATCAAGGCTAACCCCTTGCCGAAAAAAATTAAATTTTCAAGAATTTTTCCCAAACCTATCGACAGATACATCAAAAGAAAGGTCTTTTCAATACCTATCCACAGCTGAAGACAAAAAGTATCTGTGACATCTGGTTCTTGAGATATTTCAATTCAAAGTTATTCACATGATTTTCCACCCAACTGCATTTGACTCGTTTTGGATGGTGATATCTCCGCAACCAAACCCCGCAAAAATCTGCAGCTACCAGTTCTCGAAAGGGATTTCAGAGACCTATCCACTGGTGTACAATTTGTTGTACAATTCACGACTTTACTTTGTTCAACATTTTAGAAAAAAATCAAGGCTAACCCCTTGCCGAAAAAAATTACATTTTCAACAATGTTTCCCAAACCTATCGATAGATACATCAAAAGAAAGGTCTTTTCAATACCTATCCACAGCTGAAGACAAAAAGTATCTGTGACATCTCGTTCTTGAGATATTTCAATTCAAAGTTATTCACATGATTTTCCACCCAACTGCATTTGACTCGTTTTGGATGGTGATATCTCCGCAACCAAACCCCGCAAAAATCTGCAGCTACCAGTTCTCGAAAGGGATTTCAGAGACCTTTCCACTGGTGTACAATTTGTTGTACAATTCACGACTTTACTTTGTTCAACACTTTAGAAAAAAATCAAGGCTAACCCCTTGCCGAAAAAAATTACATTTTCAACAATGTTTCCCAAACCCATCGATAGATACATCAAATGAAAGGTCTTTTCAATACCTATCCACAGCTGAAGACAAAAAGTATCTGTGACATCTCGTTCTTGAGATATTTTAATTCAAATTTATTCGCATGATTTTCCACCCAACGGCATTTGACTTGATTTGGATGGTGATATCTCCGCAACCAAACCCCGCAAAAATCTGCGGCTACCAGTTCTCGAAAGGGATTTCAGAGACCTATCCACTGGTGTACAATTTGTTGTACAATTCACGACTTTACTTTGTTCAACATTTTAGAAAAAAATCAAGGCTATCCCCTTGCCGAAAAAAATTACATTTTCAACTATGTTTCCCAAACCCATCGATAGATACGTCAAAAGAAAGGTCTGTTCAATACCTATCCACAGCTGAAGACAAAAAGTATCTGTGACATCTGGTTTTTGAGATATTTCAGTTCAAAGTTATTCGCATGATTTTCCACCCAACTGCATTTGACTTGATTTGGATGGTGATATCTCTGCAACCAAGCCCCGCAAAAATCTGCGGTTGCCAGTCCCCGAAAGGGATTTCACAGACCTTTCCACTGGTGTACAACTTGTTGTACAATTCACGACTTTACTTTTTCAACATTTTAGAAAAAAATCAAGGGTAACCCCTTGCCGAAAAAAATTACATTTTCAACAATGTTTCCCAAACCCATCGATAGATACGTCAAAAGAAAGGTCTGTTCAATACCTATCCACAGCTGAAGACAAAAAGTATCTGTGACATCTGGTTCTTGAGATATTTCAATTCAAATTTATTCGCATGATTTTCCACCCAACTGCATTTGACTTGTTTTGTATGGTGATATCTCCGCAACCAAACCCCGCAAAAATCTGAGGCTACCAGTTCTCGAAAAGGATTTCGCAGACCTTTCCACTGGTGTACAACTTGTTGTGCAATTCACGACTTTACTTTTTTCAACATTTTAGAAAAAAATCAAGGCTTAACCCCTTGCCGAAAAAAATTACATTTTCAACAATGTTTCCCAAACCCATCGATAGATACATCAAAAGAAAGGTCTGTTCAATACCTATCCACAGCTGAAGACAAAAAGTATCTGTGACATCTGGTTCTTGAGATATTTCAATTCAAAGTTATTCACATGATTTTCCACCCAACTGCATTTCACTCGTTTTGGATGGTGATATCTCCGCAACCAAACCCCGCAAAAATCTGCAGCTACCAGTTCTCGAAAGGGATTTCAGAAACCTTTCCACTGGTGTACAATGTGTTGTACAATTCACGACTTTGCTTTGTTCAACATTTTAGAAAAAAATCAAGGCTATCCCCTTGCCGAAAAAAATTACATTTTCAACAATGTTTCCCAAACCCATCGCTAGCTACATCAAAAGAAATGCCTGTTCAATACCTATCCACAGCTGAAGACAAAAAGTATCTGTGACATCTGGTTCTTGAGATATTTCAATTCAAAGTTATTCATATGATTTTCCACCCAACTGCATTTCACTCGTTTTGGATGGTGATATCTCCGCAACCAAACCCCGCAAAAATCTGCGGCTGCCAGTTCTCGAAAGGGATTTCACAAGACCTTTCCACTGGTGTACAATTTGTTGTACAATTCACGACTTTACTTTGTTCAACATTTTAGAAAAAAATCAAGGCTAACCCCTTGCCGAAAAAAAATACATTTTCAACAATGTTTCCCCAACCCATCGATAGATACATCAAAAGAAAGTTGTTTTCAATACCTATCCCAGCTGAAGACAAAAAGTATCTGTGACATCTGGTTCTTGAGATATTTCAATTCAAAGTTATTCATATGATTTTCCACCCAACTGCATTTCACTCGTTTTGGATGGTGATATCTCCGCAACCAAACCCCGCAAAAATCTGCGGGTGCCAGTCCCCGAAAGGGATTTCACAGACCTTTCCACTAGTGTGCAACTTGTTGTACAATTCACCACTTTACCTTTTTCAACATTTTAGAAAAAAATCAAGGCTAACCCCTTGCCGAAAAAAATTACATTTTCAACAATGTTTCCCAAACCCATCGATAAATACATCAAAAGAAAGGTCTGTTCAATACCTTTCCCAGCTGAAGACAAAGAGTATCTGTGACATCTAGTTCTTGAGATATTTCAATTCAAAGTTATTCACATGATTTTCCACCCAACTGCATTTCACTCGTTTTGGATGGTGATATCTTCGAAACCAAGCCGCGCAAAAATCTGCGGGTGCCAGTCCCCGAAACGGATTTCACAGACCTTTCCACTAGTGTGCAACTTGTTGTACATTTCACGACTTTACTTTTTTTAACATTTTAGAAAAAAATCAAGGCTATCCCCTTGCCGAAAAAAATTACATTTTCAACAATGTTTCCCAAACCCATCGCTAGCTACATCAAAAGAAATGCCTGTTCAATACCTATCCACAGCTGAAGACAAAAAGTATCTGTGACATCTGGTTCTTGAGATATTTCAATTCAAAGTTATTCATATGATTTTCCACCCAACTGCATTTCACTCGTTTTGGATGGTGATATCTCCGCAACCAAACCCCGCAAAAATCTGCGGCTGCCAGTTCTCGAAAGGGATTTCACAGACCTTTCCACTGGTGTACAACTTGTTGTACAATTCACGACTTTACTTTTTTCAACATTTTAGAAAAAAATCAAGGCTAACCCCTTGCCGAAAAAAATTGAATTTTCAAGAATTTTTCCCAAACCTATCGATAGATACATCAAAAGAAAGGTCTTTTCAATACCTGAAGACAAAAAGTATCTGTGACATCTGGTTCTTGAGATATTTCAATTCAAAGTTATTCACATGATTTTCCACCCATCTGCATTTGACTCGTTTTGGATGGTGATATCTCCGCAACCAAACCCCGCAAAAATCTGCAGCTGCCAGTTCTCGAAAGGGATTTCAGAGACCTTTCCACTGGTGTACAATTCACGACTTTACTTTGTTCAACATTTTAGAAAAAAATCAAGGGTAACCCCTTGCCGAAAAAAATTACATTTTCAACAATGTTTCCCAAACCCATCGATAAATACATCAAAAGAAAGGTCTGTTCAATACCTATCCCAGCTGAAGACAAAGAGTATCTGTGACATCTAGTTCTTGAGATATTTCAATTCAAAGTTATTCACATGATTTTCCACCCAACTGCATTTCACTCGTTTTGGATGGTGATATCTCCGAAACCAAGCCGCGCAAAAATCTGCGGGTGCCAGTCCCCGAAAGGGATTTCACAGACCTTTCCACTAGTGTGCAACTTGTTGTACAATTCACCACTTTACCTTTTTCAACATTTTAGAAAAAAATCAAGGCTAACCCCTTGCCGAAAAAAATTACATTTTCAACAATGTTTCCCAAACCCATCGATAAATACATCAAAAGAAAGGTCTGTTCAATACCTATCCCAGCTGAAGACAAAGAGTATCTGTGACATCTAGTTCTTGAGATATTTCAATTCAAAGTTATTCACATGATTTTCCACCCAACTGCATTTCACTCGTTTTGGATGGTGATATCTCCGCAACCAAACCTCGCAAAAATCTGCCGCTGCCAGTTCTCGAAAGGCATTTCACAGACCTTTCCACTGGCGTACAACTTGTTGTACAATTCACGACTTTAATTTTTTCAACATTTTAGAAAAAAATCAAGACTAACCCCTTGCCGAAAAAAATTACATTTTCAACAATTTTTCCCAAACCCATTGATAAATACATCAAAAGAAAGGTCTGTTCAAAACCTATCCCAGGTGAAGACAAAAAGTATCTGTGACATCTGGTTCTTGAGATATTTCAATTCAAAGTTATTCACATGATTTTCCACCCAACTGCATTTCACTCGTTTTGGATGGTGATATCTCCGCAACCAAACCCCGCAAAAATCTGCGGCTGCCAGTTCTCGAAAGGGATTTCACAAGACCTTTCCACTGGTGTACAATTTGTTGTACAATTCACGACTTTACTTTGTTCAACATTTTAGAAAAAAATCAAGGCTAACCCCTTGCCGAAAAAAAATACATTTTCAACAATGTTTCCCCAACCCATCGATAGATACATCAAAAGAAAGTTGTTTTCAATACCTATCCCAGCTGAAGACAAAAAGTATCTGTGACATCTGGTTCTTGAAATATTTCAATTCAAAGTTATTCACATGATTTTCCACCCAACTGCATTTCACTCGTTTTGGATGGTGATATCTCCGCAACCAAACCCCGCAAAAATCTGCGGCTGCCAGTTCTCGAAAGGGATTTCACAGACCTTTCCACTGGTGTACAACTTGTTGTACAATTCACGACTTTACTTTTTTCAACATTTTAGAAAAAAATCAAGGCTAACCCCTTGCCGAAAAAAATTAAATTTTCAAGAATTTTTCCCAAACCTATCGATAGATACATCAAAAGAAAGGTCTTTTCAATACCTATCCACAGCTGAAGACAAAAAGTATCTGTGACATCTGGTTCTTGAGATATTTCAATTCAAAATTATTCACATGATTTTCCACCCAACTGCATTTCACTCGTTTTGGATGCTGATATCTCCGAAACCAAGCCCCGCAAAAATCTGCGGGTGCCAGTCCCCGAAAGGGATTTCACAGACCTTTCCACTAGTGTGCAACTTGTTGTACAATTCACCACTTTACCTTTTTCAACATTTTAGAAAAAAATCAAGGCTAACCCCTTGCCGAAAAAAATTACATTTTCAACAATGTTTCCCAAACCCATCGATAAATACATCAAAAGAAAGGTCTGTTCAATACCTTTCCCAGCTGAAGACAAAGAGTATCTGTGACATCTAGTTCTTGAGATATTTCAATTCAAAGTTATTCACATGATTTTCCACCCAACTGCATTTCACTCGTTTTGGATGGTGATATCTTCGAAACCAAGCCGCGCAAAAATCTGCGGGTGCCAGTCCCCGAAACGGATTTCACAGACCTTTCCACTAGTGTGCAACTTGTTGTACATTTCACGACTTTACTTTTTTTAACATTTTAGAAAAAAATCAAGGCTATCCCCTTGCCGAAAAAAATTACATTTTCAACAATGTTTCCCAAACCCATCGCTAGCTACATCAAAAGAAATGCCTGTTCAATACCTATCCACAGCTGAAGACAAAAAGTATCTGTGACATCTGGTTCTTGAGATATTTCAATTCAAAGTTATTCATATGATTTTCCACCCAACTGCATTTCACTCGTTTTGGATGGTGATATCTCCGCAACCAAACCCCGCAAAAATCTGCGGCTGCCAGTTCTCGAAAGGGATTTCACAGACCTTTCCACTGGTGTACAACTTGTTGTACAATTCACGACTTTACTTTTTTCAACATTTTAGAAAAAAATCAAGGCTAACCCCTTGCCGAAAAAAATTGAATTTTCAAGAATTTTTCCCAAACCTATCGATAGATACATCAAAAGAAAGGTCTTTTCAATACCTGAAGACAAAAAGTATCTGTGACATCTGGTTCTTGAGATATTTCAATTCAAACTTATTCACATGATTTTCCACCCATCTGCATTTGACTCGTTTTGGATGGTGATATCTCCGCAACCAAACCCCGCAAAAATCTGCAGCTGCCAGTTCTCGAAAGGGATTTCAGAGACCTTTCCACTGGTGTACAATTCACGACTTTACTTTGTTCAACATTTTAGAAAAAAATCAAGGGTAACCCCTTGCCGAAAAAAATTACATTTTCAACAATGTTTCCCAAACCCATCGATAAATACATCAAAAGAAAGGTCTGTTCAATACCTATCCCAGCTGAAGACAAAGAGTATCTGTGACATCTAGTTCTTGAGATATTTCAATTCAAAGTTATTCACATGATTTTCCACCCAACTGCATTTCACTCGTTTTGGATGGTGATATCTCCGAAACCAAGCCGCGCAAAAATCTGCGGGTGCCAGTCCCCGAAAGGGATTTCACAGACCTTTCCACTAGTGTGCAACTTGTTGTACAATTCACCACTTTACCTTTTTCAACATTTTAGAAAAAAATCAAGGCTAACCCCTTGCCGAAAAAAATTACATTTTCAACAATGTTTCCCAAACCCATCGATAAATACATCAAAAGAAAGGTCTGTTCAATACCTATCCCAGCTGAAGACAAAGAGTATCTGTGACATCTAGTTCTTGAGATATTTCAATTCAAAGTTATTCACATGATTTTCCACCCAACTGCATTTCACTCGTTTTGGATGGTGATATCTCCGCAACCAAACCTCGCAAAAATCTGCCGCTGCCAGTTCTCGAAAGGCATTTCACAGACCTTTCCACTGGCGTACAACTTGTTGTACAATTCACGACTTTAATTTTTTCAACATTTTAGAAAAAAATCAAGACTAACCCCTTGCCGAAAAAAATTACATTTTCAACAATTTTTCCCAAACCCATTGATAAATACATCAAAAGAAAGGTCTGTTCAAAACCTATCCCAGGTGAAGACAAAAAGTATCTGTGACATCTGGTTCTTGAGATATTTCAATTCAAAGTTATTCACATGATTTTCCACCCAACTGCATTTCACTCGTTTTGGATGGTGATATCTCCGCAACCAAACCCCGCAAAAATCTGCGGCTGCCAGTTCTCGAAAGGGATTTCACAAGACCTTTCCACTGGTGTACAATTTGTTGTACAATTCACGACTTTACTTTGTTCAACATTTTAGAAAAAAATCAAGGCTAACCCCTTGCCGAAAAAAAATACATTTTCAACAATGTTTCCCCAACCCATCGATAGATACATCAAAAGAAAGTTGTTTTCAATACCTATCCCAGCTGAAGACAAAAAGTATCTGTGACATCTGGTTCTTGAAATATTTCAATTCAAAGTTATTCACATGATTTTCCACCCAACTGCATTTCACTCGTTTTGGATGGTGATATCTCCGCAACCAAACCCCGCAAAAATCTGCGGCTGCCAGTTCTCGAAAGGGATTTCACAGACCTTTCCACTGGTGTACAACTTGTTGTACAATTCACGACTTTACTTTTTTCAACATTTTAGAAAAAAATCAAGGCTAACCCCTTGCCGAAAAAAATTAAATTTTCAAGAATTTTTCCCAAACCTATCGATAGATACATCAAAAGAAAGGTCTTTTCAATACCTATCCACAGCTGAAGACAAAAAGTATCTGTGACATCTGGTTCTTGAGATATTTCAATTCAAAATTATTCACATGATTTTCCACCCAACTGCATTTCACTCGTTTTGGATGCTGATATCTCCGAAACCAAGCCCCGCAAAAATCTGCGGGTGCCAGTCCCCGAAAGGGATTTCACAGACCTTTCCACTAGTGTGCAACTTGTTGTACAATTCACCACTTTACCTTTTTCAACATTTTAGAAAAAAATCAAGGCTAACCCCTTGCCGAAAAAAATTACATTTTCAACAATGTTTCCCAAACCCATCGATAAATACATCAAAAGAAAGGTCTGTTCAATACCTTTCCCAGCTGAAGACAAAGAGTATCTGTGACATCTAGTTCTTGAGATATTTCAATTCAAAGTTATTCACATGATTTTCCACCCAACTGCATTTCACTCGTTTTGGATGGTGATATCTTCGAAACCAAGCCGCGCAAAAATCTGCGGGTGCCAGTCCCCGAAACGGATTTCACAGACCTTTCCACTAGTGTGCAACTTGTTGTACATTTCACGACTTTACTTTTTTTAACATTTTAGAAAAAAATCAAGGCTAACCCCTTGCCGAAAAAAATTACATTTTCAACAATGTTTCCCAAACCCATCGATAAATACACCAAAAGAAAGGTCTGTTCAAAACCTATCCCAGTTGAAGACAAAAAGTATCTGTGACATCTGGTTCTTGAGATATTTCAATTCAAAGTTATTCACATGATTTTCCACCCAACTGCATTTCACTCGTTTTGGATGGTGATATCTCCGCAACCAAACCCCGCAAAAATCTGCCGCTGCCAGTTCTCGAAAGGCATTTCACAGACCTTTCCACTGGTGTACAACTTGTTGTACAATTCACGACTTTAATTTTTTCAACATTTTAGAAAAAAATCAAGACTAACCCCTTGGCGAAAAAAATTAAATTTTCAAGAATTTTTCCCAAACCTATCGATAGATACATCAAAAGAAAGGTCTTTTCAATACCTATCCACAGCTGAAGACAAAAAGTATCTGTGACATCTCGTTCTTGAGATATTTTTATTCAAATTTATTCGCATGATTTTCCACCCAACTACATTTGACTTGATTTGGATGGTGATATCTCCGCAACCAAACCCCGCGAAAATCTGCGGCTACCAGTTCTCGAAAGGGATTTCAGAGATCTTTCCACTGGTGTACAACTTGTTGTACAATTCACGACTTTAATTTTTTCAACATTTTAGAAAACAATCAAGGCTAACCCCTTGCCGAAAAAAATTAAATTTTCAACAATGTTTCCCAAACCCATCGATAAATACATCAAAGGAAAGGTCTGTTCAATACCTATCCCAGCTGAAGACAAAAAGTATCTGTGACATCTGGTTCTTGAGATATTTCAATTCAAAGTTATTCACATGATTTTCCACCCAACTGCATTTCACTCGTTTTGGATGGTGATATCTCCGCAACCAAACCCCGCAAAAATCTGCGGCTGCCAGATCTCGAAAGGGATTTCACAGACCTTTCCACTGGTGTACAACTTGTTGTACAATTCACGACTTTACTTTTTTCAACATTTTAGAAAAAAATCAAGGCTAACCCCTTGCCGAAAAAAATTAAATTTTCAAGAATTTTTCCCAAACCTATCGATAGATACATCAAAAGAAAGGTGTTTTCAATACCTATCCACAGCTGAAGACAAAAAGTATCGGTGACATCTGGTTCTTGAAATATTTCAATTCAAAGTTATTCACATGATTTTCCACCCAACTGCATTTGACTCGTTTTGGATGGTGATATCTCCGCAACCAAACCCCGCAAAAATCTGCGGCTGCCAGTTCTCGAAAGGGATTTCACAGACCTTTCCACTGGTGTACAACTTATTGTACAATTCACGACTTTACTTTTTTCAACATTTTAGAAAAAAATCAAGGCTAACCATTTTCAACAATGTTTCCCAAACCCATCGATGAATACATCAAAAGAAAGGTCTGTTCAATACCTATCCACAGCTGAAGACAAAAAGTATCTGTGACATCTCGTTCTTGAGATATTTTTATTCAAATTTATTCGCATGATTTTCCACCCAACTACATTTGACTTGATTTGGATGGTGATATCTCCGCAACCAAACCCCGCAAAAATCTGCGGCTACCAGTTCTCGAAAGGGATTTCAGAGACCTTTCCACTGGTGTACAACTTGTTGTACAATTCACAACTTTTATTTTTTCAACATTTTAGAAAAAAATCAAGGCTAACCCCTTGCCGAAAAAAATTACATTTTCAACAATGTTTCCCAAACCCATCGATAAATACATCAAAAGAAAGGTCTGTTCAATACCTATCCCAGCTGAAGACAAAAAGTATCTGTGACATCTGGTTCTTGAGATATTTCAATTCAAAGTTATTCACATGATTTTCCACCCAACTGCATTTCACTCGTTTTGGATGGTGATATCTCCGCAACCAAACCCCGCAAAAATCTGCGGCTGCCAGTTCTCGAAAGGGATTTCACAGACCTTTCCACTGGTGTACAATTTGTTGTACAATTCACGACTTTACTTTGTTCAACATTTTAGAAAAAAATCAAGGCTATCCCCTTGCCCAAAAAAATTACATTTTCAACTATGTTTCCCAAACCCATCGATAGATACGTCAAAAGAAAGGTCTGTTCAATACCTATCCACATCTGAAGACAAAAAGTATCTGTGACATCTGGTTCTTGAGATATTTCAATTCAAAATTATTCACATGATTTTCCACCCAACTGCATTTCACTCGTTTTGGATGCTGATATCTCCAAAACCAAGCCCCGCAAAAATCTGCGGGTGCCAGTCCCCGAAAGGGATTTCACAGACCTTTCCACTAGTGTGCAACTTGTTGTACAATTCACGACTTTACCTTTTTCAACATTTTAGAAAAAAATCAAGGCTATCCCCTTGCCGAAAAAAATTACATTTTCAACAATGTTTCCCAAACCCATTGATAGATACATCAAAAGAAATGCCTGTTTAATACCTATCCACAGCTGAAGACAAAAAGTATCTGTGACATCTGGTTCTTGAGATATTTCAATTCAAAGTTATTCACATGATTTTCCACCCATCTGCATTTGACTCGTTTTGGATGGTGATATCTCCGCAACCAAACCCCGCAAAAATCTGCAGCTACCAGTTCTCGAAAGGGATTTCAGAGACCTTTCCACTGGTGTACAATTTGTTGTACAATTCACGACTTTACCTTTTTCAACATTTTAGAAAAAAATCAAGGCTATCCCCTTGCCGAAAAAAATTACATTTTCAACAATGTTTCCCAAACCCATCGATAGATACATCAAAAGAAAGGTCTGTTCAATACCTATCCACAGCTGAAGACAAAAAGTATCTGTGACATCTGGTTCTTGGGATATTTCAATTCAAAGTTATTCGCATGATTTTCCACCCAACTGCATTTGACTTGTTTTGGATGGTGATATCTCTGCAACCAAGCCCCGCAAAAATCTGCGGGTGCCAGTCCCCGAAAGGGATTTCACAGACCTTTCCACCAGTGTGCAACTTGTTGTACAATTCACGACTTTACTTTTTTCAACATTTTAGAAAAAAATCAAGGCTATCCCCTTGCCGAAAAAAATTAAATTTTCAAGAATTTTTCCCAAACCTATCGATAGATACATCAAAAGAAAGGTCTTTTCAATACCTATCCACAGCTGAAGACAAAAAGTATCTGTGACATCTGGTTCTTGAGATATTTCAATTCAAAGTTATTCACATGATTTTCCACCCATCTGCATTTGACTCGTTTTGGATGGTGATATCTCCGCAACCAAACCCCGCAAAAATCTGCAGCTACCAGTTCTCGAAAGGGATTTCAGAGACCTTTCCACTGGTGTACAATTTGTTGTACAATTCACGACTTTACTTTGTTCAACATTTTAGAAAAAAATCAAGGCTAACCCCTTGCCGAAAAAAAATACATTTTCAACAATGTTTCCCCAACCCATCGATAGATACATCAAAAGAAAGGTCTTTTCAATACCTATCCACAGCTGAAGACAAAAAGTATCTGTGACATCTGGTTCTTGAGATATTTCAATTCAAAATTATTCACATGATTTTCCACCCAACTGCATTTCACTCGTTTTGGATGCTGATATCTCCGAAACCAAGCCCCGCAAAAATCTGCGGGTGCCAGTCCCCGAAAGGGATTTCACAGACCTTTCCACTAGTGTGCAACTTGTTGTACAATTCACCACTTTACCTTTTTCAACATTTTAGAAAAAAATCAAGGCTAACCCCTTGCCGAAAAAAATTACATTTTCAACAATGTTTCCCAAACCCATCGATAAATATATCAAAAGAAAGGTCTGTTCAATACATATCCCAGGTGAAGACAAAAAGTATCTGTGACATCTGGTTCTTGAGATATTTCAATTCAAAGTTATTCACATGATTTTCCACCCAACTGCATTTCACTCGTTTTGGATGGTGATATCTCCACAACCAAACACCGCCAAAATCTGCGGCTGCCAGATCTCGAAAGGGATTTCACAGACCTTTCCACTGGTGTACAACTTGTTGTACAATTCACGACTTTTATTTTTTCAACATTTTAGAAAAAAATCAAGGCTAACCCCTTGCCGAAAAAAATTACATTTTCAACAATGTTTCCCAAACCCATCGATAAATACATCAAAAGAAAGGTCTTTTCAATACCTATCCCAGCTGAAGACAAAAAGTATCTGTGACATCTGGTTCTTGAGATATTTCAATTCAAAGTTATTCACATGATTTTCCACCCAACTGCATTTCACTCGTTTTGGATGGTGATCTCCGCAACCAAACCCCGCAAAAATCTGCGGCTGCCAGTTCTCGAAAGGGATTTCACAGACCTTTCCACTGGTGTACAATTTGTTGTACAATTCACGACTTTACTTTGTTCAACATTTTAGAAAAAAATCAAGGCTATCCCCTTGCCCAAAAAAATTACATTTTCAACTATGTTTCCCAAACCCATCGATAGATACGTCAAAAGAAAGGTCTGTTCAATACCTATCCACATCTGAAGACAAAAAGTATCTGTGACATCTGGTTCTTGAGATATTTCAATTCAAAATTATTCACATGATTTTCCACCCAACTGCATTTCACTCGTTTTGGATGCTGATATCTCCAAAACCAAGCCCCGCAAAAATCTGCGGGTGCCAGTCCCTGAAAGGGATTTCACAGACCTTTCCACTGGTGTACAATTTGTTGTACAATTCACGACTTTACCTTTTTCAACATTTTAGAAAAAAATCAAGGCTATCCCCTTGCCGAAAAAAATTACATTTTCAACAATGTTTCCCAAACCCATCGATAGATACATCAAAAGAAAGGTCTGTTCAATACCTATCCACAGCTGAAGACAAAAAGTATCTGTGACATCTGGTTCTTGGGATATTTCAATTCAAAGTTATTCGCATGATTTTCCACCCAACTGCATTTGACTTGTTTTGGATGGTGATATCTCTGCAACCAAGCCCCGCAAAAATCTGCGGGTGCGAGTCCCCGAAAGGGATTTCACAGACCTTTCCACCAGTGTGCAACTTGTTGTACAATTCACGACTTTACTTTTTTCAACATTTTAGAAAAAAATCAAGGCTATCCCCTTGCCGAAAAAAATTAAATTTTCAAGAATTTTTCCCAAACCTATCGATAGATACATCAAAAGAAAGGTCTTTTCAATACCTATCCACAGCTGAAGACAAAAAGTATCTGTGACATCTGGTTCTTGAGATATTTCAATTCAAAGTTATTCACATGATTTTCCACCCATCTGCATTTGACTCGTTTTGGATGGTGATATCTCCGCAACCAAACCCCGCAAAAATCTGCAGCTACCAGTTCTCGAAAGGGATTTCAGAGACCTTTCCACTGGTGTACAATTTGTTGTACAATTCACGACTTTACTTTGTTCAACATTTTAGAAAAAAATCAAGGCTAACCCCTTGCCGAAAAAAAATACATTTTCAACAATGTTTCCCCAACCCATCGATAGATACATCAAAAGAAAGGTCTTTTCAATACCTATCCACAGCTGAAGACAAAAAGTATCTGTGACATCTGGTTCTTGAGATATTTCAATTCAAAGTTATTCACATGATTTTCCACCCAACTGCATTTGACTTGATTTGGATGGTGATATCTCCGCAACCAAACCCCGCAAAAATCTGCGGCTGCCAGTTCTCGAAAGGGATTTCACAGACCTTTCCACTGGTGTACAACTTGTTGTACAATTCACGACTTTACTTTTTTCAACATTTTAGAAAAAAATCAAGGCTCCCTTGCCGAAAAAAATTAAATTTTCAAGAATTTTTCCCAAACCTATCGATAGATACATCAAAAGAAAGGTCTTTTCAATACCTATCCACAGCTGAAGACAAAAAGTATCTGTGACATCTGGTTCTTGAGATATTTCAATTCAAAATTATTCACATGATTTTCCACCCAACTGCATTTCACTCGTTTTGGATGCTGATATCTCCGAAACCAAGCCCCGCAAAAATCTGCGGGTGCCAGTCCCCGAAAGGGATTTCACAGACCTTTCCACTAGTGTGCAACTTGTTGTACAATTCACCACTTTACCTTTTTCAACATTTTAGAAAAAAATCAAGGCTAACCCCTTGCCGAAAAAAATTACATTTTCAACAATGTTTCCCAAACCCATCGATAAATACATCAAAAGAAAGGTCTGTTCAATACCTATCCCAGGTGAAGACAAAAAGTATCTGTGACATCTGGTTCTTGAGATATTTCAATTCAAAATTATTCACATGATTTTCCACCCAACTGCATTTCACTCGTTTTGGATGGTGATATCTCCACAACCAAACACCACAAAAATCTGCGGCTGCCAGATCTCGAAAGGGATTTCACAGACCTTTCCACTGGTGTACAACTTGTTGTACAATTCACGACTTTTATTTTTTCAACATTTTAGAAAAAAATCAAGGCTATCCCCTTGCCGAAAAAAATTAAATTTTCAAGAATTTTTCCCAAACCTATCGATAGATACATCAAAAGAAAGGTCTTTTCAATACCTATCCACAGCTGAAGACAAAAAGTATCTGTGACATCTGGTTCTTGAGATATTTCAATTCAAAGTTATTCACATGATTTTCCACCCATCTGCATTTGACTCGTTTTGGATGGTGATATCTCCGCAACCAAACCCCGCAAAAATCTGCAGCTACCAGTTCTCGAAAGGGATTTCAGAGACCTTTCCACTGGTGTACAATTTGTTGTACAATTCCCGACTTTACTTTGTTCAACATTTTAGAAAAAAATCAAGGCTAACCCCTTGCCGAAAAAAAATACATTTTCAACAATGTTTCCCCAACCCATCGATAGATACATCAAAAGAAAGGTCTTTTCAATACCTATCCACAGCTGAAGACAAAAAGTATCTGTGACATCTGGTTCTTGAGATATTTCAATTCAAAGTTATTCACATGATTTTCCACCCAACTGCATTTGACTTGATTTGGATGGTGATATCTCCGCAACCAAACCCCGCAAAAATCTGCGGCTGCCAGTTCTCGAAAGGGATTTCACAGACCTTTCCACTGGTGTACAACTTGTTGTACAATTCACGACTTTACTTTTTTCAACATTTTAGAAAAAATCAAGGCTCCCTTGCCGAAAAAAATTAAATTTTCAAGAATTTTTCCCAAACCTATCGATAGATACATCAAAAGAAAGGTCTTTTCAATACCTATCCACAGCTGAAGACAAAAAGTATCTGTGACATCTGGTTCTTGAGATATTTCAATTCAAAATTATTCACATGATTTTCCACCCAACTGCATTTCACTCGTTTTGGATGCTGATATCTCCGAAACCAAGCCCCGCAAAAATCTGCGGGTGCCAGTCCCCGAAAGGGATTTCACAGACCTTTCCACTAGTGTGCAACTTGTTATACAATTCACGACTTTACTTTGTGCAACATTTTAGAAAAAAATCAAGGCTAACACCTTGCCGAAAAAAATTACATTTTCAACAATTTTTCCCAAACCCATCGATAAATACATCAAAAGAAAGGTCTGTTCAATACCTATCCCAGCTGAAGACAAAGAGTATCTGTGACATCTAGTTCTTGAGATATTTCAATTCAAAGTTATTCACATGATTTTCCACCCAACTGCATTTCACTCGTTTTGGATGGTGATATCTTCGAAACCAAGCCGCGCAAAAATCTGCGGGTGCCAGTCCCCGAAACGGATTTCACAGACCTTTGCACTAGTGTGCAACTTGTTGTACATTTCACGACTTTACTTTTTTTAACATTTTAGAAAAAAATCAAGGCTAACCCCTTGCCGAAAAAAATTACATTTTCAACAATGTTTCCCAAACCCATCGATAAATACACCAAAAGAAAGGTCTGTTCAATACCTATCCCAGCTGAAGACAAAAAGTATCTGTGACATCTGGTTCTTGAGATATTTCAATTCAAAGTTATTCACATGATTTTCCACCCAACTGCATTTCACTCGTTTTGGATGGTGATATCTCCGCAACCAAACCCCGCAAAAATCTGCCGCTGCCAGTTCTCGAAAGGCATTTCACAGACCTTTCCACTGGCGTACAACTTGTTGTACAATTCACGACTTTAATTTTTTCAACATTTTAGAAAAAAATCAAGACTAACCCCTTGCCGAAAAAAATTACATTTTCAACAATTTTTCCCAAACCCATTGATAAATACATCAAAAGAAAGGTCTGTTCAATACCTATCCCAGGTGAAGACAAAAAGTATCTGTGACATCTGGTTCTTGAGATATTTCAATTCAAAGTTATTCACATGATTTTCCACCCAGCTGCATTTCACTCGTTTTGGATGGTGATATCTCCGCAACCAAACCCCGCAAAAATCTGCGGCTGCCAGTTCTCGAAAGGGATTTCACAGACCTTTCCACTGGTGTACAACTTGTTGTACAATTCACGACTTTACTTTTTTCAACATTTTAGAAAAAAATCAAGGCTCCCTTGCCGAAAAAAATTAAATTTTCAAGAATTTTTCCCAAACCTATCGATAGATACATCAAAAGAAAGGTCTTTTCAATACCTATCCACAGCTGAAGACAAAAAGTATCTGTGACATCTGGTTCTTGAGATATTTCAATTCAAAATTATTCACATGATTTTCCACCCAACTGCATTTCACTCGTTTTGGATGCTGATATCTCCGAAACCAAGCCCCGCAAAAATCTGCGGGTGCCAGTCCCCGAAAGGGATTTCACAGACCTTTCCACTAGTGTGCAACTTGTTGTACAATTCACCACTTTACCTTTTTCAACATTTTAGAAAAAAATCAAGGCTAACCCCTTGCCGAAAAAAATTACATTTTCAACAATGTTTCCCAAACCCATCGATAAATACATCAAAAGAAAGGTCTGTTCAATACCTATCCCAGGTGAAGACAAAAAGTATCTGTGACATCTGGTTCTTGAGATATTTCAATTCAAAGTTATTCACATGATTTTCCACCCAACTGCATTTCACTCGTTTTGGATGGTGATATCTCCACAACCAAACACCACAAAAATCTGCGGCTGCCAGATCTCGAAAGGGATTTCACAGACCTTTCCACTGGTGTACAACTTGTTGTACAATTCACGACTTTTATTTTTTCAACATTTTAGAAAAAAATCAAGGCTATCCCCTTGCCGAAAAAAATTAAATTTTCAAGAATTTTTCCCAAACCTATCGATAGATACATCAAAAGAAAGGTCTTTTCAATACCTATCCACAGCTGAAGACAAAAAGTATCTGTGACATCTGGTTCTTGAGATATTTCAATTCAAAGTTATTCACATGATTTTCCACCCATCTGCATTTGACTCGTTTTGGATGGTGATATCTCCGCAACCAAACCCCGCAAAAATCTGCAGCTACCAGTTCTCGAAAGGGATTTCAGAGACCTTTCCACTGGTGTACAATTTGTTGTACAATTCACGACTTTACTTTGTTCAACATTTTAGAAAAAAATCAAGGCTCCCTTGCCGAAAAAAATTAAATTTTCAAGAATTTTCCCCAAACCTATCGATAGATAAATCAAAAGAAAGGTCTTTTCAATACCTATCCACAGCTGAAGACAAAAAGTATCTGTGACATCTGGTTCTTGAGATATTTCAATTCAAAATTATTCACATGATTTTCCACCCAACTGCATTTCACTCGTTTTGGATGCTGATATCTCCGAAACCAAACCCCGCAAAAATCTGCAGCTACCAGTTCTCGAAAGGGATTTCAGAGACCTTTCCACTGGTGTACAATTTGTTGTACAATTCACGACTTTACTTTGTTCAACATTTTAGAAAAAAATCAAGGCTCCCTTGCCGAAAAAAATTAAATTTTCAAGAATTTTCCCCAAACCTATCGATAGATAAATCAAAAGAAAGGTCTTTTCAATACCTATCCACAGCTGAAGACAAAAAGTATCTGTGACATCTGGTTCTTGAGATATTTCAATTCAAAGTTATTCACATGATTTTCCACCCAACTGCATTTGACTTGATTTGGATGGTGATATCTCCGCAACCAAACCCCGCAAAAATCTGCGGCTGCCAGTTCTCGAAAGGGATTTCACAGACCTTTCCACTGGTGTACAACTTGTTGTACAATTCACGACTTTACTTTTTTCAACATTTTAGAAAAAAATCAAGGCTCCCTTGCCGAAAAAAATTAAATTTTCAAGAATTTTCCCCAAACCTATCGATAGATAAATCAAAAGAAAGGTCTTTTCAATACCTATCCACAGCTGAAGACAAAAAGTATCTGTGACATCTGGTTCTTGAGATATTTCAATTCAAAATTATTCACATGATTTTCCACCCAACTGCATTTCACTCGTTTTGGATGCTGATATCTCCGAAACCAAGCCCCGCAAAAATCTGCGGGTGCCAGTCCCCGAAAGGGATTTCACAGACCTTTCCACTAGTGTGCAACTTGTTGTACAATTCACCACTTTACCTTTTTCAACATTTTAGAAAAAAATCAAGGCTAACCCCTTGCCGAAAAAAAATACATTTTCAACAATGTTTCCCCAACCCATCGATAGATACATCAAAAGAAAGGTCTTTTCAATACCTATCCACAGCTGAAGACAAAAAGTATCTGTGACATCTGGTTCTTGAGATATTTCAATTCAAAATTATTCACATGATTTTCCACCCAACTGCATTTCACTCGTTTTGGATGGTGATATCTCCACAACCAAACACCACAAAAATCTGCGGCTGCCAGATCTCGAAAGGGATTTCACAGACCTTTCCACTGGTGTACAACTTGTTGTACAATTCACGACTTTTATTTTTTCAACATTTTAGAAAAAAATCAAGGCTATCCCCTTGCCGAAAAAAATTAAATTTTCAAGAATTTTTCCCAAACCTATCGATAGATACATCAAAAGAAAGGTCTTTTCAATACCTATCCACAGCTGAAGACAAAAAGTATCTGTGACATCTGGTTCTTGAGATATTTTAATTCAAAGTTATTCACATGATTTTCCACCCATCTGCATTTGACTCGTTTTGGATGGTGATATCTCCGCAACCAAACCCCGCAAAAATCTGCAGCTACCAGTTCTCGAAAGGGATTTCAGAGACCTTTCCACTGGTGTACAATTTGTTGTACAATTCCCGACTTTACTTTGTTCAACATTTTAGAAAAAAATCAAGGCTAACCCCTTGCCGAAAAAAAATACATTTTCAACAATGTTTCCCCAACCCATCGATAGATACATCAAAAGAAAGGTCTTTTCAATACCTATCCACAGCTGAAGACAAAAAGTATCTGTGACATCTGGTTCTTGAGATATTTCAATTCAAAGTTATTCACATGATTTTCCACCCAACTGCATTTGACTTGATTTGGATGGTGATATCTCCGCAACCAAACCCCGCAAAAATCTGCGGCTGCCAGTTCTCGAAAGGGATTTCACAGACCTTTCCACTGGTGTACAACTTGTTGTACAATTCACGACTTTACTTTTTTCAACATTTTAGAAAAAATCAAGGCTCCCTTGCCGAAAAAAATTAAATTTTCAAGAATTTTTCCCAAACCTATCGATAGATACATCAAAAGAAAGGTCTTTTCAATACCTATCCACAGCTGAAGACAAAAAGTATCTGTGACATCTGATTCTTGAGATATTTCAATTCAAAATTATTCACATGATTTTCCACCCAACTGCATTTCACTCGTTTTGGATGCTGATATCTCCGAAACCAAGCCCCGCAAAAATCTGCGGGTGC
Organism: Philhelius pedissequus; assembly: GCA_910595825.1. Taxonomy (NCBI): domain Eukaryota; kingdom Metazoa; phylum Arthropoda; class Insecta; order Diptera; family Syrphidae; genus Philhelius; species Philhelius pedissequus. The sequence continues at coordinate 73,671,864 of OU343160.1, read as the reverse complement.
CAGTCCCCGAAAGGGATTTCACAGACCTTTCCACTAGTGTGCAACTTGTTATACAATTCACGACTTTACTTTGTGCAACATTTTAGAAAAAAATCAAGGCTAACACCTTGCCGAAAAAAATTACATTTTCAACTATTTTTCCCAAACCCATCGATAAATACATCAAAAGAAAGGTCTGTTCAATACCTATCCCAGCTGAAGACAAAGAGTATCTGTGACATCTAGTTCTTGAGATATTTCAATTCAAAGTTATTCACATGATTTTCCACCCAACTGCATTTCACTCGTTTTGGATGGTGATATCTTCGAAACCAAGCCGCGCAAAAATCTGCGGGTGCCAGTCCCCGAAACGGATTTCACAGACCTTTCCACTAGTGTGCAACTTGTTGTACATTTCACGACTTTACTTTTTTTAACATTTTAGAAAAAAATCAAGGCTAACCCCTTGCCGAAAAAAATTACATTTTCAACAATGTTTCCCAAACCCATCGATAAATACACCAAAAGAAAGGTCTGTTCAATACCTATCCCAGCTGAAGACAAAAAGTATCTGTGACATCTGGTTCTTGAGATATTTCAATTCAAAGTTATTCACATGATTTTCCACCCAACTGCATTTCACTCGTTTTGGATGGTGATATCTCCGCAACCAAACCCCGCAAAAATCTGCCGCTGCCAGTTCTCGAAAGGCATTTCACAGACCTTTCCACTGGCGTACAACTTGTTGTACAATTCACGACTTTAATTTTTTCAACATTTTAGAAAAAAATCAAGACTAACCCCTTGCCGAAAAAAATTACATTTTCAACAATTTTTCCCAAACCCATTGATAAATACATCAAAAGAAAGGTCTGTTCAATACCTATCCCAGGTGAAGACAAAAAGTATCTGTGACATCTGGTTCTTGAGATATTTCAATTCAAAGTTATTCACATGATTTTCCACCCAGCTGCATTTCACTCGTTTTGGATGGTGATATCTCCGCAACCAAACCCCGCAAAAATCTGCGGCTGCCAGTTCTCGAAAGGGATTTCACAGACCTTTCCACTGGTGTACAACTTGTTGTACAATTCACGACTTTACTTTTTTCAACATTTTAGAAAAAAATCAAGGCTCCCTTGCCGAAAAAAATTAAATTTTCAAGAATTTTTCCCAAACCTATCGATAGATACATCAAAAGAAAGGTCTTTTCAATACCTATCCACAGCTGAAGACAAAAAGTATCTGTGACATCTGGTTCTTGAGATATTTCAATTCAAAATTATTCACATGATTTTCCACCCAACTGCATTTCACTCGTTTTGGATGCTGATATCTCCGAAACCAAGCCCCGCAAAAATCTGCGGGTGCCAGTCCCCGAAAGGGATTTCACAGACCTTTCCACTAGTGTGCAACTTGTTGTACAATTCACCACTTTACCTTTTTCAACATTTTAGAAAAAAATCAAGGCTAACCCCTTGCCGAAAAAAATTACATTTTCAACAATGTTTCCCAAACCCATCGATAAATACATCAAAAGAAAGGTCTGTTCAATACCTATCCCAGGTGAAGACAAAAAGTATCTGTGACATCTGGTTCTTGAGATATTTCAATTCAAAGTTATTCACATGATTTTCCACCCAACTGCATTTCACTCGTTTTGGATGGTGATATCTCCACAACCAAACACCACAAAAATCTGCGGCTGCCAGATCTCGAAAGGGATTTCACAGACCTTTCCACTGGTGTACAACTTGTTGTACAATTCACGACTTTTATTTTTTCAACATTTTAGAAAAAAATCAAGGCTATCCCCTTGCCGAAAAAAATTAAATTTTCAAGAATTTTTCCCAAACCTATCGATAGATACATCAAAAGAAAGGTCTTTTCAATACCTATCCACAGCTGAAGACAAAAAGTATCTGTGACATCTGGTTCTTGAGATATTTCAATTCAAAGTTATTCACATGATTTTCCACCCATCTGCATTTGACTCGTTTTGGATGGTGATATCTCCGCAACCAAACCCCGCAAAAATCTGCAGCTACCAGTTCTCGAAAGGGATTTCAGAGACCTTTCCACTGGTGTACAATTTGTTGTACAATTCACGACTTTACTTTGTTCAACATTTTAGAAAAAAATCAAGGCTCCCTTGCCGAAAAAAATTAAATTTTCAAGAATTTTCCCCAAACCTATCGATAGATAAATCAAAAGAAAGGTCTTTTCAATACCTATCCACAGCTGAAGACAAAAAGTATCTGTGACATCTGGTTCTTGAGATATTTCAATTCAAAATTATTCACATGATTTTCCACCCAACTGCATTTCACTCGTTTTGGATGCTGATATCTCCGAAACCAAACCCCGCAAAAATCTGCAGCTACCAGTTCTCGAAAGGGATTTCAGAGACCTTTCCACTGGTGTACAATTTGTTGTACAATTCACGACTTTACTTTGTTCAACATTTTAGAAAAAAATCAAGGCTCCCTTGCCGAAAAAAATTAAATTTTCAAGAATTTTCCCCAAACCTATCGATAGATAAATCAAAAGAAAGGTCTTTTCAATACCTATCCACAGCTGAAGACAAAAAGTATCTGTGACATCTGGTTCTTGAGATATTTCAATTCAAAGTTATTCACATGATTTTCCACCCAACTGCATTTGACTTGATTTGGATGGTGATATCTCCGCAACCAAACCCCGCAAAAATCTGCGGCTGCCAGTTCTCGAAAGGGATTTCACAGACCTTTCCACTGGTGTACAACTTGTTGTACAATTCACGACTTTACTTTTTTCAACATTTTAGAAAAAAATCAAGGCTCCCTTGCCGAAAAAAATTAAATTTTCAAGAATTTTCCCCAAACCTATCGATAGATAAATCAAAAGAAAGGTCTTTTCAATACCTATCCACAGCTGAAGACAAAAAGTATCTGTGACATCTGGTTCTTGAGATATTTCAATTCAAAATTATTCACATGATTTTCCACCCAACTGCATTTCACTCGTTTTGGATGCTGATATCTCCGAAACCAAGCCCCGCAAAAATCTGCGGGTGCCAGTCCCCGAAAGGGATTTCACAGACCTTTCCACTAGTGTGCAACTTGTTGTACAATTCACCACTTTACCTTTTTCAACATTTTAGAAAAAAATCAAGGCTAACCCCTTGCCGAAAAAAATTACATTTTCAACAATGTTTCCCAAACCCATCGATAAATACATCAAAAGAAAGGTCTGTTCAATACCTATCCCAGCTGAAGACAAAGAGTATCTGTGACATCTAGTTCTTGAGATATTTCAATTCAAAATTATTCACATGATTTTCCACCCAACTGCATTTCACTCGTTTTGGATGGTGATATCTTCGAAACCAAGCCGCGCAAAAATCTGCGGGTGCCAGTCCCCGAAACGGATTTCACAGACCTTTCCACTAGTGTGCAACTTGTTGTACATTTCACGACTTTACTTTTTTTAACATTTTAGAAAAAAATCAAGGCTAACCCCTTGCCGAAAAAAATTACATTTTCAACAATGTTTCCCAAACCCATCGATAAATACATCAAAAGAAAGGTCTGTTCAATACCTATCCCAGCTGAAGACAAAAAGTATCTGTGACATCTGGTTCTTGAGATATTTCAATTCAAAGTTATTCACATGATTTTCCACCCAACTGCATTTCACTCGTTTTGGATGGTGATATCTCCGCAACCAAACCCCGCAAAAATCTGCCGCTGCCAGTTCTCGAAAGGCATTTCACAGACCTTTCCACTGGCGTACAACTTGTTGTACAATTCACGACTTTAATTTTTTCAACATTTTAGAAAAAAATCAAGACTAACCCCTTGCCGAAAAAAATTACATTTTCAACAATTTTTCCCAAACCCATTGATAAATACATCAAAAGAAAGGTCTGTTCAATACCTATCCCAGGTGAAGACAAAAAGTATCTGTGACATCTGGTTCTTGAGATATTTCAATTCAAAGTTATTCACATGATTTTCCACCCAACTGCATTTCACTCGTTTTGGATGGTGATATCTCCGCAACCAAACCCCGCAAAAATCTGCGGCTGCCAGTTCTCGAAAGGGATTTCACAAGACCTTTCCACTGGTGTACAATTTGTTGTACAATTCACGACTTTACTTTGTTCAACATTTTAGAAAAAAATCAAGGCTATCCCCTTGCCGAAAAAAATTACATTTTCAACAATGTTTCCCAAACCCATCGATAGATACATCAAAAGAAAGGTCTGTTCAATACCTATATACAGCTGAAGACAAAAAGTATCTGTGACATCTGGTTCTTGGGATATTTCAATTCAAAGTTATTCGCATGATTTTCCACCCAACTGCATTTGACTCGTTTTGGATGGTGATATCTCCGCAACCAAACCCCGCAAAAATCTGCGGCGACCAGTTCTCGAAAGGGATTTCACAGACCTTTCCACTGGTGTACAACTTGTTGTACAATTCACGACTTTACTTTTTTCAACATTTTAGAAAAAAATCAAGGCTAACCCCTTGCCGAAAAAAATAAAATTTTCAAGAATTTTTCCCAAACCTATCGATAGATACATCAAAAGAAAGGTGTTTTCAATACCTATCCACAGCTGAAGACAAAAAGTATCGGTGACATCTGGTTCTTGAAATATTTCAATTCAAAGTTATTCACATGATTTTCCACCCAACTGCATTTGACTCGTTTTGGATGGTGATATCTCCGCAACCAAACCCCGCAAAAATCTGCGGCTGCCAGTTCTCGAAAGGGATTTCACAGACCTTTCCACTGGTGTACAACTTGTTGTACAATTCACGACTTTACTTTTTTCAACATTTTAGAAAAAAATCAAGGCTCCCTTGCCGAAAAAAATTAAATTTTCAAGAATTTTCCCCAAACCTATCGATAGATACATCAAAAGAAAGGTCTTTTCAATACCTATCCACAGCTGAAGACAAAAAGTATCTGTGACATCTGGTTCTTGAGATATTTCAATTCAAAATTATTCACATGATTTTCCACCCAACTGCATTTCACTCGTTTTGGATGCTGATATCTCCGAAACCAAGCCCCGCAAAAATCTGCGGGTGCCAGTCCCCGAAAGGGATTTCACAGACCTTTCCACTAGTGTGCAACTTGTTGTACAATTCACCACTTTACCTTTTTCAACATTTTAGAAAAAAATCAAGGCTAACCCCTTGCCGAAAAAAATTACATTTTCAACAATGTTTCCCAAACCCATCGATAAATACATCAAAAGAAAGGTCTGTTCAATACCTATCCCAGCTGAAGACAAAGAGTATCTGTGACATCTAGTTCTTGAGATATTTCAATTCAAAGTTATTCATATGATTTTCCACCCAACTGCATTTCACTCGTTTTGGATGGTGATATCTTCGAAACCAAGCCGCGCAAAAATCTGCGGGTGCCAGTCCCCGAAACGGATTTCACAGACCTTTCCACTAGTGTGCAACTTGTTGTACATTTCACGACTTTACTTTTTTTAACATTTTAGAAAAAAATCAAGGCTAACCCCTTGCCGAAAAAAATTACATTTTCAACAATGTTTCCCAAACCCATCGATAAATACACCAAAAGAAAGGTCTGTTCAATACCTATCCCAGCTGAAGACAAAAAGTATCTGTGACATCTGGTTCTTGAGATATTTCAATTCAAAGTTATTCACATGATTTTCCACCCAACTGCATTTCACTCGTTTTGGATGGTGATATCTCCGCAACCAAACCCCGCAAAAATCTGCCGCTGCCAGTTCTCGAAAGGCATTTCAAAGACCTTTCCACTGGCGTACAACTTGTTGTACAATTCACGACTTTACTTTTTTCAACATTTTAGAAAAAAATCAAGGCTCCCTTGCCGAAAAAAATTAAATTTTCAAGAATTTTTCCCAAACCTATCGATAGATACATCAAAAGAAAGGTCTTTTCAATACCTATCCACAGCTGAAGACAAAAAGTATCTGTGACATCTGGTTATTGAGATATTTCAATTCAAAATTATTCACATGATTTTCCACCCAACTGCATTTCACTCGTTTTGGATGCTGATATCTCCGAAACCAAGCCCCGCAAAAATCTGCGGGTGCCAGTCCCCGAAAGGGATTTCACAGACCTTTCCACTAGTATGCAACTTGTTGTACAATTCACCACTTTACCTTTTTCAACACTTTAGAAAAAAATCAAGGCTAACCCCTTGCCGAAAAAAATTACATTTTCAACAATGTTTCCCAAACCCATCGATAAATACATCAAAAGAAAGGTCTGTTCAATACCTATCCCAGCTGAAGACAAAGAGTATCTGTGACATCTAGTTCTTGAGATATTTCAATTCAAAGTTATTCACATGATTTTCCACCCAACTGCATTTCACTCGTTTTGGATGGTGATATCTTCGAAACCAAGCCGCGCAAAAATCTGCGGGTGCCAGTCCCCGAAACGGATTTCACAGACCTTTCCACTAGTGTGCAACTTGTTGTACATTTCACGACTTTACTTTTTTTTAACATTTTAGAAAAAAAATCAAGGCTAACCCCTTGCCGAAAAAAATTACATTTTCAACAATGTTTCCCAAACCCATCGATAAATACACCAAAAGAAAGGTCTGTTCAATACCTATCCCAGCTGAAGACAAAAAGTATCTGTGACATCTGGTTCTTGAGATATTTCAATTCAAAGTTATTCACATGATTTTCCACCCAACTGCATTTCACTCGTTTTGGATGGTGATATCTCCGCAACCAAACCTCGCAAAAATCTGCCGCTGCCAGTTCTCGAAAGGCATTTCACAGACCTTTCCACTGGCGTACAACTTGTTGTACAATTCACGACTTTAATTTTTTCAACATTTTAGAAAAAAATCAAGACTAACCCCTTGCCGAAAAAAATTACATTTTCAACAATGTTTCCCAAACCCATCGATAGATACATCAAAAGAAAGGTCTGTTCAATACCTATATACAGCTGAAGACAAAAAGTATCTGTGACATCTGGTTCTTGGGATATTTCAATTCAAAGTTATTCGCATGATTTTCCACCCAACTGCATTTGACTCGTTTTGGATGGTGATATCTCCGCAACCAAACCCCGCAAAAATCTGCGGCGACCAGTTCTCGAAAGGGATTTCACAGACCTTTCCACTGGTGTACAACTTGTTGTACAATTCACGACTTTACTTTTTTCAACATTTTAGAAAAAAATCAAGGCTAACCCCTTGCCGAAAAAAATTAAATTTTCAAGAATTTTTCCCAAACCTATCGATAGATACATCAAAAGAAAGGTGTTTTCAATAGCTATCCACAGCTGAAGACAAAAAGTATCGGTGACATCTGGTTCTTGAAATATTTCAATTCAAAGTTATTCACATGATTTTCCACCCCACTGCATTTGACTCGTTTTGGATGGTGATATCTCCGCAACCAAACCCCGCAAAAATCTGCGGCTGCCAGTTCTCGAAAGGGATTTCACAGACCTTTCCACTGGTGTACAACTTATTGTACAATTCACGACTTTACTTTTTTCAACATTTTGGAAAAAAATCAAGGCTAACCATTTTCAACAATGTTTCCCAAACCCATCGATAAATACCTTAAAAAAAAGGTCTGTTCAATACCTATCCACAGCTGAAGACAAAAAGTATCTGTGACATCTCGTTCTTGAGATATTTTTATTCAAATTTATTCGCATGATTTTCCACCCAACTACATTTGACTTGATTTGGATGGTGATATCTCCGCAACCAAACCCCGCAAAAATCTGCGGCTACCAGTTCTCGAAAGGGATTTCAGAGACCTTTCCACTGGTGTACAACTTGTTGTACAATTCACGACTTTTATTTTTTCAACATTTTAGAAAAAAATCAAGGCTAACCCCTTGCCGAAAAAAATTACATTTTCAACAATGTTTCCCAAACCCATCGATAAATACATCAAAAGAAAGGTCTGTTCAATACCTATCCCAGGTGAAGACAAAAAGTATCTGTGACATCTGGTTCTTGAGATATTTCAATTCAAAGTTATTCACATGATTTTCCACCCAACTGCATTTCACTCGTTTTGGATGGTGATATCTCCACAACCAAACACCGCCAAAATCTGCGGCTGCCAGATCTCGAAAGGGATTTCACAGACCTTTCCACTGGTGTACAACTTGTTGTACAATTCACGACTTTTATTTTTTCAACATTTTAGAAAAAAATCAAGGCTATCCCCTTGCCCAAAAAAATTACATTTTCAACTATGTTTCCCAAACCCATCGATAGATACGTCAAAAGAAAGGTCTGTTCAATACCTATCCACATCTGAAGACAAAAAGTATCTGTGACATCTGGTTCTTGAGATATTTCAATTCGAAATTATTCACATGATTTTCCACCCAACTGCATTTCACTCGTTTTGGATGCTGATATCTCCGAAACCAAGCCCCGCAAAAATCTGCGGGTGCCAGTCCCCGAAAGGGATTTCACAGACCTTTCCACTAGTGTGCAACTTGTTGTACAATTCACGACTTTACCTTTTTCAACATTTTAGAAAAAAATCAAGGCTATCCCCTTGCCGAAAAAAATTACATTTTCAACAATGTTTCCCAAACCCATCGATAGATACATCAAAAGAAATGCCTGTTTAATACCTATCCACAGCTGAAGACAAAAAGTATCTGTGACATCTGGTTCTTGAGATATTTCAATTCAAAGTTATTCACATGATTTTCCACCCATCTGCATTTGACTCGTTTTGGATGGTGATATCTCTGCAACCAAGCCCCGCAAAAATCTGCGGGTGCCAGTCCCCGAAAGGGATTTCACAGACCTTTCCACTAGTGTGCAACTTGTTGTACAATTCACGACTTTACTTTTTTCAACATTTTAGAAAAAAATCAAGGCTATCCCCTTGCCGAAAAAAATTAAATTTTCAAGAATTTTTCCCAAACCAATCGATAGATACATCAAAAGAAAGGTCTTTTCAATACCTATCCACAGCTGAAGACAAAAAGTATCTGTGACATCTGGTTCTTGAGATATTTCAATTCAAAGTTATTCACATGATTTTCCACCCAACTGCATTTCACTCGTTTTGGATGGTGATATCTCCGCAACCAAACCCCGCAAAAATCTGCGGCTGCCAGTTCTCGAAAGGGATTTCACAGACCTTTCCACTGGTGTACAACTTGTTGTACAATTCACGACTTTATTTTTTTCAACATTTTAGAAAAAAATCAGGGCTAACCCCTTGCCGAAAAAAATTAAATTTTCAAGAATTTTTCCCAAACCTATCGATAGATACATCAAAAGAAAGGTCTTTTCAATACCTATCCACAGCTGAAGACAAAAAGTATCTGTGACAATTGGTTCTTGAGATATTTCAATTCAAAGTTATTCACATGATTTTCCACCCAAATGCATTGCACTCGTTTTGGATGGTGATATCTCCGCAACCAAACCCCGCAAAAATCTGCAGCTACCAGTTCTCGAAAGGGATTTCAGAGACCTTTCCACTGGTGTACACTTTGTTGTACAATTCACGACTTTACTTTGTTCAACATTTTAGAAAAAAATCAAGGCTAACCCCTTGCCGAAAAAAATACATTTTCAACAATGTTTCCCCAACCCATCGATAGATACATCAAAAGAAAGGTCTTTTCAATACCTATCCACAGCTGAAGACAAAAAGTATCTGTGACATCTGGTTCTTGAGATATTTCAATTCAAAGTTATTCACATGATTTTCCACCCAACTGCATTTGACTTGATTTGGATGGTGATATCTCCGCAACCAAACCCCGCAAAAATCTGCGGCTGCCAGTTCTCGAAAGGGATTTCACAGACCTTTCCACTGGTGTACAACTTGTTGTACAATTCACGACTGTACTTTTTTCAACATTTTAGAAAAAAATCAAGGCTCCCTTGCCGAAAAAAATTAAATTTTCAAGAATTTTTCCCAAACCTATCGATAGATACATCAAAAGAAAGGTCTTTTCAATACCTATCCACAGCTGAAGACAAAAAGTATCTGTGACATCTGGTTCTTGAGATATTTCAATTCAAAATTATTCACATGATTTTCCACCCAACTGCATTTCACTCGTTTTGGATGCTGATATCTCCGAAACCAAGCCCCGCAAAAATCTGCGGGAGCCAGTCCCCGAAAGGGATTTCACAGACCTTTCCACTAGTGTGCAACTTGTTGTACAATTCACCACTTTACCTTTTTCAACATTTTAGAAAAAAATCAAGGCTAACCCCTTGCCGAAAAAAATTACATTTTCAACAATGTTTCCCAAACCCATCGATAAATACATCAAAAGAAAGGTCTGTTCAATACCTATCCCAGGTGAAGACAAAAAGTATCTGTGACATCTGGTTCTTGAGATATTTCAATTCAAAGTTATTCACATGATTTTCCACCCAACTGCATTTCACTCGTTTTGGATGGTGATATCTCCACAACCAAACACCACAAAAATCTGCGGCTGCCAGATCTCGAAAGGGATTTCACAGACCTTTCCACTGGTGTACAACTTGTTGTACAATTCACGACTTTTATTTTTTCAACATTTTAGAAAAAAATCAAGGCTACCCTTGCCGAAAAAAATTACATTTTCAACAATGTTTCCCAAACCCATCGATAAATACATCAAAAGAAAGGTCTGTTCAATACCTATCCCAGCTGAAGACAAAAAGTATCTGTGACATCTGGTTCTTGAGATATTTCAATTCAAAGTTATTCACATGATTTTCCACCCAACTGCATTTCACTCGTTTTGGATGGTGATATCTCCGCAACCAAACCCCGCAAAAATCTGCGGCTGCCAGTTCTCGAAAGGGATTTCACAGACCTTTCCACTGGTGTACAACTTGTTGTACAATTCACGACTTTACTTTGTTCAACATTTTAGAAAAAAATCAAGGCTATCCCCTTGCCCAAAAAAATTACATTTTCAACTATGTTTCCCAAACCCATCGATAGATACGTCAAAAGAAAGGTCTGAAGACACATCCACATCTGAAGACAAAAAGTATCTGTGACATCTGGTTCTTGAGATATTTCAATTCAAAATTATTCACATGATTTTCCACCCAACTGCATTTCACTCGTTTTGGATGCTGATATCTCCGAAACCAAGCCCCGCAAAAATCTGCGGGTGCCAGTCCCCGAAAGGGATTTCACAGACCTTTCCACTAGTGTGCAACTTGTTGTACAATTCACGACTTTACCTTTTTCAACATTTTAGAAAAAAATCAAGGCTATCCCCTTGCCGAAAAAAAATTACATTTTCAACAATGTTTCCCAAACCCATCGATAGATACATCAAAAGAAAGGTCTGTTCAATACCTATATACAGCTGAAGACAAAAAGTATCTGTGACATCTGGTTCTTGGGATATTTCAATTCAAAGTTATTCGCATGATTTTCCACCCAACTGCATTTGACTCGTTTTGGATGGTGATATCTCCGCAACCAAACCCCGCAAAAATCTGCGGCGACCAGTTCTCGAAAGGGATTTCACAGACCTTTCCACTGGTGTACAACTTGTTGTACAATTCACGACTTTACTTTTTTCAACATTTTAGAAAAAAATCAAGGCTAACCCCTTGCCGAAAAAAATTAAATTTTCAAGAATTTTTCCCAAACCTATCGATAGATACATCAAAAGAAAGGTCTTTTCAATACCTATCCACAGCTGAAGACAAAAAGTATCTGTGACAATTGGTTCTTGAGATATTTCAATTCAAAGTTATTCACATGATTTTCCACCCAAATGCATTGCACTCGTTTTGGATGGTGATATCTCCGCAACCAAACCCCGCAAAAATCTGCAGCTACCAGTTCTCGAAAGGGATTTCAGAGACCTTTCCACTGGTGTACAATTTGTTGTACAATTCACGACTTTACCTTTTTCAACATTTTAGAAAAAAATCAAGCCTATCCCCTTGCCGAAAAAAATTACATTTTCAACAATGTTTCCCAAACCCATCGGTAGATACATCAAAAGAAAGGTCTGTTCAATACCTATCCACAGCTTAAGACAAAAAGTATCTGTGACATCTGGTTCTTGGGATATTTCAATTCAAAGTTATTCACATGATTTTCCACCCAACTGCACTTGACTTGATTTGGATGGTGATATCTCCGCAACCAAACCCCGAAAAATCTGCGGCTGCCAGTTCTCGAAAGGGATTTCACAGACCTTTCCACTGATGTACAACTTGTTGTACAATTCACGACTTTACTTTTTTCAACATTTTAGAAAAAAATCAGGGCTAACCCCTTGCCGAAAAAAATTAAATTTTCAAGAATTTTTCCAAAACCTATCGATAGATACATCACAAGAAAGGTCTTTTCAATACCTATCCACAGCTGAAGACAAAAAGTATCTGTGACATCTGGTTCTTGAGATATTTCAATTCAAAAGTATTCACATGATTTTCCACACAACTGCATTTCACTCGTTTTGGATGCTGATATCTCCGAAACCAAGCCCCGCAAAAATCTGCGGGTGCCAGTCCCGGAAAGGGATTTCACAGACCTTTCCACTAGTGTGCAACTTGTTGTACAATTCACCACTTTACCTTTTTCAACATTTTAGAAAAAATCAAGGCTAACCCCTTGCCGAAAAAAATTACATTTTCAACAATGTTTCCCAAACCCATCGATAAATACATCAAAAGAAAGGTCTGTTCAATACCTATCCCAGCTGAAGACAAAGAGTATCTGTGACATCTAGTTCTTGAGATATTTCAATTCAAAGTTATTCACATGATTTTCCACCCAACTGCATTTCACTCGTTTTGGATGGTGATATCTCCGAAACCAAGCCGCGCAAAAATCTGCGGGTGCCAGTCCCCGAAAGGGATTTCACAGACCTTCCCACTAGTGTGCAACTTGTTGTACATTTCACGACTTTACTTTTTTCAACATTTTAGAAAAAAATCAAGGCTAACCCCTTGCCGAAAAAAATTACATTTTCAACAATGTTTCCCAAACCCATCGGTAGATACATCAAAAGAAAGGTCTGTTCAATACCTATCCACAGCTGAAGACAAAAAGTATCTGTGACATCTGGTTCTTGGGATATTTCAATTCAAAGTTATTCGCATGATTTTCCACCCAACTGCATTTGACTTGTTTTGGATGGTGATATCTCTGCAACCAAGCCCCGCAAAAATCTGCGGGTGCCAGTCCCCGAAAGGGATTTCACAGACCTTTCCACTAGTGTGCAACTTGTTGTACAATTCACGACTTTACTCTTTTCAACATTTTAGAAAAATATCAAGGCTATCCCCTTGCCGAAAAAAATTAAATTTTCAAGAATTTTTCCCAAACCTATCGATAGATACATCAAAAGAAAGGTCTTTTCAATACCTATACACAGCTGAAGACAAAAAGTATCTGTGACATCTGGTTCTTGAGATATTTCAATTCAAAGTTATTCACATGATTTTCCACCCAACTGCATTTGACTCGTTTTGGATGCTGATATCTCCGCAACCAAACCCCGCAAAAATCTGCAGCTACCAGTTCTCGAAAGGGATTTTAGAGACCTTTCCACTGGTGTACAATTTGTTGTACAATTCACGACTTTACTTTGTTCAACATTTTAGAAAAAAATCAAACCCCTTGGCGAAAAAAATTAAATTTTCAAGAATTTTTCCCAAACCTATGGATAGATACATCAAAAGAAAGGTCTTTTCAATACCTATCCACAGCTGAAGACAAAAAGTATCTGTGACATCTGGTTCTTGAGATATTTCAATTCAAAGTTATTCACATGATTTTCCACCCAACTGCATTTGACTTGATTTGGATGGTGATATCTCCGCAACCAAACCCCGCAAAAATCTGCGGCTGCCAGTTCTCGAAAGGGATTTCACAGACCTTTCCACTGGTGTACAACTTGTTGTACAATTCACGACTTTACTTTTTTCAACATTTTAGAAAAAAATTAAATTTTCAAGAATTTTTCCCAAACCTATCGATAGATACATCAAAAGAAATGTCTTTTCAATACCTATCCACAGCTGAAGACAAAAAGTATCTGTGACATCTGGTTCTTGAGATATTTCAATTCAAAGTTATTCACATGATTTTCCACCCAACTGCATTTCACTCGTTTTGGATGGTGATATCTCCGCAACCAAACCCCGCAAAAATCTGCAGCTACCAGTTCTCGAAAGGGATTTCAGAGACCTTTCCACTGGTGTACAATTTGTTGTACAATTCACGACTTTACCTTTTTCAACATTTTAGAAAAAAATCAAGGCTATCCCCTTGCCGAAAAAAATTACATTTTCAACAATGTTTCCCAAACCCATCGGTAGATACATCAAAAGAAAGGTCTGTTCAATACCTATCCACAGCTGAAGACAAAAAGTATCTGTGACATCTGGTTCTTGGGATATTTCAATTCAAAGTTATTCGCATGATTTTCCACCCAACTGCATTTGACTTGTTTTGGATGGTGATATCTCCGCAACCAAACCCCGCAAAAATCTGCGGCTGCCAGTTCTCGAAAGGGATTTCACAGACCTTTCCACTGGTGTACAACTTGTTGTACAATTCACGACTTTACTTTTTTCAACATTTTAGAAAAAAATCAGGGCTAACCCCTTGCCGAAAAAAATTAAATTTTCAAGAATTTTTCCCAAACCTATCGATAGATACATCAAAAGAAAGGTCTTTTCAATACCTATCCACAGCTGAAGACAAAAAGTATCTGTGACATCTGGTTCTTGAGATATTTCAATTCAAAATTATTCACATGATTTTCCACCCAACTGCATTTCACTCGTTTTGGATGCTGATATCTCCGAAACCAAGCCCCGCAAAAATCTGCGGGTGCCAGTCCCGGAAAGGGATTTCACAGACCTTTCCACTAGTGTGCAACTTGTTGTACAATTCACCACTTTACCTTTTTCAACATTTTAGAAAAAAATCAAGGCTAACCCCTTGCCGAAAAAAATTACATTTTCAACAATGTTTCCCAAACCCATCGATAAATACATCAAAAGAAAGGTCTGTTCAATACCTATCCCAGCTGAAGACAAAGAGTATCTGTGACATCTAGTTCTTGAGATATTTCAATTCAAAGTTATTCACATGATTTTCCACCCAACTGCATTTCACTTGTTTTGGATGGTGATATCTCCGAAACCAAGCCGCGCAAAAATCTGCGGGTGCCAGTCCCGGAAAGGGATTTCACAGACCTTTCCACTAGTGTGCAACTTGTTGTACATTTCACGACTTTACTTTTTTCAACATTTTAGAAAAAAATCAAGGCTAACCCCTTGCCGAAAAAAATTACATTTTCAAGAATTTTTCCCAAACCTATCGATAGATACATCAAAAGAAAGGTCTTTTCAATACCTATCCACAGCTGAAGACAAAAAGTATCTGTGGCATCTGGTTCTTGAGATATTTCAATTCAAAATTATTCACATGATTTTCCACCCAACTGCATTTCACTCGTTTTGGATGGTGATATCTCCGCAACCAAACCCCGCAAAAATCTGCGGCTGCCAGTTCTCGAAAGGGATTTCACAGACCTTTCCACTGGTGTACAACTTGTTGTATAATTCACGACTTTACTTTTTTCAACATTTTAGAAAAAAATCAGGGCTAACCCCTTGCCGAAAAAAATTAAATTTTCAAGAATTTTTCCCAAACCTATCGATAGATACATCAAAAGAAAGGTCTTTTCAATACCTATACACAGCTGAAGACAAAAAGTATCTGTGACATCTGGTTCTTGAGATATTTCAATTCAAAGTTATTCACATGATTTTCCACCCAACTGCATTTGACTCGTTTTGGATGCTGATATCTCCGCAACCAAACCCCGCAAAAATCTGCAGCTACCAGTTCTCGAAAGGGATTTTAGAGACCTTTCCACTGGTGTACAATTTGTTGTACAATTCACGACTTTACTTTGTTCAACATTTTAGAAAAAAATCAAACCCCTTGGCGAAAAAAATTAAATTTTCAAGAATTTTTCCCAAACCTATGGATAGATACATCAAAAGAAAGGTCTTTTCAATACCTATCCACAGCTGTAGACAAAAAGTATCTGTGACATCTGGTTCTTGAGATATTTCAATTCAAAGTTATTCACATGATTTTCCACCCAACTGCATTTCACTCGTTTTGGATGGTGATATCTCCGCAACCAAACCCCGCAAAAATCTGCGGCTGCCAGTTCTCGAAAGGGATTTCACAGACCTTTCCACTAGTGTACAACTTGTTGTACAATTCACGACTTTAATTTTTTCAACATTTTAGAAAAAAATCAAGGCTAACCCCTTGCCGAAAAAAATTACATTTTCAACAATGTTTCCCAAACCCATCGATAAATACATCAAAAGAAAGGTCTGTTCAATACCTATCCCAGCTGAAGACAAAAAGTATCTGTGACATCTGGTTCTTAAGATATTTCAATTCAAAGTTATTCACATGATTTTCCACCCAACTGCATTTCACTCGTTTTGGATGGTGATATCTCCGCAACCAAACCCCGCAAAAATCTGCGGCTGCCAGTTCTCGAAAGGGATTTCACAGACCTTTCCACTGGTGTACAATTTGTTGTACAATTCACGACTTTACTTTGTTCAACATTTTAGAAAAAAATCGAGGCTATCCCCTTGCCCAAAACAATTACATTTTCAACTATGTTTCCCAAACCCATCGATAGATACGTCAAAAGAAAGGTCTGTTCAATACCTATCCACAGCTGAAGACAAAAAGTATCTGTGACATCTGGTTCTTGAGATATTTCAATTCAAAATTATTCACATGATTTTCCACCCAACTGCATTTCACTCGTTTTGGATGCTGATATCTCCGAAACCAAGCCCCGCAAAAATCTGCGGGTGCCAGTCCCCGAAAGGGATTTCACAGACCTTTCCACTAGTGTGCAACTTGTTGTACAATTCACGACTTTACCTTTTTCAACATTTTAAAAAAAATCAAGGCTATCAAATTACATTTTCAACAATGTTTCCCAAACCCATCGATAGATACATCAAAAGAAAGGTCTGTTCAATACCTATCCACAGCTGAAGACAAAAAGTATCTGTGACATCTGGTTCTTGGGATATTTCAATTCAAAGTTATTCGCATGATTTTCCACCCAACTGCATTTGACTTGTTTTGGATGGTGATATCTCTGCAACCAAGCCCCGCAAAAATCTGCGGGTGCCAGTCCCCGAAAGGGATTTCACAGACCTTTCCACTAGTGTGCAACTTGTTGTACAATTCACGACTTTACTTTTTTCAACATTTTAGAAAAAAATCAAGGCTATCCCCTTGCCGAAAAAAATTAAATTTTCAAGAATTTTTCCCAAACCAATCGATAGATACATCAAAAGAAAGGTCTTTTCAATACCTATCCACAGCTGAAGACAAAAAGTATCTGTGACATCTGGTTCTTGAGATATTTCAATTCAAAGTTATTCACATGATTTTCCACCCAACTGCATTTCACTCGTTTTGGATGGTGATATCTCCGCAACCAAACCCCGCAAAAATCTGCGGCTGCCAGTTCTCGAAAGGGATTTCACAGACCTTTCCACTGGTGTACAACTTGTTGTACAATTCACGACTTTATTTTTTTCAACATTTTAGAAAAAAATCAGGGCTAACCCCTTGCCGAAAAAAATTAAATTTTCAAGAATTTTTCCCAAACCTATCGATAGATACATCAAAAGAAAGGTCTTTTCAATACCTATCCACAGCTGAAGACAAAAAGTATCTGTGACATCTGGTTCTTGAGATATTTCAATTCAAAATTATTCACATGATTTTCCACCCAACTGCATTTCACTCGTTTTGGATGCTGATATCTCCGAAACCAAGCCCCGCAAAAATCTGCGGGTGCCAGTCCCGGAAAGGGATTTCACAGACCTTTCCACTAGTGTGCAACTTGTTGTACAATTCACCACTTTACCTTTTTCAACATTTTAGAAAAAAATCAAGGCTAACCCCTTGCCGAAAAAAATTACATTTTCAAGAATTTTTCCCAAACCTATCGATAGATACATCAAAAGAAAGGTCTTTTCAATACCTATCCACAGCTGAAGACAAAAAGTATCTGTGGCATCTGGTTCTTGAGATATTTCAATTCAAAATTATTCACATGATTTTCCACCCAACTGCATTTCACTCGTTTTGGATGGTGATATCTCCGCAACCAAACCCCGCAAAAATCTGCGGCTGCCAGTCCCCGAAAGGGATTTCACAGACCTTTCCACTGGTGTACAACTTGTTGTACAATTCACGACTTTACTTTTTTCAACATTTTAGAAAAAAATCAAGGCTAACCCCTTGCCGGAAAAAATTAAATTTTTAGCAATGTTTCCCAAACCCATCGCCAGCTACATCAATAGAAATGCCTGTTTAATACCTGTCTACAGCTGAAGACAAAAAGTGTCTGTAACATCTGGTTCTTTAGATATTTCAATTCAAAGTTATTCGCATTATTTTCCACCCAACTGCATTTGACTTGTTTTGGATGGTGATATCACTGCAACCAAGCCCCGCAAAAATCTGCGGCTGCCAGTCCTCGAAAAGGATTTCACAGACCTTTCCACTGGTGTACAACTTGTTGTACAATTCACGACTTTAATTTTTTCAACATTTCAGAAAAAAATCAAGGCTAACCCCTTGCCGAAAAAAATTAAATTTTCAAGAATTTTTCCCAAACCTATCGATAGATACATCAAAAGAAAGGTCTGGTTAATACCTATCCACAGCTTAAGACAAAAAGTGTCTGTGACATCTGGTTCTTTAGATATTTCAATTCAAAGTTATTCACATTATTTTCCACCTAACTGCATTTGACTTGTTTTGGATAGTGATATCTCTGCAACCAAGCCCCGCAAAAATCTGCGGCTGCCAGTCCTCGAAAGGGATTTCACAGAACTTTCCACTGGTGTACAACTTGTTGTACAATTCACGACTTTAATTTTTTCAACATTTTAGAAAAAAATCAAGGCTATCCCCTTGCCCAAAACAATTACATTTTCAACTATGTTTCCCAAACCCATCGATAGATACGTCAAAAGAAAGGTCTGTTCAATACCTATCCACAGCTGAAGACAAAAAGTATCTGTGACATCTGGTTCTTGAGATATTTCAATTCAAAATTATTCACATGATTTTCCACCCAACTGCATTTGACTTGTTTTGGATGGTGATATCTCTGCAACCAAACCCCGCAAAAATCTGCGGCTGCCAGTCCCCGAAAGGGATTTCACAGACCTTTCCACTAGTGTGCAACTTGTTGTACAATTCACGACTTTACCTTTTTCAACATTTTAGAAAAAAATCAAGGCTATCAAATTACATTTTCAACAATGTTTCCCAAACCCATCGATAGATACATCAAAAGAAAGGTCTGTTCAATACCTATCCACAGCTGAAGACAAAAAGTATCTGTGACATCTGGTTCTTGGGATATTTCAATTCAAAGTTATTCGCATGATTTTCCACCCAACTGCATTTGACTTGTTTTGGATGGTGATATCTCTGCAACCAAGCCCCGCAAAAATCTGCGGCTGCCAGTCCCCGAAAGGGATTTCACAGACCTTTCCACTGGTGTACAACTTGTTGTACAACTCACGACTTTACTTTTTTCAACATTTTAGAAAAAAATCAAGGCTAACCCCTTGCCGGAAAAAATTAAATTTTTAGCAATGTTTCCCAAACCCATCGCCAGCTACATCAATAGAAATGCCTGTTTAATACCTATCTACAGCTGAAGACAAAAAGTGTCTGTAACATCTGGTTCTTTAGATATTTCAATTCAAAGTTATTCGCATTATTTTCCACCCAACTGCATTTGACTTGTTTTGGATGGTGATATCACTGCAACCAAGCCCCGCAAAAATCTGCGGCTGCCAGTCCTCGAAAAGGATTTCACAGACCTTTCCACTGGTGTACAACTTGTTGTACAATTCACGACTTTAATTTTTTCAACATTTCAGAAAAAAATCAAGGCTAACCCCTTGCCGAAAAAAATTAAATTTTCAAGAATTTTTCCCAAACCTATCGATAGATACATCAAAAGAAAGGTCTGGTTAATACCTATCCACAGCTTAAGACAAAAAGTGTCTGTGACATCTGGTTCTTTAGATATTTCAATTCAAAGTTACTCACATTATTTTCCACCTAACTGCATTTGACTTGTTTTGGATAGTGATATCTCTGCAACCAAGCCCCGCAAAAATCTGCGGCTGCCAGTCCTCGAAAGGGATTTCACAGAACTTTCCACTGGTGTACAACTTGTTGTACAATTCACGACTTTAATTTTTTCAACATTTTAGAAAAAAATCAAGGCTATCCCCTTGCCCAAAACAATTACATTTTCAACTATGTTTCCCAAACCCATCGATAGATACGTCAAAAGAAAGGTCTGTTCAATACCTATCCACAGCTGAAGACAAAAAGTATCTGTGACATCTGGTTCTTGAGATATTTCAATTCAAAATTATTCACATGATTTTCCACCCAACTGCATTTGACTTGTTTTGGATGGTGATATCTCTGCAACCAAGCCCCGCAAAAATCTGCGGCTGCCAGTCCCCGAAAGGGATTTCACAGACCTTTCCACTGGTGTACAACTTGTTGTACAATTCACGACTTTACTTTTTTCAACATTTTAGAAAAAAATCAAGGCTAACCCCTTGCCGGAAAAAATTAAATTTTTAGCAATGTTTCCCAAACCCATCGCCAGCTACATCAATAAAAATGCCTGTTCAATACCTATCTACAGCTGAAGACAAAAAGTGTCTGTAACATCTGGTTCTTTAGATATTTCAATTCAAAGTTATTCGCATTATTTTCCACCCAACTGCATTTGACTTGTTTTGGATGGTGATATCTCTGCAACCAAGCCCCGCAAAAATCTGCGGCTGCCAGTCCTCGAAAAGGATTTCACAGACCTTTTCACTGGTGTACAACTTGTTGTACAATTCACGACTTTAATTTTTTCAACATTTCAGAAAAAAATCAAGGCTAACCCCTTGCCGAAAAAAATTAAATTTTCAAGAATTTTTCCCAAACCTATCGATAGATACATCAAAAGAAAGGTCTTTTTAATACCTATCCACAGCTGAAGACAAAAAGTATCTGTGACATCTGGTTCTTGAGATATTTCAATTCAAAGTTATTCACATGATTTTCCACCCAACTGCATTTGACTCGTTTTCGATGGTGATATCTCCGCAACCAAAACCCGCAAAAATCTGCGGCTACCAGTTCTCGAAAGGGATTTCACAGACCTTTCCACTGGTGTACAATTTGTTGTACAATTCACGACTTTACTTTGTTCAACATTTTAGAAAAAAATCAAGGCTAACCCCTTGCCGAAAAATATTACATTTTCAACAATGTATCCCAAACCCATCGACAGCTACATCAAAAGAAAGGTCTTTTCAATACCTATCCACAGCTGAAGACAAAAAGTATCTGCGACATCTGGTTTATGAGATATTTCAATTCAAAGTTATTCACATTATTTTCCACCTAACTGCATTTGACTTGTTTTGGATAGTGATATCTCTGCAACCAAGCCCCGCAAAAATCTGCGGCTGCCAGTCCTCGAAAGGGATTTCACAGAACTTTCCACTGGTGTACAACTTGTTGTACAATTCACGACTTTAATTTTTTCAACATTTTAGAAAAAAATCAAGGCTAACCCCTTGCCGAAAAAAATTACATTTTCAACAATGTTTCCCAAACCCATCGATAGATACATCAAAAGAAAGGTCTGTTCAATACCTATCCACAGCTGAAGAGAAAAACTATCTGTGACATCTGGTTCTTGGGATATTTCAATTCAAAGTTATTCGCATTATTGTCCACCCAACTGCATTTGACTTGTTTTGGATGTTGATATCTCTGCAACCAAGCCCCGCAAAAATCTGCGGCTGCCAGTCCTCGAAAGGGATTTCACAGAACTTTCCACTGGTGTACAACTTGTTGTACAATTCACGACTTTAATTTTTTCAACATTTTAGAAAAAAATCAAGGCTGAAAAAAATTACATTTTCAACAATGTTTCCCAAACCCATCGATAGATACATCAAAAGAAAGGTCTTTTCAATACCTATCCGCAGCTTAAGACAAAAAGTATCTGCGACATCTGGTTCTTGAGATACTTCAATTCAAAGTTATTCACATGATTTTCCACCCAACTGCATTTGACTCGTTTTGGATGGTGATATCTCCGCAACCAAACCCCGCAAAAATCTGCGGCTGCCAGTCCTCGAAAGGGATTTCACAGAACTTTCCACTGGTGTACAACTTGTTGTACAATTCACGACTTTAATTTTTTCAACATTTTAGAAAAAAATCAAGGCTAACCCCTTGCCGAAAAAAATTACATTTTCAACAATGTTTCCCAAACCCATCGATAGATACATCAAAAGAAATGTCTTTTCAATACCTATCCACAGCTTAAGACAAAAAGTATCTGCGACATCTGGTTCTTGAGATACTTCAATTCAAAGTTATTCACATGATTTTCCACCCAACTGCATTTGACTCGTTTTGGATGGTGATATCTCCGCAACTAAGCCCCGCAAAAATCTGCAGCTACCAGTTCTCGAAAGAGATTTCAGAGACCTTTCCACTGGTGTACAATTTGTTGTACAATTCACGACTTTAATTTTTTCAACATTTTAGAAAAAAATCAAGGCTAACCCCTTGCCGAAAAAAATTACATTTTCAACAATGTTTCCCAAACCCATCGATAGATACATCAAAAGAAAGGTCTGTTCAATACCTATCCACAGCTGAAGACAAAAACTATCTGTGACATCTGGTTCTTGGGATATTTCAATTCAAAGTTATTCGCATTATTGTCCACCCAACTGCATTTGACTTGTTTTGGATGGTGATATCTCTGCAACCAAGCCCCGCAAAAATCTGCGGCTGCCAGTCCTCGAAAGGGATTTCACAGAACTTTCCACTGGTGTACAACTTGTTGTACAATTCACGACTTTAATTTTTTCAACATTTTAGAAAAAAATCAAGGCTAACCCCTTGCCGAAAAAAATTACATTTTCAACAATGTTTCCCAAACCCATCGATAGATACATCAAAAGAAAGGTCTTTTCAATACCTATCCACAGCTTAAGACAAAAAGTATCTGCGACATCTGGTTCTTGAGATACTTCAATTCAAAGTTATTCACATGATTTTCCACCCAACTGCATTTGACTCGTTTTGGATGGTGATATCTCCGCAACCAAACCCCGCAAAAATCTGCAGCTACCAGTTCTCGAAAGAGATTTCAGAGACCTTTCCACTGGTGTACAATTTGTTGTACAATTCACGACTTTAATTTTTTCAACATTTTAGAAAAAAATCAAGGCTAATACCTTGCCGAAAAAAATTACATTTTCAACAATGTTTCCCAAACCCATCGATAGATACATCAAAAGAAAGGTCTTTTTAATACCTATCCACAGCTGAAGACAAAAAGTATCTGTGACATCTGGTTCTTGAGATATTTCAATTCAAAGTTATTCACATGATTTTCCACCCAACTGCATTTGACTCGTTTTGGATGGTGATATCTCCGCAACCAAAACCCGCAAAAATCTGCGGCTACCAGTTCTCGAAAGGGATTTCACAGACCTTTCCCCTGGTGTACAATTCGTTGTATAATTCACGACATTACTTTGTTCAACATTTTAGAAAAAAATTAAGGTTAACCCCTTGCCGAAAAAAATTACATCAACAATGTTTCCCAAACCCATCGATAGATACATCAAAAGAAAGGTCTTTTCAATACCTATCCACAGCTGAAGACAAAAAGTATCTGTGACATCTGGTTCTTGAGATATTTAAATTCAAAGTTATTCACATGATTTTCCACCCAACTGCATTTGACTCGTTTTGGATGGTGATATCTCCGCAACCAAAACCCGCAAAAATCTGCGGCTACCAGTTCTCGAAAGGGATTTCACAGACCTTTCCACTGGTATACAACTTGTTGTACAATTCACGACTTTAATTTTTTCAACATTTTAGAAAAAAAGCAAGGCTAACCCCTTGCCGAAAAAAATTACACTTTCAACAATGTTTCCCAAACCCATCGATAGATACATCAAAAGAAAGGTCTGTTCAATACCTATCCACAGCTGAAGACTAAAACTATCTGTGACATCTGGTTCTTGGGATATTTCAATTCAAAGTTATTCGCATTATTGTCCACCCAACTGCATTTGACTTGTTTTGGATGGTGATATCTCTGCAACCAAGCCCCGCAAAAATCTGCGGCTGCCAGTCCTCGAAAGGGATTTCACAGAACTTTCCACTGGTGTACAACTTGTTGTACAATTCACGACTTTAATTTTTTCAACATTTTAGAAAAAAAGCAAGGCTAACCCCTTGCCGAAAAAAATTACACTTTCAACAATGTTTCCCAAACCCATCGATAGATACATCAAAAGAAAGGTCTTTTCAATACCTATCCACAGCTTAAGACAAAAAGTATCTGCGACATCTGGTTCTTGAGATACTTCAATTCAAAGTTATTCACATGATTTTCCACCCAACTGCATTTGACTCGTTTTGGATGGTGATATCTCCGCAACCAAACCCCGCAAAAATCTGCAGCTACCAGTTCTCGAAAGAGATTTCAGAGACCTTTCCACTGGTGTACAATTTGTTGTACAATTCACGACTTTAATTTTTTCAACATTTTAGAAAAAAATCAAGGCTAATACCTTGCCGAAAAAATTACATTTTCAACAATGTTTCCCAAACCCATCGATAGATACATCAAAAGAAAGGTCTTTTCAATACCTATCCACAGCTTAAGACAAAAAGTATCTGCGACATCTGGTTCTTGAGATACTTCAATTCAAAGTTATTCACATGATTTTCCACCCAACTGCATTTGACTCGTTTTGGATGGTGATATCTCCGCAACCAAACCCCGCAAAAATCTGCAGCTACCAGTTCTCGAAAGAGATTTCAGAGACCTTTCCACTGGTGTACAATTTGTTGTACAATTCACGACTTTACTTTGTTCAGCATTTTAGAAAAAAATCAAGGCTAACCCCTTGCCGAAAAAAATTACATTTTCAAGAATTTTTCCCAAACCCATCGATAGATACATCAAAAGAAAGGTCTTTTCAATACCTATCCACAGCTGAAGACAAAAACTATCTGTGACATCTGGTTCTTGGGATATTTCAATTCAAAGTTATTCGCATTATTGTCCACCCAACTGCATTTGACTTGTTTTGGATGGTGATATCTCTGCAACCAAGCCCCGCAAAAATCTGCGGCTGCCAGTCCTCGAAAGGGATTTCACAGAACTTTCCACTGGTGTACAACTTGTTGTACAATTCACGACTTTAATTTTTTCAACATTTTAGAAAAAAATCAAGGCTAACCCCTTGCCGAAAAAAATTACATTTTCAACAATGTTTCCCAAACCCATCGATAGATACATCAAAAGAAAGGTCTTTTCAATACCTATCTACAGCTTAAGACAAAAAGTATCTGCGACATCTGGTTCTTGAGATACTTCAATTCAAAGTTATTCACATGATTTTCCACCCAACTACATTTGACTCGTTTTGGATGGTGATATCTCCGCAACCAAACCCCGCAAAAATCTGCAGCTACCAGTTCTCGAAAGAGATTTCAGAGACCTTTCCACTGGTGTACAATTTGTTGTACAATTCACGACTTTAATTTTTTCAACATTTTAGAAAAAAATCAAGGCTAATACCTTGCCGAAAAAAATTACATTTTCAACAATGTTTCCCAAACCCATCGATAGATACATCAAAAGAAAGGTCTGTTCAATACCTATCCACAGCTGAAGACAAAAACTATCTGTGACTTCTGGTTCTTGGGATATTTCAATTCAAAGTTATTCGCATTATTGTCCACCCAACTGCATTTGACTTGTTTTGGATGGTGATATCTCTGCAACCAAGCCCCGCAAAAATCTGCGGCTGCCAGTCCTCGAAAGGGATTTCACAGAACTTTCCACTGGTGTACAACTTGTTGTACAGTTCACGACTTTAATTTTTTCAACATTTTAGAAAAAAATCAAGGCTAACCCCTTGCCGAAAAAAATTGCATTTTCAACAATGTTTCCCAAACCCATCGATAGATACATCAAAAGAAAGGTCTGTTCAATACCTATCCACAGCTGAAGACAAAAACTATCTGTGACATCTGGTTCTTGAGATATTTCAATTCAAAGTTATTCGCATTATTGTCCACCCAACTGCATTTGACTTGTTTTGGATGGTGATATCTCTGTCACCAAGCCCCGCAAAAATCTGCGGCTGCCAGTCCTCGAAAGGGATTTCACAGAACTTTCCACTGGTGTACAACTTGTTGTACAATTCACGACTTTAATTTTTTCAACATTTTAGAAAAAAATCAAGGCTAACCCCTTGCCGAAAAAAATTACATTTTCAACAATGTTTCCCAAACCCATCGATAGATACATCAAAAGAAAGGTCTTTTCAATACCTATCCGCAGCTTAAGACAAAAAGTATCTGCGACATCTGGTTCTTGAGATACTTCAATTCAAAGTTATTCACATGATTTTCCACCCAACTGCATTTGACTCGTTTTGGATGGTGATATCTCCGCAACCAAACCCCGCAAAAATCTGCAGCTACCAGTTCTCGAAAGAGATTTCAGAGACCTTTCCACTGGTGTACAATTTGTTGTACAATTCACGACTTTACTTTGTTCAACATTTTAGAAAAAAATCAAGGCTAACACCTTGCCGAAAAAAATTACATTTTCAACAATGTTTCCCAAACCCATCGATAGATACATCAAAAGAAAGGTCTGTTCAATACCTATCCACAGCTGAAGACAAAAACTATCTGTGACATCTGGTTCTTGAGATATTTCAACTCAAGGTTATTCACATGATTTTCCACCCAACTGCATTTGACTCGTTTTGGATGGTGGTATCTCTGCAACCAAGCCCCGCAAAAATCTGCGGCTGCCAGTCCTCGAAAGGGATTTCACAGAACTTTCCACTGGTGTACAACTTGTTGTACAATTCACGACTTTAATTTTTTCAACATTTTAGAAAAAAATCAAGGCTAACCCCTTGCCGAAAAAAATTACATTTTCAACAATGTTTCCACTGGTGTATAACTTGTTGTACAATTCACGACTTTAATTTTTTCAACATTTTAGAAAAAAATCAAGGCTAACCCCTTGCCGAAAAAAATTACATTTTCAACAATGTTTCCCAAACCCATCGATAGATACATCAAAAGAAAGGTCTTTTCAATACCTATCCGCAGCTTAAGACAAAAAGTATCTGCGACATCTGGTTCTTGAGATACTTCAATTCAAAGTTATTCACATGATTTTCCACCCAACTGCATTTGACTCGTTTTGGATGGTGATATCTCCGCAACCAAACCCCGCAAAAATCTGCAGCTACCAGTTCTCGAAAGAGATTTCAGAGGCCTTTCCACTGGTGTACAATTTGTTGTACAATTCACGACTTTACTTTGTTCAACATTTTAGAAAAAAATCAAGGCTAACCCCTTGCCGAAAAAAATTGCATTTTCAACAATGTTTCCCAAACCCATCGATAGATACATCAAAAGAAAGGTCTGTTCAATACCTATCCACAGCTGAAGACAAAAACTATCTGTGACATCTGGTTCTTGAGATATTTCAATTCAAAGTTATTCGCATTATTGTCCACCCAACTGCATTTGACTTGTTTTGGATGGTGATATCTCTGCAACCAAGCCCCGCAAAAATCTGCGGCTGCCAGTCCTCGAAAGGGATTTCACAGAACTTTCCACTGGTGTACAACTTGTTGTACAATTCACGACTTTAATTTTTTCAACATTTTAGAAAAAAATCAAGGCTAACCCCTTGCCGAAAAAAATTACATTTTCAACAATGTTTCCACTGGTGTATAACTTGTTGTACAATTCACGACTTTAATTTTTTCAACATTTTAGAAAAAAATCAAGGCTAACCCCTTGCCGAAAAAAATTACATTTTCAACAATGTTTCCCAAACCCATCGATAGATACATCAAAAGAAAGGTCTTTTCAATACCTATCCGCAGCTTAAGACAAAAAGTATCTGCGACATCTGGTTCTTGAGATACTTCAATTCAAAGTTATTCACATGATTTTCCACCCAACTGCATTTGACTCGTTTTGGATGGTGATATCTCCGCAACCAAACCCCGCAAAAATCTGCAGCTACCAGTTCTCGAAAGAGATTTCAGAGACCTTTCCACTGGTGTACAATTTGTTGTACAATTCACGAATTTACTTTGTTCAACATTTTAGAAAAAAATCAAGGCTAACCCCTTGCCGAAAAAAATTGCATTTTCAACAATGTTTCCCAAACCCATCGATAGATACATCAAAAGAAAGGTCTGTTCAATACCTATCCACAGCTGAAGACAAAAACTATCTGTGACATCTGGTTCTTGAGATATTTCAATTCAAAGTTATTCGCATTATTGTCCACCCAACTGCATTTGACTTGTTTTGGATGGTGATATCTCTGCAACCAAGCCCCGCAAAAATCTGCGGCTGCCAGTCCTCGAAAGGGATTTCACAGAACTTTCCACTGGTGTACAACTTGTTGTACAATTCACGACTTTAATTTTTTCAACATTTTAGAAAAAAATCAAGGCTAACCCCTTGCCGAAAAAAATTACATTTTCAACAATGTTTCCCAAACCCATCGAAAGATACATCAAAAGAAAGGTCTTTTCAATACCTATCCGCAGCTTAAGACAAAAAGTATCTGCGACATCTGGTTCTTGAGATACTTCAATTCAAAGTTATTCACATGATTTTCCACCCAACTGCATTTGACTCGTTTTGGATGGTGATATCTCCGCAACCAAACCCCGCAAAAATCTGCAGCTACCAGTTCTCGAAAGAGATTTCAGAGACCTTTCCACTGGTGTACAATTTGTTGTACAATTCACGACTTTACTTTGTTCAACATTTTAGAAAAAAATCAAGACTAACACCTTGCCGAAAAAAATTACATTTTCAACAATGTTTCCCAAACCCATCGATAGATACATCAAAAGAAAGGTCTGTTCAATACCTATCCACAGCTGAAGACAAAAACTATCTGTGACATCTGGTTCTTGAGATATTTCAACTCAAAGTTATTCACATGATTTTCCACCCAACTGCATTTGACTCGTTTTGGATGGTGATATCTCCGCAACCAAAACCCGCAAAAGCTGCGGCTACCAGTGCTCGAAAGGGATTTCACAGACCTTTCCACTGGTGTACAATTTGTTGTACAATTCACGACTTTACTTTGTTCAACATTTTAGAAAAAATCAAGGCTAACCCCTTGCCGAAAAAAAAAACATTTTCAACAATGTTTCCCAAACCCATCGATAGATACATCAAAAGAAAGGTCTGTTCAATACCTATCCACAGCTGAAGACAAAAACTATCTGTGACATCTGGTTCTTGGGATATTTCAATTCAAAGTTATTCGCATTATTGTCCACCCAACTGCATTTGACTTGTTTTGGATGGTGATATCTCTGCAACCAAGCCCCGCAAAAATCTGCGGCTGCCAGTCCTCGAAAGGGATTTCACAGAACTTTCCACTGGTGTACAACTTGTTGTACAATTCACGACTTTAATTTTTTCAACATTTTAGAAAAAAATCAAGGCTAACCCCTTGCCGAAAAAAATTACATTTTCAACAATGTTTCCACTGGTGTATAACTTGTTGTACAATTCACGACTTTAATTTTTTCAACATTTTAGAAAAAAATCAAGGCTAACCCCTTGCCGAAAAAAATTACATTTTCAACAATGTTTCCCAAACCCATCGATAGATACATCAAAAGAAAGGTCTTTTCAATACCTATCCGCAGCTTAAGACAAAAAGTATCTGCGACATCTGGTTCTTGAGATACTTCAATTCAAAGTTATTCACATGATTTTCCACCCAACTGCATTTGACTCGTTTTGGATGGTGATATCTCCGCAACCAAACCCCGCAAAAATCTGCAGCTACCAGTTCTCGAAAGAGATTTCAGAGACCTTTCCACTGGTGTACAATTTGTTGTACAATTCACGACTTTACTTTGTTCAACATTTTAGAAAAAAATCAAGGCTAACACCTTGCCGAAAAAAATTACATTTTCAACAATGTTTCCCAAACCCATCGATAGATACATCAAAAGAAAGGTCTGTTCAATACCTATCCACAGCTGAAGACAAAAACTATCTGTGACATCTGGTTCTTGAGATATTTCAACTCAAAGTTATTCACATGATTTTCCACCCAACTGCATTTGACTCGTTTTGGATGGTGATATCTCCGCAAACAAAACCCGCAAAAGCTGCGGCTACCAGTGCTCGAAAGGGATTTCACAGACCTTTCCACTGGTGTACAATTTGTTGTACAATTCACGACTTTACTTTGTTCAACATTTTAGAAAAAAATCAAGGCTAACCCCTTGCCGAAAAAAATTACATTTTCAACAATGTTTCCCAAACCCATCGATAGATACATCAAAAGAAAGGTCTTTTCAATACCCATCCGCAGCTTAAGACAAAAAGTATCTGCGACATCTGGTTCTTGAGATACTTCAATTCAAAGTTATTCACATGATTTTCCACCCAACTGCATTTGACTCGTTTTGGATGGTGATATCTCCGCAACCAAACCCCGCAAAAATCTGCAGCTACCAGTTCTCGAAAGAGATTTCAGAGAACTTTCCACTGGTAAAAAATTACATTTTCAACAATGTTTCCCAAACCCATCGATAGATACATCAAAAGAAAGGTCTTTTCAATACCCAGCTTAAGACAAAAAGTATCTGCGACATCTGGTTCTTGAGATACTTCAATTCAAAGTTATTCACATGATTTTCCACCCAACTGCATTTGACTCGTTTTGGATGGTGATATCTCCGCAACCAAACCCCGCAAAAATCTGCAGCTACCAGTTCTCGAAAGAGATTTCAGAGACCTTTCCACTGGTGTACAATTTGTTGTACAATTCACGACTTTACTTTGTTCAACGTTTTAGAAAAAAATCAAGGCTAACACCTTGCCGAAAAAAATTACATTTTCAACAATGTTTCCCAAACCCATCGATAGATACATCAAAAGAAAGGTCTGTTCAATACCTATCCACAGCTGAAGACAAAAACTATCTGTGACATCTGGTTCTTGGGATATTTCAATTCAAAGTTATTCGCATTATTTTCCACCCAACTGGATTTGACTTGTTTTGGATGGTGATATCTCTGCAACCAAGCCCCGCAAAAATCTGCGGCTGCCAGTCCTCGAAAGGGATTTCACAGAACTTTCCACTGGTGTACAACTTGTTGTACAATTCACGACTTTAATTTTTTCAACATTTTAGAAAAAAATCAAGGCTAACCCCTTGCCGAAAAAAATTACATTTTCAACAATGTTTCCCAAACCCATCGATAGATACATCAAAAGAAAGGTCTGTTCAATACCTATCCACAGCTGAAGACAAAAACTATCTGTGACATCTGGTTCTTGGGATATTTCAATTCAAAGTTATTCGCATTATTTTCCACCCAACTGGATTTGACTTGTTTTGGATGGTGATATCTCTGCAACCAAGCCCCGCAAAATCTGCGGCTGCCAGTCCTCGAAAGGGATTTCACAGAACTTTCCACTGGTGTACAACTTGTTGTACAATTCACTTTAATTTTTTCAACATTTTAGAAAAAAATCAAGGCTAACCCCTTGCCGAAAAAAATTACATTTTCAACAATTTTTCCCAAACCCATCGATAGATACATCAAAAGAAAGGTCTGTTCAATACCTATCCGCGGCTTAAGACAAAAAGTATCTGCGACATCTGGTTCTTGAGATACTTCAATTCAAAGTTATTCACATGATTTTCCACCCAACTGCATTTAACTCGTTTTGGATGGTGATATGTCCGCAACCAAACCCCGCAAAAATCTGCAGCTACCAGTTCTCGAAAGAGATTTCAGAGACCTTTCCACTGGTGTACAATTTGTTGTACAATTCACGACTTTACTTTGTTCAACATTTTAGAAAAAAATCAAGGCTAACACCTTGCCGAAAAAAATTACATTTTCAACAATGTTTCCCAAACCCATCGATAGATACATCAAAAGAAAGGTCTGTTCAATACCTATCCACAGCTGAAGACAAAAACTATCTGTGACATCTGGTTCTTGAGATATTTCAACTCAAATTTATTCACATGATTTTCCACCCAACTGCATTTGACTCGTTTTGGATGGTGATATCTCCGCAACCAAAACCCGCAAAAGCTGCGGCTACCAGTGCTCGAAAGGGATTTCACAGACCTTTCCACTGGTGCACAATTTGTTGTACAATTCACGACTTTACTTTGTTCAACATTTTAGAAAAAAATCAAGGCTAACCCCTTGCCGAAAAAAATTACATTTTCAACAATGTTTCCCAAACCCATCGATAGATACATCAAAAGAAAGGTCTGTTCAATACCTATCCACAGCTGAAGACAAAAACTATCTGTGACATCTGGTTCTTGGGATATTTCAATTCAAAGTTATTCACATGATTTTCCACCCAACTGCATTTGACTCGTTTTGGATGGTGATATCTCCGCAACCAAACCCCGCAAAAATCTGCAGCTACCAGTTCTCGAAAGAGATTTCAGAGACCTTTCCACTGGTGTACAATTTGTTGTACAATTCACGACTTTACTTTGTTCAACATTTTAGAAAAAAATCAAGGCTAACACCTTGCCGAAAAAAATTACATTTTCAACAATGTTTCCCAAACCCATCGATAGATACATCAAAAGAAAGGTCTTTTCAATACCTATCCGCAGCTTAAGACAAAAAGTATCTGCGACATCTGGTTCTTGAGATACTTCAATTCAAAGTTATTCACATGATTTTCCACCCAACTGCATTTGACTCGTTTTGGATGGTGATATCTCCGCAACCAAACCCCGCAAAAATCTGCAGCTACCAGTTCTCGAAAGAGATTTCAGAGACCTTTCCACTGGTGTACAATTTGTTGTACAATTCACGACTTTACTTTGTTCAACATTTTAGAAAAAAATCAAGGCTAACCCCTTGCCGAAAAAAATTACATTTTCAACAATGTATCCCAAACCCATCGATAGCTACATCAAAAGAAAGGTCTTTTCAATACCTATGCACAGCTGAAGACAAAAAGTATCTGCGACATCTGGTTCTTGAGATATTTCAATTCAAAGTTATTCACATGATTTTCCACCCAACTGGATTTGACTTGCTTTGGATGGTGATATCTCCGCAACCAAACCCCGTAAGAATCTGCAGCTACCAGTTCTCGAAAGGGATTTCACAGACCTTTCCACTGGTGTACAACTTGTTGTACAATTCACGACTTTAATTTTTTCAACATTTTAGAAAAAAATCAAGGCTAACCCCTTTCCGAAAAAAATTACATTTTCAACAATGTTTCCCAAACCCATAGATAAATACATCAAAAGAAAGGTCTGTTCAATACCTATCCACAGCTGAAGACAAAAAGTATCTGTGACATCTGGTTCTTGAGATATTTCAACTCAAAGTTATTCACATGATTTTCCACCCAACTGCATTTGACTCGGTTTGGATGGTTATATCTCCGCAACCAAACCCCGCCAAAATCTGCGGCTACCAGTTCTCGAAAGGGATTTCGCAGACCTTTCAACTGGTGTACAATTTGTTGTTCAAATCACGACTTTAATTTTTTCAACATTTTAGAAAAAAATCAAGGCTAACCCCTTGCCGAAAAAAATTACATTTTCAACAATGTTTCCCAAACCCATCGCAAAATACATCAAAAGAAAGGTCTGTTCAATACCTATCCACAGCTGAAGACAAAAAGTATCTGTGACATCTGGTTCTTGAGATATTTCAACTCGAAGTTATTCACATGATTTTCCACCCAACTGCATTTGACTCGTTTTGGATGGTGATATCTCCGCAACCAAACCCCGCAAAAATCTGCAGCTACCAGTTCTCGAAAGGCATTTCACAGACCTTTCCACTGGTGTACAACTTGTTGTACAATTCACGACTTTAATTTTTTCAACATTTTAGAACAAAATCAAGGCTAACCCCTTGCCGAAAAAATTACATTTTCAACAATGTTTCCCAAATCCATCGATAAATACATCAAAAGAAAGGTCTGTTCAATACCTATCCACAGCTGAAGACAAAAAGTATCTGTGACATCTGGTTCTTGAGATATTTCAATTCAAAGTTATTCACATGATTTTCCACCCAACTGCATTTGACTCGTTTTGGATGGTGATATCTCCGCAACCAAACCCCGCAAAAATCTGCAGCTACCAGTTCTCGAAAGGCATTTCACAGACCTTTCCACTGGTGTACAACTTGTTGTACAATTCACGACTTTAATTTTTTCAACATTTTAGAAAAAAATCAAGGCTAACCCCTTGCCGAAAAAAATTACATTTTCAACAATGTTTCCCAAACCCATCGATAAATACATCAAAAAAAAGGTCTGTTCAATACCTATCCACAGCTGAAGACAAAACGTATCTGTGACATCTGGTTCTTGAGATATTTCAACTCAAAGTTATTCACATGATTTTCCACCCAACTGCATTTGACTCGTTTTGGATGGTGGTATCTCCGCAACCAAACCCCGCCAAAATCTGCGGCTACCAGTTCTCGAAAGGGATTTCACAGACCTTTCCACTGGTGTACAATTTGTTGTACAATTCACGACTTTACTTTGTTCAGCATTTTAGAAAAAAATCAAGGCTAACACCTTGCCGAAAAAAATTACATTTTCAACAATGTTTCCCAAACCCATCGATAGATACATCAAAAGAAAGGTCTGTTCAATACATATCCAAAGCTGAAGACAAAAAGTATCTGTGACATCTGGTTCTTGAGATATTTCAATTCAAAGTTTTTCACATGTTTTTCCACCCAACTGCATTTGACTTGTTTTGGATGGTGATATCTCTGCAACCAAGCCCCGCAAAAATCTGCGGCTGCCAGTCCTCGAAAGGGATTTCACAGACCTTTCCACTGGTGTACAACTTGTTGTACAATTCACGACTTTAATTTCTTCAACATTTTAGAAAAAAATCAAGGCTAACCCCTTGCCGAAAAAAATTACATTTTCAACAATGTTACCCAAACCCATCGATAAATACATCAAAAAAAAGGTCTGTTCAATACCTATCCACAGCTGAAGACAAAAAGTATCTGTGACATCTGGTTCTTGAGATATTTCAACTCAAAGTTATTCACATGATTTTCCACCCAACTGCATTTGACTCGTTTTGGATGGTGGTATCTCCGCAACCAAACCCCGCCAAAATCTGCGGCTACCAGTTCTCGAAAGGGATTTCACAGACCTTTCCACTGGTGTACAACTTGTTGTACAATTCACGACTTTACTTTTTTCAACATTTTAGAAAAAAATCAAGGCTAACCCCTTGCCGAAAAAAATTACATTTTCAACAATGTTTCCCAAACCCATCGATAGATACATCAAAAGAAAGGTCTGTTCAATACATATCCAAAGCTGAAGACAAAAACTATCTGTGACATCTGGTTCTTGAGATATTTCAATTCAAAATTATTCGCATGATTTTCCACCCAACTGCATTTCACTCGTTTTGGATGCTGATATCTCCGAAACCAAGCCCCGCAAAAATCTGCGGCTGCCAGTACCCGAAAGGGATTTCACAGACCTTTCCACTGGTGTACAACTTGTTGTACAATTCACGACTTTACTTTGTGCAACATTTTAGAAAAAAATCAAGGCTAACACCTTGCCGAAAAAAATTACATTTTCAACAATGTTTCCCAAACCCATCGATAGATACATCAAAAGAAAGGTCTGTTCAATAAATATCCACAGCTGAAGACAAAAAGTATCTGCGACATCTGGTTCTTGAGATATTTCAATTCAAAGTTATTCACATGATTTTCCACCCAACTGCATTTGACTCGTTTTGGATGGTGATATCTCCGCAACGAAACCCCGCAAAAATCTGCGGCTGCCAGTTCTCGAAAGGGATTTCACAGACCTTTCCACTGGTGTACAACTTGTTGTACAATTCACGACTTTACTTTTTTCAACATTTTAGAAAAAAATCAAGGCTAACCCCTTGCCGAAAAAAATTACATTTTCAACAATGTTTCCCAAACCCATCGATAAATACATCAGAAGAAAGGTCTTTTCAATACCTGTCCACAGCTGAAGACAAAAAGTATCTGCGACGTCTGGTTCTTGAGATATTTCAATTCAAAGTTATTCACATTATTTTCCACCCAACTGCATTTGACTCATTTTAGATGGTGATATCTCCGCAACCAAACCCCCAAAAATCTACAGCTACCAGTTCTCGAAAGGGATTTCAGAGACCTTTCCACTGGTGTACAATTTGTTGTACAATTCACGACTTTACTTTGTGCAACATTTTAGAAAAAAATCAAGGCTAACACCTTGCCGAAAAAAATTACATTTTCAACAATGTTTCCCAAACCCATCGATAGATACATCAAAAGAAAGGTCTGTTCAATACCTATCCACAGCTGAAGACAAAAAGTATATGTGGCATCTGGTTCTTGAGATATTTCAATTCAAAGTTATTCACATGATTTTCCACCCAACTGAATTTGACTCGTTTTGGATGGTGATATCTCCGCAACCAAACTCCGCAAAAATCTGCGACTGCCAGTTCTCGAAAGGGATTTCACAGACCTTTCCACTGGTGTACAACTTGTTGTACAATTCACGACTTTACTTTTTCAACATTTTAAAAAAAAATCAAGACTAACCCCTTGCCGAAAAAATTACATTTTCAACAATGTTTCCCAAACCCATCCATAGATACGTCAAAAGAAAGGTCTGTTCAATACCTATCCACAGCTGAAGACAAAAAGTATCTGTGACATCTGGTTCTTGAGATATTTCAATTCAAAGTTTTTCACATGTTTTTCCACCCAACTGCATTTGACTTGTTTTGGATGGTGATATCTCTGCAACCAAGCCCCGCAAAAATCTGCGGCTGCCAGTCCTCGAAAGGGATTTCACAGACCTTTCCACTGGTGTACAACTTGTTGTACAATTCACGACTTTAATTTCTTCAACATTTTAGAAAAAAATCAAGGCTAACCCCTTGCCGAAAAAAATTACATTTTCAACAATGTTTCCCAAACCCATCGATAAATACAGAAAGGTCTGTTCAATACCTATCCACAGCTGAAGACAAAAAGTATCTGCGACATCTGGTTCTTGAGATATTTCAATTCAAAATTATTCGCATGATTTTCCACCCAACTGCATTTCACTCGTTTTGGATGCTGATATCTCACTCGTTTTGGATGCTGATATCTCCGAAACCAAGCCCCGCGAAAATCTGCGGGTGCCAGTACCCGAAAGGGATTTCACAGACCTTTCCACTAGTGTGCAACTTGTTATACAATTCACGACTTTACTTTGTGCAACATTTTAGAAAAAAATCAAGGCTAACACCTTGCCGAAAAAAATTACATTTTCAACAATGTTTCCCAAACCCATCGATAGATACATCAAAAGAAAGGTCTGTTCAATACCTATCCACAGCTGAAGACAAAAAGTATATGTGGCATCTGGTTCTTGAGATATTTCAATTCAAAGTTATTCACATGATTTTCCACCCAACTGAATTTGAGTTTTGGATGGTGATATCTCCGCAACCAAACCCCGCAAAAATCTGCGGCTGCCAGTTCTCGAAAGGGATTTCACAGACCTTTCCAGTGGTGTACAACTTGTTGTACAATTCACGACTTTACTTTTTTCAACATTTTAGAAAAAAATCAAGACTAACCCCTTGCCGAAAAAAATTACATTTTCAACAATGTTTCCCAAACCCATCTATAGATACGTCAAAAGAAAGGTCTGTTCAATACCTATCCACAGCTGAAGACAAAAAGTATCTATGACAGCTGGTTCTTGAGATATTTCAATTCAAAATTATTCACATGATTTTCCACCCAACTGCATTTGACTTGTTTTGGATGGTGATATCTCTGCACCCAAGCCCCGCAAAAATCTGCGGCTGCCAGTCCTCGAAAGGGATTTCACAGACCTTTCCACTGGTGTACAACTTGTTGTACAATTCACGACTTTAATTTCTTCAACATTTTAGAAAAAAATCAAGGCTAACCCCTTGCCGAAAAAAATTACATTTTCAACAATCGATAAATACATCAAAAGAAAGGTCTGTTCAATACCTATCCACAGCGGAAGACAAAAAGTATCTGCGACATCTGGTTCTTGAGATATTTCAATTCAAAATTATTCGCATGATTTTCCACCCAACTGCATTTCACTCGTGTTGGCTGCTGATATCTCCGCAACCAAACCCCGCAAAAATCTGCGGCTGCCAGTTCTCGAAAGGGATTTCACAGACCTTTCCACTGGTGTACAACTTGTTGTACAATTCACGACTTTACTTTTTTCAACATTTTAGAAAAAAATCAAGACTAACTAACCCCTTGCCGAAAAAAATTATATTTTCAACAATGTTTCCCAAACCCATCTATACATACGTCAAAAGAAAGGTCTGTTCAATACCTATCCACAGCTGAAGACAAAAAGTATATGTGGCATCTGGTTCTTGAGATATTTCAATTCAAAGTTATTCACATGATTTTCCACCCAACTGAATTTGAGTTTTGGATGGTGATATCTCCGCAACCAAACCCCGCAAAAATCTGCGGCTGCCAGTTCTCGAAAGGGATTTCACAGACCTTTCCACTGGTGTACAACTTGTTGTACAATTCACGACTTTACTTTTTTCAACATTTTAGAAAAAAATCAAGACTAACCCCTTGCCGAAAAAAAATATATTTTCAACAATGTTTCCCAAACCCATCTATACATACGTCAAAAGAAAGGTCTGTTCAATACCTATCCACAGCTGAAGACAAAAAGTATCTGTGACATCTGGTTCTTGAGATATTTCAATTCAAAGTTATTCACATGATTTTCCACCCAACTGCATTTGACTCGTTTTGGATGGTGGTATCTCCGCAACCAAACCCCGCCAAAATCTGCGGCTGCCAGTTCTCGAAAGGGATTTCACAGACCTTTCCACTGGTGTACAACTTGTTGTACAATTCACGACTTTAATTTCTTCAACATTTTAGAAAAAAATCAAGGCTCCCCTTGCCGAAAAAAATTACATTTTCAACAATGTTTCTCAAACCCATCGATAGATACATCAAAAGAAATGTCTGTTCAATACCTATCTACAGCTGAAGACAAAAAGTGTCTGTGACATCTGGTTCTTTAGATATTTCAATTCAAAGTTATTCGCATTATTTTCCACCCAACTGCATTTGACTTGTTTTGGATGGTGATATCTCTGCAACCAAGCCCCGCAAAAATCTGCGGCTGCCAGTCCTCGAAAGGGATTTCACAGACCTTTCCACTGGTGTACAACTTGTTGTACAATTCACGACTTTAATTTCTTCAACATTTTAGAAAAAAATCAAGGCTAACCCCTTGCCGAAAAAAATTACATTTTCAACAATGTTTCCCAAACCCATCGATAAATACATCAAAAGAAAGGTCTGTTCAATACCTATCTACAGCTGAAGACAAAAAGTGTCTGTGACATCTGGTTCTTTAGATATTTCAATTCAAAATTATTCGCATGATTTTCCACCCAACTGCATTTCACTCGTTTTGGATGCTGATATCTCACTCGTTTTGGATGCTGATATCTCCGAAACCAAGCCCCGCGAAAATCTGCGGGTGCCAGTACCCGAAAGGGATTTCACAGACCTTTCCACTAGTGTGCAACTTGTTATACAATTCACGACTTTACTTTGTGCAACATTTTAGAAAAAAATCAAGGCTAACACCTTGCCGAAAAAAATTACATTTTCAACAATGTTTCCCAAACCCATCGATAGATACATCAAAAGAAAGGTCTGTTCAATACCTATCCACAGCTGAAGACAAAAAGTATATGTGGCATCTGGTTCTTGAGATATTTCAATTCAAAGTTATTCACATGATTTTCCACCCAACTGAATTTGAGTTTTGGATGGCGATATCTCCGCAACCAAACCCCGCAAAAATCTGCGGCTGCCAGTTCTCGAAAGGGATTTCACAGACCTTTCCACTGGTGTACAACTTGTTGTACAATTCACGACTTTACTTTTTTCAACATTTTAGAAAAAAATCAAGACTAACCCCTTGCCGAAAAAAATTATATTTTCAACAATGTTTCCCAAACCCATCTATACATACGTCAAAAGAAAGGTCTGTTCAATACCTATCCAAAGCTGAAGACAAAAAGTATCTGTGACATCTGGTTCTTGAGATATTTCAATTCAAAGTTATTCACATGATTTTCCACCCAACTGCATTTGACTTGTTTTGGATGGTGATATCTCTATAACCAAGCCCCGCAAAAATCTGCGGCTGCCAGTCCTCGAAAGGGATTTCACAGACCTTTCCACTGGTGTACAACTTGTTGTACAATTCACGACTTTAATTTCTTCAACATTTTAGAAAAAAATCAAGGCTAACCCCTTGCCGAAAAAAATTACATTTTCAACAATCGATAAATACATCAAAAGAAAGGTCTGTTCAATACCTATCCACAGCGGAAGACAAAAAGTATCTGCGACATCTGGTTCTTGAGATATTTCAATTCAAAATTATTCGCATGATTTTCCACCCAACTG
Organism: Philhelius pedissequus; assembly: GCA_910595825.1. NCBI lineage: Eukaryota > Metazoa > Arthropoda > Insecta > Diptera > Syrphidae > Philhelius > Philhelius pedissequus. Next base: position 73,631,145 of record OU343160.1, on the reverse strand, counting down.
CATTTCACTCGTGTTGGATGCTGATATCTCCGAAACCAAGCCCCGCGAAAATCTGCGGGTGCCAGTACCCGAAAGGGATTTCACAGACCTTTCCACTAGTGTGCAACTTGTTATACAATTCACGACTTTACTTTTTTCAACATTTTAGAAAAAAAATCAAGGTTAACCCCTCGCCGAAAAAAATTACATTTTCAACAATGTTTCCCAAACCCATCGATAGATACATCAAAAGAAAGGTCTGTTCAATACCTATCCACAGCTGAAGACAAAAAGTATATGTGGCATCTGGTTCTTGAGATATTTCAATTCAAAGTTATTCACATGATTTTCCACCCAACTGAATTTGAGTTTTGGATGGTGATATCTCCGCAACCAAACCCCGCAAAAATCTGCAGCTGCCAGTTCTCGAAAGGGATTTCACAGACCTTTCCACTGGTGTACAACTTGTTGTACAATTCACGACTTTAATTTCTTCAACATTTTAGAAAAAAATCAAGGCTCCCCTTGCCGAAAAAAATTACATTTTCAACAATGTTTCTCAAACCCAGCGAATGATACATCAAAAGAAAGGTCTGTTCAATACCTATCCACAGCTGAAGACAAAAAGTATATGTGGCATCTGGTTCTTGAGATATTTCTATTCAAAGTTATTCACATGATTTTCCACCCAACTGAATTTGAGTTTTGGATGGTGATATCTCCGCAACCAAACCCCGCAAAAATCTGCAGCTGCCAGTTCTCGAAAGGGATTTCACAGACCTTTCCACTGGTGTACAACTTGTTGTACAATTCACGACTTTAATTTCTTCAACATTTTAGAAAAAAATCAAGGCTCCCCTTGCCGAAAAAAATTACATTTTCAACACTGTTTCCTAAACCCATCGATAGATACATCAAAAGAAAGGTCTGTTCAATACCTATCCACAGCTGAAGACAAAAAGTATCTGCGACATCTGGTTCTTGAGATATTTCAATTCAAAGTTATTCACATGATTTTCCACCCAACTGCATTTGAATCGTTTTGGATGGTGATATCTCCGCAACCAAACCCCGCAAAAATCTGCAGCTACCAGTTCTCGAAAGGGATTTCAGAGACCTTTCCACTGGAGTACAATTTGTTGTACAATTCACGACTTTACTTTGTTCAACATTTTAGAAAAAAATCAAGGCTATCCCCTTGCCAAAAAAAATTACATTTTCAACTATATTTCCCAAACCCATCGATAGATACATCAAAAGAAAGGTCTGTTCAATACCTATCCACAGCTGAAGACAAAAAGTATCTGCGACATCTGGTTCTTGAGATATTTCAATTCAAAATTATTCGCATGATTTTCCACCCAACTGCATTTCACTCGTTTTGGAAGCTGATATCTCACTCGTTTTGGATGCTGATATCTCCGAAACCAAGCCCCGCGAAAATCTGCGGGTGCCAGTACCCGAAAGGGATTTCACAGACCTTTCCACTAGTGTGCAACTTGTTATACAATTCACGACTTTACTTTGTGCAACATTTTAGAAAAAAATCAAGGCTAACACCTTGCCGAAAAAAATTACATTTTCAACAATGTTTCCCAAACCCATCGATAGATACATCAAAAGAAAGGTCTGTTCAATACCTATCCACAGCTGAAGACAAAAAGTATATGTGGCATCTGGTTCTTGAGATATTTCAATTCAAAGTTATTCACATGATTTTCCACCCAACTGAATTTGAGTTTTGGATGGCGATATCTCCGCAACCAAACCCCGCAAAAATCTGCGGCTGCCAGTTCTCGAAAGGGATTTCACAGACCTTTCCACCGGTGTACAACTTGTTGTACAATTCACGACTTTACTTTTTCAACATTTTAGAAAAAAATCAAGGCTAACCTCTTGCCGAAAAAACTTACATTTTCAACAATGTTTCCCAAACCCATCGATAGATACATCAAAAGAAAGGTCTGTTCAATACCTATCCACAGCGGAAGACAAAAAGTATCTGCGACATCTGGTTCTTTAGATATTTCAATTCAAAGTTATTCGCATTATTTTCCATCCAACTGCATTTGACTTGTTTTGGATGGTGATATCTCTGCAACCAAGCCCCGCAAAAATCTGCGGCTGCCAGTCCTCGAAACGGATTTCACAGACCTTTCCACTGGTGTGCAACTTGTACAATTCACGACTTTAATTTCTTCAACATTTTAGAAAAAAATCAAGGCTCCCCTTGCCGAAAAAAATTACATTTTCAACAATGTTTCCTAAACCCATCGATAGATACATCAAAAGAAAGGTCTGTTCAATACCTATCCACAGCTGAAGACAAAAAGTATCTGCGACATCTGGTTCTTGAGATATTTCAATTCAAAGTTATTCACATGATTTTCCACCCAACTGCATTTGAATCGTTTTGGATGGTGATATCTCCGCAACCAAACCCCGCAAAAATCTGCAGCTACCAGTTCTCGAAAGGGATTTCAGAGACCTTTCCACTGGTGTACAATTTGTTGTACAATTCACGACTTTACTTTGTTCAACATTTTAGAAAAAAATCAAGGCTATCCCCTTGCCAAAAAAAATTACATTTTCAACTATGTTTCCCAAACCCATCGATAGATACGTCAAAAGAAAGGTCTGTTCAATACCTATCCACAGCTGAAGACAAAAAGTATCTGCGACATCTGGTTCTTGAGATATTTCAATTCAAAGTTATTCACATGATTTTCCACCCAACTGCATTTCACTCGTTTTGGATGCTGATATCTCACTCGTTTTGGATGCTGATATCTCCGAAACCAAGCCCCGCGAAAATCTGCAGGTGCCAGTACCCGAAAGGGATTTCACAGACCTTTCCACTAGTGTGCAACTTGTTATACAATTCACGACTTTACTTTGTGCAACATTTTAGAAAAAAATCAAGGCTAACACCTTGCCGAAAAAAATTACATTTTCAACAATGTTTCCCAAACCCATCGATAGATACATCAAAAGAAAGGTCTGTTCAATACCTATCCACAGCTGAAGACAAAAAGTATATGTGGCATCTGGTTCTTGAGATATTTCAATTCAAAGTTATTCACATGATTTTCCACCCAACTGAATTTGAGTTTTGGATGGCGATATCTCCGCAACCAAACCCCGCAAAAATCTGCGGCTGCCAGTTCTCGAAAGGGATTTCACAGACCTTTCCACTGGTGTACAACTTGTTGTACAATTCACGACTTTACTTTTTTCAACATTTTAGAAAAAAATCAAGACTAACCCCTTGCCGAAAAAAATTACATTTTCAACAATGTTTTCCAAACCCATTTATAGATACGTCAAAAGAAAGGTCTGTTCAATACCTATCCACAGCTGAAGACAAAAAGTATCTGTGACATCTGGTTCTTGAGATATTTCAATTCAAAGTTATTCACATGATTTTCCACCCAACTGCATTTGACTTGTTTTGGATGGTGATATCTCTATAACCAAGCCCCGCAAAAATCTGCGGCTGCCAGTCCTCGAAAGGGATTTCACAGACCTTTCCACTGGTGTACAACTTGTTGTACAATTCACGACTTTAATTTCTTCAACATTTTAGAAAAAAATCAAGGCTAACCCCTTGCCGAAAAAAATTACATTTTCAACAATCGATAAATACATCAAAAGAAAGGTCTGTTCAATACCTATCCACAGCGGAAGACAAAAAGTATCTGCGACATCTGGTTCTTGAGATATTTCAATTCAAAATTATTCGCATGATTTTCCACCCAACTGCATTTCACTCGTGTTGGATGCTGATATCTCCGAAACCAAGCCCCGCGAAAATCTGCGGGTGCCAGTCCCCGAAAGGGATTTCACAGACCTTTCCACTGGTGTACAACTTGTTGTACAATTCACGACTTTACTTTTTTCAACATTTTAGAAAAAAAAATCAAGGCTAACCCCTTGCCGAAAAAAAATACATTTTCAACAATGTTTCCCAAACCCATCGATAGATACATCAAAAGAAAGGTCTTTTCAATACCTATCCACAGCTGAAGACAAAAAGTATCTGTGACATCTGGTTCTTGAGATATTTCAATTCAAAGTTATTCGCATGATTTTCCACCCAACTGCATTTGACTTGTTTTGGATGGTGATATCTCTGCAACCAAAACCCGCAAAAATCTGCGGCTACCAGTTCTCGAAAGGGATTTCAGAGATCTTTCCACTGGTGTACAATTCACGACTTTACTTTGTTCAACATTTTAGACAAAAATCAAGGCTAACCCCTTGCCGAAAAAAATTACATTTTCAACAATGTTTCCCAAACCCATCGATAGATACATCAAAAGAAAGGTCTGTTCAATACCTATCCACAGCTGAAGACAAAAAGTATCTGTGATATCTGGTTCTTGATATATTTCAATTCAAAGTTATTCACATGATTTTCCACCCAACTGCATTTGACTAGTTCTGGATGGTGATATCTCCACAACCAAAACCCGCAAAAATCTGCGGCTACCAGTTCTCGAAAGGGATTTCACAGACCTTTCCACTGGTGTACAATTTGTTGTACAATTCACGACTTTACTTTGTTCAACATTTTAGAAAAAAATCAAGGCTAACCCCTTGCCGAAAAAAATTACATTTTCAAAAATGTTTCCCAAACCCATCGATAGGTACATCAAAAGAAAGGTCTGTTCAATACCTATCCACAGCTGAAGACAAAAAGTATCTGTGATATCTGGTTCTTGATATATTTCAATTCAAAGTTATTCACATGATTTTCCACCCAACTGCATTTGACTAGTTCTGGATGGTGATATCTCCACAACCAAAACCCGCAAAAATCTGCGGCTGCTAGTTCTCGAAAGGGATTTCACAGATCTTTCCACTGGTGTACAACTTGTTGTACAATTCACGACTTAACTTTTTTCAACATTTTAGAAAAAAATCAAGGCTAACCCCTTGCCGAAAAAAATTACATTTTCAAAAATGTTTCCCAAACCCATCGATAGGTACATCAAAAGAAAGGTCTGTTCAATACCTATCCACAGCTGAAGACAAAAAGTATCTGTGATATCTGGTTCTTGATATATTTCAATTCAAAGTTATTCACATGATTTTCCACCCAACTGCATTTGACTAGTTCTGGATGGTGATATCTCCACAACCAAAACCCGCAAAAATCTGCGGCTACCAGTTCTCGAAAAGGATTTCAGAGAACTTTCCACTGGTGTACAATTTGTTGTACAATTCACGACTTTACTTTGTTCAACATTTTAGAAAAAAATCAAGGCTCCCTTGCCGAAAAAAATTACATTTTCAACAATGTTTCCCAAACCCATCGATAGATACATCAAAAGAAAGGTCTTTTCAATACCTATCCACAGCTGAAGACAAAAAGTATCTGCGACATCTGGTTCTTGAGATATTTCAATTCAAAGTTATTCACATGATTTTCCACCCAACTGCATTTAACTCGTTTTGGATGGTGATATCTCCGCAACCAAAACCCGCAAAAATCTGCGGCTACCAGTTCTCGAAAGGTATTTCAGAGATCTTTCCACTGGTGTACAATTCACGACTTTACTTTGTTCAACATTTTAGAAAAAAATCAAGGCTAACCCCTTGCCGAAAAAAATTACATTTTCAACAATGTTTCCCAAACCCATCGATAGATACATTAAAAGAAAGGTCTTTTCAATACCTATCCACAACTGAAGACAAAAAGTATCTGCGACATCTGGTTCTTGAGATATTTCAATTCAAAGTTATTCACATGATTTTCCACCCAACTGCATTTGACTTGTTTTGGATGGTGATATCTCTGCAACCAAGCCCCGCAAAAATCTGCGGCTGCCAGTCCCCGAAAGGGATTTCACAGACCTTTCCACTGGTGTACAACTTGTTGTACAATTCACGACTTTACCTTTTTCAACATTTTAGAAAAAAAAATCAAGGCTAACCCCTTGCCGAAAAAAAATACATTTTCAACAATGTTTCCCAAACCCATCGATAGATACATCAAAAGAAAGGTCTTTTCAATACCTATCCACAGCTGAAGACAAAAAGTATCTGTGACATCTGGTTCTTGAGATATTTCAATTCAAAGTTATTCGCATGATTTTCCACCCAACTGCATTTGACTTGTTTTGGATGGTGATATCTCTGCAACCAAAACCCGCAAAAATCTGCGGCTACCAGTTCTCGAAAGGGATTTCAGAGATCTTTCCACTGGTGTACAATTCACGACTTTACTTTGTTCAACATTTTAGACAAAAATCAAGGCTAACCCCTTGCCGAAAAAAATTACATTTTCAACAATGTTTCCCAAACCCATCGATAGATACATCAAAAGAAAGGTCTGTTCAATACCTATCCACAGCTGAAGACAAAAAGTATCTGTGATATCTGGTTCTTGATATATTTCAATTCAAAGTTATTCACATGATTTTCCACCCAACTGCATTTGACTAGTTCTGGATGGTGATATCTCCACAACCAAAACCCGCAAAAATCTGCGGCTACCAGTTCTCGAAAGGGATTTCACAGACCTTTCCACTGGTGTACAATTTGTTGTACAATTCACGACTTTACTTTGTTCAACATTTTAGAAAAAAATCAAGGCTCCCTTGCCGAAAAAAATTACATTTTCAACAATGTTTCCCAAACCCATCGATAGATACATCAAAAGAAAGGTCTTTTCAATACCTATCCACAGCTGAAGACAAAAAGTATCTGCGACATCTGGTTCTTGAGATATTTCAATTCAAAGTTATTCACATGATTTTCCACCCAACTGCATTTAACTCGTTTTGGATGGTGATATCTCCGCAACCAAAACCCGCAAAAATCTGCGGCTACCAGTTCTCGAAAGGTATTGCAGAGATCTTTCCACTGGTGTACAATTCACGACTTTACTTTGTTCAACATTTTAGAAAAAAATCAAGGCTAACCCCTTGCCGAAAAAAATTACATTTTCAACAATGTTTCCCAAACCCATCGATAGATACATTAAAAGAAAGGTCTTTTCAATACCTATCCACAACTGAAGACAAAAAGTATCTGCGACATCTGGTTCTTGAGATATTTCAATTCAAAGTTATTCACATGATTTTCCACCCAACTGCATTTGACTCGTTTTAGATGGTGATATCTCCGCAACCAAAACCCGCAAAAATCTGCGGCTTCCAGTTCTTGAAAGGGATTTCAGAGATCTTTCCGCTGGTGTACAATTCACGACTTTACTTTGTTCAACATTTTAGAAAAAAATCAAGGCTAACCCCTTGCCGAAAAAAATTACATTTTCAACAATGTTACCCAAACCCATCGATAGATACATTAAAAGAAAGGTCTTTTCAATACCTATCCACAGCTGAAGACAAAAAGTATCTGCGACATCTGGTTCTTGAGATATTTCAATTCAAAGTTATTCACATGATTTTCCACCCAACTGCATTTGACTCGTTTTGGATGGTGATATCTCCGCTACCAAAACCCGCAAAAATCTGCGGCTACCAGTTCTCGAAAGGGATTTCAGAGATCTTTCCACTGGTGTACAATTCACGACTTTACTTTGTTCAACATTTTAGAAAAAAATCAAGGCTAACCCCTTGCCGAAAAAAATTACATTTTCAACAATGTTACCCAAACCCATCGATAGATACATTAAAAGAAAGGTCTTTTCAATACCTATCCACAGCTGAAGACAAAAAGTATCTGCGACATCTGGTTCTTGAGATATTTCAATTCAAAGTTATTCACATGATTTTCCACCCAACTGCATTTGACTCGTTTTGGATGGTGATATCTCCGCAACCAAACCCCCAAAAACCTGCAGCTACCAGTTCTCGAAAAGGATTTCAGAGACCTTTCCACTGGTGTACAATTTGTTGTACAATTCACGACTTTACTTTGTTCAACATGTTAGAAAAAAATCAAGGCTCCCTTGCCGAAAAAATTACATTTTCAACAATGTTTCCCAAGTATCTGCGACATCTGGTTCTTGAGATATTTCAATTCAAAGTTATTCACATGATTTTCCACCCAACTGCATTTGACTCGTTTTGGATGGTGATATCTCCGCAACCAAAACCCGCAAAAATCTGCGGCTACCAGTTCTCGAAAGGGATTTCACAGACCTTTCCACCGGTGTACAACTTGTTGTACAATTCACGACTTTACTTTTTTCAACATTTTAGAAAAAAATCAAGGCTAACCTCTTGCCGAAAAAACTTACATTTTCAACAATGTTTCCCAAACCCATCGATAGATACATCAAAAGAAAGGTCTGTTCAATACCTATGCACAGGTGAAGACAAAAAGTATCTGTGACATCTGGTTCTTGAGATATTTCAATTCAAAGTTATTCACATGATTTTCCACCCAACTGCATTTGACTCGTTTTGGATGGTGATATCTCCGCAACCAAAACCCGCAAAAATCTGCGGCTATCCACAACTGAAGACAAAAAGTATCTGCGACATCTGGTTCTTGAGATATTTCAATTCAAAGTTATTCGCATGATTTTCCACCCAACTGCATTTGACTTGTTTTGGATGGTGATATCTCTGCAACCAAAACCCGCAAAAATCTGCGGCTACCAGTTCTCGAAAGGGATTTCAGAGATCTTTCCACTGGTGTACAATTCACGACTTTACTTTGTTCAACATTTTAGACAAAAATCAAGGCTAACCCCTTGCCGAAAAAAATTACATTTTCAACAATGTTTCCCAAACCCATCGATAGATACATCAAAAGAAAGGTCTGTTCAATACCTATCCACAGCTGAAGACAAAAAGTATCTGTGATATCTGGTTCTTGATATATTTCAATTCAAAGTTATTCACATGATTTTCCACCCAACTGCATTTGACTAGTTCTGGATGGTGATATCTCCACAACCAAAACCCGCAAAAATCTGCGGCTACCAGTTCTCGAAAGGGATTTCACAGACCTTTCCACTGGTGTACAATTTGTTGTACAATTCACGACTTTACTTTGTTCAACATTTTAGAAAAAAATCAAGGCTCCCTTGCCGAAAAAAATTACATTTTCAACAATGTTTCCCAAACCCATCGATAGATACATCAAAAGAAAGGTCTTTTCAATACCTATCCACAGCTGAAGACAAAAAGTATCTGCGACATCTGGTTCTTGAGATATTTCAATTCAAAGTTATTCACATGATTTTCCACCCAACTGCATTTAACTCGTTTTGGATGGTGATATCTCCGCAACCAAAACCCGCAAAAATCTGCGGCTACCAGTTCTCGAAAGGTATTGCAGAGATCTTTCCACTGGTGTACAATTCACGACTTTACTTTGTTCAACATTTTAGAAAAAAATCAAGGCTAACCCCTTGCCGAAAAAAATTACATTTTCAACAATGTTTCCCAAACCCATCGATAGATACATTAAAAGAAAGGTCTTTTCAATACCTATCCACAACTGAAGACAAAAAGTATCTGCGACATCTGGTTCTTGAGATATTTCAATTCAAAGTTATTCACATGATTTTCCACCCAACTGCATTTGACTCGTTTTAGATGGTGATATCTCCGCAACCAAAACCCGCAAAAATCTGCGGCTTCCAGTTCTTGAAAGGGATTTCAGAGATCTTTCCGCTGGTGTACAATTCACGACTTTACTTTGTTCAACATTTTAGAAAAAAATCAAGGCTAACCCCTTGCCGAAAAAAATTACATTTTCAACAATGTTACCCAAACCCATCGATAGATACATTAAAAGAAAGGTCTTTTCAATACCTATCCACAGCTGAAGACAAAAAGTATCTGCGACATCTGGTTCTTGAGATATTTCAATTCAAAGTTATTCACATGATTTTCCACCCAACTGCATTTGACTCGTTTTGGATGGTGATATCTCCGCTACCAAAACCCGCAAAAATCTGCGGCTACCAGTTCTCGAAAGGGATTTCAGAGATCTTTCCACTGGTGTACAATTCACGACTTTACTTTGTTCAACATTTTAGAAAAAAATCAAGGCTAACCCCTTGCCGAAAAAAATTACATTTTCAACAATGTTACCCAAACCCATCGATAGATACATTAAAAGAAAGGTCTTTTCAATACCTATCCACAGCTGAAGACAAAAAGTATCTGCGACATCTGGTTCTTGAGATATTTCAATTCAAAGTTATTCACATGATTTTCCACCCAACTGCATTTGACTCGTTTTGGATGGTGATATCTCCGCAACCAAACCCCCAAAAACCTGCAGCTACCAGTTCTCGAAAAGGATTTCAGAGACCTTTCCACTGGTGTACAATTTGTTGTACAATTCACGACTTTACTTTGTTCAACATGTTAGAAAAAAATCAAGGCTCCCTTGCCGAAAAAATTACATTTTCAACAATGTTTCCCAAGTATCTGCGACATCTGGTTCTTGAGATATTTCAATTCAAAGTTATTCACATGATTTTCCACCCAACTGCATTTGACTCGTTTTGGATGGTGATATCTCCGCAACCAAAACCCGCAAAAATCTGCGGCTACCAGTTCTCGAAAGGGATTTCACAGACCTTTCCACCGGTGTACAACTTGTTGTACAATTCACGACTTTACTTTTTTCAACATTTTAGAAAAAAATCAAGGCTAACCTCTTGCCGAAAAAACTTACATTTTCAACAATGTTTCCCAAACCCATCGATAGATACATCAAAAGAAAGGTCTGTTCAATACCTATGCACAGGTGAAGACAAAAAGTATCTGTGACATCTGGTTCTTGAGATATTTCAATTCAAAGTTATTCACATGATTTTCCACCCAACTGCATTTGACTCGTTTTGGATGGTGATATCTCCGCAACCAAAACCCGCAAAAATCTGCGGCTACCAGTTCTCGAAAGGGATTTCACAGACCTTTCCACTGGTGTACAATTTGTTGTACAATTCACGACTTTACTTTGTTCAACATTTTAGAAAAAAATCAAGGCTAACCCCTTGCCGAAAAAAATTACATTTTCAACAATGTTTCCCAAACCCATCGATACATACATCAAAAGAAAGGTCTTTTCAATACCTATCCACAGCTGGAGACAAAAAGTATCTGCGACATCTGGTTCTTGAGATATTTCAATTCAAAGTTATTCACATGATTTTCCACCCAACTGCATTTGACTAGTTCTGGATGGTGATATCTCCACAACCAAAACCCGCAAAAATCTGCGGCTACCAGTTCTCGAAAGGGATTTCACAGACCTTTCCACTGGTGTACAATTTGTTGTACAATTCACGACTTTACTTTGTTCAACATTTTAGAAAAAAATCAAGGCTCCCTTGCCGAAAAAAATTACATTTTCAACAATGTTTCCCAAACCCATCGATAGATACATCAAAAGAAAGGTCTTTTCAATACCTATCCACAGCTGAAGACAAAAAGTATCTGCGACATCTGGTTCTTGAGATATTTCAATTCAAAGTTATTCACATGATTTTCCACCCAACTGCATTTAACTCGTTTTGGATGGTGATATCTCCGCAACCAAAACCCGCAAAAATCTGCGGCTGCCAGTCCCCGAAAGGGATTTCACAGACCTTTCCACTGGTGTACAACTTGTTGTACAATTCACGACTTTACTTTGTTCAACATGTTAGAAAAAAATCAAGGCTCCCTTGCCGAAAAAATTACATTTTCAACAATGTTTCCCAAGTATCTGCGACATCTGGTTCTTGAGATATTTCAATTCAAAGTTATTCACATGATTTTCCACCCAACTGCATTTGACTCGTTTTGGATGGTGATATCTCCGCAACCAAAACCCGCAAAAATCTGCGGCTACCAGTTCTCGAAAGGGATTTCACAGACCTTTCCACCGGTGTACAACTTGTTGTACAATTCACGACTTTACTTTTTTCAACATTTTAGAAAAAAATCAAGGCTAACCTCTTGCCGAAAAAACTTACATTTTCAACAATGTTTCCCAAACCCATCGATAGATACATCAAAAGAAAGGTCTGTTCAATACCTATGCACAGGTGAAGACAAAAAGTATCTGTGACATCTGGTTCTTGAGATATTTCAATTCAAAGTTATTCACATGATTTTCCACCCAACTGCATTTGACTCGTTTTGGATGGTGATATCTCCGCAACCAAAACCCGCAAAAATCTGCGGCTACCAGTTCTCGAAAGGGATTTCACAGACCTTTCCACTGGTGTACAATTTGTTGTACAATTCACGACTTTACTTTGTTCAACATTTTAGAAAAAAATCAAGGCTAACCCCTTGCCGAAAAAAATTACATTTTCAACAATGTTTCCCAAACCCATCGATACATACATCAAAAGAAAGGTCTTTTCAATACCTATCCACAGCTGGAGACAAAAAGTATCTGCGACATCTGGTTCTTGAGATATTTCAATTCAAAGTTATTCACATGATTTTCCACCCAACTGCATTTGACTCGTTTTGGATGGTGATATCTCCGCAACCAAACCCCCAAAAACCTGCAGCTACCAGTTCTCGAAAAGGATTTCAGAGACCTTTCCACTGGTGTACAATTTGTTGTACAATTCCCGACTTTACTTTGTTCAACATTTTAGAAAAAAATCAAGGCTAACCCCTTGCCGAAAAAAATTACATTTTCAACAATGTTTCCCAAACCCATCGATAGATACATTAAAAGAAAGGTCTTTTCAATACCTCTCCACAGCTGAAGACAAAAACTATCTGTGACATCTGGTTCTTGGGATATTTCAATTCAAAGTTATTCACATGATTTTCCACCCAACTGCATTTTACTCGTTTTGGATGGTGATATCTCCGCAACCAAAACCCGCAAAAATCTGCGGCTACCAGTTCTCGAAAGGGATTTCACAGACCTTTCCACTGGTGTACAATTTGTTGTACAATTCACGACTTTACTTTGTTCAACATTTTAGAAAAAAATCAAGGCTAACCCCTTGCCGAAAAAAATTACATTTTCAACAATGTTTCCCAAACCCATCGATAGATACATCAAAAGAAAGGTCTTTTCAATACCTATCCACAGCTGAAGACAAAAAGTATCTGCGACATCTGGTTCTTGAGATATTTCAATTCAAAGTTATTCACATGATTTTCCACCCAACTGCATTTGACTCGTTTTGGATGGTGATATCTCCGCAACCAATACCCGCAAAAATCTGCGGCTACCAGTTCTCGAAAGGGATTTCATAGATCTTTCCACTGGTGTACAATTCACGACTTTACTTTGTCCAACATTTTAGAAAAAAATCAAGGCTAACCCCTTGCCGAAAAAAATTACATTTTCAACAATGTTACCCAAACCCATCGATAGATACATTAAAAGAAAGGTCTTTTCAATACCTATCCACAGCTGAAGACAAAAAGTATCTGCGACATCTGGTTCTTGAGATATTTCAATTCAAAGTTATTCACATGATTTTCCACCCGACTGCATTTGACTCGTTTTGGATGGTGATATCTCCGCAACCAAACCCCCAAAAAATCTGCAGCTACCAGTTCTCGAAAAGGATTTCAGAGACCTTTCCACTGGTGTACAATTTGTTGTACAATTCACGACTTTACTTTGTTCAACATTTTAGAAAAAAATCAAAGCTTCCTTGCCGAAAAAAATTACATTTTCAACAATGTTTCCCAAACCCATCGATAGATACATCAAAAGAAAGGTCTTTTCAATACCTATCCACAGCTGAAGACAAAAAGTATCTGCGACATCTGTTTCTTGAGATATTTCAATTCAAAGTTATTCACATGATTTTCCACCCAACTGCATTTGACTCGTTTTGGATGGTGATATCTCCGCAACCAAAACCCGCAAAAATCTGCGGCTACCAGTTCTCGAAAGGGATTTCACAGACCTTTCCACCGGTGTACAACTTGTTGTACAATTCACGACTTTACTTTTTCAACATTTTAGAAAAAAATCAAGGCTAACCTCTTGCCGAAAAAACTTACATTTTCAACAATGTTTCCCAAACCCATCGATAGATACATCAAAAGAAAGGTCTGTTCAATACCTATCCACAGCTGAAGACAAAAAGTATCTGTGACATCTGGTTCTTGAGATATTTCAATTCAAAGCTATTCACATGATTTTCCACCCAACTGCATTTGACTGGTTTTCGATGGTGATATCTCCGCAACCAAAACCCGCAAAAATCTGCGGCTACCAGTTCTCGAAAGGGATTTCACAGACCTTTCCACTGGTGTACAATTTGTTGTACAATTCACGACTTTACTTTGTTCAACATTTTAGAAAAAAATCAAGGCTAACCCCTTGCCGAAAAAAATTACATTTTCAACAATGTTTCCCAAACTCATCGATAGATACATTAAAAGAAAGGTCTTTTCAATACCTCTCCACAGCTGAAGACAAAAACTATCTGTGACATCTGGTTCTTGGGATATTTCAATTCAAAGTTATTCACATGATTTTCCACCCAACTGCATTTGACTCGTTTTGGATGGTGATATCTCCGCAACCAAAACCCGCAAAAATCTGCGGCTACCAGTTCTCGAAAGGGATTTCACAGACCTTTCCACTGGTGTACAATTTGTTGTACAATTCACGACTTTACTTTGTTCAACATTTTAGAAAAAAATCAAGGCTAACCCCTTGCCGAAAAAAATTACATTTTCAACAATGTTACCCAAACCCATCGATAGATACATTAAAAGAAAGGTCTTTTCAATACCTATCTACAGCTGAAGACAAAAAGTATCTGCGACATCTGGTTCTTGAGATATTTCAATTCAAAGTTATTCACATGATTTTCCACCCGACTGCATTTGACTCGTTTTGGATGGTGATATCTCCGCAACCAAACCCCCAAAAAATCTGCAGCTACCAGTTCTCGAAAAGGATTTCAGAGACCTTTCCACTGGTGTACAATTTGTTGTACAATTCACGACTTTACTTTGTTCAACATTTTAGAAAAAAATCAAAGCTTCCTTGCCGAAAAAAATTACATTTTCAACAATGTTTCCCAAACCCATCGATAGATACATCAAAAGAAAGGTCTTTTCAATACCTATCCACAGCTGAAGACAAAAAGTATCTGCGACATCTGTTTCTTGAGATATTTCAATTCAAAGTTATTCACATGATTTTCCACCCAACTGCATTTGACTCGTTTTGGATGGTGATATCTCCGCAACCAAAACCCGCAAAAATCTGCGGCTACCAGTTCTCGAAAGGGATTTCACAGACCTTTACACCGGTGTACAACTTGTTGTACAATTCACGACTTTACTTTTTCAACATTTTAGAAAAAAATCAAGGCTAACCTCTTGCCGAAAAAACTTACATTTTCAACAATGTTTCCCAAACCCATCGATAGATACATCAAAAGAAAGGTCTGTTCAATACCTATCCACAGCTGAAGACAAAAAGTATCTGTGACATCTGGTTCTTGAGATATTTCAATTCAAAGCTATTCACATGATTTTCCACCCAACTGCATTTGACTGGTTTTCGATGGTGATATCTCCGCAACCAAAACCCGCAAAAATCTGCGGCTACCAGTTCTCGAAAGGGATTTCACAGACCTTTCCACTGGTGTACAATTTGTTGTACAATTCACGACTTTACTTTGTTCAACATTTTAGAAAAAAATCAAGGCTAACCCCTTGCCGAAAAAAATTACATTTTCAACAATGTTTCCCAAACCCATCGATAGATACATTTAAAGAAAGGTCTTTTCAATACCTATCCACAGCTGAAGACAAAAACTATCTGTGACATCTGGTTCTTGGGATATTTCAATTCAAAGTTATTCACATGATTTTACACCCAACTGCATTTGACTCGTTTTGGATGGTGATATCTCCGCAACCAAAACCCGCAAAAATCTGCGGCTACCAGTTCTCGAAAGGGATTTCACAGACCTTTCCACTGGTGTACAATTTGTTGTACAATTCACGACTTTACTTTGTTCAACATTTTAGAAAAAAGTCAAGGCTAACCCCTTGCCGAAAAAAATTACATTTTCAACAATGTTTCCCAAGCCCATCGATAGATACATCAAAAGAAAGGTCTTTTCAATACCTATCCACAGCTGAAGACAAAAAGTATCTGCGACATCTGGTTCTTGAGATATTTCAATTCAAAGTTATTTACATGATTTTCCACCCAACTGCATTTGACTCGTTTTGGATGGTGATATCTCCGCAACCAAAACCCGCAAAAATCTGCCCGCTACCAGTTCTCGAAAGGGATTTCAGAGATCTTTCCACTGGTGTACAATTCACGACTTTACTTTGTTCAACATTTTAGAAAAAAATCAAGGCTAACCCCTTGCCGAAAAAAATTACATTTTCAACAATGTTTCACAAACCCATCGATAGATACATCAAAAGAAAGGTCTGTTCAATACCTATCCACAGCTGAAGACAAAAAGTATCTGTGACATCTGGTTCTTGAGATATTTGAATTCAAAGTTATTCACATGATTTTCCAGCCAACTGCATTTGACTCATTTTCGATGGTGATATCTCCGCAACCAAAACCCGCAAAAATCTGCGGCTACCAGTTCTCGAAAGGGATTTCACAGACCTTTCCACTGGTGTACAATTTGTACAATTCACGACTTTACTCTGCAACCAAGCCCCGCAAAAATCTGCGGCTGCCAGTCCCCGAAAGGGATTTCACAGACCTTTCCACTGGTGTACAACTTGTTGTACAATTCACGACTTTACTTTTTTCAACATTTTAGAAAAAAATCAAGGCTAACCCCTGCCGAAAAAAATTACATTTTAAACAATGTTTCCCAAACCCATCGATAGATACATCAAAAGAAATGTCTGTTCAATACCTATCTACAGCTGAAGACAAAAAGTGTCTGTGACATCTGGTTCTTTAGATATTTCAATTCAAAGTTATTCGCATTATTTTCCACCCAACTGCATTTGACTTGTTTTGGATGGTGATATCTCCGCAACCAAACCCCGCAAAAATCTGCAGCTACCAGTTCTCGAAAGGGATTTCACAGACCTTTCCACTGGTGTACAATTTGTTGTACAATTCACGACTTTACTTTGTTCAACATTTTAGAAAAAAATCAAGGCTAACCCCTTGCCGAAAAAAATTACATTTTCAACAATGTTTCCCAAACCCATCGATAGATACATTAAAAGAAAGGTCTTTTCAATACCTCTCCACAGCTGAAGACAGAAACTATCTGTGACATCTGGTTCTTGGGATATTTCAATTCAAAGTTATTCACATGATTTTCCACCCAACTGCATTTGACTCGTTTTGGATGGTGATATCTCCGCAACCAAAACCCGCAAAAATCTGCGGCTACCAGTTCTCGAAAGGGATTTCACAGACCTTTCCACTGGTGTACAATTTGTTGTACAATTCACGACTTTACTTTGTTCAACATTTTAGAAAAAAATCAAGGCTAACCCCTTGCCGAAAAAAATTACATTTTCAACAATGTTTCCCAAACCCATCGATAGATACATTAAAAGAAAGGTCTTTTCAATACCTCTCCACAGCTGAAGACAAAAACTATCTGTGACATCTGGTTCTTGGGATATTTCAATTCAAAGTTATTCACATGATTTTCCACCCAACTGCATTTGACTCGTTTTGGATGGTGATATCTCCGCAACCAATACCCGCAAAAATCTGCGGCTACCAGTTCTCGAAAGGGATTTCAGAGATCTTTCCACCGGTGTACAACTTGTTGTACAATTCACGACTTTACTTTTTTCAACATTTTAGAAAAAAATCAAGGCTAACCTCTTGCCGAAAAAACTTACATTTTCAACAATGTTTCCCAAACCCATCGATAGATACATCAAAAGAAAGGTCTGTTCAATACCTATCCACAGCTGAAGACAAAAAGTATCTGCGACATCTGTTTCTTGAGATATTTCAATTCAAAGATATTCACATGATTTTCCACCCAACTGCATTTGACTCGTTTTGAATGGTGATATCTCCGCAACCAATACCCGCAAAAATCTGCGGCTACCAGTTCTCGAAAGGGATTTCAGAGATCTTTCCACTGGTGTACAATTCACGACTTTACTTTGTTCAACATTTTAGAAAAAAATCAAGGCTAACCCCTTGCCGAAAAAAATTACATTTTCAACAATGTTTCCCAAACCCATCGATAGATACATTAAAAGAAAGGTCTTTTCAATACCTATCCACAGCTGAAGACAAAAACTATCTGTGACATCTGGTTCTTGGGATATTTCAATTCAAAGTTATTCACATGATTTTCCACCCAACTGCATTTGACTCGTTTTGGATGGTGATATCTCCGCAACCAAAACCCGCAAAAATCTGCGGCTACCAGTTCTCGAAAGGGATTTCACAGACCTTTCCACTGGTGTACAATTTGTTGTACAATTCACGACTTTACTTTGTTCAACATTTTAGAAAAAAGTCAAGGCTAACCCCTTGCCGAAAAAAATTACATTTTCAACAATGTTTCCCAAACCCATCGATAGATACATCAAAAGAAAGGTCTTTTCAATACCTATCCACAGCTGAAGACAAAAAGTATCTGCGACATCTGGTTCTTGAGATATTTCAATTCAAAGTTATTTACATGATTTTCCACCCAACTGCATTTGACTCGTTTTGGATGGTGATATCTCCGCAACCAAAACCCGCAAAAATCTGCCCGCTACCAGTTCTCGAAAGGGATTTCAGAGATCTTTCCACTGGTGTACAATTCACGACTTTACTTTGTTCAACATTTTAGAAAAAATTCAAGGCTAACCCCTTGCCGAAAAAAATTACATTTTCAACAATGTTTCACAAACCCATCGATAGATACATCAAAAGAAAGGTCTGTTCAATACCTATCCACAGCTGAAGACAAAAATTATCTGTGACATCTGGTTCTTGAGATATTTCAATTCAAAGTTATTCACATGATTTTCCAGCCAACTGCATTTGACTCGTTTTCGATGGTGATATCTCCGCAACCAAAACCCGCAAAAATCTGCGGCTACCAGTTCTCGAAAGGGATTTCACAGACCTTTCCACTGGTGTACAATTTGTACAATTCACGACTTTACTCTGCAACCAAGCCCCGCAAAAATCTGCGGCTGCCAGTCCCCGAAAGGGATTTCACAGACCTTTCCACTGGTGTACAACTTGTTGTACAATTCACGACCTTACTTTTTTCAACATTTTAGAAAAAAATCAAGGCTAACCCCTTGCCGAAAAAAATTACATTTTCAACAATGTTTCCCAAACCCATCGATAGATACATCAAAAGAAAGGTCTTTTCAATACCTATCCACAGCTGAAGACAAAAAGTATCTGCGACATCTGGTTCTTGAGATATTTCAATTCAAAGTTATTCACATGATTTTCCACCCAACTGCATTTGACTCGTTTTGGATGGTGATATCTCCGCAACCAAACCCCGCAAAAACCTGCAGCTACCAGTTCTCGAAAAGGATTTCAGAGACCTTTCCACTGGTGTACAATTTGTTGTACAATTCACGACTTTACTTTGTTCAACATTTTAGAAAAAAATCAAGGCTAACCCCTTGCCGAAAAAAATTACATTTTCAACAATGTTTCACAAACCCATCGATAGATACATCAAAGGAAAGGTCTTTTCAATACCTATCCACAGCTGAAGACAAAAAGTATCTGCGACATCTGGTTCTTGAGATATTTCAATTCAAAGTTATTCACATGATTTTCCACCCAACTGCATTTGACTCGTTTTGGATGGTGATATCTCCGCAACCAAACCCCCAAAAAATCTGCAGCTACCAGTTCTCGAAAAGGATTTCAGTGACCTTTCCACTGGTGTACAATTTGTTGTACAATTCACGACTTTACTTTGTTCAACATTTTAGAAAAAAATCAAGGCTTCCTTGCCGAAAAAAATTACATTTTCAACAATGTTTCCCAAACCCATCGATAGATACATCAAAAGAAAGGTCTTTTCAATACCTATCCACAGCTGAAGACAAAAAGTATCTGCGACATCTGTTTCTTGAGATATTTCAATTCAAAATTATTCACATGATTTTCCACCCAACTGCATTTGACTCGTTTTGGATGGTGATATCTCCGCAACCAAAACCCGCAAAAATCTGCGGCTACCAGTTCTCGAAAGGGATTTCACAGACCTTTCCACCGGTGTACAACTTGTTGTACAATTCACGACTTTACTTTTTTCAACATTTTAGAAAAAAATCAAGGCTAACCTCTTGCCGAAAAAACTTACATTTTCAACAATGTTTCCCAAACCCATCGATAGATACATTAAAAGAAAGGTCTTTTCAATACCTATCCACAGCTGAAGACAAAAGCTATCTGTGACATCTGGTTCTTGGGATATTTCAATTCAAAGTTATTCACATGATTTTCCACCCAACTGCATTTGACTCGTTTTGGATGGTGATATCTCCGCAACCAAAACCCGCAAAAATCTGCGGCTACCAGTTCTCGAAAGGGATTTCACAGACCTTTCCACTGGTGTACAATTTGTTGTACAATTCACGACTTTACTTTGTTCAACATTTTAGAAAAAAGTCAAGGCTAACCCCTTGCCGAAAAAAATTACATTTTCAACAATGTTTCCCAAACCCATCGACAGATACATCAAAAGAAAGGTCTTTTCAATACCTATCCACAGCTGAAGACAAAAAGTATCTGCGACATCTGGTTCTTGAGATATTTCAATTCAAAGTTATTTACATGATTTTCCACCCAACTGCATTTGACTCGTTTTGGATGGTGATATCTCCGCAACCAAAACCCGCAAAAATCGGCCCGCTACCAGTTCTCGAAAGGGATTTCAGAGATCTTTCCACTGGTGTACAATTTGTTGTACAATTCACGACTTTACTCTGTTCAACATTTTAGAAAAAAATCAAGGCTAACCCCTTGCCGAAAAAAATTACATTGTCAACAATGTTTCCCAAACCCATCGAGAGATACATCAAAAGAAAGGTCTTTTCAATACCTATCCACAGCTGAAGACAAAAACTATCTGCGACATCTGGTTCTTGAGATATTTCAATTCAAATTTATTCACATGATTTTCCACCCAACTGCATTTGACTCGTTTTGGATGGTGATATCTCCGCAACCAAACCCCGCAAAAACCTGCAGCTACCAGTTCTCGAAAAGGATTTCAGAGACCTTTCCGCTGGTGTACAATTTGTTGTACAATTCACGACTTTACTCTGTTCAACATTTTAGAAAAAAATCAAGGCTAACCCCTTGCCGAAAAAAATTACATTTTCAACAATGTTTCCCAAACCCATCGATAGATACATCAAAAGAAAGGTCTTTTCAATACCTATCCACAGCTGAAGACAAAAACTATCTGTGACATCTGGTTCTTGGGATATTTCAATTCAAAGTTATTCGCATGATTTTCCACCCAACTGCATTTGACTTGTTTTGGATGGTGATACCTCTGCAACCAAGCCCCGCAAAAATCTGCGGCTGCCAGTCCCCGAAAGGGATTTCACAGACATTTCCACTTGTGTACAACTTGTTGTACAATTCACGACTTTACTTTTTTCAACATTTTAGAAAAAAATCAAGGCTAACCCCTTGCCGAAAAAAATTACATTTTCAACAATGTTTCCCAAACCCATCGATAGATACATCAAAAGAAAGGTCTGTTCAATACCTATCCACAGCTGAAGACAAAAAGTATCTGTGACATCCGGTTCTTGAGATATTTCAATTCAAAGTTATTCACATGATTTTCCACCCAACTGCATTTGACTCGTTTTGGATGGTGATATCTCCGCAACCAAAACCCGCAAAGATCTGCGGCTACCAGTTCTCGAAAGGGATTTCACAGACCTTTCCACTGGTGTACAATTTGTTGTACAATTCACGACTTTACTTTGTTCAACATTTTAGAAAAAAATCAAGGCTAACCCCTCGCCGAAAAAAATTAGATTTTCAACAATGTTTCCCAAACCCATCGATAGATACATCAAAAGAAAGGTCTTTTCAATACCTATCCACAGCTGAAGACAAAAAGTATCTGCGACATCAGGTTCTTGAGATATTTCAATTCAAAGTTAATCACATGATTTTCCACCCAACTGCATTTGACTCGTTTTGGATGGTGATATCTCCGCAACCAAGCCCCGCAAAAATCTGCGGCTGCCAGTCCCCGAAAGGGATTTCACAGACCTTTCCACTGGTCTTTTCAATACCTATCCACAGCTGAAGACAAAAACTATCTGCGACATCAGGTTCTTGAGATATTTCAATTCAAAGTTATTCACATGATTTTCCAGCCAACTGCATTTGACTCGTTTTCGATGGTGATATCTCCGCAACCAAAACCCGCAAAAATCTGCGGCTACCAGTTCTCGAAAGGGATTTCACAGACCTTTCCACTGGTGTACAATTTGTACAATTCACGACTTTACTCTGCAACCAAGCCCCGCAAAAATCTGCGGCTGCCAGTCCCCGAAAGGGATTTCACAGACCTTTCCACTGGTGTACAACTTGTTGTACAATTCACGACTTTACGAAAGGGATTTCACAGACCTTTCCACTGGTGTACAACTTGTTTTACAATTCACGACTTTACTTTTTTCAACATTTTAGAAAAAAATCAAAGCTAAAAAAATTACATTTTCAACAATGTTTCCCAAACCCATCGCTAGCTACATCAAAAGAAATGTCTGTTCAATACCTATCCACAGCTGAAGACAAAAAGTGTCTGTGACATCTGGTTCTTTAGATATTTCAATTCAAAGTTATTCACATGATTTTCCACCCAACTGCATTTGACTTGTTTTGGATGGTGATACCTCTGCAACCAAGCCCCGCAAAAATCTGCGGCTGCCAGTCCCCGAAAGGGATTTGACAGACCTTTCCACTGGTGTACAACTTATTGTACAATTCACGACTTTAATTTTTTCAACATTTTAGAAAAAAATCAAGGCTAACCATTTTCAACAATGTTTCCCAAACCCATCGATAGATACATCAAAAGAAAGGTCTGTTCAATTCCTATCCACAGCTAAAGACAAAAAGTATCTGTGATACCTGGTTCTTGAAATATTTCAATTCAAAGTTATTCACATGATTTTCCACCCAACTGCATTTGACTCGTTTTGGATGGTGATATCTCCGCAACCAAACCCCGCAAAAATCTGCGGCGACCAGTTCTCCAAAGGGATTTCACAGACCTTTACACTGGTGCACCACATGTTGTACAATTCACGATTTTACTTTTTTCAACATTTTAGAAAAAAATCAACACGGTTTTTAAGAAAAAGATGTTTTTTTTAACTATAATTTTTGAAAAAAATTTAATGAGCGGTTTTCAAAATATAAATGTTGTTCTTAAAAATGCTTTTCAAAATACAAAAAAAAAAAACAATATTAATTAAAAATATTGGTACGCAGTACAAATTGGGCAACCTTAGCATACATATATGTGTGAAATTTCGAAAGAATCGGGTAAGCCGTTTATGAGATAGTCGAAAGCAAAAAAAATGGTCCTATGGAAAGTACCGTTTTTAGACTTTTTTCTAATTTTTTTTTCAACCATATGATCGGTCGTACCTAGAAAGCTGCACTCATTTTTACTTGCGATTGTAGGTATAAGGCAAGTTATGCATTCGTAAAAAAAATCTGTCAGTATGTCAGTCTGTTCGTCTGTATGTATAACGAGCTGCAGCGTAAACGGCTTAACCGATTACCTTCAAATTTGGTATTTGTGATTATTTTGGCATTCCTCATAGGGGAAATTGAAATTTTATTCTTAGGCCTAAAAATAACGGTATCTGCCATATGACCTTGAAGGAAAATCTTATTTTTCTCGAAAACGGCTCCAACGATTTTGATAAAAAAAATTCAGAATTTTTTTGTTGGTAGTAGCTATCATTTGATATGAATCAAGTTTACGAGAAAAGTCTATTAAGTACTTTTCATATATCGGTTTTTTAAATGTTTGGCTTTCTCGGTAATTGTTCAATTGATTTCTGTCAAATTTTATATCTGAGAAGATCTAGGTAGCTAAGCTAATTCTGCATATTAAAATTTTGAATAACATTTTTTATATAATTAAAATTAATTTTTGAAAAATCAATATTTTTAAAAGTAATCAAAAAAAATAATTTTAAATTTTATAGTCATATGTATATTAATAAACTCTACAAAACTGCATACCAAAATTTCAAAAAAAGTTAGTTTTCAAAAATCTAAAAATGAAAAACCGGATTTCATCAAAATCCATCCTACAATTTTCGAGATACTTATAAAATTTTCATTGATCCGTGGCATCTAATGGCGTTCTTTGTTTTTTCAAGAAACTGATTGAAATGATCGTTTTAGCACTTTTTATCAGCCTTAAAACACGATTTTTACCCACCTATACACCATTCACTTTCATTATTATACATATGTATAATATATACATAAATATGTACATATATTTACACACATATGTGCCATCTATGTACATTACCCTCCTAATTTATATATTTAAAATCTTTATAAATATACATTTGTAGGATAGGTACCATCCTACCAAGTTGTTAGCTACAAGAGCAAGTTCGAGATACTTTTTTATAAAAGTTGTGCATTTTATTTTTAATGAAAATCGTTAGAGCCGTTTCCGAGAAAAATAATTCGAACGCAACGGTTATATGGCAGGTACCGTTATTTTTTTAGCTAAAAAAAAAATCAATTTCCCCTCTGTACAATACCTAAAAACCTCTATATACCAAGTTTGAAGCAATTCGGCCCACCAAGTTTGGGCTCTAAACAGACATACAGTCGGACAGAATTTTTAGACCATCTTTTGTCTTACTGAAAGAAATTACTGATTGAGCCCCTATAATGACGCGGAGCGGATCTGTGAATTGATGACTGTAAGTCTACACTGTCAAACGAAAAAACAATCGACACATTGGCAGCCAAAATTATGCATTTAGTTCACAAACGCAAACAATTGTTGAAAATCGAAGTTGTACAGTAGTACTGGCTTAAAATGCACACCGTGTATTTAATATTTTAGTGCCGAGTTAACCCTAGTATTTGCTTTTTATTCCGAATATGTGTATACTTGCCTACTGTTCAAGTTAAATTAAATAAACCTTAAAGTAATGCAAACCCTTAAATATTTCTTCAGATTGATAACCAGTCCATACATATATATTATGTTTGTAGAAAACTAGATTAGGTACTCCTGGAACACATAAAACGCTTGCAGAAACTTTTTCCACTTCTGCAAATCCCATCCAATAAACCTACATATCTAAAATTAATCCAAACTAAGGACAACCACCGCACATGACCGAACTGTGGTCACTGGTCGTCCACACAATAAAGAGATAGAGAGAGAGAGAGAGAAAAAAAACAATTCACTTTACCAACCTCACTGATGTCCATTTATATAAACGATAAATTAATAAAGTCTTCCAATTACTACTACAGACTACTACTCATTCGGCTGCTGGCCACACCATCCTAAAAATTCCGACGTCCTTTATCGTAAGTCAGTGTGTAGAATAAAACCCAGTGTCTCAGTCTCATTCTGCCAACAGCCATCAGCACAACCACCAACCATCGTCAGCACTCAGCAGCAGCAGCAGTATGGTCCTGTCCGCAAAGTATATTGATTCATGATGTTGATATTTCCTTCTGGAATCACGATTGAAACCCTCATAAAGGAGTGGATCATTATTATTATTAGCCTGGTCAAAATAATGTAGGGTAGGGACGATGTGTATAGATACAGGATATGGTAAACATTGAGGACAATATAAACTAACTCAATTTGGAAAGGCACTCGAACAAACCTTATTCTCTGGTGAACTTTGAATTGGAAGAGTCTTGAATTCGTTTAGAAGAAATAACAATCATTTAAGCTGCATACCGATGAGAGTTGTGTAATGGGAAGCACTATCTGTAGATGTATGTAAATTGGTTGTTTAAAAGTAACTCGTCTGAAAAAATCCGTTGCAAATATAATCATCAATTTTCGAAAAATTAGACCCAAGCAAACATAAGGAAATCCTTCGATTGTAAAGAGGACGACAAATTGATTGATTTTTTTTCGAACGAACTTTGTGGATATCCTAAAACGAAGATATGTGGTAGGTTTATTGTTGTAAAATAAAATTTACTTTAATTCAAATCTGGCCTAATGAATATAAGTATTTTTAAATTGGAATGTAATAAGTTGGGGTTTTAAAGGAGTTGGAGGCGGACCCCGAAAGTCAAGCGAAAATTACATAACAAAAAATGTTACACTTGCCGCATTTAGTAGAAAAATAAGAAAGCTCCCGGAAATGACTTTATTACGGCCGAAGCTCTCAAAAACTTCCTAACAAAGGCTTAATTAATCAAGTTTATATATTAAGTGCCATTGGAAGATTGCGGAAGTTATGAAAACAATCTTTTCGACTCATTTCGCTCCTGCCCGTAATATCTAAAGTCTTTGAAAGAATATTACTTCTAAACCTCAAGCCAATAATTGGAAGAAAAATGCCTAATACCTGAACATCAATTCGGTTTTAAAAACAAGCATTCGACAATTGACCAAGTGAATAGGATCACTGACGTCATTGAGAAAACTCTTGAAGAAAAGAAAATTTGTTCGGCGGTCCTTCTAGACGTACCGAAAGCTGTAATAAGGTGGCCTAAATTTAAATAAAATCAAACGCTGACTGACACTATATACGCTTCTAAAAGTAAGGGAATAGACTTTGGCGAGTAGTACTACTATTGCTTATCCGGCTCCCAATCCCAATGGTGGGTCTCCGCCTGACATATTGCGGTCTTCCATCGATTGCGGTTCCTCGCACGCTCCCTCCAGTCGTCGAGACCAAGCGCTCTTGCGTCTGTAACCGCCTGGTCCCTGTAGCGGAGGTTCGGTCTTCCTGGGCGTTTCGAACCTGGGGGCTTGGATTCGAAGGTTTTCTTGGCTGCAGCGTCGTTGTCCATTCGCTCGATGTGGCCGAGCGACTCGCTTTAGTTCTTTGGACTACATCCACATCTTGGTACAGCTCGTAAAATTCTCGATTTAATCTTCTCCTCCATTCACCCTCTTCGCATATAGGACCAAATATCCTCCGAAGAATTTTTCTCTCGAAAGTACCCAGTATTAATTCAGAGTTTTTTTACTTATTGTCCAGCACCCGGCGCCGTAGAGTAGAACCGGTAAAATTAGCGTTTTGTATAACGTGCACTTTGTCTTGAGACCGCAGTTTTGAACCCATTTGTTTGGCCAAGCCGAAACAGCAGCGGTTCGCTAGGGTAATTCTTCGTCGGACTTCCTCTAAGTTGTCGTTTTTGGAATTGAAGTTTGTTCCGAGGTAGCTGAACTCCTTGGCTACCTCGAAATTACTGCTACCAACGTTTGTCCTAGGCAATGGACAGATGAGGCTTTGTTTGTTGTTGGCATATACTTGGTTTTGTCCTCATTCACTTTAAGATCAACGCATTTCGCCTGTTTATCAATAGCTGTGAATACCTCATGTACATCTCGCTTTGAGCGGCCGCTGATATCGATGTCGTCCGCATAACCAAGCAGTTGGGATGACCTGTTGAAGATAGTGCCTTCCAGGTTAACACCACTCTTGCGTACTATCTGCTCAAGGACTATGTTGAAGAAGTCACATGATAGCGCATCTCCTTGTCTGAACCCTGTACACGTCTGGAAAAGCTCGGATGATTTGTTTCTCATTTGCACGTTGCACCGCTTTTTTTAACGACATGCGGCATAGCTGGATCAGTTTTTTCGGGATCCCGAGTTCCGAGATCGCCAATATAAGGTCTTGGCGGCTTATGTTATCATATGCGGCATTGAAGTCGATGTAAAGATGGTGCGTCTCGACTTGAAATTCATTGGTATTTTCAAGGATTTGCCTCAATGTGAAGATTTGGTCTATTGTTGATATGCCTGGCCTGAAGCAATACTGGTAAGTGGCGATGATAGTGAATGATACAGAAATTTTTTAGACGTTCACATAGTACGTTGAATAGGATCTTGTAGGCAACATTAAGCAGGGATATGCCTCGAGTAGTTAGTCATGTAAGCAATTATTCGGGTATCAAAGAACTAGTAGCTGGGGTACCACAAGAAAGTGTTCTAGGTCCAATATTGCACATATTATTTACACGTGAAATACTTCAAACAGAAGACACCATCTTAACAACGTTTGCTGACGACAGCAGTGCAACACTAGCAGTGGGCCAAACGAAACAATAAATGATGATACGACTAAATTACAAAAAGCTCGGAATAATGTCAATGGTTGGACAAAAACATGGCGGATATCGCTCAAGGACTTAAAATCCGTCCATAAGTATAAAAAATTAATATATTACCGGTATTTGTTGATACGGTTCTAGTTCCGTTTGTTAATGTGGCATAATACCTCGGAATGACCCTGGACGCGAAATTAAAATGCAAACCGCATGTAAAAAAGAAATGCGAAAAGTTAAATTATAAGCTCAGAGATACATACTGGCTGCTCGGAGAACGCTGTAACCTCAGTATCGAAAACAAGTTAATTTTGCACATAAGCCTGGGTATACAACTCTGGAGTTGTACGAGAGATTCTAATTTAAATAGCTTACAAATATTTAAAAATAAACTGCTAATATCGTTTGTAAATGTACCTTAGTACATTAGAAATGAAGATCTCCTGACGGTTCGTGATAAACGGCTTTTACAATACTGTAATAGTAGAATTATCGAAATTATCGATGAGACAAATTTAGTACGCCGCTTGCGAAGGACTAAACCTTCCGACATGGTACATCAAAGGAAAATCCGCTTTAAAATAGCGGTATAAGCAGGAACTATCAGCGGATAGTTACCTGCAACACGTTAATTAAATTCGTTAAGAATAAATTGTTAGATAAGTTTCAAATTAGTTGCTATCGGGAGGAGATGTTTTTATCGAAGTAAGAATGTCACACTCCTATGAGCTCGCGTTTTTCTCCTAAGTCGTTCTTTCAGTTCGTCAATTTTAAAGAAAATCCGATGGTTACCCCTTCCTCTCTTTCCTTCAATACCGAAACTTCGAATAATCCGCAAGATATTGCCAATTTTTTTGCCTCATTTTTCAAGCAATCTTTCACCGACGATCCCTTCGTACCTGATTCAGATTATTTCGATTATTTCCCAAATTTCTCACTAGGCCCTTTTCTTCCACCTACCGTCGACCCATATATCATCAAAAATAAGTTGAATCAACTTAACGATGAATATCTTCCTGGCCCTGATGGCCTCTCTCTTTTCCGCTCTCCAAATTGTTCAGTATATCATTATCTCAAAGAGAATTTCCTCAGGTATGGAAAAGCTCTTTCATAACCCAAATATACAAAAAGGGTACTAAGAGCGATATTAAAAACTATCGTGCCATTGCAAAACTTTCACATATCCCTAAAATATTTGAAAGTATTTTGTACGAAATTTTAAGTTTCCGTTGTAAGTCGCTCATTTCCCCTAGACAACACGGCTGTCTCAAATGTAGGTCAACAACAACTAATCTAGTTGAATTTGTATCGTATACAGTCTCAGCTCTAGAAAGCGGAAGGGAAGTAAATGTTATCTCTACTGACTTTAGTAAGGCTTTTCACATAGACTTATACTTTTCAAATTGTCCACCCTCGGCTTTGAACCTATTTTCTTAAAATGGATTTCTTCTTATCTGGAAAACCGGTATTACAGTGTTCGGTACAGATCTGCCTTCTCCAATTCATTCTTAGCTGGGGTCCCCCAAGGAAGTCACTTAGGTCCTCTACTTTTTATTCTTACAATTAACGATATTGAATTGGTTATTAAACATTCCCATATCTTATTAAACGCTGACGATACCAAGTTTTTCAAGGCAATTTCTTCCTCACACGACTATTCCCTTATCCAACCAGATCTCGACAGTTTCTCAGTCTGGTGTATCAAAAACTGCTTAGAGCTTAATATTGCTAAGTGCCAATCAATCAAAATCTTGTCCTAGGAGCTACTTTCTTTACAATCAACCCTTAGCCATAGTTGAATCGATTCGAGACCTAGGGATATTATGTGACCGAGAGCTCAATTTCATAACACACCCCGGTAATATTATTTCAAAAGCCAATTCAACGCTTGGTTTTGTGAAACGATGGTCCAAAGAATTCTCCGACCCCTACGTCACTAGATCACTCTACATGACCTGTGTCCGCCCGTTACTTGAATACGCTTGCCAATTATGGTCCCCATATCAAAAAAAATCATATCTCTAGAATCGAGAGCATTCAACGTAGTTTCTTAAGATTCGCCCTTCGTGGACTGCCTTGGAATAATTATTTGATTCTGCCCCCTATCAAAATCGCCTTCAACTAATTAACCTCAATACCCTACAAAAGCGAAGAAAAGTAACCGAAATCTTCTTCATTCATCGACTTCTCTCAAGTTCCGTTGACTCTGAAACCTTCTACAACTCTATCTATTATTTAAACGAAAACCATTTCGACTTCAACCTCAGCACTCCCAGCCTAAAACTCCTCCTGTTAAATCGTCCGCCCAATTCAACCCAATCATAGCCCTAAGTTTCATAGTTTTGAATTAGGTTATGTTATGAAGCTTGTATTATACCAAATAAATGGGGATATTACCCCCATTAATTTAAAAACCAAAATATATGTACTTGCAAGGATGCTGTAGAAAGTACATGTGTCTTGACGTCGGCGTCGCATCGATTACAAAACTTGGGCAGATTTCTTTTTCAGCTGTTGGTGGGGATGGAGAATTGAAGTAGGAAATGTATCTACATTTTGTATCAAATGTAGAACCAATCAAATTCATAATTAAATCATGCTCTTCGATTTTCCATAGGACTAAAAACCTTAATCTTCACAATCCTATCAAAAGAATCGAATCATTTTTATTAATCATTTAATTATTATTTTATCAATCATTAGATTTGTAACGAGAAGAAAGAATGAAATCGCTAAAAAGCAGGCCGAATGGTTTGCTTAAAAGTTTTTTTATTATGGATCTTTTAATTGAATTGTGGAGATTGAGGTCTTTATACATATGTACATATGTAAGCAAAATTATATAAAGCATCGTTTCCCATTTTTTAATATCTATGTCTTGAAATCTGATTTCTTTTAAATTTATATATTGACTCGTAAGACTGGTTTAAAATTTTCCGCGAAAATTTATCGAATAAATCATTGAAAATGTTCCATATGGTTTTAATTTTTTTTTATAAATGAAAAGTGACAAACGTTGTCTTTTTTTGCAATTTATTTACCCCATTTTGATTTTTTTATAATCAGATTTGCGTCAAACAATTGTCAGTTAACTTTGAATCAAACGTCACATCTTTCATTTGTTTCCTTTAGCAACCACATAAAAGGTTTTCTTAATGTGGGTATTAAATGTAGATTTCCCAGGGACGGATTCAAGGAAACAAAGACTGAAAAGTAAAGCTTCTTGAGCTTCGGCCAGACTGAACATCTAAAGCTGATTACAAGTTGCTGGATCTAAATATTCGATTTGGCATTATTGATGTAATTTCATTAGATCTACACTTTACAGCATTCATGAAATTTGAAACGCGTGTTTTGTAATATTGACACTTTTCAAAAAAAAAAAAAAAATCGAAATCAATTGAAATGTAACTTTTAAGGTTTTCAATGAAATGTCAAAAAGGGGAAAGTCATTCGCTTATGTGTTTTGGATAGCGTTTTCCAACAACACGGAGTTGACAAGACCACACAATAGCATCTTGTCATGGCGCCTTATATAAAAATCCTATTTTGACATCCCGACATTGTTGAACAAGTCTTACAAAAATTCCAAAACCAATAATAACTATGTGTAAATCTCCCTTTAAAACTCTTATTATCTGTTCGATTTTGTAATCTAGTTTTTTTCTTAAAAATCTATCTGAATTTTAAAAGTATTGATAAACATTTTGGGCTTTCCTAAGATAAATCTAATTGATAAACGTACTCGCTAAACTTACTCGTTTGCGTTATCTTCTACACCGCGAACACACTTGGAGAACATTCCTTTTGTGGTGATTCTTTAAAGTGCGATAAAGAAGCGGAATTAGTTGCGGCTCATGATGTTGAGGTTGCCATTGTGTTTCATCCGCAATATGAACTTGGCGGCGCTCACAGCTAAAATGAGGTGTGCTCGCGAACATGGCCCTTGATGGCGAACATCGAACGCGACAAAATCGAATTTTTTCACCAACGAACGGTTCGCGAACCAGTCCCTTCAGGAGAAAAATGGCGAACTCGGGCATGTTTGGGGCTACCTTTAGACAAATTTTGTTATTAAATGGGAAGACTAAGATGTATTTGCTGATACAGACAGAGCTTCAAGTTCAACATTAGCAGTAGAGTTCTTCTACATCCTAAATCTATTTAAACATATTGGTGTTTCAAACTAACCTAAAAACAAACAATATCACCCTCTTTTAAAGATAGAAGAGGTCCGCACCTGACATGCAAAAATATATATCAAACACAAAAAATCGATACATTACACTTACATATGTACGAGTATAAAGTAAGTGAGGGATTTAATTTACAAAATTGGCATAAGTAAAACAGAATAGACAACTTCGTGTATACAAACATAACATATTTGAAGGCAGCAGATTTTCTCATTTCGAAAGAAGGATTCATTCTTTTGAATTGACACTGTTGGCAGGTGGGATGTTTGATATTAATAAATGAATTTATAATTCAACACTTATGTAGACACATTAAAACGAAAGTAATTTTTTTTAGAGCCTAAGTACGAGTACTTTTAAAAACTCAAGATTTAAATTCTTCTTTATTTTCAGATAAGTAGCGGAAAGAAGGATTCCATAGTAACGGTAGCGGCGCTTGGGAATTTGGCAGGATTCAATACTATTCATACAGTGGTGCGGAGAACAACTGGAAGTAAGTAAATACTAATTAAAAATTAATTATCATCATCGGATGTAAAATATGGATCGGCCTTGTGTTGTTTCTTTACCAAGGCTCTCTACGTAACCGTTGTAGATGACAAGCCAATTTTAAAGGCTTCAGGTGTTCAAGTCACTTCCACTTTTCAGCGTTAGCATGGTATTTTTCGTTTCCATCTATTACAAAATGAACAGCTGCAAAAAAATTAGACATTAAGAGGCACAAAGAAAATATTTAAAAATCAACATCAACAAGTTGACGGAAAAAAATACCTTAAGCGCTCTTTGAAATTATAGCAACCTTATTGTTCAGCACAAATTTGGCCTCACCGTGATATGTAAGGCAATAATAAGCTTAGTGATTATTACCCAAGATTTTTAAAAATAAATAGATTATTAAATATTTAAGGCAATGTACATGAATGAAGTGGAAAATCTTAAAACAATCACAATACTGAAGCTTTTTAAAAATGCTACTAAGCTTAGAATCCTAACAACAATGATTATTTTAAAAGTAACTTAGAGTTCTTCATAGTCTAGAGTGTAGAGTTGTATACCGTAAGTCTAGACATGCTTAAGCACCTGTCTGTACAAAATTAGCTTATTTTCGATACTGAGCTTAGAGTGTTTCACGAGCATCCAGTACATTATGAGCCATTTTCTTCACTGTTTGTCAACTTGGCGCAAACTCTCAAGTTGGCCAAATCTAGAGTAGACACAAACTTCAGAGTTGAGTGACAAATTGAAATTAGTTTTTCTTCACTATTTTAAGTCTCAGCTCGAGAGTTGAAATTTAAAAGTTAGCCAACTTGTGTTTTTTTTTATATATCCCTGGGAAATTTTTGACAGATACGTATGTTTCAACTTTAGATTTGAATTTATTCTGTGAGATTTTAATTTAATATGTGCGATGATTTCGACAAACCAAATAATTTTGGGACTGACGCGACGGATTCGATTTGTTTCCAAAATTCTGTGCAGATTTTATGTGTCGCGAATTATATTGGGGACGGGACGGTCGAGTACGTAATAAACATTAAAAAATTGAAGCATAACATGCAACCCACCTTACCTGGGAAATCTTATATGCATTCGGTAAACCGTATGGTGCTTTTCGAGATGTCGTTGTTAATGTGAGCTGTTTTTTCAAGTTAACTCTAGTGAAACTTCTATTTTACTTTCTTTAATGAAATTTTTTCTAGTAAAGAATTAATCTCTTTATTTAATTTGATTCAATCAGTGAAAAGTGCTGCAATGTATAATTTATTATTGATATCAGGAAATTTGGCTATATCATAAAATTCTCTTGCTGTTAGTAACCATACTTTTCGTGTTTCTTCATGGCCATCGCATTTTTTCAAGCCCGAACCGTAGTCACATTATTTATATTGTCTTCTTTCAAAAGCCAACAATTCTTCGTCATCTTCGCTTCCGGAAGCAGACGATGGATTATTTTCCCTATAATAATTTCCACGGAACATTTTATTTTAAAAATATTAAATAATTTTTGAAAGAAGTGCAACAAAATGTATTAGAAATTTAAATTTGACATAAAACTCTCAAGTTTGCTCTCTCAACTTCTACTATTTTCGGAAGTTGAGAAAACAAGAAGTTGATCAACTCGGGAGTTGAGAATCGAAAGTTGAAACTGTCAAATTTGAGTGATGAAAAACAAAATCACAAGTTGAGAATAAAAATCATCAAGTTGAGTTCAACTTGTAGTGAAGAAAATGGCCCTATGTATCTCTGAGTTTGTTATTTAACTCTATGCATTTCCAAAATAAAGTGAAAAAAAAATAAATTGAAATCAACTGTGTGAAACATGGGTCTACAAACGTATACATATTTTTAAATTTCGTACTTTTTTACTTTAAGCTTCGAGCCACTGTATCCCAATAGACAGACGTCAAAATATATCCCAATCGATGCTGCTATATGAGCCAATTTCTAAATGCCGATTTCGTTTCAATAGAAACATCAATCAATTTTTTCTGAAAATCAGATTCGTTTTAAATTTAAACCAATTTTATTTTTCTGGAAAAACAGGTCTCTTTTTCGAGACTGATTCTGAAGTCTAAACAGTTTTGTACACAGATTCTTACACACACTACAGTTTTTTTTTTTTTTTAAGTTTCTCGAATGTTGTGTTGTCAATGAAGTTTTTGTTTTGTTTCAGAGTACAGAAAATAGTTAAATATTATTAAAATTTAAAAAAAAGTATTAAGAACCTCTCTGAAAAAAAATATTACAAAAGTGCAATTGGATTAGGTTCCGCAGTGGAACCAGAAAATTTAAACGAAATGGTGATGAATTAACGAATTCAAGTTTGTGTTATTTTTTACAGCTGCCAATAAATTCGATTCATATCTGTTCGTCACTAAACAAAAAAGTATTAGTTTTAGGAGTTGACATCTGTCATTAACTGAGAAAGTCAGATTCTGTGTGCGGTCCTCTTTTTTAACTGATTTATACTTTTAAAATTGTTCAATTTATTATAAAAACTTTTAAAATCGTTGAGTGAATCTGTTTTGCGGGAAATGCACGTCTTTGTTGTTTGAACTACACATTTAAGACACAAAATTCTTAACTTTTCTCGGCGACATAATCAATAGTGCACCGTTATCAAAATTGCATATGCCGCTTAAGCGAGGTAGAGAAGAAAATTCACCAGAACTTTCAATCAACTCAAAAAAGGTGTACACTGGAAAAAATAATAATATGGCAGTTGGAAATATGTCCATTGATAAACTAAAGGATATGCTGTTCGATTGCATTAACGAATGCGTTATCCCAAAATTTGAAGACATTGCTAAAAAGGATGATATTCAAGCAATTGCATCACAAATGCAGTCACTCAAAGCACAAAACGAACATCTTATGCAACGAGTAACTGCAATGGAAAACTATTGCCAACTGTTAGAACGTCAACTAGATATTATATCACGTAAAAACTACGAAAATTCTGTTGTGGTGCATTTTCCGGCAGAAGGGAAGACCAATAAAGTTGAGTATGCAAAACAAACTTGTATGGGTCTTCTTCATCTTCAAGATAATGCAGATTTACCGATAAAAAGCGCACAAGAGTTCACAAACAACAATACGAACAAATCCACTGTGGTTCTAAAATTTCACCCGGGAGACACTGCAAATAAAGTAATTAACGCAACGCCAAAACTCAAGAACTCTGGTATTATGATTCATCGTGAACAGTCTTTCATCACACGACAAAAAAGGAAATCACTCTACGGAATCAAAAACAATCTACTCGCCATAACACCAAGCGCGAAAATTTTGATAAAAGGAGTAAAAATGCACATTAATAACTATGCATTTTCCTACAACTTTGCACGCGGATTGATTGTAAACAATACGGAGGAATATTCTTTTGTCAAAAACACATTTGGAGATAGTGGACTACGATTTTTTGACAGCTACAACAACAATAAAGACTCCAATACGATATCAGTGCCACCCAACAGTCAACATCAACAACCAGGATCCAGTCAACATCGTCATCAATTGTAGGATAGTGTTGCCGTCTGCCAAGTAAATTTCAATGTAAAAATTTTAAGTTATAATGTATCTGGTCTTAAAAACAAATTAACAATTCCAGATTTTTTTAAGTTTATATTAGAGTTTGACATTATTATTCTATTAGAAACTTTTCTTGAAGATCGTCAGGAAGCCCAATTTGTTAAGTTTTTCAAAGATTTTCTTATTAAATTTATTCCCGCCACCCGCAATAGTAGTTTTGGTAGAGCGAGTGGAGGTTATTTGATAGCTATACGAAGTAGTTTAAAAAGTTTTATTAGTATAAGCTCTGTAAATAGAAGGACTGTGATAATGTTAAATCATAGGCATGAACAATATTACATTCTTCCAACGTATTTGAATTGCAATAATTGGATTAACGATTTTAATGAGTTGCATTCCTTTCTAAATGAAATTGAGTTTAAGAATATTTTAATATTAGGTGATTTAAATGCACGAATCGGTGAATTTCAAAACCCAGCTTCTTTGATGAACAATACCTCACACGCGTTTGTTAGTTTGAGAAGGTCTTTGGACGTAACTGTTAATAGTTATGGCAGGCGTTTAATGGAACTGGCTGAGGACTTCGGTTTAATGATTTTGAATGGAATTACAAAAAGTGATAGCAAAGGTGAACTAACATTTATTTCTGGGCAGGGTTGTTCTGTAATTGATTATTGCTTAGCTAGAGGCGATTGGCCTACTTTTATAGAGGATTTTGAGGTACAACCCGCAATCTATTCAGGTCATCTTCCAATAGTGGTATCCATAAAATTTCAAAACTTCGATTCTATGCTGACCGAATCAGTTCGAAAATATAAATGGGTCAATAGTCAGGTAGCTGTGTACAAGCGTAGACTCGATGTTCAAGTAAATAATCTAGCGAGCCATGTATCATGGTCCTGCGAGCAGTCGGCTGGTGAAATAATAGAAGTCATAAAGCGTTCAGCCATGCCACTCAATGGCAAACAAAATTTTGCTGTTGAGTGGTATGACTGGGAATGCATTAAACTCAGAAAAAAATCTTTTGCAATGCTTAACATTTTTAGGAAAACCAAGTCCAATTTCTTTAAATCGCTCTACCTAGATGCAAACAAAAAGTATAAGAGTCTATGCAAATATAAACAAAAAACTTTCATGGACGGCATAGCAGTAGGTTTATCAAAATGTAAAGATTCAAAATCATTTTGGTCTAAGATAAGATGTTTAAGTGGGGTTAAGAATTTTCCAGCAACGACAATAAATATAGAGTCACTAGCAAACCATTTCATGGAACTTTTTAACCCTCCACCAAATTCACAAATTTTTCAATATGCTTTACCCTCAATTGCTATTTCAGACCTAGATGAGCTTATTACAATAAATGAATTGCAAGCAATTCTTAAAAATATGAAAAACAACAAGGCAGCCGGACTAGATGGAATTCCAGCCGAATTTTATAAAAACTCCTCTCCGGCGTTCATAAATCTTCTTCTTGATTTTTTTAATAAGCTTCTTGAAAAAGAAGAAATACCTCAGGTATTTTTGATGTCAAAAATCTGTCCAATTTTTAAAAAAGGAGACCCAAGCTCACCTGCAAACTATAGGGGCATTTCGATTCTACCTTGTCTTAGAAAAATATTTATCCAAATTCTTTATTGTAGGCTTATGAGGTGGGTAGAAGAGAACAAATTACTAAGCTCTTTCCAAGCTGGTTTTCGCTCTGGTCTTTCAACTGTGGATCAGATCTTCGCACTCTTCAATATAGCAAAACGATTCATCGATAACAAACAAAAACTTTATGTCTTTTTTATTGATTTTAGGTCAGCATTTGATAATATCAACCGGAATTCATTACTGTATAAATTATCAACGTTAGGTATATCGACGAAATTTTTAAGACTCTATAAACTTCTCCTCACCAATACTTGCGCCGCTGTGGCAAATGGGAGTGCAATGTCCAGCTTCTTTAGTACCAATAGCGGTGTGCCCCAAGGTTGTCCCTTAAGCCCGATTATGTTCGCCCTTTTCATTGATGATATCTCGCGTAATTTGCCTGGGGGTGTTCGATTTGGGAATCTTCTTATTAAGGTTCTACTTTATGCGGACGACCTTGTCGTTTTGTCGGACAACCCTATCACATTACAATTACAAATTAATAGACTCAAAAGCTTTTGTGAGAAATGGGACCTGAATATAAACACCGCGAAGTCGAAAATTATGATTTTTGAAAGTACCCGTCGAAGGAGAAGCCCGCGAGAAACATGGTTTCTGGAGCGTGAACCTATAGAGGTGGTTAACCAATTTAAATATTTAGGTGTTCTTTTTCGTAGCAATCTAGATTTCCGTCCTCATGTTAAAGATAAATGCTTGTCGGCAAAAACTGCAATAAATCTTATATGGAACAAAATCTTCTGCAACAAATACATAGGCATCTCAGCTAAATTTAGAGTCTTTGAAGCCACTATAAACTCGTGCTTATGCTATGCCAGTCAAGTTTTTGGTTACCAAGATCTCGATGAATTTGAGAGCGTGCAACGCTTCTTTTTTAAACGAATTTTTAAACTTCCAAATGCTACACCAAATTATGCCATACATGTGGAATCAGGTATCCCTCCAATTTATCTTAAAAATCTTAAATATAATGCCGACTATATAATAAAGGTAATGCAAAGGTCAAGTGAAAACCTTCATAAGCAAATGATGGATTTTGCATTCCGAAGGAATTTGTCTCCTTTCAAAGAATGGCAGGAGATAGCTACTGCACACGGATTTAATCTAAACCTTAGTGCAACTTCCCTTGCTAGTTGGAAAGGTAGGTTTTATGATTGTATTGCAATCGTCGATGATTCACTGTATCTCAAGTTTTTGAATAGGGCTCAAACCTCTCCAAGCAGATTGGTCTATAAGCAACTTAATCACACTCTGGTTGTAAACAATTACTTTAATAGTAAACTCTCTGCAAATCAAATAAGTACTTTGTTTAAGGCAAGGACTGAGATGCTAAATTTGAATTATAAACCCCACAGAAATGATAATCCCAGGTGTAACCTTTGCAATCGAAATGAAATTGAAGATGTCAACCATTTTTTAGCCGTTTGTCCTATTCTGCAAGAACTTCGAAGACTTTATTTCTCAAAGAGCTTTTTAAACAACGAGGAAGCGAAACAAATTTTAAACGGAGAGTGCGGTTGGAAGGTCCTTATCAGTTTTATTGATCATGCCTTAGATTACCGAAACAGTTTTTTAGAGTAAATTCAAAATTTTAAATTTATGTATGTATATTTATCTATCCCTGTATTATTTATATATATTTACTTTAAGCTTATTATAATCTTAAACTTTCTTCTTTATTTTTTTAAACTCAATAAATGTCAATTTCAGGCAGACGGCAAATATTTTTTGCCATGCTAATGTTCTTAAAATTATTTTTAGAATAGGTATATTTAAAGTTTTGGTTAAATAAAGAATTCATAATAATAATAATAATAATATTAGTTTTAGGAGCAAATCCTATTTTTTGAAACGAAATCACCAAAAGCAAATAACCACAAACTTCAATATTATAACGGGTTTGGTTTTCAACAAGAAATAAAACGCATATAATTTAATGTTATGGCCAAGCTAACTTTATTATAAAGATAAGGGTCTGCCATTATGTTTTAAAAATGATTTCGCGCAATTGGAGCCGTGGCCAGCTGGAATAAATTCCAGCCGAGAGGCTCAATTTTCGACCACTTTTTGCAGCAATTGGGGCCGTATGTCAGCAATAACTAGCCAAATATTCTCTTCCAAACGTACGTCATCTAGGGGTTATCGGCGTAGATAAGCGACTTCATAATTACCCCACACAAATTAGTACAGCGGTGTTAAGTCGCACGATCTTGGTGGCCATGCCACAGGCCCACCACGATACGAGATAATGCAACAGCTCATACAGTTGAGGTCATCAAAAATCTCTTACGGAGTGACTTCGACAAGATTCAGCGATATTGTGATGACTGAAAGTTGAAAATCAACTTCCAGAAATCAGAAACTATTTTGTTTCGGACTCCGTTGTCTAGCGCCTCAAGGGATACCAGAAAGAACTGGCGCAAGCTGGTGATCGTAGGGCCACATGGGCATCCACTGGCGAGTAAAAGTGTAGTAAAGTACCTTGGCATCTGGATGTCAGTCAGACATATAGGTGCTGCCTTGGCCAGGGCTAGGGGAGCATTTGCCTTGACAAAACGACTGTTTTATAGCAGCCGTCTTGACAGCGGGGTGAAGGTGATTTGTTACATGGCCCTCATCAGGCCGATGATTGCCTACGAATACCCGGTGTGGTTCAACGTTGCTCAATCTCAAATGGAAAAGATTCGCGAGTTTGAGAGGAAATGTCTTAGACGTTGCCTTGGATTACACAGAACACCAGAGTCGGAGTACACAAGATATTATTCCAACCAGGTTTTATACAACGGAGCCAACATAAACAGAATAGATAATTTTTTGTTTAAGCTGATTCGGGGTCACATTGCAAGAGCGATGTCCTCAACCAACAGCTTAATTTTTGGGGCTTACTACCCCAATAATGAATATTTTGAGAGTGTGCGGTTAAGTGGCTACATCCCTCCCGAGGCATTCCTCTTTTTAGACAGTCGAGGGCTGATACAGGATGGAATGGCGGATCCGCTCATCTACCACGTCAGCCGGAAAACTGTGGATAGGCGACGTCATCGAGACGTCATCGCTCAAGGTGGAGAAGAGCGCCTTCGGTTCAGTAGGACTGTGTCCGATCGGGACCGAAGGGATAGGGCGAAACAAGAGAACCAGTTCTGGTGGCTCTCTGAACAGCAGTCGATAAGAATGTATGTCTTGGCCGACTTACATAGATTTAGGGAAATTAGGTATAAGGAACAGTCGGGGTGGCACCAAAAAAATTAAAAAATATGTATGTATGCGGAGGCATAGGTGCATGCATCTGCGCGGCTGTATATATATGTGCGTGCGTATATGTATATACATCTATGTGTAGGTGGCATGTTGTTGTGTGTCTGCATACGTATACAAAATATAAACAAAACAAAATTTTAAAACGAAAAATGCTGCTGTGGCTGTTCTATTTTTTAAGTGGTTTTGGATATTTTTAGGTATTTTAAGTAGTTTAAGTTATTTTTAGTTAGTATAAGTTGCATATAGTTTTAATTATTTTTAGTCTAGCCTTAGGTAGTTTTTAGGTAAAAATTTAAAATGATCTGATACTAAGTTTTTGTAGTAAAGTTTTCTTGGTTAAATAAAAATAAAATAATTAGATTTAATGAAAATAGTTTTTAGGTCGAAAGACATTAGTATTAAGAGATCTAGTTTAGTTTAGAGCGCCCGTAAAGGGCCAGTAAATTAGTTGTAAGTTTTTGATAATTAGGCTAGTTTTAAACATTTTTGTCTAGGTTTAAGATAGTTATAAGTTAAGATTAAATAATAATGAATACAAAAAAAAACGCGATAATGCACTCACCAAAAGTTTCCTTCAATAAATTTAATGTTTCGTTGGCTGTATTTGGCATGTAGCGCCGTCTTGTTGGAACCAAAGGTCGTCGTCATAAACATCCTACAATTCAGGCACCAAATAGTCATTGATCATGGCTCTAAAGCGTTCCACATTGACTGTAACATTATGGCCGGCTTCATTTTTAAAGAAATATGTACCAATGATTCCCTCTGCTCATACACACCAAACAGTGACTTTTTGGATGTAACGGCTTTGGAATTATGATCACACCAAATACGACAATTTTGCTTACTAACGTACACAAACTTTTATTGCAAGAATCTCCTTTTTTGCTTAGTAAACAATGGCGGTTGTATGCTTCATTTCTTCTTTTGCAGTTGGATACTAATATTATATAGAAATCTGTGTTACTCGAAATTGTATTGTACAAACCCAATATTTCTTTTATTCTTCAAACGGTGAGTTTTTTTTCCAGGAGACAGGACATAACCGTTAGTCACACATATTTGGAACTCCATCCTTGAATGTCCAGAATCGCCAATGCTGAGAATTGTTAAGATTTTAGATATTTTCTGAAATACGGAAATTTGCTTAGGTAAATCCTCTTCTCCCAAATTGTAATGTAAACACACGTGATTCGCTCTGACAGCCTTCAGATTTTTTCCATTTTTTGTAAAAATCTGTGCTCATTAAATAAATGCATATATGTATTTAATTTATAGAATAAAATTATTCATATAAAGCAAGTGAAAAAAAGAAAAACAAAAAAAAATACGAAAACATATGGAAATTATTTTTCCAAATGTCAAAACATATCCAATAAGTTCTAAAAACATTGACTGCCTCTACTGACTCTATTATAAAGAGCGAGAGAGATAATACGAACGTCAAAGTAAAATGGTTGAGTAAGGCCAATGTATGCACCGCACTGCCTTAAGTTGAAAGAAGTTCACTTTCTTAGGAACAAGTTCAGAAATGAAGAAATGAAAATTTCAACATAAAAAATTGAATACAAACAAATTTGAACAAAAAATTTCCAGTCGGTTGGTTCACAAATTGGTAAACGATAAAATGTGCATTGGGATCATATGGCTACTGTCACGCAATGTTATATATAATAAAATGTTTATTGAACTGATATACCATTGGTTCTTAATTCTATTTTACATTAATTATATTACATTGATATTTTAATTTGTTTTAGCACTTAAGGGGCTAATATTATACATTTTTTAATTTTTTTGTTAAAATTATTAAATTTAATTAAATTGTACTTGAATTTCTTGCACTACTTACTAAAACCTGTGTGGATAATCTCGGGTTGTTCAAACCCGGCTGTTTTCTGGTGATGTGGGAGTTAATGTGGCATCTAGCCACGGTGGTAGTTTGACGCTACATCCTCGTAGAATTGGATTGCTTCGTTGTCGTTGATATAAATAAAGGCGGCTTTACATGGATCTGCATCTGCAGACTTGAAGAAAAGAAGAGCGGGGCAATAATATAAAACAAACATAAAAGTAAGACAGGGTAAACACTAATAACTTACTCGAACTCTGCTATAACTTTCTTGACACATCTCATAATCACATGTTCTTAGCGTTCAGGTACGTAGTTTTGAAAAGAAAATTTTCGCTATTTTCGTTGTTTTTAAGCAAATTGAGGTGAAATGGTAAAAAAAAACTTGAAAATTGGTTATCTGAACGGAAAAAATTATGGTGCAGATGAAAATGCTATAATGAAGATGAACATGTTCATCTTCACTATAATCTGCAATCTTCAGGTTCGTACTTCCTATAATCTTCATACATGAAGATGATCTCCATTTTGGTTTTCGCTCTCTATCGCACAAGTATGATTTTTTTATTTTGTTTCCTCTTTTTTTGCAGATGTCAATGCAGATGAAGATGAAGATGCATGTAAAGCCTCCTTAAGTCCTTCGTCCAGTAGCGCTGTCACATCCAGATATCTTGGCTCGGGGTATCTCTCTTCGCTGGTCATGCTATTCACTATATAGGGTGTTTGGGTGGTTGATTAGGTTACTCGTCAGTCTTTTGGCAGCACTGATCATGTACTTGTCCAGGGGTGTTATTCCGGACGCCTCGGACATTGCCTCTCTCTTTATTTGGTCTTGTTTTCAGTAACTAATTGCAATTTAAGTACATATGTTTTTTTTTAGATTTAACATACAACAAGTTACATAATTAATATCCGCCATATTTTTGAAAAGTTCGTTATCGCATTAAACCATATTTCTTATAGTTCTTGTTAATACAAAATCCGAAGATCATAAATATTCATTTAAAGTGAACAAGATTTTAGATTTCTGTATGC
Source organism: Philhelius pedissequus (assembly GCA_910595825.1). Taxonomy (NCBI): domain Eukaryota; kingdom Metazoa; phylum Arthropoda; class Insecta; order Diptera; family Syrphidae; genus Philhelius; species Philhelius pedissequus. The sequence goes on along the minus strand of OU343160.1, from coordinate 73,586,991 downwards.
AATATATACATTATGTATCTATGACTGTTTAATTTTTTTCTATAATTTTTTCTATCAAGTTTTGTTGTTTGTTGTTCTATCCGTGGATTTGTATGTCCTACTTGTAATGCACTTTTTATCTGATTTCATTTTCCATAAGACTTGTACACTTTCTAGATTCTACTAATCACAAAGCTAATAGACTTATTAGCTAAATATATATATATATGTATATAAAACTCATTTGGTGCGTGTAAGAAAGACCATTACTTAAGAACGGCTCCAACGATTTAGTTGATTTTCCTTTGTTGTGTTCGTTTAATATTTTGAAAAATCCAGCGGAAAATTCGGTAATATGAATGGTATGTTTTATGAGAATTTCATCCTGTTATGATCAATGTTGTTACAAGTTTTCGGTCGGCCTACGCCCAATGGTACAAACGTTTATCGATGAACTTTGGAGCAATGAACTGAGTTTGTCAATACTATGAAACTGTAATGATTTAAGGTGTCGACACAATTACCAAATATTGACACTGGCTTTTTGTCCAAAAACATATTCCATCGATGTATTTCCTGATGTACTTTTCAAGCACTTGTTAAACTTGTTAAACATTGTCGAAATGTTGATAGAACTACTGTCCCTGAATATCATGCCAAATTTTGGTGTAAAGATGCAATCGCTTCACAAATTAACATAGCCAAGACACTACTTTTTAGCTTTAAATTTTCGAACTCGGGCTATGATGAGGAACACGAAAATAGGCTGTTTTTGTATCTGTTTGTATGTAGATCTACAGCAGTGATGCCCAACCCGTAGTTCGCGGGCACTTGGTAGCCCGCGGTACTGTTTCTACGCGCCCCCAAACACCCTTGACTAAACTCAAGTAAACTCTTCTTGCAGGATAAAATCGGAATTTAAAAGTCGTTTTGAGAAAATGTTTTGTATGAAACCTCTGCTACTCTTTTTTTTTTAAATCCATTTATGGAGACTCCATGTTGCATTAATAAAACAGAAGCTGAATTAGAAGTTTTAACAATTAGAATTGATATCATGCTTAAAAGCGCAGACCGTAAAATCGTCGAGGTTCTCAAGCTCATGGATCTTGTTAAATACCCAAACCTACGTAACTGTGCACTCATCGTTAAAACATTCTTCGGGTCAATGTATCTATGTGAACGCGCTTTTTCTTAATCAAAAGTGATTAAAACGAAATACAAAAATATGTTAACAAAAGGCTTGCACCGAAAATTGTTAATGAATATGAACATGTGAACAACCACGTGTCACATTAAGTTAGCTGGTTTTCTTGTCTACAGCCTTAACGGCTGAAGCGATTTTTCTTCAAAATTGGTACTTGTTTCAAATAGATTTTTAAATTTTTTTCACCCACAAAAATAACGGCACCTCCCATTCAATTTTCTCTACCATCTTAATCATTTCGAAAACGCCTGTAACGATTTTGATTTTTAAAAAATCTGTACACTACCATATTTATAAAATCCACATTTTGGTCCAACAATTTTTTACAATTTTCTTTTAAACGACTTTCCCATGAACGGCTCGATGGATCTCGATCAAAATATTTGTATAGAAAGTCCTTCAAATTCTAAAAAAATACTGCATACCAAAATTTTCGAAAAATAATTGTTTGGATTTTTTTTTTTGAAAATTCAATATTTCGAAAACAGGTTATTGATTTTTTTCGAATTTCTCATTTTAATTTATTTTGTTAAATACTTAAAATTATAATACCGACATTTCTTAAGAAAAAAAAAATAAATTTTGTATATATACATATGTACAAAATTAAATAAAAACGACCAACACTTTCACGTTTCGCAGGCATATAGCAGCAAGGATTTCACGTTGTATTCAAAGAGTCTTAAGTTAGTACCAGGCGATATTTTTCTGGAGTTCCACAATTTAGAAAGCATTCCAAATGCACTACGAGCTTTATTTATTCTATGAATGACGTACTCTTCCACCAACGAGTGTCAGATAACTACTCAGTTAGTTAAACTATGATCTTCTTTATTGTCTCCTGTCTTACATTAACCTGCTGCTGTTGGTTTTGCCTTGTGTGAATTAATTAAGTTTTTTTTGCGTTAATCCTTAAGCCAGTCACCACCACATTTTATTGGGGGGAGTGGCACATTTGGTTAAGGGCTGCAGTGCCATTTGTCATTAAGCATATGCCATTCAACAGCATAGTTCAAATGGTTAAGTTTGTGAAATAGGTCCCATTGGATACCGTGGCAGTAATAACATCAACAATAGCAAGTAGGAACAAAATCGGTGACAATAGATAAACCTGTCTCTTTCACTGTCGTAATTGAAATACGCCGTCCATTGTACGACATACCTTGCGTTATTGTAGGACTCTTTTATAGTAGCAACAATTTTAACAGGAATGCCCTTAACACCTACCGATCTCCAGATAACATGACGACTAACACGATGCTACCACCAGTTATTACAGTTCTTGAGAAAACCTTTCTGTGGTACCTTGACGGTAACTCCGTCCTTCCATTTCCTGGGAAAGGTTTAATTTTCCCAAATAGCCTTAACAAGTGACAATAAAATACAGTCTGCCAAGTCGAGGTCTGCTTTGAAAAATTCGGAAGGAATGCAAACAAGCCCAGCAGCTTTGTAGTTCTTCAAAAGTGGGTCTAAGGGGGTCAATAATAATGCCTCTGGAAGATCTCCATATTTCCGGCAGTTGTTGATTTGCATTTACATTCTTGCCATTTTTAAGCTTTGCACAGAAATGCTCCTTCCACCTTCGCAACTAACTGTTAGTGTCAAGAACACGGAGGTTGGTCATACTTTGTTGACCTACAAGGTCTTTAGTAAGGTTATACAACGCCCGTAAGTTTGAACATTTCCTCTTCTTGCAGCTTCCTCAGCGCTTTCTGCCAATTTGTCCAATCCTCTCGTGTCAGACATCTCTGCACAACCTCTTGATTATCAAATTTATTTCCTGAAATCTTAATCTTATTTGACATTGTATTGCATAACAAACCAACACTGGATTGGAATTTTATATTAAACTTCTGGAATGTTTATGTAAAGTCAAAGGTCATCTGAAAATTTATATCAAATTGGTGCTTATGACGAAACGGTGAAGTTTTTAAGTTCTTCATTTTTTTCTGAGAAAATCAAATCATCAAATAGAAAAAATCTAAATCCACAAAAAAATTTTGTTTTCGTACCTGACTTATTTCTAGTGGAAAAGAAGACCCAGAAGTAATAGGTTATATCAATCACGTTTGCTTTCTATCACTTCAATTTAACACAGCACATCTTATCTGTACAAGCTCCGGAAATCGACTTTGTTAAACTTACCTAAATAGAGGGAATCGAGGACACCGCACCTTTGCACTCTTTAGTAGATATTTTTCCTGAATATGAATATTAAGAATATCATGGCTAGATTCCCTCTCAAGCCGTAAGATTATAATTATTGGAGAATTTTGTTTTTCAATGAAATGTTTTGTATCTCAGCTTACACGTAAATGATACCATCCTTCAAATAGGTAAAATTAATACAGATTCTCGATGCAAGAAATGTCATCTGGAGTATAATTCTTGCATTCTTGGGGTAAAACAAACAACTTAACAAGAATGCCAAATGATCAAAGAAGTTTGCACACAAGACCAAACGACCTGGACCTGCGTTCAATAAACTCATTGTTCGAGTGTATACGCCTCTGTTTTATTTTAAACGCATGAACGCATGAATGAAGTTAAAAACGTATCAAATTACATATTTAAGTCGCCGAGATGCAAAGTAAAGGGCCACCTGTTGGCCAATTCATTATGTGCGAATACGTTACGCACCTTATAACGAATTATAGGTATATATAAGAGGCAAAAAGCAAAAAGAATGTCACCTGTGTTTGGCTCGAGCCGTATATGGCGATGCCTAAAAGAATCTTATCTTTTTACCAGTATCTTGCTCAAATGTTGTACTCGCAAACAAGCTGCAAAAACTATATGGCTATTCAATATTGTGCTCTCCACTCTACCGACCCAGAAATTGTCCAAACAAAACTTGTTTGCCAAGTTAAAAAAAAAAATATAACTATGACACTGTCATCAACGTACAGTGGGGCGTTTTAGAAATTTATGTTAGAACACATAACTCACGCTAAATTACTTTCTGATCCCGAAATCGATATTTAATTTCTATTCTACGAATTTTTCATTATTTTATGTTTTGATTTATTCTGAAAAATAATTATGGTAGATCAGGTTTCTGATTTAGGGGCCAGATATAGTTATCTTTCAAATCATTGGAATTTTTTTGACAGATCAGTTATAGCAATCATTGAATATTTCTGTCAGTGGAAGATTATGTCATTGAAATGAAACAGATGATATGTTTCTTTGGTTTTGGCCGGTGGTGAATAAATCGCAAATAAAAACTCTGAAAAAAAATTTAAATTATTTATTAGTGCTAATGAGTTTGCAGGGAAGAAAAAAAACTATTGCTGTTATTGGCAATATACAATGCAATCAGAAAATGAAAAAAACCATCGCTGTCGCACTTGTCGTTGGGGACAAGAATGGATCACCATCATCCTCGGAGTTAAATTCAGATAGGACATTCGGTTCTTCGCTCTAGTTGCCGCAGTCACTAAGATCAAATAGAAATCATAAGCTTACATTCATTTAAAAAAAAATTGTACACAAATTTTACTCGGTGGGAACTTTTACATAAGGGGTAAGATATTTTAAACTATTAAAATGAACCCACTTAACACTGTCTGTTGAGCCCGAACCACTGGGAATATTTGCTTCCATTTTAAAATAACTTTGGAATGAGTCACTCAATGAACTCTATTATTTTTTGGCATTCTTCAACTGTGCGTTTATAGAAAATATAAAGTGTTTGCAATTACATATATTAATATAAATATTTAAACTTGTCTGTCCTTTCCAAGATATTGGAAATATCTTGCCATGCAGCCTGTCTCCCCTACTGTACCCGGGTCGTTCTTGGTATACAGACAAACATGGTTTTTTACCTCAATTATCAACTTCGACTCAAATTCTCTCTTTAATTGTTTTTCTTGAGTAGCCATCATTCCTGAAAAACAATAATTGTTATTCTTGCAAAAAGAAACTGTATTATTATTTCTACTTACGTTTTGCAAAATAAACAACAAGCGCACAACACATCCAGTTGACCGCCAACAATTTTCCTGTTTGAAATACACACGAAAAATTTTTTTCGGATGCAAATCTGTCATTGGAACTGAACGAGAATGGAATTCAAATCAGTGGAACGAGTTGTTCCATTATATGTCAAAATCCAATCAACTGATACGAAAAATGAATTTGCATCACAAAAACAGATAAAAATATTTGTGCAAATTGTTTTTTTCTTATCGAAAAAAATTCTTCGTATCATTTGCTATCGATTGGTATATCATTTGTGTTTCTATTCAAACGAAAACATCTAAAAAATCGGTTTAAAGTTTGTCTTAACCATTTTTAGTCATTTAACATATTTAACTGATTGACGTACACAATATTATATAAATAGCTTGAAATTATTTTATACTGGCTCATGGTTTGAAACGTTTAATTTTAGACCCCACTGTGCTTATGAATTAATGTCGTCCATAAATACACCAATTTATTATCAAAGTTCAAATGTTTTTCAATCTGGTTTATATGCTATAGTTGGTGTAAATTGGCTCGAAGTTTTATTTCATAACATGGAACAAATATTTTCTAAATTTAGTTCAGTTTTTGAAAACTTTTTGAAGTAGTCGCTTAAATGTCTACCGAAATTATAAACGAGTATAGCAAATGATTGTTTTCAACTTGCGATATGGGATATATGTTGATACTATGGGGCAAGTTTGGCATTTTACGATAATGCACCAAAAAAGGCGGTCCCGAAATTCCTTCTGTTTGTATGTCGATCTACAAGCCTAAGCAGCTGGAACGATTTCTTCAAACTTGGTAATTAATCTTCTTGGGTGATTGGCTCGGTACTTTTTTCTAATCTTCTTAACGGTTCCTGCAATACAATATTTTGTACCAAAAATGGTGAATCTTAATTATCCGTGAAAAAAATTCGTTGCATTTACATTTTGATTTAAAAAATATGTTTACATAAAATGACATCGAAACGTTATTTTTGTTTGTGTTTAGTTTTCTAATTAACGCCTCAACGGATTTCGATCAGAAGTTTTGATTTTTTTTTAAATAATACTGCATACTAACATTTTTGAAAAATGTTTTTTTTTTGATTTTTGAATTTTTTTTTTAAATTCCTTGTTCTATAAGTGGGTAGACGCTTTGGTTTGGAATTATGTTTTTAAATTTAATTATAACTTAATTAAATACTTAAAACTGACATCCCATTTAAGAACTATATTTAGGATTTTCTGCTAAGAATCTTGTGCTTACGATGTGTTAGAACATAAGAGCAGGTAAGTGAAATCAGTCCTGCATTTTGTTTTTAAATGCCACGACTAAATTTTATGCAAATTTAATACAATTGCCTACATAAAACGTGTACATTTTCAAATAATGATCTATAATTTTTGTTTGTAACGGGTGTATTTTAGCTGTATGAGTAGTTTTGATGGTTGTTGTCAATGGTTTGACAGTTGAGAATGTCAAACTCTGTTGACATTTCTGTTCAATAATAATGATTGGGAATTCATCGTGAATCGTCTAACGCCGAAAAACGTTTCCAAATTGTGGAAATTTACTTTGAAAAAAATAAATCTGTTCGCGAAGTTCATTTAGCACTTCGTCCATTTTACGATCAACATAATCGGCACAGTGACCAAGCAATTCGTGCAGTTATTGATCGTTTTTGCACTAATTTTACTCTTCGCGATTCAAAACCATCAACAAGACAAAGAAATTAAAAAATTAAAAATTTAAATTGATTTTTTGATGCGGCCTACACGCTGCTGGCATCATGGGTCCTTATTTCTTTCGAAATTAGGAAGGAGCTGCCTTTATGATGAATGAAGAGCAATATCAAGCCATCCTGACTGATTTTTTGTTTCCAAAAATTAATCATCGCAACTAGCAATACAGCGCGCTTAACCTAAAATGTATTGCACAATCAATTTTGTGGCACCTTTATTCTCAGAAGTGGCCCTGTTAACTCTTATTAGTAATTGGATACATTCAAATGTCGGTTTTATAGGCAATCTATAGTACCTATTAAGTTCCTGAACAACCAACATTGGATATGTTAATTTTGTATGGATTTGTGCATATGTTTTTGACATTTCTCATGGGATACAAAAGTATACTAAAGATTTTCGGATAGCTTGAGATTTTTTTTGTCAGCAGCTGGTTTTTCATCAGGTGTGTTCTTCCATGGGATTACAACAACAGCAACCTATCCGGATACTTATGGTTCGATTTTTTAATGTACCCATTGGTTTATGCTGACTAACCAGCAACTCTTGAAGCATTGGAAGTCAATATTCAAGCTACCATTTACGCCATACGGCCAGATTTATTGGAAAAATTAGTCAGAAATTGAAATAATCGAATGGACTAAGCAACTCATTGCCGCGACGGACATAATAAAAAATAAATGACATGAAATTATCTACCAGATTATAATAATAAAACAATGTATTCAACAATATTTCTGTGTTATATTATTTTTTAAAGTTATCAAGCTCTTAATAAAACACCCGTTATAAAACGTAATATAAATAAATAATTCGTTTCTTATTTTTATTTGTCATTAACCTTAAAAAACTATACTAAACGTCAAAATACACATGTTTTTTCTTATAGCGAGTTTCATTCAAGAAAAGATTGTCTCTTTCTCTTTTATCTTTTTGAATATTCAGAGTTTCCTTCCAACAAAAAGATACGATCTAGATCAAATCTTAACAGAAAGATGACAGATTTATTTTCAATGTACACATATGTACATGTAAAAAGTCTTTTCTGTCAACAGTCAAATAGTAAATAGTTTGTTATTAATTTGTTGTGAACTTGTGAACAATGTAGTTCTAAAAAAAATTAAAACATCAACAAATAATGGACCAAGATGTTAATAATCTAAATTTTATAAATTTAGTGGAGTCTTTGATTGCTTCGTCTTCCTCTTCATCTGATGATGAAGATGTGTTTTTTTTCAGAAATATGTGTGTCAGTCATTCACCAATACTACAATCAAATCTGGAAAAAAGTTTAATTGAAAAGATCAAATCTCGATTTTGAGAGGATATCTTTGAAATTTGAATGAAACTCGCTATTAGAAGTACAGTAGATATAATTTTGTTCTCAAAGCCAGTCTAGAATTCGATATAATTTCACATTTCAAAAGTAAAAGGTTCTTACACAAAGATAAATGTAATATTACATTGTGAAGTTTGTAGATTAAGCTCCATATCAACAATTAAAATATCAAATATTAGTATGAATTCAATGGTTACTTTGAAATTTTGGTTTTCAAAATTCTGGCAGTATAAAATTCTGAAGTAAAATACTGTATTTTAAAATTCTGCAATAATGTGAGCACTTTTTTTCTATGTATTTTAAAAACGATTTCTCTTAAAACAGAATTTGGCACATTCAGAATTTTTAAAACCAGTATCAGGTAGAAATACTCCCCAAAAATAAGTAAAAAAAAATTTGTTAAAATGGTTTTGATGCCCTAAAGAGTTGAATTCGAATTGATGTGTGTCACAAAAAAAAAGAGTATGTGTACTTATGTACACGTGCCAGAAGTAAAACTTCCCTAATTTGAAACATTTTTTTCTTTCGTAATTATTAGTCAGCTACAACATATGTGTATGTATTTCAATTTTCCAGTGGGAAATATTCAAAAAATCGCAACTGAAAAAGTAGATTTTTCCTCAAGGAAAAGAAGTATCACCAATGAATTTTCTGGGGAATCATATAATGAATTTAACATGGGCTTGGCCTAGGAGGTAAGTAGGTGCACCCATTCTCAAGAAGATTTTGTAATGAAATCACCGGTTACATAGAATCATGAAATTCATGAGTTCATTTTCTTGGTGAAAAAACTGATGTTTGAGATGTGATGATTTAGTAAAAGAAAATGAATATATGAAATCGCTGTTGTCTTGAAATCTTCGAATTCATAAGGTCTTTTTCTTGGTTTAAAATACCTACAGATTCTTGAGAGGCCTATAATAAATTAGTCACAGAAAAAGATTACATGTCTGTCGGGTACTGTACCTACTTACAAACGTATACTAAGTACATCCAAAGTATTTTAAATAAAGCATTCAATCATTTGTTAGTTGTATTTTATTTTTCACAACAAAGCATTTAGAATATTTGTTGACGTCTGTGCTCTATGATCACAAAATATAAATGAAATCATTCTAGAACAAAGAAATCACGCCCGAACGAGGGGAAAACCTTAAAAAAGGTTACATTTTCGCATCATTTATGTTTTTGTAGCAGGAAATCTTGTTTTTATGGAGGAAATCTTCGCCTCCGGTTTTGCAATCATGCATATGAAAAAGGATTGTGCATTTATTAAATTTTTGTTTGTTGTCTATTCTCTACATTCTTACTTGAGCTAAAGCAGAACATGCTACCTAATAGGCTTTTCATACCAAACCCAAAACACGGTTTTCGCGAAATTATAGGTTTGGGCTGATAAAGCTAAAGCGAAAACACAAGTTTATCCATACATTTTTGATAAACCACTCGTTTTGATAAACTACAATTTTTAATAAAACCTGTCGAAAACATGTTGGATTTGCAAGATGAACTAAACAAACACACCTTGTGAAACATTCAGTGCTCAATTAACCGTCACTGGCAGCAACCCATCAGCTATTTGATGGGTTGCTGCCAGTAAAAACGAAAAAACACAGTTGTCTAGGGTAATTTCAATTTTAATTCACAACGTATTTGTTGTTGTCTGTGGTGCCAAAATAATTGAAATGTCAAACGAAAACTTGTAAATGTTCAGTGTGAATGGTTTTCGAGTTTTCGGTAAATTTTAGCTGAAAACCCAGTTTTGGGTTTGGTGTAAAAAGCCTATAAATGGCAAACTGGTGACCAGCTTCATTACCTTTCATGAGTGAAATCAATGATAATCTCTCATATATTACCACTGTCATATAGGATTTCACCAAGGCATTTTTCATTGAGAAGTGAATTTCCTACTGGGTTTATGGATACCGGTCAAAGAACAACACAGTTGACATTTTTTAATACCAAACCCGTACTTGAATAAATACTTCGTTCATAATGATCCCATCTCCCAATTGTACAAACGTCACCGTCGCGTCATTCGAAATTTGGTTCAATTCTTGGCTTCTGGCTCACGGCGTGAACGGACGTGTTATCTCTCTTTTGGAGAAAAAAAAGTAAAAAAGTAAAAAATTGAAACAAAGCAAAAATAGTTTAACTAAATTTAATAGTTGTGTTAAAGTAATATTAATATTGTGCCTTAAGTTGTGCAATAGTTAATAAAAATATATTGCTGCACTAAGCCGACAACACAAAGGAAATACTAACTTGGAGAGGGAGTCAAACGTACTACATCCACGTTGTAGAAGCCATCCGAATTCCATCTACTCCCAGTTTCCTTGCCATGTCTTGGCTTGTCGCACACAATGGACACAGCATACGTATAGGGACACTGTCCCAGAAAATAGAAGCATTCTATGGATCGCTTATGAGTGCAGCCCGTAATGGACATGGGCTGCATAATTCCGTTATTAACGGACGAAATACAAGCAGTTCTCGCTACTGTAACGGAACCGATATCGAAAACGGAAAAACCAGTTCTTGTCATTTTAATGGATTCGACAGTTCAACATTCAACAACAAGAAGACTAACAAGAGAATTAATAATTATGTCTATAAAAGTATTGAGCTCTCGCTCATCCAGCTGGACGAAAGTTACGTGTGCATACGAATATGTATTCTAATTTGTAGCTTGCACACTTTTTCTTGTGTTTCAACAGAGACGAGATGACTTTATTAACTCTGTTTCTCTCTTTTTCGCTCCTAGTGAACACATTTATTAATTTTTAAACCGAAGTTTAACAACTATATACTTTAATTCGTTTGTCTAAATTTAAAGAACAAATATACATAATCCAGTGTAGCTTGACCACTTCTAAGTCGGCAAAAAAAATATATATTTGTAACTGTAATACATATTGTGTATTATCATTTATGTAAAACTTAGTTTAAAGAAAAACTTAATAAAATTTACTACTACTACTTACATACATTATACTACTCCGGATATATAAATCTACGATTAGACTGAAGCACTGGCAACACACACATTAATACAACAAAATATACACTAATGTATGAGCATCAACAAAACAAACAAACTATCGCTGTCAAATACACACAATATGCACTAATCTAATCTCTTCAACAAAACGAACCAAAAACAAAATTCCTCATCGAATACACACAATGCGAATACCTACTACATTAATCTATGTGAACCCACGAAAAAAAATTGAATACAAAAAACAAAGCAACAAAAGAAAAGAATTTCTCGTTTAATACACACAATTATTCATGTAATCCATAACATGTACGAACAACAAAAAATCCCCACCAAATACACACAATACAGATCCATACATATCTGCACACATCTATGAAAATCCACAAAACGAACAAACATCTCATTACGAGTATGTCGTGTCAGGTCAGAGGTCAGATGTTAGGTCACGTGTGTCGGTCTGTTTGACAGCTCCATAGAATTTTTTTTACCCCCAACGCCGCCAAAATTGTTAATCGAACTGAAAGTACTAATTTTCAAACTCCAAAAACACAACGACATTAAGTCGAATAAATACCAAAAAGTGTGTTGCATTTTTTATTACATAGCCCTACTGTACGATACCAGTTGTGTTTTATTTACTGCCTGTTGCAATCGTTAGACAAAGTTGAAGCTGAGTATCATTGCCTTAACTGTAGACTAGTCGGTGGTCTTTGGTCTACTCTACACTTTATAGCTAACTCAAGCTGTGGGAAGCAGCAAACTCTCTCGCTCTGGTGTAAACATGGTTACACTGGCAGATAGCAGGTTATCTGACACACTAGTCACTTGCTGAATATGATCAATCCGTTCCCGGCAGTCATTGCTATAGCAGCGCTCTGCGCTAGTCGTTCAACAGTCGCTTTGGTGTTTGGTCGAAGGTCCAGTTTTACTTTCGTTTAGTGATTTCACATGGTTATATTTTGATATTGTCATGAGATACTCGTCGGCGACGTAGTGATCGCGACTAAATGTCAAATTAGTGTCCCGTTTAAATAACTCGCGACCGCGAAAACTTCAAACTGATTTCCCTGGAAAAGCGTGTTGGTGTTACAATAAGCTATCCGCTATTGGTATTTCTTGAAAATAATAAGTCAACACACAAAACTTAGCTAATTAATTAAATAAGCTGACATTTTTCCCGACGGGCTTTAACGATTAGTGCGGAGGCGCAAATCAAATAGAAACGTCGTCGTCGCCGTCGTCGCGTCGCCGTCATAGAGTTGTCGAAAACGAGTTCATTTCAAATGACTGTCAGCATCAGTAGACTCGGTCGCTGGCTGTGCTGTATTAGTGCTTGATTTTAATTTTAATTCTTTGGTCTGGTTCAACTTTTAAAAAAAGTATTCTGTAAGAATCCGTAGCCGTCAGGCTATACAATCAAGAGTGGTCTTTAAGGTTGAAATGTTTGTGATGTTTTTTTTTTTTTTTTTTAATTTACTAAAAATTATAACCTACCGGAGTTGTTGTCAAAAAGTGCAATCAGATCTGTTGGAGATTGGCGTTGTTTATCTATGAACTAAATTGTGCAGTGATATTGTTGAAGTTTTTCTGTATAAATTCATACTCGATTCTTATTTAAATAATTTTTTTTTAATGTTTACACGATTCTATGCGTGTGTGAACAAATAAAACAAACAAGTTAACACACCTTCGTAGAGTAGTCGGTGTGAGGTAGATGGAGTAATAACCGCACTGCGACTTAACGATCTTCGGCTCGATCAACACCATATGGAGAGGTGGAGGGGTTTCAAATGTTATTATTATATTTTTAATTTGTGTCTTTAGGACAATTTACATAGAAACGATGAAAATAACAGCATGGCTAGCGTTTATTTATTCAACAACAAAACAACAAAAAAAAAACAATATTAACTAATAATGAAATGAGAGAGAGATAATATAATTTGTTAATATTTGTTTTTTTAATTGTATGCATTGCGTTTTTTTAATTGAATAAGAAATAGCACAGAGAAATTTTGTCAATCCAACTGTTTAGTCGTGTACACATTACTTGTCATTCAGTAATTTCTTGTTTAATCTAAATTCAATTGTTGACTAAACAAACAACGTTAAATTGGGTACTTCATTTAATTAAACAAAATATTTAATTTTCTTTCTTAAGAACCACAAAGGAATTCGCTAAAATGCAAACAATATACGAGATATGATTGAAAAAAAACCATGGGATTTTTTATTATTTTTTTTTTGATTCGGAGATTAGGTATTTTATTACTTTATTTTGGGACAAATTAAAATTGTATTAATTTGTTTATTGTTATCCATTTTACTATTTGTTATTACTTGTACTACATATGTACAAGAGTCGCCAGACCTGTGAAAAATTTTAGCCCAAGGTTTTACGTGATCCAAGCAATTTATTAAAAAAAAAACTACATACTCGTATAATGTTGTATAGATGCTTCAATTTGGTCACTGGTATAGAATTAAGACTACTCTGGCTACATGAGGTTCTAAATATTATTTTCAATAAGAACTAACATAATATTTTGAAATGAATAATAATTCGGATTTCATTGCACTTTTAAGTGTAGAAAAAAGTTCAAATCTTCTAAAAGTTCAGTAAACTCCAAACAATTATTTCCCAAATTAGTCCCAGCGCAATGTCGGTGTCAGTTTCTTTTAATATTGTTTTAATTATTTTAATTTCTTTTTTCTATTTAAATTGCTATTATTCAAGATTCAATTATGTATATTGTTTTTGCTTACATACTATAGGGCAAGTTTTGCATTTGGGGAAAAAATCAAACTCGAGATTTAAACCAAACTTGACATCATGATGATAGAGACGTGTGTCTGTCTGTCTGTACAACGATATATAGCCTAACTAAACGGATGAAGCGATTTTCTTTAAACTTGGTACTTAAGCGTCTTAGGTGATTATCTCAAATAGATTTTTGAAACGTTTTTTTTAACCCAAAAATACCGGTGCTTGCCATACGATTTATTCTAAAATTTTAATTATCTCGAAAACGGCTCTAACAATTTTGATAAAATAAAGGCTGTGAACTACTTTAGGTATAGTCAACATTTTGCCAAAATATTTTTTTGTATATTTTGTTATTAACGGTATCTACCATACAACCATTTTTACTTGCGATTATAGGTACTATAAAGCAAGTTATGGATTCGTGCAAAAAAAAAATTCTATCAATCAAACATGACATTACGATCATAGGGGATACCAAAAAAGTGGGTCCCCCAATTCCGTCTGCCTGTCTGTCTGTTTGTCTATCTGTCCGCGAGTCTGCAGCCTAAACGGTTGGATGGATTTGCTTCAAACTTGGTATGTATTGTTTGTTCGGTAATATGCCCACAAGTTTTTTTTCATTTTTTTTTAAGACGACAAATAACAGTAACTCCCATACATTTTTTTCTGGCCAAATAAAAAAAAACGATTTCCAACGATTTTTATAAAAAAAAATCAGTTCATTAATGAAGCAAATGGAACATTTTAGTAATTTTTGTTTTGGAAAAAAATTGTACTTCTGGAAAACGGTTTTTGCGCAGAAGCTCCTGAAAGGTTTTAACACTATTGTAAGCCAAAATTTTCCAATTTTTTTTTTTTGAAAATTAAAAAAAAACCTTTTTTTGGTTGAAAACTCAAAAATTCGGAAACGACTTGATGGATTTTTGCGATACGTCGTATTTGGTAGTTCTTGGATATTATGTTGAACATTTAAGATAACTATATTCCTAAGATAAAAAACAACGGTACCTTCCATACAAATGTTAAAAAAAAAAACGGTAAGAAAAAAATGTATTTCTCCAAAACGGCAAACGGCTGTTCTTAAATTAGTACAGTCCACTTTTAAGTATACAAATATTTTTTTTTGCGTACTTATTAACTGTACTTCCCATAGAACCACTTTTCATATTTTCGACTTTCTCAACATTGGATGAATCGATTAAAATATTTTTTTTTTATAAATGGCGCCTTAAATTGTTAATAAAACTGCATGCGAAAACTTTAAGAAAAAAAGTTTTTCGATTTTTAAAAAAATAAATATTTTTTTTTGAAAAATCGATTTTTCAAAAACCAGTCACTGATTTTCTTTTTAAATTTTAATTTTATATATAAATTAATAATATCTCCAAAATGGCGTTTAAATTTTTGTTTCTAAAATTGTTTTAAAAATTTTATACATAAAAAAATATTTTTTTAAAAAACCGCTCCAACGATTTTTGATTTTTTCTTTTGACATATTCCTATTTATCCAGGAATTCAAAGCGCATCTTTGTTTTTACCTCAAACTAAAACGACTAAGCAATATAAGAACATTTAATTATGTGTATTATCCATTTAGTTCTACCTTATTATTATTCCCTTCTTACGAATTTTTGCGTATGTCACTGAATACTAAACACAATTTAGGCCCTCATACATTTATTTATACATATGTGTCTTTAAAAATCACATGAATGTTATGTATGCACAATATTGTATATTGCACCTAAATTATTAAGTTATATACATATAGCTATACCTACCCACCTACATTCGTCATTTTCATTACTATATGTACGTACATGTTTACATACTTAGGTTCCGTCTGTATATGTATGGAGATACATTTTACTCTCCTACCTTACATTATTAAAATCCATAACTAAGATTTAAATATACATTTGTAGATATGTGCCTATGTAACTATTCCTTAAGTCATCCATTCGACAATTCATTATATGTACTGAGAATCAAGGTAATCTAACCGCCATAGGGCTTAAACCTGCATAAGAAAACTACACCTAACTAACTAAACCTCAATGGTTATAGCTACATTAAAGTTGGTAGCTACAAGAGCAAGTTCGTACGATCCAGTCGTACATTTTATTTTTTTTTTGATTGTCTACTTTCTCATAAACGGTTTACCGGATTTTGATAAAAATGTTTTAATAAGAGGTCATTCTAATTCTACACATGCATTACGAAATTTTCGAAAAATATTTGTTGGTTTTTTGAGAAAAAATATTTTTTTAAAATTTCAATATATATTCGGAAAATGGGTTGACGATTTTTTTTTTAAATTTAATATATTATTTAAAAATACCTAAAATTGCCCTACCAAAATTTAAAAAAAAATTTTAGAATTTTGTTTATACAAAATTAAGTAACACACGGCTTTAAAAATATATTTAACCGTTTCTATTAGCTCGTACATAAGAGCAAGTACTTGCGATCAAGTCGTGCATTTTATTAAAAATTTGTTGGTTTTATTTTTTAGATAGATATATTTATTTCGTAATAATATTATCAAAATAGTCTGTGACGGCACATTTTACAATTCAGAGATTTGATACATTATCATAACTACTGAAAATTTTTCTTGAATAAAATAAAAAATACAATGAATTAAAAGCCAAATCGAAGGAAAATACAAAAGAAAACCTTCATTCAAAAGAAAAAATAAAACGAAAAAAAAAACGAATTTAACTGAATTCGTTATTTTAATAATGATAAAATAAATAAATTAATTAATTAGCAAATAAATAAATTGACAATGGCAATGGCGCAGTGGATATAGTGCTTGACTGCTAACTTAGACGTGTGGGTTTGATTTCCACGCTAGGCGCATTCTTTTCTATACCTCCAATTTTAATTGGATGTCGCTCGTGGGTTAAACTGAGATAGACAATACCTAATTCTCAAATCCGCTGTGCCAACAAAAAATTCTTTCCTATCGTTCTTATCCTTCTAACTAGTGCCGTGCAGTTCAGGTTGCATTTAAAAGACCTTAGGTCTTACAGGAATATAGTTAAAATTAAAAAAAAATAATAATTTAACAAATAAATAAATTAACAGTTTTATTTTTTATTTCGTCGCCAATCGTGGCAATCCCGATATCTCTGTGGAGAGCTTCGGCTCTAATTACCGAGGTGCGTTTACAAACGATCTTAGCAGTTTATTTTCAAATGTTTGTAAGCTATTTAAATCAGAATCTCGAGTACAACCCCAGAGTTGTATACCGTAAGTCCAGACAGGCTTTAGCACCGGCCTGTACAAAATGAACTTATTTATACTGAGCCTAGAGTGCTTCCGGAGCAGCCAGTATATACATATCGCAGAGTTTATTATTTGACTCTTCGAATTTTTTGTTTACATGCTATTTGCATTTTAACTTCGCGTCCAGTGTCAATCCGAGATGTTTTGCCTCATTAGCAAACGGAACTTGAACCGTGTTAACAAATACCAGTAATCTTTTAATATTTTTTCTAAGTAAAATTAATTGTAATTTAGTCGTACTATCATTTATCGTTTGGCTCACTGCTAGTATGTCAGTGTCATCAGCAAACGTAGCTATGATAGTGTCTTCTGTTTGAGGTATATCACGTGTAAATAATAGGTAAAATATTGGCCCTAGAATAATTCCTTGTGGTACCCCAGCTACTATATCTTTATAAATTTTTATATAAATATAAACACATTTAAATGTGTTTTCCAGTTAATCCACGAATACGTTTGCTTTTTCTTTGTCGCTTCTTGCCAATTCACTTTGAAAAATGTTTGCTTACAATACTCTTTAAACTTTCTTGGAGCTTATCCATAAAATATTTGTAAAAAAAAATCAAATGAACCGTTTTCTAGAAACTCTAGAAAACCGAAAACCAAAAGTAATGGTTCTACAAAAGGGTACCTAAAATAACCATTTTTTCACAAAAACAAATCAACATACTCGTAATACCCCTTCTCTTCATTAATGAACTAATTTTTTTTATGAAAATAGTTATAGCCGTTTTCTAGATACGAGTAATTAAGATGATAGAGCAAATTGTATAGCAAGCGTCGTTATTTTTGGGTCTGAAAAACGATTCAAAAATCTTATTAGGTAATCACCAAAGACGCATAAATATCAACTTTAAGAAAATTGCTTCAGCCGGTTAGGCTGTAGATCGTTGTATAGACAGACGGAATTACGGGACACACTTTTTTGTTGTGCTCTATCATCGTAATGTCAAGTTTGACTAAAATCTAAAGTTCGATTTTTTTTTTCAAATGCAAAACTTCTGTATGTCTGTCTGTCTGTCTGCCTGTTTGTAGATCGTCTACAGTCTAATCCTATGAAGACATTTTCTTCAAACTTGGTACTTAAGCGATTTAGGTGATCGTCCCAAGTAGATTTTGAATCGTCTACAAGTTTGCCTATATATTTGGTTATTAACGGTATTTGGCGGTCCAAAATGTTTATATAGTAGGTCCTTCAAATTCTAAATAATACTGCATTCCAAGATATTCGAAAAAAAAAAAGATTTTTTTTGGATTTCTGGAAAAAAAAAATATTCATTTTGCACTTCGTTACGTAACGCGTTACGGTGTCAGTCTGTCTAGCTTCCCTTTCTCTCACGCATATGGAGAACTTTTGAAATTAATTAAATTAACGAAAAGCTTTTGAAGCTTTTCTCAAGTTAAACAATTTTAATTTTAAATAGTTCAATTTAGATTAGTTTAAGTTATTACTTCTGTCGGCTACCGAGAAACACATGTTTTTTTTTCAGAAACGGCTCCAAGAACTTTTATAAATAAATGTATGTTCTTAAATTAGAGCTGTCAAATGTTAAGTAAAAACTAATTTTATTTTGCGTTCTAACGGTACTTCCTATACCAGAACCACTTTTTATATTTTCGACTTTCTCATTATTGGATCAACCGTTTTTTTCATAAAATTTTTCCCTAAAAGTATACATAATATTATAGATGTTCAAATTTTGAAAAAATGGGATTTTTGAATTCTTAAAAAATTAGTATTTTTTTTGGAAAAATCGACTTTTCAAAAACGAGTCTTTGAATTTTTTTTGAAATTAAAAATCTTTTCAAAATTTTATACATACAAAATTATTTTTTTTAAAATACCGCTCCAACGATTTTTGAATTTTTTTTGTTGGCATTTTAATATTTGTCTATAAGAATTCAAATGTTCATCTTTCTTTCCCTCAAACTATTTATTACAACTAAGCAATACCTAGGTTCGATCTACGTTTGTAGGTAATACCTTCATAATTTTTACAATCAAAATCCATAATTCTGCCTAATGTTAACTAGACTATCTACCTTCTAGGAGCGTCAATGTTCAGTTACAAGAGCAAGTTCGTACGATCCACAATACTTCTGTTCAAAATACCTCAAAGTACATTTAGCTGGTTGAACAGGCAACTTCATAGTAACTTAAGCTTTAGATACCACATGCAAATTGAGGAGTAGGAAAACCGATGTCACAAAGAAATCTTGAACAAATTAAAGCAAAACTTTAATTTAAATAAAAATAAATTAATTCAAAAATCGTGCTTTAAAAAAAATACAAACTTAGGACGAAAAAGTAAACCTAATGTAAACGCAGTTATACATATGTACATACATACATACAAATTTAATTAAAATCTGTCTGAAATATTTTTTTTTAACTCCCATACATATATACTCTTCGCATATCGCAATAATCAATATAATATGTACAGTGAAAGCTCTATTTACGAACAGCTCCAATAAGCGGACAATTCACTCAAACGGACACATTTTCGGGAACAAACTTGTTTTTTGAATTACTCATACAAAATACTTTCCTATGAACGGACACTCTCATAAACGGACGCGGGCACTTTTTCATGCTCAGTTTATATAGAAAACCATCCATATGCGGACACGTAATTTTATTGAGGTATTATTTTTTATGAACAAATCAGACAACCAAAAACAAAACGAAAGGACCAATCTCAATATATTTTATCTTTTATTTTTAATACGTCAGAAAATCAATAAAAAATCTCCGATAACCGAACGCGAAACACTAATAACCGGGAAGAGCGATATTTTGTTGAAAACTTATTAGGGGACTTCGCGGGTAACTAAGTTGGTGTAGTTTTGAAAGTATTTGGTTGCCTTTTCTGGTGGCGTTGCATTATTGCACATATCATTTCCTTTCCTTCTGTTATTAATTTTTACTGTCATTTGCTTTCTTATTCTTTCCCATAACGCGGCAGTTCTCATATCCGGACAAAAATTGGGAGCCCATGAGTATCCGCTTATTAGAGCTATCACTGTATTAACATAATACTCGTATATACCTATCTACCTTCAAAGAATTCGATCCTATTTTTTTAGATAATTGATTTGTAAATATTATTCGCATATTTATGTACGAGTATGTATAAAATGACACTTGACAAAATATTTTGTTTCATAAAATTTAATTAAAAAAGGTAGAAAATAATATTTTATTTTTTCAAGCTCTAACAAATATGTACATAATTTCACATTTCCGATATCTACGTATGAATGTATGTCCATATCACGCATATAAGCAAAAGAAACCATTCACAAAATTTAATTTTAATCTCAACAGCTTATTTACATATAAAGGGTTATCCATTTTGCGGCTTCAAAAGTAAACGCATATAAAATATTTTTTTTTCATGATATTTCTTTTTTATTATAAAGTTTGAACGTTGGCATTATGCGTGAAACACTACATCATATAAATGACCACCACGCGAATTGTTGCAAGCATCGATTCTTTTGAGGTAATTTTCGACCACTTTTTGACACATATTGGGCGGTATCTCAGCCATAACTTGACGAATGTTGGTTTTCAAATGCTCAAGAGTTATAGGTTTATCTGCATAAACACGGCCTTTCGCGTAGCCCCAAAAAAAAAAGTCCAGCGGTGTCAAATCGCATGATCTTGGTGCCCAGTTGATATCGCCACGACGAGAAATTACGCGGCCAGGAAATGTCTCTTGCAATAAAGCCATATTCGCTCGAGTGGTGTGGCATGTGGCACCATCTTGTTGAAACCACATATTCTCCAAGTCGTATTCTTTAATAGCAGGCAAAAAAAAATTCGGTTATCATATGACCATAACGCTCCGAATTGACGGTGACAGTCGTTCCATCGTCGTTTTCGAAGAAGTATGGTCCAATCAAACCTCAGGACCAAAGAACGCCCCACACAGTGACTTTTTGTGGATGTAATGGTCTCTCTTCAATTATTTGAGGATTCTCAGAACCCCAAATACGACAATTTTGTTTATTAACATACCCACCGAGTGAGAAATGTGCTTCGTCGCTGAAGAAAATTTTGTTCGAAAAATTGACGCACCGTCTGTTGTTCAAGCACCCATTCGACATATCTACGACGTTGTGAATGGTCAGCTGGGTTCAGTTGTTGTGTGAGCTGGACTTTATATGGATGTAGGTGTAGATCCAAATGCAAAATATGCCATAATGTGCCGTAAGACAGTCCTAATTCCTGAAAACGACGAGGAATCGACCCATTCGGGTCTTCGGCAACACTCACTTACATCAGTGATATTTTCAGTGATACGAGCGAAACGATGATACACAGGCCTTACAATATCTGTAACTAATCCAGTCTCTTCAAATTTCTTCACAATTTTGCCAATTGCTTGCGTAGTTGGACGATTATATAAACCATTCTCCTCTGAAAGCACGATATGGGGCTGTGGCAAATTCACCATTCTTATAGTAGGTTTTAACAATTTGTATGCGTTGTGCGATAGTAAAGCGATCCATTTTCCTAAACGTCAGACTTTCAACAGAAAAAAAAATTGGTTTAACAACTTAGTTTGACAGATGTCGAATTCCAGCCCTATACTTTTGAAACCGCAAAATGGATAACCCTTTACTTCAGATTGAAGCTGGTATCTTTTAAATTTAACATTGCACATATCAATTTTCTGGCTGTGTCATGCTGATGTCATTATTTTTAATAGCCCAGACACATCGCATAGATTTTAAATGACAGAATTCAATCTCGAGGGAGTTATTTATACCTTCGAAGGACGACTGAAACCAATATATTGCCATTGTCTATACGGTATTTTAATACAAATTGAAGGAAAAAGCTGAAAACGCAAAAAAAATTGAAGTGAAAGTATTTTTTGCCATAAATTCACATGCTTAAAGGTTTGTATATGGATGATTACTCGAAATCTATTTTGTTTTTGTTTTTTGACTTTGTTCTAGAAACATTCATTGCTTTTATGAACAACATGAAGAAATGATTGTGTGTTTTAAAAAAAAAAATTGGATAGCATAGTGATTTGATTGATTTCTTCGCATCTTTTTTTTGCAATTACTTTCAGTTACAGTCAATTTCATGACCTCTAAATTAATTAAGCTGTTGATTTCTTGTAATTAAATTTTTTATTAAAAATCGAATTGTAAATGTATTGCCAATCGCGATAAAAACAACAGACAAACCATAATAGATCGTAACCCTTTAAATTGGTGAGAAGTTTGGTAATATGCATGCATTAGATTATCAACGAATTGCTGAAGTCTTGCCCGTTGACCAAATGCGCAATCAACAAGCACTCCTTCAATCTGTCTGATGACAGCAATATTAAAGAAGTCTCGGAGTGCATAAACGTCATGGAGCGAACATTAACTCCACGAAAGGAATCTTAGTTGAAAACCGATAAGCTAGCAAATCGCTTACTTCCGTTTGGCGCAGAAATTAATTTAAAACTCCTTTCCCAAAAGACGACGTTCACGCTCTATAGAACTCTTATGCAACTCTTGCTTTAGGGACTATATTGATGGACAATAGAAAAGGTTAAGGAGCCGCCACGTATAGTTAGTCATGTGTCCGAGGAGGGCGAATTAAATCGGGGTCTCTATGAGCGGTACGAAGTCAAACAAACCGAGTCTCCGCTCCGTCTTAAACACCGCAAACTATCGCGAATTTCAGAGCACTTGGACCCACTTTTTGCCTTACTCACTTACCAACTTTGATTTCAGTGGTAGAACCGATATACCAGAAAGGACACATGGTTGCAACATTTGAATCTACCTTCTTTCTCACATCATACCAACTTAATGGAGTAAGGGATTTTTGGCTTGTTAACATATTTGCAGTAAGGTCACCTAAGACTTATGACCCTGCACCAGAATAATTAGTCTGATAATCGACTCTGTAGTCGTGAAGCAGCTAACTTTGTAACCAACGAATTCTTCCATTTATTACACTCAAGTTGGTATTGCTTACATATCATTTTCTTAATTACATACATACATAATTAAACCGTTTATTACTCACCTACCATTCGATTTAATTGACACAATTTAAAAATGCATAATGCAGAATTTTTGTGTCCCAAAATTGGAGGGTTTTGCCCCACTATGCTACTCGATGAAGTAAATTTCTGTGCAATAACAGTCTTCTTATATTAATTGCGCTATGTTACAAACTTCAATCAAGGCCAAATATGGTATTATAAAATTTGTATATTTGTCCTGATTGCTTGCATTTATAATCGTCTGATAAAAAGTTTGTGGTATGTATACTAATTATTAGGTATATTCGCAATAACATAGCACTCAGAACATCCACTGTCTTTACGAGTTAAATTTGAATAATTTGGGCAGCTTGAAGTGGTTGTTGCAAAAATCTAATAATAGAAACATTAAACAAAGAAATACATATGATGACTGACCAGCACTAAAATAATAAAAAATAAGATTCACGACTGGATCGTACGAACTTGCTCTTGTAGCTAACGTTTGAGGCTTAGATAGTTAGGTTAATTTAAAGCCTATGTAGGTTAAGATTACCTTGATTCTTGGTATAATGAATTGTCAAATGGATGATTCAAGTAATAGTTACCTAATAGGTACCTATCTACAAATATATATTCAAATTTAGGTTATGGATTTTAATTATGTAACTTAAGAGAGTAAAATATATCTCCATAATAGATGGAAATTTAGTATGTAAATATGTACGTATAATAATGAAAATGAAGGATGTACGTATATAACTTTATAATTTAGGTGCAATATGCATACATAAGATTCATGTGATTTTTAAAGATACATAATTATGTACATATACCTATATATAAATGAATGAGGGCCAACATTGTGTTCAGTATTCAGTGACGTACTCAAAAATACGTCAAAATGGAATAATAATAAGGTAGAAATAAATGGATAATACACATACTTGAAATGTTTTTATATGGCTTAGTCGTTATAGTTTAAGGGAAAACAAAGATGTAATTTAAATTCATGGATAACTTAAAATGCATCAATACAAAGTTCTAAAAATCATTGGAGCGGTTTTATAATAAATTATTTTTTTATGATAAAAAATTTAAAAATATTTTTAGAAAAAAAAATTTAAACGCCATTTTGAAGATATTTTATATATTATTAATTTGAGAACACACAATTATTTTATAAGAATTCGTGGAGCCGTTTTCTAGAAATATTTTTTTTCTTCCTTAACTGTTTTTTAACATTTGTATACCTCGCATACCGTTGTTTTTTATTTTAGGAATATAGTTTTCTTAAATATTCAAGATATTGTCAAAAAACTACCAAATACGAAGTTTCGACAAAATCTATTAAGCCGTTTTCGAAATTTTGAGTTTTCGAAAAAAAAATTTTTTTTTTTAGTTTCAAAACAATTTTTTTTTTTGAAAAATTTTGGCTTACAATAGTGTTTAAACTTTTCAGGAGCTTCTGCTTAAAAAAATCTAATTAACCGTTTCCCAGAAGATCGAAATCCAAAAAAAAAATTGTACCTAGCTACTACTAGAGATAAAAATAACAATTTTTTTTCGAAAAAAAAATGTTCCTTTTCCCTTCATTAATGAACTAGTTTTTTTTTTTTAAATCATTGGAGCCGTTTTTAAGCAAAATAAGATTTTTGTTTTTGTCCCAAAAAAATATATGCGAGCTACTGTTATTTGTCGTCACAAAAAAGATTAAAAAACGTGTGGGCATATTACCGAAGAAACAATATCTACCAAGTTTCAAGCAAATCTATCCAACCGTTTAGGCTGTAGACTCGAGGACAGACAGACAGACGGAATTGGGGGACCCACTTTTTGGTGTTGTCTATGATCGTAATTTCATGTTTGATTGTTAGAATTTTTTCTGCACGAATCCATAAATTGCCTTATCGTTCCTATAATCGCAAGTAAAATATATGCACGACTGGATTGCTCGTACTTGCTCCTATGTTCGATCCAAACACAAGATTCTTAGTAGAAACGGCTAAATATATTTTTAAAAGTCGTTTTTTAAATAATTTTAAATATTTAACAATACAAATTTAAAACATAATTTCAAAGAAAATCGGGGCACCTTTTATCGAAAAATTGAATTTGCAAAAAAAAAAAATAATTTTATCGAAATCCGTAGAGCCGTTAATAAGAACGTAGAATACAAAAAAATGATTCTATGACAGGTACCTTCAATAGGATTGTATGTATACATTTTGTTACTCAAAAAGTAAACTTTACATGCATAAGTATACAGAATTTGTTTTATCTAAATCTTAAGAGCCGTTTTCGAGATAATTAAAATTTGTCTTAACACGAAAAAAGTAGGACTGTCTATGTGGCTGACTGTAGATCGATCTACACCCTTAGCTGTTGAATCAATTCTCCTCACATTTGTTACTTAAACTTCTTAGCATGTTAGTCCCAAAAATAATGTTACCTGCTATACGATTTTTCGTAGCAACAATGGTAAATCTTAATTAATTCGAAAACAACAATATAACTGTTTTGATAACAACAAAACGAATCTTTCCTCTGTTGTAGGTAGATATAGTCAAAGCATTTTTTTGTAATAAAAAAACATAATTAACGGTTTATGCTATGGAACCGTTTTTTGATTTTCGACTTTCTCATTAAAAGCTCAATGGATTTCGATCCAAAATCTTTGTGCAAGAGGTTCTTCAAATTCTAAACAAAACTGCATATCAAAATTATCGAGCAATATTTTTTGGAATTAAACAAAATTATTTGTAAAATTTTTGAAGTAAGCTTCGTTTTAGGCATTTGGGGTAAAAGTTTGCACGCCGACGACACGACACGCTCTCCAAAAAACGTGTACCCACAATATTGTTATTTCTTTCTATGGCTTTCTCTGTTGTATTAGTGTGTCGATGGTCTTTTTTGCCCGTGCTTCAGTGTATCTACTTCGTAGACTTATATGGAGTAGTAGGTTAGGTTCCAAATGATTTTATTTCATACAAATTACAAAAGTTTAGTGTATCATTCATTTTTCAAACATGGCTTACGCCCGCCGTCTGTCAGTTGACAATTATTAATACTTAATTAATTAATTTTGTTTAATATACAAAATTGAAACATAAAATTAAAAAAGTTCTTCTAAGATCCGTTTTCTGTAGTTAAGTGCTAGCTTGGTGTAGTTGTAAAGGGATTCCCAGTCTAAAACTCCGTTTAAAACATCTATGACTTCCTCTTCACTAAGGTAGTTTTTTCCAAGTGTACTCCTTCTGATTTACACCAAAACAGGACATCTTCCCACGAAGTGGAACACGTTTTCGCGTTCTCTAGTGTTACATAATCCACACATTTCTTCCAAATCACTCCTATGAGGAACATAGTTCAGGGGAAGTATCTCCACTCTTGCTTTTAAAACCAGTGACATGAGATCGGTTGGATACTCCGCCCTGAAGTTGTTATTTCGTAACAGGTTATAGTTTAGCCTTGCATATATGTCCCTGTGTAATGTTCTTAAATAAGTCGATAAATAAAAATGTAATGATATGGTCGGAAAGTCTAAAAGCGATTCGAACATGTTTGCTCATATAAAAATAAGTCGATATTGAGTAGAATAATGTGTAATGTAATGTTATCTCTGAACCATGAATCAAAGATCGAACGACGCAGTATTATTTAGAATTTGAAGGAGCTCCTGTGTAAAAATTTTGATCGAAATCAGTTGTGCAGTTTATGAGAAAGTCGAAAATTAATAAAATGGTTGTATGGCAGGTATTGTTAATAACAAAATAATAAAAAAAAATTTTGGTCGAAATGTAAACTATACACAAAGTAATAAACACACCAATTTTTATCAAAATCGTTAGAGCCATTTTCGAGAAAATTAAGATGGTAGAAAAATTTGTATTGCAAGTACCGTTATTTTTTGGGTTAAAACAACGATTTTAAAATCTATTTTGGACAATCACCAAAAACGCCTAACCACCAAGTTTGAACAAAATCGGTGCAGTCGTTTAGGCTGCAGACGTTCTACAGACAGACAGACGCATTTGGGGGACCTACTTTTTTGGTGTTCTCAAAGTTTTTCATTTGGAAAACAGCCGAACTCGAGATTTTAATCAAACTTGACATTACGACAATAGAGAACACCAACAAAGTATGAATTCCGCCTATCTGTCTGTCTGTCTGTAGAACGATCTACAGCCTAAGCGGCTGTAGCGATTTTTTTCAAACTTGGTACTTAAGCATTTTAGGTGATTGTCTCAAATAAGTTTTTGAATCTTTTTTTAGTCCCAAAAATAACGGTACTTGTATACAAATTCTCCCACCATCTTAATTATCTCGAAAGCGGCTCCAACGATTTTGATTAAAAAAAATCTGTGTGGACTACTTTGTATATAGTCTACATTCTGACCCAACATTTTCTCTAGACACCTGCGATACAACCGATGTCATGATTTTCGACTTTCTCATAAATGGTTTGATGGATTTCAATTTTCAATCATAGTTTGTATGTAGGATTCACTTTATAGCCTAAATAACTTTGAATTCCATAATGTTCGAAATATATTTTTTTGGATTTAAACAAAATTATTTTTGATTATTCAATATTTCGAAAACGTATAACGATTTTTTTTTCTTGAAACTATATGTTTTAAGTTTATATTATTTATTTTAAAAAATTACTCTACCAAATTCTATTGAGAAAAAAAATAAAGAAATTGTTTGTATAAAAAAAAATTATAAAAAACTACTTAAAAAATATATTTAGTCGTTTCTACTTAGAATCTTTTGCATCGAATATATGAACAAGTACGTGCGATCCAGTCGAGCATTTTTTTTTGTTTTTGAAAATACAATATTTTGAAAACAGGTGGATGATTTTTTTTTAATTACGTTTTTAAATTTATATTGTTAAAAACAAAAAATTGTTATTCCATTTTTTTCTAAATTAAAGAATTTTTGTATGTACAAAATTAAGTAAAAAACTATTTTAAGAATAAATTTAGCTCTGTTTCTACTAAGAATCTTTTGCTTGCTATTTTATCGAATGTAAGAGCATGTAAATAAAAAAATGTACGATCCACTTGCGAATTTTATTTTATTTCAAAATCGTAGACAGATTTATTTTTAAAGCAATAATTAAGAAATACTTTCGAGTTTAGATTTAGGTTATACATTAAAGAAATAAAGTTAACAAATATTTAAAACAAAAAGACTGGCTGTGTCGATTATTTCTTCCGACATTTTATTAACATTACGAATATGAGAGTTTTTTTCAAATATTCCATAAGATATCCTGTGCTACCACACTTGTTCCTTTATACTCATAGTAAAGTTTAAGAAATTTTTGTTTAGTTCTTGACCATTTATTGAGGTTTCAAGCATTTCAACATATTTCTTTTTTCTAAAAAGAAAAACTGTTATTTATCTACTAAGCCTAAGCGAACTTATATTACCAGCTAAAACATTTTTAACTTTTTGTATCTGACCATTTCTTTGTAGTGATTTTGTTCAAAATTTTTGCGGATGCAAATAAAAACATGGTCCATCCTTTTTTTCCAACGTTTCGTTGTAATATTTTGGTATGCCAGTTTTTTTAAATTTATTTTTAAATAATAATACATAATTAATAATTAAAAAACAAACACAAAATTAAAGACTAAATTGTACTCTAAGGCTAGGCGCGCACATGCATCTTTCAGTTTTGTAACAGTTTGGTTGCTAAGGTGAATGCCATGGACTTATATGAGAGTGCGCGCACATGCAAAAACTATTCAGTCCGCGATTCGAGCAACTTAAAAGTTTGTGTTTTTTGCACAAATCGAACGATCGCCCTAAATAAGTTCTTCAGTTTGTATTACACTGAAATATATCTAACTGCGCGCACATTAAATTAAAATATTGTATATTATCTCTTTGATTGATTTTTAAGTTGCTTATATGCGCGATCATCGTTCAACTGGTGATTAAACAATTTCGTTTCGGAAAAATTGCATGTGCGCGCCTAGCCTAATAATACCGAGTATAATCTTTTAGAACTAAACATAAGATACAACGAACAAATTACGAAATCCCTTTGAATTCATTATAACCGATTTGGACTGTATTTTCTGAATATTAAATTTTAAGTATATACGTATGTATGTAGGTACTTAATATCTTTAATATTGCAGAAGGGGAAACTAATTAGTTTTTTTCTTCGCTTGAGTTATTTGAATTACACGCAAAATAATACTCTTCATAACTACTTGTTTGAGCTTTCATCTACCAAAATAAAAAAACATACACTCATCAGTCAAGAACGTATCTAAACAGAGCACTCGAAGCTAAATCCTGCTGCCAAATTTAATTCAATCATAAGGCATTTAATTATACATTCTCTTTTAAATGCCATTTGATATTTTCATGTCTCAGAAACAGGTCAATTCTATATCAATCGCGAACGTGGGTATACAATTAAAGAAACAAAAAAAAAAAAAAAAAAAAACAAATCGAATGGCACAGATGAATACAAAAAAATTAATTTGTTTTCATTTTATTCAATTAGAATATTATGTTCTTGTTTTGTCAACAAAAAAACCCGCAATCAGCTGACCAAACCACAAAATGAACTAATTTCTAACCAACTGTAAGTCCCAGACTTTATTGAAGTCCTAAGACTGAACGGTAAAACTATAAGAAAAATTGCAAATGTTACAAGTAGTGTCCGACTGAAGCTTCGGCTTCGGCCACATTCGACTATAAAACCTACATACGGTTAAACCTTAGGCTTCGGTAAAAATAGGCCAAAGTTATGGCCGAAACCGAAGATTTATTTTATGGTGAATTTTCGACTTGATCATTCTCCATTCGAAGAACATATAATAAGGGGTGATTTTTTAACGTTTTTAACGTTTATATTTTTGACAGATCACACATGACAAATTCCACGAACATTTGACATTTCGATTCAGTATTGTTTTCCATTTCATCATGAATAGACTTACGCCTGAACAACGTTTGCAAATTATTGAAATTTATTATCAAAATTCGTGCTCTGTGAAAAATGTGTTTCGCAAGCTACGTCCGTTTCAGCGACGAGGCTCATTTTTGGCTAAATGGATACGTGAATAAGCAGAATTGCCGTATTTGGAGTGAAGAGCAGCCAGAGGCAATTCAGCAGCTACCAATGCATCCCGAAAAATGCACTGTTTGGTGCGGTTTATGGGTAGGCGGCATCATTGGGCCGTACTTCTTCAAGGACGATGAAGGCTGCAGGGTTACGGTCAATGGAGAAAGGTACCGTTCGATGATAACAGATTTTTTTTTGTCGAAAATGCAAGAATTGAACTCGGTCGACATGTGGTTCCAACAGGACGGTGCCACATGCCACACTGCACGCGAAACCATGCATCAATTGAGAGGCGAATTTGGCGAACAGTTGATCTCACGTTTTGGCGCAGTCAATTGGCCACCAAGATCATGTGATTTGACCCCGTTAGACTATTTTTTGTGGGGCTATGTTAAGTCTATTGTCTATGTGGACAAGCCAAACACGATTGCTGCCTTGGAAGCCAACATTGAACGCGTCATTGGTGAGATTCCGGCCGAAATGTGTGAAAAAGTTTGCCAAAATTGGACCTTCAGAATGGACCACCTGAAGCGTAGCCGCGGGCAACATTTAAGTGAAATTATTTTTAAAAAGTAAATGGCAGAAATTGATTTATCGATCCAAATAAAAATTCCATTCACTTTTTACAAGTTTCTGTATTTTTTTGAATTTTCAAAACCAAGCTCTTAAAAAATCACCGTTTATATGTTATGACCTTGAGTCATACAAGAAAACAATAAATTATATTTTAACAAAACAACTATTTTTTTATTGTTCACCAAAACATACGTAGTCTTCGACAAAACTTCGATTTGCTTGTGTGTAATTTCTACCATATTTGCCTGATCTAATCTTTGTGTCAGAAATTTGGATTTATCAATAGGAAAGTGATAATTTTTCAATTGCCGGGTATAATTTCCACACAAATTCAAATGAAAAGTATACGTTTCAGGTGGAGTTGGAGTTTTTGTACGTGAGTCATTATTAGGTAATGTTGTATATCATTGCCTATTGTTCGCTGACGTTTTACAGCTTTCTTGTAGTATATGTAACAGAGTTGTCAATTTCGTTTGTGTATATAGACTGCATGCGCATAATGTAGGATTATTTTTAGAGGAACTTGCGACATTTTTAAATAATCTTAAATCATACAATCTCGTTATCCTTGGAGATTTTAATATAGACATTTTAATTTTGAATACTTTTTGTGATTCTTACCTTGCTTTGACAGCAGAAAATGGTTTATCTTCCTTAATTAATGAACCCACAAGACCTGTATCTCAATCTTGCATTGATCATGTTTCAAAGATTTATGCATTAGTTATTGCTACGGAATTAATTTTGATCTCCACATAACTGATCATTGCATGACTTGGATATTGTTTGAAAATTTTGAAATCAAAATCGACTTTGATCTTTTGAATAATTCTCTCCGTTTGACTAATTGGGAAGCGGTCCTTGCCGAAAATAAAGCTTCAAATGCGTATAGTTTATTCTTAGCAACCTTACAATCTTGTATTAACACCAACAGCTATATCTGCTTAGTTAAAAAATCTGAAATAAAACTGAAGCCAAACATAACGGGTGATTTTTTTGAGGTTAGGATTTTCATGCATTAGTATTTGACAGATCACGCGGGATTTCAGACATGGTGTCAAAGAGAAAGATGCTCAGTATGCTTTGACATTTCATCATGAATAGACTTATTAACGAGCAACGCTTGCAAATCATTGAATTTTATTACCAAAATCAGTGTTCGGTTCGAAATGTGTTTCCGCTTTTTTATCGACAAATTTTGTTCAGCGATGAGGCTCATTTCTGGTTGAATGGCTACGTAAATAAGCAAAATTGCCGCATTTGGAGTGAAGAGCAACCAGAAGCCGTTCAAGAACTGCCCATGCATCCCGAAAAATGCACTGTTTGGTGTGGTTTGTACGCTGGTGGAATCATTGGACCGTATTTTTTCAAAGATGCTGTTGGACGCAACGTTACGGTGAATGGCGATCGCTATCGTTCAATGCTAACAAACTTTTTGTTGCCAAAAATGGAAGAACTGAACTTGGTTGACATGTGGTTTCAACAAGATGGCGCTACATGCCACACAGCTCGCGATTCTATGGCCATTTTGAGGGAAAACTTCGGAGAACAATTCATCTCAAGGAATGGACCGGTAAGTTGGCCACCAAGATCATGCGATTTGACGCCTTTAGACTATTTTGTGGGGCTACGTCAAGTCTAAAGTCTACACAAATAAGCCAGCAACTATTCCAGCTTTGGAAGACAACATTTCCGAAGAAATTCGGGCTATTCCGGCCGAAATGCTCGAAAAAGTTACCCAAAATTGGACTTTCCGAATGGACCACCTAAGACGCAGCCGCGGTCAACATTTAAATGAAATTATCTTCAAAAAGTAAATGTCATGGACCAATCTAACGTTTCAAATAAAGAATCGATGAGATTTTGCAAATTGTATGCGTTTTTTTTTTAAAAAAGTTCTCAAGCTCTTAAAAAATCACCCATTATTTTTAAAAAATTAAAACAAAAAATAAGTTGCGTATGAAAAGTTATAAGCATCCTTGCAATATTGCCCTAAAAGAGAGTTATAAATGTAAAAAAGTTAACCTCCAAATTAGATCCTGCCGTGATAGATATTATCAAAAATTATTAAATAGATCTTTAGGTAACCAAACAAAATGAGTGGAAAGCTATTAATAGAATAATAAATCCGAATAAATCTTATAAGTCCAGCGATAAAATATTGAAAAGTGATGGAGCTCAGGTTTATAATCCTATTGATGTTGCTAATAATCTTAATAAATTTTTTGGTTCAGTTGGCCATACAAGTTTATATGAAATAGGTATGTTTTGTGATCAATGCTGTGATATTGGACTTTTTGAAGATAGTTGCCAAGGAAGTTTCTACTTTGATTTCATTTCTGGGTCAGAGGTTAATAATCAGATATACTCCCTTAACATACCTCATGCGTGTGGGGATGATTCCACTTCTAATTATGTTTTAAAAATGATTGCGTATAATGTTTCTGATATCCTAGCACATTTGTTCAACTTAAGTATCTGTTCTTGTATTTTCCCTGCAGAATTAAAATGCGCTGTTGTAATTCTTCAGCTCATAACAATTCGGCTTTCGACTGAAGATGAGCTCCTTGGATTCTGCTCCCTCATAATCAAGGGTCTTGATGATAAAATGAATTGTGCAGGTCTGTTTGTTGATATAAGTAAAGCGTTTGATACTGTAGATCATGCTGTTCTCCTACACAAACTACATTCTGCTGGTTTTCGAGGTATCATTTCCAATTGGTTCGGGTCCTATCTTAAGGATATAACACAAAAAGTTAAAGTTGAGGACAAAATGAGCGACATCAGGGTTTCGAACATTGGTGTTCCCCAAGGGTCGGTCCAGATCCCATTTTGTTTCTAATATATATAAATTCATTGTTCAACTTATTCACCGCTAAAATTACAGCCTTCGCAGATGATATTGGTCTAGCCTATAACTCTAATAGTGCTCTGGATCTTGTGGCAAATTTGAACCACGATCTTCATTTTTAACGTATCTGTTTTTGTAATGGTAATCTGTGGACTTATGATTCAGAAAAAAAATGCAGTGCTAATTGCTTCAAAGTAGATGAAGTTATTGAATTCAAATACCTCGGTGTCTTGTTTGATCAAAGTATAGCTGATTGAATCATATAGAAGCTTTAATGCAATATTTACGCTCTTCAGTCCGCAGTCTATTTCACCTCAGAAAATTTTGTAATAACTCTACTTTAAAAACTACTTATTTTTTGTATATTTCATTCGAAAATTCAATACGGCACAAGCTGTTGGGGTGGAGCATATCAAACGAAAATCTACCCTCTTCTCATATTACAAAAATGTGCTATTAGTAAGATTTGCGGCGCTAACCGGTTAACATCTTCTATGGCGTTATTTAGATTATTAAACATCTTACCTGTCAGACACCTATACTATTTTAAGACCTCAAAAATATTCTTTATTAGAGGTGGTTAGTTACAAAGTCCAATTTCTGATATCCGTATTATGCGAAGAAATCTTGAATTTCTTGTACCTGTCCCACCTTTTCGTACCACTCATTTCAGAAATTTCTACTCCATTGTGTCATGCAAACTTTTTAATACGTTTCCCTTCATTTTACGTTGTATTCGTTCCTTACCATCGTTCTTGCGAAAAGTGAAAATTTCGCTGCTTGAATTGGATCATACACAAATCGAGATTGTGTTGAGCTACATCCACTAATATTCAATGTTAAAATTATTGCGTTTTTTCTATCAATATTTCTAACAGTTTCTTTTATATATTTATTATCATAATTGTATTTTATTAATTTTTCCAATTCCAATAATAATTTTAAAAGTATATGTAAGAGTGTCATTTAAAACTATTTTAATTTGCATAATACAGAATGTCACTATAAAATAAAATTATTAAATAAATAAATAAAAATATTAATTTAAAACACAAGTATTAAAGAATGATTTCGGTAAAGCCGTTAACTGCATGAAGAGATGCCATCAAGTAAATAATGTAGACTATCAATATGCACAATGCACATGTATAGCAAAATTGTATCTCTTTCTTTTTGCAGTAAATTCTGATGGTAATTTAATATGGTAGTGGTGACTAAGCAGCATAATTGTCCTTGCTCTCAACAATATGTTTCTTGAGAGAACCATTGCTTTTAAGGAATGTTTATGTATAAGAAAATTGCTTTTAAATATTTATCTCCTCATCCCACTAGTATTTCTAGTGAAGAACAACTTATTAGCTATTTGTTGTTTTGTTTGAACTATTTCAATAAAATATTAAATTATATTCGAAGAAAACGCAAACAATATTTAAATATTATTATTGTTTTTGTTTTTGTGGACTAAGTGGATTAAAGCCAATTGAAATATTTTGTGACCTATAGTCCAAAATGCGTTTCGCCCGGGCACGATAGTTGGGCTCATCAGTCGTATCTACGATAGCATCTAACTGATGAGCCCAACTATCGTGCCCGGGCGAAACGCAATTTGAACTATAGGCTTTGTAACTATATGAAACCTATAGTACTACTATGAAACTGAATTTTTTAGCTAGTAGTTCCGTCGATGAGGGCGCTAGTTTCTCTTTTCTTGATATTGAATTGTTGATGTGGAAGAAGTAAATGTAGAGCATATACGAAAAAAAAGGGAGACGGTCGAAACTTACTAGTTCTGACAACAATATAGAGGATAAGGGAGAAAACCGAATAAGCTGTTTTTGCCATGGCAACCTTCAAAATATGGTGGGTATAAATAAATTATATCAAGGCTATAGGCGTATACATGAATTTGAAGTAAGAATGTATATGGATATACATGCATGTATAGGTTATTATAGAATTTATTTTAAATTTTTCTTTCAAATTTTAGATATTTGGTGGATTTTAGGATTTTGAATTGTAGCAACGTTGCTACTTTTCACTTTTTTTTTATGCGAAAATAGCAAAGCAATGTTGAGATATTTCAATATCTTTTTCAAATATAATATCTATTGAGAATAATTTAATTTTTTCTCCACAGACAGTTTTATTAGGAAATAAAGTAGGTATACATAGGTAGTATTTTTTAATTTTTTTTTTGATTAGCGATATTATATATGTATGTAGGTACTATATTACAAGTTATGGATTCGAAAAAAATCAAACTCGAGATTTTGATCAAACTTGACATTACGATGATAGCGAAGGCGAAAAAATGGGTCCGCAATTCCGTCTCTCTGTCTGTCTATCCCCGAGTTTACAGCCTAAACGTTTTTTCCTATACATGTCCCCAGTTTTTTTTCAGCTTTTTTAAGACGAAAAATGACAGTACCTACCTACGTGCCATACCTTCTTTTTGACCAAAAAGTTAAATATTATTTTTCTCAATCAATTTTTTTTTCTAAAAATCAAACATGACATTACGATCATAGAGAACACCAAAAAAGTGGGCCTCCTTATTCCGTCTGTCTGTTTGTCCTCGAGTCTAAAGCCTAAACGCTGTGATAGATTTGCTTCAAATTTGGTACATATTGTTTTTTCGGTAATATGCCCACACGTTTTTTTAATTTTTTTTTAAGACAACAAATAACAGTAGCTCCCATACATTTTTGTTGGCCAAAAACAAATATCTTATTTTTCTCAAAAACGGCTCCAATGATTTTTATAAAAAAAATGAGTTCATTAATGTACATTTTAATAATTTTTTTTTTTGAAAAAATTGTTTTTTTGGTACCTATAGTAGCACCATTTTTTTAGTTTTCGATTTTCTCGGAAACGGTGAATCTGATTTTTTTTTAATTTTTTACGCAGAAGCTTCTAGAAAGTTTAAACACTATTGTATACCAACATTTTTGAAAAAAAAATTTTTTGGAAATTAATTTTTTCTTGAAAATTCAAAATTTCGAAAACGACTTAATAGATTTTTTCGAAACTTCGTATTAAGTAGTTTTTTGACATTATCTTGAATAGTTAAAAAACTATTTTTCTAAAATAAAAAACAACGGTACCTCCCATACAAATGTTAAAAATCATTAAGAAAATAATTTTATTTCTCAAAAACGGCTCCAAGAATTTTCAAAAAAAAAAATTTGCTTTAAATTTAATTTTTTGGATTTTGAAAAAAAAAACAATATTTTGCAAAAATAATATTTTGAAGATTTTTTTTAAATAATATTTTCAAGTGTATATATATATTGTTGAATACTCATTTAAAAAAAAAAATATATAATACCTATTAATAAACAATTCTTATTTGAAAATTCGTCAACTCGATTTTTTACGAAATTACTTATCAAATCTGAATTTTCAAAAATTTTTTTTTTTTTCAAAATCCAAAAAAAAAAAATATTTATATAAAATAAAACAAATATTTGTTACAAGAACTATTTTTTTTAAACAACGATTAACAGAAATCTCAAATTTTAACTGCTAAATTATTATCATGTTTGTTAATTTGGTCAAAAAGTTTATTTTTTTGAATAGTGACCGTTGCACACAAGTGTATACCTGATAATATTCCCTACAGCCATCAAACAATTTTCATTCTATCTGCCCGTAGAATAAAAAACACACACACACAACCAGCTCCTACTCAACAAAAAAATCCTCATAAAAAATAACAAAAAAACCTATGAAATAAATTGTTTTCCTTTTCTCCTCTAACTTATAATACATTTTGTATATATTTCTCTCATCAATTTATTATCACACTATTTCCCTTCATATGCATTTTCTTAACATTAACACACCAACACTACCTAACCTCAGATTTGGTAGTGGAACCCATAATGAGTAGTAGAACTTATTGCAGGCTGGATGAATTTCGTCGTCATGATAGTACTATTAATATCTATATAAAATGCTTTTAGTCAATCTTGTAAGTTGTTAAAGCTTCGGCTGCGGCCGAATGTTGTTGTTTAGCCGAATATTCCGTATCGGCTAGACCTTCGGTCGGACAGTAGTTACAACTATTCTATATTTAAAATTATTTTTTTTTAAATATTTTGGCTTTTTTGTTAATTTTCGCCTCAACGAACTTCATTATCCAAAATAACCCGTTTACATGAGTATACGAGTATTTGTAAATCGAAAGTTACGAAATCATACAAGATCGATAGACCGAATTCAAAGGAACTTTATGACATTTAATATAATTTTAGTTTCTTCGTTTTTCCACATGTTGTTTCCACAAAATGAAACAAATCTATGTACGTACCTCTGCTTATTATTTTGAAAAGCTATTCTTCCGAACTGCCAAAGCCACAACGTAAGCTTTTTCATATATTCTATACTCTTCTGGTCTCTTTCCGATAATACATATATGAATAACCGCATTTGGTCTGCCTATCGCTTAAAAAGGCCAATCTACTTCATCCTCTAACTCCGTCCAATTGCACTTACGTGTATCCTTTCCGAGGTCATGGAAACGCTGATCAATTATCAGCTTAAGAATAATTGGGCCCTAGCGAGGTAACCGTCGGAGCGGAACATTTTCCGCTTTGCCGGAGAAATGTTCCGCACAGATGTATGGAAGATTACCTCGAAGCAAAATTCTCCGGTTCGGACGATTTCGGAGAATAATCCTCTCCGACGTTTAACTCGCTAGGGCCCAATATCTTGAAGAACAAAAGCTCCTTAACTACCGGTAGTATAAAGCTTTCGTAGCTATCGGCCGGCTGATGATCTGATGGTATATCTTACCGATCAGTGGAACAAATCTTTCCAAAGTTTTGGAGAAAGTGAGATTTTTGTTTTACACTTTGTATTGAAAAGTAATTTTACAGAATTTAACATCAAGCTGTTCTCTCGAAAATACATCATTTTGGTGCCGACGAGTCTATTTTTGAGGGAGTTGACCGTTAAATTGAAGTAGTGTTCGACAGTTTCTTAAAATAAATGTTAGTATTTCCCAGGGCTCCGTCTTTTCACCAACTTTGTTCTTATTCTTCATTAATAATCTACTGTCTGAAACTCCTAATCCTCTTAATTGTTTTACAGGTGATACTTGACTTAGCTTTCTATATTAGTTTCCTGATTCACACCCCTTTCCTGTGGATCTGAAACCTCAAAGTATGATAAGCTCATTGAATTAAAATGTTGATAGCACTGGCCAATGGGCAATTACGTAGATATTGCGTAGAATTTATTATTCCGAAACCCGAATGGTGCCTACTATCTTTAAAGCACAACCCACACCATTTGCCGCTTTCCATGAGTGATTCTTGCAATGCGGAAACCGAAAACAACAACTCTGTGTTCCTGGTATGCACGTTGCAAACGTTCTACTTTAAAACGATCACATACTTAAAGTTGCTTAAAACTATATATGCCCACGACTATTTATTACCAGGTGCTCCCAAAATATACCTGAGCTTAGCAGACGGGCTTCAAAATAAAGTTTTAACAGCTAATTTCTTGAGAAAGTTCTAAGACCAATATTTTAAACTCGATCTGGGAGCTCTCGGTTTATCTTTAGAACTAACTTAGTTTGAAAAATATTTAGAACTCCTGTATTTCTTCACTTTTTTCTTAGAATTCGAACTAAAATTATTGTTGAATTTTTAAGAGCTTAAGTTCTCAGTTTTTAAAACGAAGAATCAACTGGTGTTTTTTTTTTGATAACAAATTCTGACATTTGTTTCAATTATTCGAAAAAAAACGTAGAATGATTTAATTGATTTGTATTATAAAGTTTTTGAATGACATGCTTTTAGTGCCAGATTGGCAAAATTTCTTCATGAGGCATTCAACGATTACGATTATTATGGTCAGGGTATGATGCAATTGGATTTCTTGTAATATCATCAAATAGTGTCTCAAAAGCTCATCAACAGCAGTATTATCTGGGGATTCCTTTCTCCTATATCACTTCAAATACTGGGCAATTTTCTGTGCCGATCTTGACGCGCATGCTATACGTTAGTACGGGAAAGCGGCGTTTACCCCGTATGGCGATGATGTTTAACTATATTTATTGTGCAAATGATTCGAGATTGGTAAATTTGTATCTGACGGTTATTAGAAATTTCGGGATAGATAAAAACGTGTTTGCATATCCCGAATCACCGACCAAAATGTACTGTCCATATAGTTATCGAATTCACCTCGTACAGTTGAGTTTTAAAAATTCGTTTGATAGTTGACTGAGCCTGCGCAAAGTGCAACAATAAAAAACTTTTAAATCAACAGATGAAATAGTTTGCTGGTTGAGGGCGAACCAACCTTCTCAACATTATTCTCACATGGGTACAATCAACAGCACCAATTGTTCGTGGAAACAGATCAATGTTATAAACTACAGATTCTATGAGTTTCTCTGCATTTAAAGGCATTTTGAGATATCAGTGAAGGTGTTGCAGTAAAGACCTGCACACTTTTGGTATGATACATGACACATGGCTCATCGCAACATCAGCGACAGTCAAATGCATATTTCCTTATGCCATGAAGCGCAGCAATATAAGCAATTGTTTTTCTCCCAATATATTGCGTGTTCTGAACCTTTACAGAGTGATTTAAATTGAAAAGAAAAAAATCATTTATTCCCACTGTGTTTTTATCTTGGATGTGGTTGCCGCAAATCATCTGTCATTAAATGAAGCACCTACATGAACGTTAACGAAAAGTCAAGCGAAATCGTCAAAAAAAGACTATATCGTCTTAGTAATGGTAGGACGTTGGAGCATATGATAAATGTTTCTTTCTTCTAATTTTCATCCTCAGGACCAATCGGCGAAAACCAAAGTCATTTCTAATAAAAATCATGAAAACCAAATGCATGTTCTTGCTTCTATGTTCGATCACATTATATGCAAAAGATTCTTAATGGAAATGGCTAAATTATCATTCACTTCGTCGTTTTTCACTTAATTTTAATTTTTTTTATATAAAAATTCTTACATTTTTTCTAGAAAAAAAAATTGGTATGAAAATTTTAAATATTTAATAATATTAATTTAAAAACTAAATTTCAGAAAAAATCGTCCACCCGTATTCGAAATATTGAATTTTCAAAAAAAAAATATATTTTTTTTTTCAACATCCAAAAAAACTATTTTTCGAAAATTTTAAAATGCAGTATTATTTAGAATTCAAAGGAGATACTGTATAATCCAGTATTTAGATCAAAATCGGTTGAGCCGTTTATGATAAAGTCGAAAATCAATAAAATGTTTGTACGGCAGGTACCAATGTTTTAAACTTTTTTCGTCCAAAATGTAGACCATACTCAAGGCAGTACTCACACCAATTTTTATCAAAATCGTTAAGGTGGTAGAAAAATTTGTATGGCAAGTACCATTATTTTTGGGGCTAAAACAACGATTCAAAAATCTATTTTGAACAATCACCTAAAACGCCTAAGCACCAAGTTTGAACAAAATCTGTTCAGCTGTTTAGGCTGTAGAGAGTTGTACAGATGGACAGACAGGCGGAATTACGGGACCAAATTTTTTGGTGTTCTCTATCATCGTAATGTCAACTTTGATTAAAATCTCGAGTTCGATTATTTTAACAAATTCAAAACTTGCCCTTTAGTACCTATATCGCAAGTAAAAAGTGTAGAAGTGTAAAATATTTTCTAGAAAATTAAATTTGCTACAAGTTTGTAGTATGTACAACCTTTTGTCTAGGATTAATAATTCGAAAGTTTCCGGCGAAAATTAAAATAACCGTCAAAACAAAATGTCAACTAACTGACATCTGGTGCAATTGAGCAAAATGCGAAATCGACTCTTTCAAATACCGAAAGTCTAAATACCCCCGAACTATCAAAATGCGTTTCTCTTTTTTAGTTTAGAGCAGGACCTGAGTTGTTAAAAATTAGTTTGTGTTTCTTTTTCACTCAGAGTGTTCAGACATCCGAATGTGTATTTCTTTTTCCCTTCTGAGCATGTTCAGAGGGCGCTCTTATATAATCGTCTCAGCATTATAATTCTGAGTAAATTGATGAGCACACGAAATGCCACGTGCGGCAAGAAGGAAAATGTGAAGAAACAATAAATGACTAGTGGGCCAGTGCACACGAGATGAATTCTTCCTGTTGGAAAACCAGTTTCATACTTTGCTTTACGCGTACACGAGATAAACTATTGTGGTGGGAAAAAAATGTATATACATGTAACTAATTCTTTTGGGTTAGTATTTCTGTCCTGCTGACTCTCAAAGGCTGAAAGTTGTTTTCGTTCCTCTCTAAAAATTTCATTACTCTGACGGAAGAATTCATCTCGTGTGCACTGGCCCTATCTGTGTGCAAAGTAAGGGTACTTTGTATAATATTGCTTTTAATGGTTAAAATGAAAATTTATTCTGGTTAAGTGGTTTGTGTTGTTGAAGTGTGGATCAAGTGTGTTGAAAAAAAAACAATTACATTACATTACATTTTATACTACTCCGCAGATAAATCTACGAAGTAGAGACACTGAAGCACTGGCAACTTGAACATTGGCTTAAACTTTTTACATACATTAATACAACAGATAGAGACAGAGATAGGAAGAACACACAACAGAATAAACACACGTAACCAGCACGTGGTTGGTTTCCGACGGTCCCCCATCGAAGTACTAACCACGCTCAAGGATGCTTGATTTCGCTGATCTATGGGAAGCGATGCTTTCATCGTAGCCAAGACCGTTGACAGGGTGAAAAAACAAATCAGAGTGCTCAGAGCTCTCTCCGGAAGCAGTTTAGATCAGCGCTCTAGCTCTGTTCTGAATGAAAAACAAAAACGCCTAAAGAGAAAAATAAAAATTTGTATCTTTTTTCAAGGTAGGTTATATACTTACACACTTGTCACAAATAAAAAATCAAGTTATTAATCAGATGACGGTAGATATTGTAATGGTTCAAATGTTGTACATACAGATGTATATTAATTAGTCTAAACAAACAGATAAGATATATATAAATAAATATATCTTTTGTTTTCCCTAAAG
The DNA here is from genome assembly GCA_910595825.1 of Philhelius pedissequus. Taxonomy (NCBI): domain Eukaryota; kingdom Metazoa; phylum Arthropoda; class Insecta; order Diptera; family Syrphidae; genus Philhelius; species Philhelius pedissequus. Next base: position 73,544,136 of record OU343160.1, on the reverse strand, counting down.
CTATCAATTGGTGCTAATTATAATTCAATAAACACACTTTGCGGAGTGTTTCGGAATCAATTAACAAAATCCCCTATCAGAGAAGCTTCAAAATGTTTTGATTTTAGTTATTAAGATTGATTTAGAAATTGAAATAAGTAGATAGTCTGCCTGCGTTATTTTTTTTTTTTTTTGTTTTTGTATAAGCCAACGATTTTATAAATTTTTAATATTTTGTTGTAAATTTAAATGTCTATTTACGTTTATGAGATCACGACTGTAAATTTAATGTTCTGAATAAATGAATCTTCACACAAATTGGTCCTTGAAATTATACTCTCCCGAAGTAGAAGTACCTATACATTAACATTATTATGATATCGTTTTTCCTGTTCAAAATAAGCAGTAAGGACTCGGAATTCAATTCAAGTGGAGAGGAATGATTATTTGAGAATTTTTTCTACTATTTGAATTACAATCGAATTTCTTCCGCCGCATACGTTCCACTCTGTGCAATGATGAATGTATTTTTAATTAAATAATCAGTGATGTTTTTTTTACTCGTATATCATTTTTCAGCGCGATTTACAGAACATGATTAAAGCTCAATTTAATATTGATTGAGGAAGGGTTGTGACTGGCTATAGAGGTTAAACCAAGCGTCTTTTCGTCATCGAATGGGCGAAGTAATTTCAGAATTATCAAGACCGTAGTAAGAGGAGTTGAGTTAAATTAAAATTTGTTATGTTTTTTTTTTTTAAATAACGTCGATGGCAATTATAAGTAAATATCTTTGAAACTGGAAATGTAACAACACAATGTAATTAATTTTATTACGTGTTCAATTTTTTGTACAATATACCTATGGTTCACGTTAATAAGCTTACAGGCTTGATTTTGGGAAAAATAAAATAATGTTTAAGCGCTTAATGATGTTAATACTCATACACACATAAACATTCATACATTGTTATGAATTTTATTAGGTATAGAATTTAAAATCAAGTTCTTAAGGATTTATTAAGCCAAATGTGCAGAAGAGCTTATAGAGCATGATACGAATCATAAATATTTATGTTCAACTTAAAACGCTTAAGGGCTACTTTTTCCACTCCGTAAACTGTCACATAAGTTCTTAAGTAGAACTTAAATGCTTAAGTTGTGTATCAGCAAACGGCCATCAATTATTTAGTCAAGTTTTATTTCCTACTTCTTACTTGCGATTATAGGTACTATGAGGCAAGTTATGCATTCGTAAAAAAAAAATTCTAACAATCACACATGACATTACGATCATAGAGAAGCCTAAAAAAGTGATCGCCAAGAAATGTCTGTCTGTCAGTCTGTCCATCTGTATGTATAACGAGCTACAGCTTAAACGGCTTAAGAGATTACCTTCAAATTTGATAGGTGTGATTATTTTTGCGTTCCTCAGAGAAAAATTGAGATTTTATTTTTAGACCTAAAAATAACGGTGCCTGGCTTATGAACTTGAAGGAAAATCTTATTTTTCTCTAAAACGGCTCCAACGATTTTGATAAAAAAATTTGAGAATTTTTTTGTTGGTAATAGCTATCATTTACAGGAAAAGTCTATTAACGGTACCTTTCATATAACGGTTTTTTTAATGTTTGGCTTTCTCGGTAACGGTATATTAGATTTCTGTCAAATTTTATATCTGAGAAGATCTAAGTAGCTTAATTAATTTTGCATATCAACATTTTGAATAACTTTTTTTTTTTTAATTAAAATTAATTATTGAATTTTTTTTTTTGAAAAATCAATATTTTTAAAACTAATAAAATAAAATAAGAAGGTGTTTTTTTTTTTATTTTTTTATAATAAAATTCTATATACTACTGAAATTACTCAGCCAAGTATAAGACTTAGCATATCACTAACCAACTGATGAGTCCAAGTGAGATTGTCGGGATGGAACGCAAATTTTGTGGACTAAAGACCGTTAAAAACTATTTTGAATAAATAAAATAATTTTAAAATTTATATTCACATTTACATTAATAGTCTCTAAGAAATTGCATACAAAAATTTCAAAACAATTTTGTTTTCAAAAAGCGAAAAATGAAAAAAACAGGATTTCATTAAAACCCGTCCTACAATTTTCGAGATACTTTTTCATAAAATGTGCATTGATCCGTGGCATCTAATGGCGTTCTTCTTTTTTTTTTTGAAAAACCGATTAAAGTGATGGTTTTGGCAGTTTAAATAAGTTTAAAAAACGATTTTTTCCCACCTATACAGAATTCGCTTTCGATATATACATGTATTTACTTGTACATATTTACATTATTACCCCAGTAGGAAATTTCGTAATCAATGAATTTTTTTGGTGAATTCATCAATGGATTCATCGACTATTTCCATAGATGAGTAGTATGTTATGATTTCACAAGAAAACGGTTGCGCATTTTTTCATCAGTAAACTAGACTCAAATAAATTGAATGCTTACAATTCACTACATTTTCAGTTACAAAATCATAAGCGATGATTCCACTGATGAAGAGTAATGTATAAGTTCATGAGTTCGCAAATGACGTTTGGTTCTCTGCGGTGCGGTGGTTGTTTTGTTTTCTTCCCGAGAACAAAACAAAAATGCAAACAAAAAAGCCTTAAAAAAAGATGTTTTATCTGCCATGGGAAGAGTGACGAACATTACCTTTTTTCTACCTGCTCCGAGAAATGCGCTCAGTAGTCTTTTCTGGTTATGACATGAGTTCGTGGGTTTTTTTTAGATAAAGTGAAAAAACATATATTTAAACCAGAAATTCCAGTTTTGTTCACGATCATCGTTTAACACAGCAAAAAAGTTTATTTTTTTATCGAAATTTTTTTTTTTGTTCAGAAATTGTATTGAGCCAGCTGAAAGGTTTCAATAATTAACCTTAAGATATTTGGTGACTGGTGGGTATTTCTTCGACTTTACTCAAAACAAAATTTAAAAATGCCAATATTTCTTTTTGCGCATTATACGTACTCAATACGTAATGCTGGCGACTGAAAGTGCAAAACCTAAGCAGCAGAATTAACAAAATGAATTTGCTAAGACCGACATCAGATCAAATTTAAAAGAATCTATTATTGATAAGGTTAACTTTCGCATCAAAATTTTATCAAGACTACGTTTTAATTATTATTAGCTAAACTAATTTTTTTTTTAATTGAATGTTTATATTATTGAATAATCGTCGAATTAAATTAATAAAATGATGCATACAAAATGAGGAAAAAAAGAAGTAGGTATCATACGGGCTTTACCTAGTGATTTCATAATTGAACATTCATGGCATTTTTCATCATATAAAATTCATATGCGAATTAACGAGTTACATTAACAGAGTGAATTAATGGATGAGCATTCATGCCATTTTTCATTTGCTGAATAAGCAACTCTAAGTCAACTAGTGATTTCACAGCTTTTCGTTCATGCCATTTTTCATCACATATAATTTGCTTATGAATAAACTAGTTACCCCTACTTCGTGATTTCACTGTTAAATATTCACCTCGAAAATCACTTGGTGAACGCCTATGACAGCCCCAAGTTAAATTCATCGATGTTTTCATACCAAATTCAGCTTCCACTCATTGATGAAAAAGTTGGTGATTCATGCATGAATTTTTTGAAATTTCCTACTGGGTACCCTTCTAATTTACATAATTAAAATCCATTTAAATATACATTTGTAGGTGGGTACCTATGTAACTGTTCATTGAATCATGGATTCGACAATTCATTATACTAAGAATCAAGGTAATATTACATACATGGGCTTTAAATCTGCATAGGATAACTATATAGGCTAGCTACCTACCAACAGCGTCAGTTGTTAGCTACAAGAGCAAATTTGTACGATCTAGTCGTGCATTTTAATTAATTCCGGTTTCGCTACAGTGCACAGTGGGGCGAGTCTATGGGAAAAACGGCAAAATTAATATCTCTGGTTTTAGTAACTAAAATATGGATATTTTGCATTTAATCTCTTTTTACATTTGATTTTATATATATGCAATGAAAAAAAGGTATCAACCTGCAAAAATGGCCTGTCCAGCTTCTTAAAAAAAAAAAGTTGAGCAGCGAACTTATTTCTAAGCTCAAAATTTATTTTCTAAGCGTGCGCATGTTTTTTCAAACTTTATATTTAAAAATTTAAGTATGTTAACAATTTTAACTTCAAGACATTAATATAAAAGAATTATGTATAGGCATATTACATTACTTTGAAAAAACAAAAATCAGTTATTGAATCTATTCTAGAACACTTTCGACTGTGATCTAGTCTGGCCTTTCGAATTTCATTATGCCTAGCTTCTAAAGCTTCTTCTGAAAGGGCACCTATAGGCAAATCGAAAAATGCAATTATGTCCTTTGCATGAACAAGAAGCTTGTGAAAGCTGCTAGGCATGTAGTACCAGCTGTATTTGGAAAGATACATAGTTTTTGTATCTTCCAATAGCTTCGCGAATCTTTCGACATTGATTTCACGACCAGTTGCAATCGTTCTTAATATTATTCCGAAATTGCTTATGAGTTCCTTTTCAATTCCTGTAATGTCTGAACTCAATTCAGGATTTGCGAAAAAGCGTCGAGCTGTATTTCCGTTATTGCTGGTTACGTATCCTGGCTAAGGTACATCGACAAGTAATCCCATTTTGAGCCTTAAATTTTCTTGAATCTCTTTTTTTCTTTCTGCAAATGCAGTTTTGTTTTCTTGACCACGTATTTGCCAAGTTTTAAAAGGTAATCTGTATGAGATGTGCAGCAAGCATTCAAAACATCTGATCCAACAATGTAAAGATGAAAGGCCAAATTTATAATTATCTGTGTTTGATGTCCGATTTTCTACAGAAGGTAGATTCATTTGGGAAGGTTTGGCTCCGCAGATAAAACAATTTTTGAGCAGCATTAGTTCCACTTAAGGTATTTATTGCACTCCCATCAAGCATTGTCATAAGCATAGTAAAATTGATGTTCATGTTTCTGCCGTCAATACTGACTTCGCAGTGTTGAAGATGTGCAATTAATTCTTCCATGTGGCTTTGTTCGGACAGAATAAGAGTACTATCCTCTTTCTGGAATACTAATTTCATAGGTCTACAGAAATAGGTTGACCCTGGTCTGGAGTTTATCCAAACTTTCTTGCCATTTATGTTATCCACTAATTTAAGTGGCACGAAAGCAGTAACGAACAAGAAACTATCCGTATGTTCACTGTTTAAAAATTTTTGTTTGTAAACGGTGATTTTTTAAGAGCTTGGTTTTTGAAAATTCAAAAAAAGACAGAAACTTGTAAAAAGTGAATGAAATTTTTATTTGGATCGATAAATCAATTTCTGCCATTTACTCTTTAAAAATAATTTCACTTAAATGTTGCCCGCGGCTACGCTTCAGGTGGTCCATTCTGAAGGTCCAATTTTGGCAAACTTTTTCACACATTTCGGTCGGAATCTCACCAATGACGCGTTCAATGTTGGCTTCCAAGGCAGCAATCGTGTTTGGCTTGTCCCCATAGACAATAGACTTAACATAGTCTCACAAAAAATAGTCTAACGGGGTCAGATCACATGATCTTGGTGGCCAATTGACTGCGCCAAAACGTGAGATCAACTGCTCACCAAATTCGCCTCTCAATTGATGCATGGTTTCGCGTGCAGTGTGGCATGTGGCACCGTCCTGTTGGAACCACATGTCGACCGAGTTCAATTCTTGCATTTTCGGCAAAAAAAAATTTGTTATCATCGAACGGTACCTTTCTCCATTGACCGTAACCCTGCGGCCTTCATCGTCCTTGAAGAAGTACGGCCCAATGATGCCGCCTGCCCGTAAACCGCACCAAACAGTGCATTTTTCGGGATGCATTGGTAGCTGCTGAATTGCCTCTGGCTGCTCTTCACTCCAAATACGGCAATTCTGCTTATTCACGTATCCATTTAGCCAAAAATGAGCGGAAAAAAAACGGACGTAGCTTGCGAAACACATTTTTCACAGAGCACGAATTTTGATAATAAATTTCAATAATTTGCAAACTTTGTTCAGGCGTAAGTCTATTCATGATGAAATGGTAAGCAATACTGAATCGAAATATCAAATGTTCATGGAATTTGTCATGTGTGATCTGTCAAAAATATAAACTTCAAAAACCAAGTAGCAAAAAAATCACCCGTTAGTTGCTGTGTCCGGAGCTTCCATCAAAGCCCCACTTGCATACAAGATTGAATGAATTATTTATGTTCAAAGATGGAAGATTTTCTTCAGTTATATCGACAATGCTTTTTGCAGTTTTGTTTAAAAGCGATTGGAGGTTAACTTCAGCAATTGTTTCCGACGCAACAGCAATATCGGGTAATAGTTCAGATTTATATTTTTACAATTTATAGTAACTTTCTTTACATTCTTTGTAAAGGTCATTTACAACAGATCGTAGAAGAGTGTATTTTCTCTTAAACAAATCCAAATCTAAATACAATGCTAGCTTTTGTTGCAGAGTTGCAGGCAATTTTCCCATTTTCTCTTTAATTTCAAACAAAAATACGTCGAAACTTTTTGAATTTCAGGTTCAATATTTTCATATGACCCTTCTAGACCCAGTAATGCACTTAATTTTTCAGCAACAGCAATTATCTTCGCTGGCTTCTCACTCTCAATCCATGTTTGGAAAAGGTCACCGTTTTTGATTGATGGAGTTAAGCCTACAAAAACGTCAAAAAATTGTAGAAGCGCAAATTTGGGCAAAATTTTGCTTATGGATATGATCAATAGACACATAGAACATCACAAAACATCAAAAATCTCAAAGACGCTTTTTGATGTATTTAAAAAAATCTAAGCTAAACACAAAAATCAAAAAATTTTGAGGTAAATTTTGAATTTGTGTAAATCGAACCAGGGCAGGCCCCTGGAAAAATAGAAAATACATCACATACAACATACATTAAAATTATTTTCATACATCACATACAATTTTCTGTTTCATAGATTTGACAGGAAATAATGTATAAAATATATTTTGTTGTAGGTGATGTATTTATTTTGACAATTGACTTAAATAAATTGTGTTTCTTCAAAAGAAACAAACATTTTTAAAACAATTAAGGGAAATAATGGACTCAATTTTTAATGAAGATTTACTATTTGATGGCGATTAATTTTCTACAACTTCGAAGAAGACGGCCAAGAGAGTTTTTGGAAAGAATAAATTTTAGTTTGGAAGACCCATACTTCGCTTAGAAATTCCGAATGCCTACGATATGTGTACAATATTTGTTGGAGCGTTTGAGGCGTTTGATTATTCATCCAAAGAATTGTAATGAAGCTTTTACTCCATTGCAACAAATATTATTAACACTTTATTGGCTTGGCAATATCATGATGTTGGGTCTCTGCATGGAGTTTCGAAGGCGTCTATATATCGGTGTGTGTGTGTGTGTGGACCATTTATTGTGTAAATACATATTCAATAAATATTACATGTATTAATTTGTTATTCTTTTAAATTTATCTGGTTCGCTATTTTCACAAATCAAACCGAAGCTTATCGCCAAAGTTGAGATCTTCTTTCACTCAGCTTAGATATAGGCTATTATTGTTGAAGTACCCATACATTTTCGAAATAATATGTCCTTTTTACGGAGCATCTCCTGCAGTACAAGGAGTTGCAGCTCCATATTTTCGGACTTGAAATAAAAACAAAAGAAGACAATAAGTCAATTAATTATAGTTTGTTTTAGAACACAGATTAATCTATAAACATTATTTTATTTTAATTATAAACTTAAAATTCACCTTTTTGTACTTTCGTTTAACTGAATTCATCTTGCTTACATCAAAACGTTTTGCTGTTTGAAATGTATGACAAATTTACAATTATTTGTTATAAAATGATGTTTGAAAAAATTTTATGAAACAGGATCCTACAGCATTGGAATATTTCCAGTGGACTTTCCGTTCATACAATGATGTATGACATCTTATCATACAAAGTTTCTATGAAACAGAAATAATTCATCAGAGCTGACAAAATAATAAAATGTATGTAATGTATGATCTATGAAACAGGCCCCTGGAATTCAATTTAAATACAAAGGAGTATGGTTTGGAACCATAAATCTGTTGGTTGTATGTATTTCAATTACGAAAATGCAGTCAGTTGAAGGGTGCATTTACCAGTGATTACTTAGTATTGTCGGTATTTTGTCATTCGGTATATCGTACCCAACCCGTGAAAACATCGGGCTAACTTGAAGGCGATCATCACATAATTGATGGGAAATCTATTTAAATCTCTTCAGGATCTCTCAAATTTCCACCGATGGGTATGAGGCCCAGCATACATTTCTCCATTGCTCGCCCATACGATCGTTTTCTGAATTGAACTCCTAGAGTTTCAGGGATGACAAACATCTATATTCCCCAACGTCCACCTAAAGATGTTTTCTCTTGCCATATATGTATGTAGGTACTATAGGGCAAGTTTTGCATTAAAAAAAATAGAACTCGAGATCTTAATCAAAGTTGGTCCCGCAATTCCGTCTGTCTGTCTATAGTACGATCTAAAGTCTAAGCGGCTAAATCGATTTTGTTCAAACTTATTGCTTAGACGATTAAGGTGATTGCCTAAAATAGATTTTTAAATCGTTCTTTTAGCCCCAAAAATTACAGTACTTGTCGTACAATTTTTTCTTCCATTTTAATTATCTTAAAAACGCCTCTAACGATTTTGATAAAAAAAAGTATGTGTACTACTTTAGATAAGGTCTAAATTTTGGCTAACGGTACCTGCTATACAACCATTTCATTGATAATCGCTGTACTCACAAACGGCCCAACGGATTTAAATCAAAATTTTTGTACAGGAGGTACTTCCAATTCTAAAAAATACTGCATTTCAATATATTCGAAAAATAATCTTTTTGGAATTTTGAAAAAAAATTGTTTGAAAATTCAATATTTCGAAAACGGGTTTTCTGATTTTTTTTTAAATTTATATTATTAAATACTAAAAAATTTATGAATTTGTTTTTATATAAAATTAATTGAAAAACGACTTTAAAAATATGTTTAGCCTTTATTAAGAATCTTTTGCATGTAATGTGATCAAAAATTAAAGCAAACGTGAGATCCAGTCGTGCAATTGATTTGATTTAATTTAACTGATACTGAAATCAAAAATGGGCCAGTGTTTGCATATGAAGAAAAGATACATGTTGGTCATGAAGCCCTTTAAATGCAAAGCGATTAAAGTTTCCTTGAACAGATTCTAATATCTCAATATGGGTATCGTAAACAGGAGTCCAAACCTGCGATGCATACTCAAGATGGATACGAAACAAGTAATTGTATAAAGATCTGGTACACTGGGATCGAGAAATTATTTAGACCAATGCTTAATAAATCTTAACACAATGAATTGGCTTTGTAAAAGATTATATTAATATGAACAGTCTAAATTGGTCGACTCCAATTTATATCTGTATCGCCGAAGATCGGTTGTTAAATATCAGATCATTTTTTGTCATGGCTGTTCATTTAATGCCTTGACATTTCATTTAAGCAATATTGGTTGAGATGTAGGTAAGGCTGTTTCGAAATATTTTGGCAAACATGAATTTCATGAAAAATATGTTTTATAACCTGATTTACTCCTAGTCTAAGAGCCAGCGACACAGATTCATTTTGTCTGCAAAGTATATGAGGTCAGTATCTGGCAAATACATTCAAGCCTATTATTGACCCGTAAGTTTGTAGAAGATTGCTACCAGTGTAGCTGATTTTGAAACTAAAAGTAAAGTACTCAAATAGTACTTTGCCACCTCCTAAATGTGTCCGTTTCTATCGTTCCCATAGATATGATAGAAAGCGCTATCGTCAAAATTACTATCAAAAAATTGGCAACCAACTATAAACCATAACTGATTCTACACCAGATATTTTGCTCTATTCCCAGACAGACAACACACTATCAATACATGCGTACCTCAAAGTTTATTTTGGAACCATCTTTAAGTTATTTCATAGGCATTTTAGCTGAACTGATTTTTTTTTTGATAATGTTTGTCTGTATCATTAATAGTAGATAAGATAATTAAAAAAAATATTCATTAATAAGATAAAGATTTCACATGTTTTTTTAAACAAAAAATTGAAGAATTTTATTTGACATTGTATTTATTAAATTTAAATTGAAAAAAATTTACCCATCTTAAAGTATAAATCTTTTAGCTTGTTTTGGTACTCATGGAACACACATGTCAGTAAATAAAAAAAAAATTGTGTATACATATATATTTGCAAAATGCTAATGATGTCATTGGAAAATTTCAAAAAAAAAATGCTACACATTTTCTATTGCGTTACATTTCAATGCAACTACAATATTATGTTCATAAATAAAAAACTGCAAACTATTTCAACGCAAAGCAACGGACATCGTTCACATCGAGTAATTCCCAGGCGATTATTAGTTGTAGATACTTTTTAAAAGGCAACACACGTCACCGCTGAAATGAACCAAAGTAGGTTAAATAGCGTCCAAAAGACCTGACCAAAGCTACTGCACCGTTGTCGGTAATTCGTAGGCTGATATGTAGTTCCAGGGTGGTATCAGGTGGCAGGAGAGGGTCCATTCAATGTGCATAACGAACGATCCAAGGCAAGCAGCAGCATGGTGTCTTTGACGTCTGGGATCTGGTCTCAGCTGGTTGGTACCCATAGGCGCGTCCACATGTCGCATCGTTTCAAAACTAATGATGTGACTGACTCTGACTCTAGAGAACAAGTGGCATTTGCATAGAATGTGAACAATTAATTAGGATCGAATCATTTAATTTACGTAATTATTCAGACAAATCTAAGCTCTATTGTTTGCGCTGTTAGAGGCAGGTCGTGCATTCAGCTAAATTACTTTAAAAAAAAATATAAAATCTCGCGGTCCGATTGGGAGACTTTCCGTTCCTAATTAAACAGCTTAAAACGCGCCTGCTGTGACTACTTGTGTGAAATAGTTGAGTGGGTAGTCCTACGCGACTACTTAAGAGCTTGATTGTACGATTTTCTATTGTGTCTAGCCTAGAGATCTAATTATTTAAGCAAACTTATACGTAAATTAGTTTGGGTTCATCAAATTTTAAAATTGTACGTCATGTGGAATAAATTGAAGAAAACGCAAACAATATGTTTATATTATTTTTGTTTTTATTTAAGTGAACTGTATGGATTTAAAGCCAATTGAATGTTTTTTGCAGGCTTTAGTCCAAAATGCGTTTCGCCCAGGTACTACAGTTGGGCTCATCAGTTAGATGCTGTAGTACCTTTCTAAGACGCATTATTTTTTGATCGATGTTTACCGACTTTAATAAAATTTAAAGCGATTACTCACTGTAAATTATTAAAAACAAAAGCAAAAATAATATAAACATATTGTTTGCGTTTTCTTCTATAAGGAGCTCTTTATCCGGCTCTCTGCCCTTGGAGTTATACTAAGGGTCTGGTCCTCCAGGTCGGGGGTTGTGCGTCGGGGTAACTTCCCTACCACGTAAAAACACCTGGTTCCGAAACAAAAACAAGCCTCGGATATGGATGATTTTAAAGTTGACGACCCCAGCAAACGAAACAAGGACAATGAATTTCGGATCTGCACGTGGTACGTCCTGTCCTTATACAGCACACGTGCAGCCGAACAATTAGTGGAGAACCTGAACAGGCTAAAGGCTGACGTAACAGCCATCCAGGAAGTGCGATGGGATGGAGAGGGCATACGGAGACTGCGATCGTGTGACATCTACTACGGTGGGTGCTTCAAGGAGCAGGGTCAGCGGCTGTTTGGTTGCGGTTTTGTGTCTTGGGCTTTCGAAGTGTCACAATCCACATCAAGGGCAAATTTAAGAACATTACACTGATCTGTGTTCACGCCCCCTATGAAGAGAGAGATGAATCAACCAAAGAAGCATTCTACGATTTCCTGGAGACAACGTATGATATGTGCCCGAAGTACGAAGCGAAGATCATTCTTGGCGACTTCAACGCAAGATTCGGAAAGGAGGGCATATTTGCTTCGGTAGTCGGAGGACACAGCCTTCACGACGAAACTTCCGGCAACGGATACAGGCTGGCAGACTTTGCGGCGGGGCGAAACGAACCATCAACCAAATCAATCACGTTGCGATAGACGCGTGACATGCTTCCAGTATCTTGGATGTTCGAACGTTCCGAGGGGCCAACATTGACTCGGATCACTACCTAGTGGTAGCTAGACTACGTATGCGGATATCTATGACACCACAACGCAGAGTTGATACTGTAAAAAAGTTCGATGTCGAGAAGCTGAAGTCGCAAGAGACCGCCTGAACGTTTGCTGACCACATAACTCTTAATCTCTCAGCAAGTTAACCACCAGCATCAAGTGCAGAGGACCAGTGGCAACACTGTCAACAAGCAATCAGGAGTGCCGCCTCTGATGTGCTGGGTTTCACTAGGTGACCACAACGAAACCCCTGGTTCGATGAGGAGTGGCGGTTGGCGCATGCAGCTAAAGACGGGGCCTACCAGGCAATGGTGCAGACTCGAACAAGAGCTGAAGAGAGAGTGGCCCGGGAGCTCTTCCGGCTAAAAAGAAAAGAGGAACGCCGACTTCTCAGGAGGAAAAAGAGAGAGCATGAGAAGCGGGTAGTCGAGTCTATTGAGGGGTCTAGCGGCAGGGGTGATGTTCGAAAATTTTATCAGAGGGTGAAGCGATTAACGTTCGGTATTCAAACATGTACATATACAATAACAAAAAAAAAAAAGAATTTTTCTTTTGATCATGTTTTGGCATCTAATAAGTTTTCGACACGGAAGATATGGATGGCAAGATATGAGAGAAGATTGGAGTTTTCAGGTCAGCACCACAAAAACTCAGTAACTGTCTGTGATTTGCTTATCTTCTTTTCGAATGCAAGCTGCACCGAAAAATGTAACCATTTAAAAAATTGTTTATTTTTTAAAAATCGAAAACTTTTTTTTTTTTTGTCAAGGAAGCATTTGTACAAAAAAAAATAATTTAAATCGGTCTACCCAATAAAGAGAAAGTCGAAAATATTAAAAAGTGTTTCTTTGGGAAGTACCGTTAATAAGTACGCAAAATAAAATGTATTTATATTTGAAAGTGGTCTGTATTAATAAAAGAACACACACATTTTTTATAAAAATTGTTGGATCCGTTTCTGAGAAATACATTTTTTTCTTAACGGTTTTTTAATATATGTATGGGAGGTACCGTTGTTTTTTTATTTTATAAAAATAGTTTTTTTTTTAACTTTTCAAGATAATGTCAAAAAAACCCCAAATACGAAGTTTTGACAAATCTAATGAGAGGTTTTGGAAATTTTGAGTTTTCAAAAAAAAATTTACATTCCAAAAAAATTGTTTGCCAAAAATTTTTGTTTACAACAATTTACTACGAGCTTCTGCGTACAAAATTCCAAAAAAAAAATCAAATTAACCGTTTCCCAGAAAATCGACAAACAAAAAAATGATGCTACTAGAGGCACCAAAAATAACCATTTTTTTACAAAAAAAAAATATCAAAAGGTACCTTTTCCCTTGATTAATGAACTGATTTTTTTTATAAGAATTGTTAGAGCCGTTTTTGTGAAAAATAAGATTTTTTGTATTGGCAAAAAAAATCAATGGGAGCTACTGTTATGTGTCGTCTTAAAAAAAAATTTAAAAAGCGTGTGGGCATATTACCTTTCTTTTATGAATGGCGGCTGAACTAATGCGGAGAGAATTACCATGTCTTATTTATTTATGTCCCTTATAATTCGCATTATTTTATTTATTTCGTTGTCATATTTTATTGGTATACTAGTTTACTCAATCACATGTTGTTAGTTTTATGCCTAAACAGCATGTAATGAGCAAAGCAGCAACTTATTTTGTGACAGTTTTTAGGATTGGTTTTTAATGGAATATAAGAAGACAAACATAGACAACGGCAGGAATAGAACCTGCAACCACGAGGTTTACAGGCGAGCACACAACTATCGCGCCAAGCGCCAGGGCCACCCCACCTCTTTCTCTCTTTTCAGGTCGGATTATTTCTTTCAAGTGTCATCCGTCGTTTTAATTATTCAGCTGAATTTAGTTTGAAGTTTGGAATTTTTTTTAGTTTAAACAATTTATCAAACCTAGTACCGAAAGGCGCATTCAAGATAAAATATTTGCCTACAATCTCGAAGAAAAATATCTGATTCACTTTTGAACCGGTATTACTGAATTTAAAAATAAAGAATGTAAATAAACAAATGGGCTTTAGTGGGTGAAACGTACGAAAGATTTATATCTTTATAATTGATAATCTCTGCTCATCATCTTGCACAGTAATTCTTCATATTTAAAAAAAAAGTCATTGTTATCTAGAAAGGTTTTAAGCTGCAGTACGACTTTTTGACAACAAATTAGGAGTTGTCACATCCGTCATAAATGATGGTGAAGAGTATTTTAAATTATTTTGTTACCGGCAAGTTATTCGAATGCCATACATTTTCGATCTTAAAATTATTAAACCTTAAATGTAAGCTTGATAAAGTTATTACCACATAATTACCGCCATTTTATACCTAAGGTGAATAAAATCTTAAAGATTGGGTTTAAAAAGTGGCAGCTATTTTCTGTTAGTTATTAAAATAATGTCATTTGATATTTACCTCTATAATTTTCCGTAATTTTCTTTCTCAAAATTGTCTTTCACCAGGGTTACTGACATTATCTATAGAATGACAATACCTCGACAGCCCAAAATCTAAAAAAAAAAGATCTATTTTTGTAAATCCGAAGTACTTCAGACGAATCAGAATATCTTAGGCCTTCTAAAAACTCTAGAGTCTAAAAAGACTGAGCGATATTAATCTTCGCAGTATAATAAACTCCAATCTCGTCTCTACTACTCAACACGCATACTATAAGGAAAAATCGGTTGAAACCGCCTTCCGCACATTTCTTGACATTGAAGGTGCATTCAACAATGATAGTAAAGTGAAAATAGTCACAGCGCTGAGAAACCTTAATGCTTCTGACTCATTTACAGATCTGATTAGTCTTATTCTAGGCAGCAGAATAATCAACTCAACCCTGGGGGACTACTTAGAGAGAAGATAGTTCAGCAGACGGTCTCCGCAAGGTGGAGTTTTATTCCCATTTCTATAGAACACAGTGGGCTTACAATTGGGGCAAACGTATGTGGCCTAGATATAAACCTGGCCAAGACAGAACTTGTCCTTTTCACTAGGAAATATAAAATTCCCGAACTTATACCCCCATCAATAAATTGTATGCCACTGACTTTCTCAGATGAAGTCAATTATCTAGGTCTTATAATAGCTAAAAAGCTGGAAATCCAATATACAAGAAAGAGTAAGAAAAGCAACAGTTGCGTCGTTGTCTTGCAAAACAGCAATTGGATACAAATGGGGCTTATCCCCACACATCACATTACCTACTGGTTATACACAGTGGACAGAAGTATGGTGGACTGCAGTTGACAATGTCGCATATTGTGACAAATTATCAGCCAGTTTATGTATCAGTGGAGCAATCTACTCTACACCCTTCGGCTGCCATAAGCATACTACTTAACCTTACACCCCTTGATATTTTGATCAAATAAGTGCCCACGAGGGCAGCTATACTAGCAATTAGATAATCCAAGTTACCATTCCACCAAGATTCGCTTGGGAGGATGAGAAGTTCTTCAAAGATCAATCAGCTCAAGGGTGCAAATACACCAAATCTTGTGGTCATTGTACCGATGGCACAATGTTTTTTTTAGTAAACCTATCTAGGTTCTAATATTTATCAACATTGGGTTTTTTTTTCAATTAAATTACAAAATTACACTAGAAAGTTTTCATTTCTGACCTAAAACAAGCCCCTAACAACAGGCATGAGATCCAACTCAAGTCCTTACGTTCATGTTCTCAAACCAGATCTTTTGATCAAACTTCGTATTACGACGATAGCGATGACAAAAAAAGTGGGTTTCTTAGTTTTTTGGCAGCGTTGCGTTGCCGGAAAAAAATGTTGTACGTGCCAATGCTGACAATATAAAGTGCAATTTTAGGCCACTAAAGGGAATAATAAGAACAAATAAGCACACAATTAATGAATAATAAACTATTAGATAAGATAAAAGAATTTCATTAAGGGGCCAGTTATAGCCGAATAGGGAAAAAGTTCTATTAAATAATTTATAATGTTTTCACGCGTTTTAAAATACAAATGCTAGACTTATGGATGACAAATTACTGAAAGAATTTTTTTTTTTGCAAAAAATATTTGCAATAGAACAATTCTTTTTTTTTTTTGTTAAAAATGTATTTAATTATTTTCCTGATGAAAATTCAGCTGATTGCCATTTGACAAAAAGCGAAAGAAATCATTCCAATGATTTGGCTTCCAATTTCTCCATTCCACTGACAGAATTGTGGATGAAAAACTTTTTCGTGTGTGTTGCAATAAGGAAAACTTGATGGCAGACTGGTAGTGAGGCTTGCCAACTGACATAATTTTCCTGTTTGCTATAACCTATCACCAGGAAAAAATATTCCCTTCCATACCGTTTCAACTTTTCCTGATGCTTTTTCCTGATCGCTATAACTGGCTGTTATGGAAACATAACACAAAATAAATAAAAGCATCAATTTAAAATATAAGTCTTTAGGTTGTATGAAGTGCTGGCAAGTTTCAGACTTTTTATTTCATTAAACGACAAAAGTGATTTTATTACTGGATAAGAAAGTCGAATGGATATATTAGACAAGATTTGCTCATCGATTTCTAGAGTGCCATTTAACGCCACAGTGGCATTTAAATTAAAAAGTGACAAAAGTGCACGATCGTGCCACTTCGGCCAATTTGGTTCTGTCTGTCTGTCTAGCAGAGTTAGAACCATTTTTTGCGATGTCAGTCATTTTTTTAAGGAGGAATTTCTAAAAAGTTTAAGGAGTATTGTACACCAATATTTTTTTTTTTTTTTTTTTGAAATTACATAATTTGAAAACCAAATACATATTTCAAAGCTTTGTACTTAGTAGTTTTGACATTTTCTTAAACACTTTAAGAAAGCCATTTTCCTAAAATGAAAAACAACGGCATCTACCATACAAATGTTGGGAAACTAGAAACAATTTTATCTCAAAAACGGTTCCAAGAATTTTAATTAAAATATGTGTGTGCTTAAATTAGTACAACACTTTAAACAACTTTTCATATTTTCGACTTTCTCATATTTTCGACTTTCTCATAATTTTTTCTAAAAATTCACAAAAAAATTAACAAAAAAAATGTTTTTAATTTTTCATTGTTTTAAATATTAGATTTTTTTTTAAAAACAGCTTATTGAATATTTTTGAAATCATAGTTTTATACGCACATTAGTCAATATTTTTAATTGCTCATCCAATTTTTTCCTAAAAATGTGTTAAGAATTTTATACAAAATAATTAATTTTTAAAATGTATAATTGTTCTATTATTCCTTATTGGGCCCTCTCGGGAATATCCCAGGAAATTTCGTTTCAAATGGAATATTTTATTCCCTGGAAATTTTTCCTGTGATCGTGAATCGCCCACGGAATAAATTTCCTTCGACCAAAAGTTGTATGAAATGACAGCAAAATTCCCTGGGAAATCTTATTCCAAATACCAATAAATTCCTAGGGAATATTTTGAGCATCATTCACGTTCCCAAGTTTCGAATTAGAGAAAAATTTCCAAGGAAATTTTTATTCACGATAACCCCCATTCTTTATTTTGTATCATTAAATTATTAGTTACAATATTTTTCTCTGAATTTAAGGCTAGCTAGAGATATAGGAGTAATGTTTTACCTTACAACTATGATATATCATTAATAATGGGTTATCCATTTTGCGGTTTCAAAAGTAAACGTAAATAAAACACATATAAAATATTTTGTTGCATGATATTTCTTTTTTATTATAAAGTTTGAACGTTGACATTACGTGTGAAACACTACATCATTTAAATGACCACCACGCGAATTGTTGCAAGCATCGATTCTTTTGAGGTAATTTTCGACCACTTTTTGACACATATTGCGCGGTATCTCAGACATAACTTGACGAATGTTGGTTTTCAAGTGCTCAAGAGTTAAAGGTTTTTCTGCATGAACACGGTCTTTCGCGTAGCCCCACAAAAAAAACTCCAGCGGTATCAAATCGCATGATCTTGGTGGCCAGTTGATATCGCCACGGCGAGAAATTACGCGACCAGGAAATGTCTCTCGCAATAAAGCCATATTCGCTCGAGTTGTGTGGCATGTGGCACCGTCTTGTTGAAACCACATATTCTCCAAGTCGTATTCTTCAATAGCAAGCAAGAAAAAGTCGGCTATCATATGACCATAACGCTCCGAATTGACGGTGACAGTCGTTCCATCGTAGTTTTTGAAGAAGTAAAGTCCAATCACACCTCCGGACCAAAGACCGCCCCAAAGAGTCACTTTTTGTGGATGTAATGGCCTCTCTTCAATTACTTGAGGATTCTCGGGAACCCCTATACGACAATTTTGTTTATGAACATACCCACCGAGTGCGAAATGTGCTTCGTCGCTGATGAAAATTTTGTTCGAAAAATCGCCGACCACCGCCTGTTGTTCAAGCACACATTGGACGTATCTACGACGTTGTGAATGGTCAGCTGTCTTCAGTTGTTGTGTGAGCTGGACATTATATGGATGTAGGTGTAGATCCAATGCAAAATACGAGATAATGTGCCGTAAGACAGTCCTAGTTCCTGAAAACGACGAGGAATCGACTCATTCGGGTCTTCGGCAACACTTTCACTTACAGCAGTGATACTTTCAGTGGTACGAGCGAAACGATGATGCACAGGCCTTACAATATCTGTAACCAATCCAGTCTCTTCAAATTTCTTCACAATTTTGCCAATTGCTTGCGTAGTTGGACGATTATGTAAACCATACTCTCCTCTTAAAGCACGATATGGGGCTATGGCAGAATCACCATTTTTGTAGTAGGTTTTAGCAATCCATTTTCGTAAATGTCAGACTTTCAACTGAAAAATTGGTTTAACAACTTAGTTTGACAGAAGCCGAATTCCAGCCCTATACTTTTGAAACCACAAAATGGATAAATAATGAAATAACGATTTTATTGTTAATTTCTCTTTTTCGAGGGAAAGCTACAGTAAACAAAAACCCTTATTTAAAACTTATATCTAATATTGCAGCAATCCCCATAATATATATAATTATTTGATTTATTTTTATATAACAAACTAAGATTCATTTTTTAACTAAAATTTAACTTGATAATAATAAGTATTTAAATAATTCATTAGCAGAAAAACAACATTTTTCATAAAACTTTTGCGTAGACTTTTATAAATTTAAATTTAAATATTGTAGAAATTAGCAGAATTGATAAACAAATCCAATTACATTTAAATAGATCTTTGTTTCAATATTTTTTACAGCACAATTCCAATTATTTTTTTTTATTTTATTTATTAATTTCGAAAGGCTATACACATTAAGATATATATCTTATAAACTAGTGTTTACCTATAAGATTTAACAATGAGAGCAATGCATAAGAAAAAATATTTAAATAAATAACATTTGTTGGCTAAAATTATGTAAGAAAAAATTAATCGAATTGCTAATTGATAAAAGAGAAAAGTAAATTGAAGAAGGTATTAGAATAAATAGAAAAAGAGAGGAAGAAAGGAAACAAAAAGAAAAGATAAAATAAAGGAAAAGCTAAAAAGAAATTTTTAAGATACTGACAAAAATTGTCTCAGTTGGCTCTTAAAACTCGTATTGTTGTTGATTCTTTTAATACGGCGAGGCAAAAAATTCCACAGACGTGAAACATTAATGAAAAATTGGTGCTCAAATGTTAGGGAGGTGTAGCCGGAGTTGAATAAAATGGTTAGATCTGTCTGAAGAGGCTCTCGTTATTCTCTCAAAAAGATATGTTGGTTGGGTTGTGAGGAGGATATCCGAGAGCAAGGATAAGGTGCGAAACTGAAAGTAGATCTCGAGTGGCATGTTAAGTAAACTATTCGAAAAGTTTGATACCCTGTCGTACCTACGTAGTCCAAAGATGTATCTAATGATGTTGTTGAAGACGACATCGAGCTTTCTTTTGCAGGCGCAATTACAACTAGAGAAAATTTCGCAGCCATAGACTAAAGTGGGAAGAATTAAACTTTTCGCAAGCATTGTGCGTGTCTTATTCGGCGTATATGACTGGGAAACCCAGAGCATGCGTATGCCTTACCGACTGCGCTGTTAATGTGCTTATCCCATGTTAGATTGCGCGTAAAGCTTATACCAAGATTTCGAGCAGAATTCACATATTTAATAGTTGTGTTATTTAAAGTTAAATGAGGGAATTACGATAAATCCAGAATGTTTTTAGATATAACCAAGCACTTGGATTTTGATGGGTTTAATGCCAATCCATTAGTGTTGGCTCAAAGTCATAGTTTTTCCAGATCCTCATTCACACGGCAAACAGCATCTTTAATGAGACCAAGACCGCAGCTGAGGTACATTTGCACATCGTAAGCAAACATATGTAACGAGCAGTTTACTATGACGGAGGGAGCGTCATTTACATAAAGTGAGAACAGTAATGGGCCGAGAATGGATCCTTGTGGAACTCCACTTGTGATAGGGAGAGAAAATTTGACAAATTATTACCTATTACAACAGCTTGCATTCTATTGGACAAATAGGAATATATAAGTTTAACAGCATCAGGCGAGAAGTTACAGTAATACAATAATTTTGGCCTTTGGGTTTTGCGACTAAATACCACATTGTTGGACTTAACCCGAGAATATTCGTTATTACGTCAAATTAAATACCTATAAATATATATATAAAAACCAAATTATACGCATATGTAACGACTCAGACAATCGATGTTTTAAGATGTAAAATCTGTTATATTCAACCTTAATTCTATCTGTTCATACACAATAGTCCATTATTTTTGTTCAATTTGTCAAATTGTGTAAGTGATTCTAATCAATTTAGGAATTTTGAAACTGTTAATTAAATGTCAAAGTTCTATCTAACCAATTTGATCATTAATCTTCTTTTATTCATTAATGAAATTCATATTCTTGGTTTGAAATCTATCTACATCAAAATTTTACATAACTTTACTTTGTTACCCTCATTTCTTGCATACCTCTGTCAATTCCAACCCTAAAGAATGTATCTTGTGTTTATTATTCGCATATGGTTTTATATGAAATAGGTAACACATATTTCTTATTTCAAATAATATATGAAGAAAGAAAAGACATAATTCAATTTAATATCTGTTTTTTGTTTCATCTACCAGAAGCCAGACAAACCTTTTATAAGATTTGACCCTTGTCTTGTCATTACCAAGAAAAAAAAATACTCCAAAACTTTGTGTAAATACCTAATTTTCTCCATATCTAAGATTTTCATTTCTCATATCGATCCAGAAGCAATTTATGTGAACATCATGATAAGAATTTTCAGCCTTTTACTGTTTTTTTTTTTTTTTTGGATTTTAGTAAGCAAAAAACCACAGGTATTTACATATAGGTATTGCATAGTTAGCAAATAGTAATTTTATCTTTATTCGCATAATCACTCCATAAAACGGTTACAAGGCGGGAGCTGCGGCGCGGCGGCCAGCAGCGGCAGTTTCAAACATGTATAGAAGTATTTAGCAGTTATTTACGAAAAATTGCGCTGTATAGTTTGTTAGCACCTTTGGTCGACTTTCCCAGAGGGTAAATTAGCCTTCTTTATCTATAAACACTGTAGATACTGTATCTATTGGTATGCCTACTTGCCTACTTGTTTGCATCAACTATTCAACAAGAAAAAAAAAATCTTGACAGTCAACGTCATCACAGGTTTATTCAATGTACATAGATAGTTACCCCTAATTCGTCTTTATCCACACCTAAATAGCTTTTATCTTATCAGGTTGCTATAGTGACACTGACAACTCAAATTCTGTATCTTAGTTTGATTTGGTTTTGGCTTACTGAATGCCATAGTAGTCCCACCTTTTGCATCAAAACTAACGAACAGGCCAAGTAGCTCGGGCGTCGTTTTTTAACTTTTCGTTTTTTTTTTCTTTTGTTTTTTATCGAAAATGAAATAAACAGAAACTTCAGCAATAAAATAATAAATACAAACAATTCTGATTAACTTTTCATATAAATACATATATGCATGTATGTATGTATGTACCTACAGAAGAAGAAAAAAAAATATCGAATTGATAAACAAGTTATGGGACGACCAGAAGCTGAAAATCGTCATCAATGAATCGAAATCCGATTAAACAGTGAAAATAATAATATTCATACAAATATACATAAAAAACAACTGAAATTAAAACACATATGAATATGTGTGAATAATATGAATACAAAAAGATATTTAAAATGTGAAATACAAACAAATACAAAAAAAAATAAAGTGATGTGAGGTGTGGCGCACTGAATTTTGAATACAAGTGAATTTACAATAATTAGAAAATAACCATTGCATGTTAATGTTAAATAAAATAAGAAACATTAATATGATAATCGTAACTGGTGACCTGCAGACTGGCAGCAGTGAAACGCTCGTCTCCGCTGCATCTACAAGCGAATTGCTTTCTCCTGGACAGGACTCACCTGGTAATTTTTTTTTTTACTATTTTATCTTTAATAATATAATTTGTAATAATAGTGTTTGGTCTTGGGTACGACATCGTGGTTTTTCTAATCCAATTTGGAATAATCCTTTTTCATAATTGTATCAAGTTAAGTGCTGGGGCCCCTGTTTTAGGTTTTGATTGGAAAAGTGGAATTCGAAAATAAACTAGGTGAACGAACTAATAGCGAGTTTCATTTAAATTTCAAAGAACTCCTCTCAAAATGGAGATTTGATCTTTTAAATGAACATCTGTGTCCAAATTTAATTGTAGTATTGGCCGCGTTCGGTGCCATACGTAAAGCAATCCGGATTGATTTGTGTTGTTGTAACGCCTAAGGAAAAACCAGCTGATGAACTAAACATATGTTGTCAAACACAAATCTCAAGCTGCTCAAAAATTATTAATAATTTCAGGAACAGCTGCTTCAAAACTTCAGATTTGTATGCAATACAACTAACTTAACAGAGAAAGCTACCTGGATCGTTCGAAAACAAACGCGCTACTAAGGTATCTTGGCTAGCCTATCGGCATTGCACCGAACGCGGCCAATGCTGAATGACTGACACACACATTTCTGAAAAAAAAACATCTTCATCATAAGATGATGAGGAAGATAAAGACAAAGCAATAAAAAACTCCACTAAATTTATAAAATTTAAATTATTAATTTCTTCGTCTATTATTTGATTATTTTTTAGTTTAATTTTTTAGCAGGAATTAGCACAATTTCACAATAAATTAATAACAAAATAGTTTCCATTTGATGTTAGACAGAAAAAACGTTTTTTTTTGTTTGTAAATTCATTTTTATTTAATCTTAACTTATAACTATCTTAAAGCTAGACAAAAATGTTTAAAACTAGCCTAATTATCAAAACCTTACAACTAATTTACTGGCTCTTTACGGGCGCTCTAAACTAAACCATATCTCTTAATACTTTCTTTCGACCTTAAATCTATTTAAATTAATTCTAATTATTTTATTTTATTTTTGTTTTACCAAGAAAACTTTTTTTAAAAAACTCGGTCTCGTATCATTTTTCATTTTTTACTTATAAACTACCTAAATCTAGACTAAAAATAATTAAAACTAGATACAATTAACTTATATACTAACTAAAACTAACTCAAACTACTTAAGATACCTAAAAATACCCAAAACCACTTAAAACTACTTAAAAACTAGAACAGCCACAGCAGCATTTTTTTTTTCGTTTTTTAAATTTTTTTTTTGTTTATATTTTGCATACGCATGCAGACACACAACAACATGCAACCCACCCATACATGTAAATACGCACATACATATACGTACACACATACATGTACAGACACGCAGATACATGCACATATGCCCCCGCATACATACATATTTTTAATTTTTTTTGTTTTTTTTTGGTGCCACCCCGACTGTTCCCTATACCTAATTCCCCTAAATCTATGTAAGTCGGCCAAGACATACCATCTTCATCGACTTTAAATATTATGATGCTATTCAGAGAGCCATCAGAACTGGTTATCCTGTTTCGCCCTATCCCTCCGGTCCCGATCGGACACAGTCCTACTGAACCGAAGGCGCTCTTCTCCACCTTGAGCGATGACGTCTCGACCATACAGGAGTCGCCTATCCACAGTTTTCCTGCTGATGTGGTAGATGAGCGGAACCGCCCCTCCATCCTGTATCAGCCCTCGACTGTCTAAATAGAGGAATGCCTCGGGAGGGATGTGACCACTTAACCGCGCACTCTCAAGATATTCGTTATTGGGGTAATAAGCCCCAAAAATTAAGCTGTTAGTTGAGGACATCGCTCTTGCAACGTGACCCCGAATCAGCTTAAACAAAAAATTATCTATTCTGTTTATGTTGGCTCCGTTGTATAGTACCTGGTTGGAATAATATCTTGTGTACTCCGACTCTGGTGTTCTGTGTAATCCAAGGCAACGTCTAAGACATTGCCTCTCAAACACCCGAATCTTTTCCATTTGAGATGGGGCAACGTTGAACCACACCGGGCATCCGTAGGCAATCATCGGCCTGATGAGGGCCATGTAGCAAATCACCTTCACCCTGCTGTCAAGACGGCTGCTATAAAACAGTCGTTTTGTCAAGGCAAAGGCTCCCCTAGCCCTGGCCAAGGCAGCACCTATATGTCTGTCGAAATACAGGTACTGATCCAACCAGATGCCAAAGTACTTTACTACACTTTTACTCGCCAGTGGATGTCCATATGGCCCTACGATCACCAGCTTGCGCCAGTTCTTTCTCGTATCCCTAGAGGCGCTAGACAACGGAGTCCTAAACAAAATAGTTTCTGATTTTCAACTTCCAGTCATAACAATATCGCTGAATCTTGTCGAAGTCACTCTGCAAGAGACTTTTGATGACCTCAACTGTATTAGCTGTTCTGTACACAATTTGATCGTCGGCGTACGCAATTGCCTGAGTTAGACTACCTATCAGATCCCTGCTGAAGACCATTATTAATATTAAAAATTGCGGTAGAAGTTACATTGCCAATCTTGACAACAAACTTTCTACCATATAGCATGTCATAAAGCATATACAATAGAGGTTTACTTATACCTAGTCTGGTTAGCTTTAGATAGAGACCTTCTAACCATACGGTGTCGAAGGCCTTCTCCAAATCAACCAGACAGGCACCCGTACACTGCTTTTTAGTTTTGTTCCATTGGATATCAGAAACTAGTTTAGACGCGGCATGAATTGTATCATGTCCCGCCTTAAAACCGAACTTATTATCCAGGATGATATTTTTGTCCTCCGCCCATTTGAACAGGGCCCTATTAATAACCTTTTCAAATACTTTGCTGATACTTGGAAGAAGACTTATCGACCGGAGTCCAAAAAGTGACAAAAAAGTTAGAACAAAATAGAACAGAACAGGACAGAACAGAACAGATTTGTGAAAAAATTCAGAACAAGATAGAACAACTTAGAACAGTTAATCATCCGACTGAGATTATAAACAAACATTTTGTTGATTACCTACAATTCAAGTTCGTTTATTTTTGCAAAAACATTCTTAAAAGTAAACTGAAATGGAGTTGAATTTATTTAAAAAAATATTTTTCTTGAAATTGAGATGATTTATCAGCTTTAAGACCGAAATGTTTTTTTTTTAACAACAACAATTGGTTTGGACAGTTCTCACAAATCTTTTCTAACCTGTTCTACCTAAAAAGCAAATGCAGAAAATCATGTTCTGAAGTGTGCTAAACAGACTCATTTGTCACCAAACCAGAACAGTTTAGAACAGAAAATTTCTCATTGAAAAGCAAAAACATGTACTTTTCTGTTCTAAAGTGTTCTAATCTGTTCTGAAAAGCCTCTTTGAACACAGATAATAACAATAACAATATTTTCACAAACGATTATGAATTATGATACTTTAGACCGATCACCCCTAACGATACTTGGCCGTACGTCTCACGTCTTCAAAATTCCATATCGATCAAATATAGCCACTGCGCTTGGAATTGTGAAAACTGTTAGAACATTTTATTCTTCATGCCACAGATGAGAAATACCAAGATGGGAATTCACTCCTCAATGAAAAATTCATTGCTGAAATCCTATTTGACAGCGGTAATATAGGAGAGATTATCGTTGATTTCACTCATGAAACTTAATGCTGTCGGTCACCAGTTTGTCATTTAAGTAGCATATTGTGCTTAGCCCAAGT
The DNA here is from genome assembly GCA_910595825.1 of Philhelius pedissequus. Lineage (NCBI taxonomy): Eukaryota > Metazoa > Arthropoda > Insecta > Diptera > Syrphidae > Philhelius > Philhelius pedissequus. The sequence continues at coordinate 73,517,710 of OU343160.1, read as the reverse complement.
AAAACAGGTAACAAATAGACAACAAAAACTTTAATGAATAAACAATCCTTTACAGATTTTTTGAAAACTCTTTACAAATTCAAAACTTAGTTCAAGAGCTCAACTTTAATGAATTAAGCTTAAACAATGCAAAAAAAAACAAATTCCGTGGAAGCTGTCAGTTTTTGTGGACTTCCCACTTAATCATCAATTTGTGGACAGCATCGAAAATTTTCTGAACAAAATCGATTTTATTCCGTCAAAACAAACAATGTATTCTTACTAAGATTTTATCTACTTTACGAACACTAGCAAGGTTTCACATTTCTCTAACTCAAATCCTAATTTTCCATTTTATCTTTATGAAATTCGAATTTTAAATTTTTCAAAATGTCTAAAACCGGCCTTTCCATAGGACCGCTTTTTTTGCTTTCGAAACGGCTTACCCGGTTCTTTCTAAGTTTCACATACACAGAAATCTTTTGCATACGATGTGATCGAACATAAGAGCAAGTTCGTGCGACCCAGTCGTGCTTTTTATTTTTTATATTTTACGGTAGTGATATAATAAACTATAAGTAATAAGCTGCATTTTATTATCACATGATCTAACTCGGATTAATTTTTAACTACTAATACGTAAATAAAAAACAACACCAAATTTTGATAAGTCTTGCTGACAAAGTATAAACCAAGCACACAAGAGAACAAGAACATCGAAAATTCAGCGGTAAGTAAGTTTACACTTCGATTGTACAACACTCCATATGACTTAAACCGTGTTCAAATATTGAACCAAGGCTGAATCGCGATTGTACGATTGTTGTAGTTAATCAAAGATCAATCAATGTCAATGGCAATAAAATTAGAAAATTTTAGATCCAAATCAGCAAAATTACCTGTTTTATGATAATGTCGTTTTCATTTCAACCAAAAAATCTATCCCTCAAGGATTTCTTGCCCGAACCAGTTTTCAAGTTCTTTTCGACAAAATAATCGATATTTAAAAATCCCAGATCCAGATTTTATGAGGGATTAACGGATCCATAAACCACGCGCTTGCAAACACACACCAAAGATAAGTTAAATTTGCTGAAACGTCAAACATTTTGTTTAGTCTATATAATACATACACACACATATCATTAAAAAGAAATGTCTGAGTTGTTTTTGTAAAGAAAAATCCGCATCAAAATCCCATTGGCAAATAGAAAACGATTTAATTAAAATAAATTAGCAATAAAAAAGTATGTCCTACACCTAAAAAAGTTTTGAACACATCCCTAAAAAAGTAGGTTTGTTCGTTGAGCCCCGAAATCGCCCTCGTTTTATTTTGAAAAACCTGAAGTCAACCTGCTAAACAAATTCTGTGTTTTTTGAAAGCTGTGGTCGCCCTGAACTAGCCCTGAAGTAGATCTAGGTTTTTAATTGGGACAAGTTGAGGTAAATGAATAAACGTCAAAGTCACATGCGATCTGAAGTAGGTATGAGCGATATTGAGAAAAATATGGAATACTCATCGTAGATGGTATTATTATTATTATTATTATTATTATATTCAGCTTAAGAGACCCTAATTACAAATTTGTATAACGGGGCATATTCATAGCCGTTGATAAACCCAGGTTTTACTAAGCACATTCAACATCGATATTTAATCATCGATTTTATTGTTTCAATATCGATGTTTCATTAACATAAATGAACATCGCTCATCCCTAATCTGAAGTATTTGTTTTGTTGTGAATTCTCGTTTTGTATGCAATTTGTTATTTTTAAAATGGAAATAAAATAAAACTCAAATTAATTTTCAGACATAGACATCCAAAATAGAAACTTTTAAAGTTGTGGATTCGGCATAGGGCCACAGGCAATGGATTAAGAACTTAAATTTAACATATTTTAAGTTTTAATTATTAAATGAAACAACTTGCTTTTCCGCAACATAAAATGAATAGCCCTCAGGTGTTTTTTGAGAACCGAAAAACCCAGTTTTTCTCGACAACTTTTGGCGCTGGGTTGACCGTGGGTAAGGTACAACGAACGAAACTAGTAGGTATTTTATTTGATTACAAATACAGCATAATATAAACAAATTGGTTTTGGAAGGTGAAACGTACGAAAGATTCCCCTCTTGGTGTTACTCATCCGTGCTCCAAGCTAGCTGTTAAAAAAGGAACGCAGTTCTTTATTTAAATGTCAGTGTCTTCCTAAACTAGGTTAAATAGGAAAAAAAAGCCTAATATGACTTCATATTGTTTTGCTTATTCTAAAATGTTGCATTCAGCAAAATATAAGTCTGCTGAAAATTCGCACTCTAAAACTAATCTTTAAAAAAAAAATACAGCCCGATTTCAAGACCATCAGTCAATAAATAGATATCATAATATGAATTTCTAAAACATCCTACACTCATAATCTAATGTCAATCATCAGACTTCGATAACACACTCATCAAAGTTCGAAAAGCAATCGAGACGGAAATTTAGCCTCTCCTAAAACGACACCATGAAACTTGCTTCATTCATTTTTCGCTTTCCCGTTTTTCCTTCAGAGAAAATTGCATTCTATATTTAGGCGTTATAAGAGTTTGTTTCATCTGACACTGACTGCTGCCGTTACTGTGGATGAAAGTGAATCAAAGTACCCGACTCGTCTACTGATGGATCTGATCCGACACAATGTCATTTGGTTTTGCGTTCGCACTATGCACACATTTTTAATTCAATTACTTTGATAATGTAATTGAAAGTAGAATTTTTATCTTTACATTTATTTTTATTTCTATTTATTTTTCATATACAGTCGCAGTGAAAACTCGTTTACTCATAAATCATATTACTAGGTACATATCTATAAATATACCCTCGCGTACACATCTTACTTTCGCGTAAATGTAAACTTACTTCTTACTTATTGCTTAATGAAATTTTGTAACCAAATGTTATTTTGCATTTTGCAGGTACTGGCACATCGAGCTCGTCGGGGAGACTTGGGCATAGGAAGTCATCTCTGGCGCTGACACCAGAAGATGAATCGATGGATACGAATAACCAGGTAAGACTTGTCACTCTTTCATGTAGACTGCAGGGCATACGAATTTTTTGAATGTATTGCTTTTGAACAACAATACAATAGAAGAAATATATAGGGTATCTCAATGGGATGTATAGTTTTTTGTAGTTTAATTACGAGTATGAAATAGTAAAATATTACCAAATATATTCTTGGGGAGCAACATATGTTCATCAGAGAAAAATCCTCTATACATTTCATATTGATGTATGAATTGATTCGTCAAGAATACCGTTCTGCCCACAAGTATTATCTAAATCCCCGTTTAGGGCTGGCAACGAGACGAGACCAGGCGAGACTTTTGTTAATCTTGTCTCGGTCTCGTCAAAATCGAAAAATTTCAGTCTCGTCTTGGTTTCGGTCCAGGTCTCGCCTAACCAAGTCTCGTCTCGGCCTTGGTCTCGCCTTTTTCTCGAGAAAATTTTAATGTGCGATGTCGTCTCGGTCTTGGTATCATCCTTCGTCTTGGTTTCTTTCGTGTTTTTGGTAGTAAAAAGATGTAAGAAAAACATAAGACGCATTGTTCGGATTGCAAATATATAGTATGGTTGTGGTATCTCAGCAGTTCGTCGGTAAGAAAAATGCGGGAAAATGTATGAAACAAACTCGTGAGTCTGTCTTGTCTTTTGACTTAAGTGGAAATAACATTCTGGAAGAATTGTGTAAGTAAATATATTTCATAGCAAAAACAAATAAAATATTAAAAAAAAAGAGTACCTACATACAACGCTCGATTTAAAAAATAAAATTTACCGGTTTTGTCAAGCCACGACCTGTCAAAAACCATTTAAGGATGTCTCCGATTTAAATGAATTAAAAAAACCTCTACAAAATTCAAATTTTACCTAAAAAAAATCGAAATGTTTCGATTTAATTTATTGCTCCCTAAAAATGTGATTTTAAACCTTTTGGGTGACATTTGGAAAAAAAATATTATCCAAATATCGAGATATAGTAAGTTGCCTACCTGCCAAGTCATGAACTGTCAACATGCATTGAAGCATCGCTCCCATTTAGATGGATTAAAAATCCTCTACAAAAGTCAAATTATACCTCAAAAAATTCGAAATTGATTTTAAGCCTCTTGTATGACATTTGGAAAAACATATTATCAAAACGTCAAAATATGGTATGTTGCCTACCTGCCAAGCCATAAGCTGACAAAATCCATTGAAGGTTGGCTCCGCTTTAAATAGACTAAAAAACCTCTGCAACATTAAAATTTTACCTCTGAAAATTCGAAGTTTTTCCGATTTTATTTTTGGCTTCGGAAAAAGGTGATTTAAGGCCTTTTGGGTGATGTTTGAAAAAAAATATTTTAAAAATGTCAAAATATACAGTCCTATTCTGTTAAACGTTCACGTAAATATTTGTATTCTGCTATCCGGCGGAAAAAACGAATTGTTTCAAAAAGTATATAAATTTCGATCAAAAATAAATTTTAACAATTAGATTCTCTTAAGAATTAAACAAAAAAATATTAGTAAAGCTTTGGACTCAAAAGATAGAAGACATCTGAAAATATCTAAATAGTGAAAAATTGAGTGAAATATTCACGTGAATCGAAAGATAGCAGAATAGGGCTGATAGTTTATTGCCTAACTGCCAAGCCATAAACTGTCAAATTCATTGAAGGATTGCTCCGATTAAAATGGATTAAAAAAACTGTACAAAATTCAAATTTTATCTTGGAAATACGGCTCTTCAAAGGTGTCTGATAACCTTACTTCACAGCCTATTTTTTACGTTATCACACACATTTGAAAACTAAATTCGCACAAAATGTAAGCCATTCGGACCGCTTTCATACGCAACTAATAAAATTCAACTTAAAATCATAGTTTTCGATTTACACAAGTAAAACTTACTCGTTTCAAGTGAAGTCTATCGCCTTAGCTTCATGACCCTACGTACTGCAGAACAAAACTTCTAGTTTATGATTTGTTTAGCATAAGCAACGTACAAGGATATATCATTATTAGATTCATTCATAATTGACAAGCACAATAAAGTTGGAAAAGACGTGCAGATGCCAAGTTTCACCGAATTCTTGAGATCCATATTACGTTGATTTTCACCAAGTTTCCCAAACTTGGGTTTTTTTTTCTATGTGTTTTGACAGCTAAATGTGAAAATTTGTACCAATTCGTACGATTTTTCACGTTACCAAACACTAAAATCGGAGCAGTCCTTCAATGGATTTGGACAGCTTATGGCTTGATAGGTAGGCAACATACTATATTTTGCCATTTATATAATATTTTTTCCAAATGTCAGCCAAAAAGCCTTAAATCAACTATTTCCAAAGCAAGACTAGTCTCGGTCTCGTTGCCAGCCCTACCCCGTTGCACTCCGAAAAACTCACTGTATGTCGTGACTTATTGCATGCCAGCATAATAGGGCACTGTTTATTCCGAAATGAGGAGAGCTATGGCGGTGATAGTAAGGGCAATAGTTATTATGACTATTGAGAATATCGATATAACCAATATGTGGTTCCAATAAGGCTGCGTGCGATACGGTACCCCTACACAGCTATCACAAGCAATGAAAGAGTTTTGTGCAAAGAATAATTAAGAAAATATCAAAATTATGACCAATAATTTACTTAAAAGTATATATATATAAAATTGAAAGTAGACAAACTAATATTAATTAATATTTGAAAACCATTCTTTGTTTAATTTTTTCTCCATTTTAAATTTTAAATTCGAACTTTCATTTTGTATCAATAGAGAGGAAATAATAAGTGAATGGGTTTGTTCATAGACTATGGCCAAATTCCCTTTTTACACAGGGAAATTTTTGAATTGCTTTAAAAATCGTCCGTTCACACCAGAAAACAAAATTGCTGGAGATTTGTTTGTTTCCTTTTAATGTTTCTTGGTTTGTACGTACACTACACGTACTTTAAATTGTTCACTCCACTTGCATTTCCCCTTTATATTTCATCCTTTTACTTACTTTCTGAGTAGATAGATATATAGAGTTTTATTCTTCAAGTCAATTTACAAATTTATTTTCCATTCAATTCAATAATCACTCATCAGACTTCACTAAACATAAAAAGACCAAGGAACAAATAGATAACATTTTGCTATTTCTATGTCCAGAAAATAAAACAATGGGATCACAGAAATGTATGCCCAGTCCATGTAGTGAAGCGAAGTCCGTCCATGGCCAACGTCCATTAAACAGTGAACAAAAAGCAAATTTTGTGAAGTTCCGTTGCCGCTTAGTGCGTTATTTTATAGCTCATAGAATTTCAAACGAATAAATATTTTGCATCGCAGTGTCGAGCAGTTCCACCCAGTGCGGTTCTACCTTAACCCATCCAAATTTTTCAAATTGCTATTTTGTAGATCTAAATAAAAAAATGATTTTTTTTCACCAAATTCCGGTTATTTATAACCACCGATAAAAGTTGAACTCAAATCGAAAATTGGTCTTAGTTAGTCAAAAATAAAAGTAAAACGGAATTCATTCAACAGCGATTGATTTTTTTCACATAAGCTGTTCTGGACTCTGAATAGTTAAGTGAAAGTTTTTTCACTCTTTTCTCAATTATTTTCTGGAGCACTTCACGGCTAAAATTCCACCTATATCTGCAAAGTTTTATAACACCGATACCACTAACGTCAATTGATCAGTTCTACTAAATTTCGATTATCGTTTAAAAAAAAAATCAATCTCTATTGAGCAAATTCCGTTTTACAGTTACTTTGACTAAATAAGACCAATTTTCGTTTTGTGTTCTTTTTTTTATTGGTAATAAATTTTGTCTTAAAATGAGACAAATCCACTGTGGCAAACTAGTGCCGTGCAATTCATGTTGCATTTAAAAGACCTTTGGGCTTACAGGCATATAGTTAAATTAAAAAAAAAAAAATATGTAAGTAATCGGAGTTTGGTAGAAAAAAAACTACGTGTAATTTGAGTTCAAATCAAAAAAACATTAAAAAGAAGCAAAAAATTGTCTAGCAATTTTTGACCTCGTGTGAAAGGTACAGCTGATTTTTTAAAGCAATTACGCTGAGGACTTTGACTATAGTCTACGAACTAACCCACCCACTGATCACTTTCCTTCTATTGATGCAAAATGAATGTTCGATCTTCGATTTTAAAATTGCAAATGAAGAAAAAATGCAAAAAAGAAATGGTTTTGAAACATAAATTAATGTTAGTACGTTATTTTACTTTCTAATTATTGGTCATAATTTTGATATTTTCTTAATTTTACTTTACATAAAACTCTTTCATTACTTGTGATACTTCTGACAGCTGTACAGATGTAACGAAATGGTAGGTAGGTAGGTAAAATAGCGGCCAGAGCGAACTCGAATCTTAGACCCAAGTAGCTCTGGAAAGCGCCATTTTGATACCAAAGGATACTAGAACAGACCTGAATAAAAAAAAATTTTGCGGAAAAGCTTAGTAAGCTGCTGATTCGAAACGAAAAATCCCACAGAATAAATTCATACACGAAAATTTTCGTTCTGCTTTTTGTTCTTCAGTACGCTGTTCCATGACGAAATTTAAAAGTCTCCACATTTAAGTTTTTAGTCGTGTTTTTTGTTGTTTCTTTCATCGCAGCTTGTTTATTTTTATTTTTTTACTTGCGATACATATAGGTACTCGTACTATAGGGTAAGTCTTGAATTTGAAAAAAAATCGAACTCGAGATTTTAATCACAGTTGACATTACGATGATAGAGAACACCAAAAAAGTGGGCCCCGCAATTCCGTCTGTCTGTCTGTACAACTCTCTACAGCCTAAACGGCTGAAGCGATTTTCTTCAAACTTGGTATTTAAGCGTGTTGTGTATCTACGGTCTAGCGGAGCTAGCTACTTTAAGGTTTTCTGAAAAGAAACCTGCACCAACCCCTGTCCATTTTTGAACCGTCGGTGTAGATGGTTATTAACGAATCATCATGGAGTTCGTTGTTTAGCCATACTTGTCTATCAGGGAAATAGGCTTTGAATGGTCGATCAAAGTCCAGTTTTAGTGGCATCTAGTCTGTGCACACATTGTTGCCTATAATTCTATGCAGAATCTGAGCATGTCCTATGTGGCTAGTGTTCCAGACGTTAGTTTGGCTTAGCCGTAGGGAACTGTTTGCTGCTGATTCTTCTACGTGTAGGTCAATGGGCTTTAGGTTGAGCATTACTTCCAATCCCGCTGTGGGGGTACTCCTCATTGTTCCAGTTATACTTATACAAGCCATTCTTTGTACTTTTGTTAGGGTTTTTAGGTTCGTGTCTTTTTACAGCGCGTTCCACCACACAAGATTACCGTATGTATGTATAGGTCTAACGATTGCGTATACATCCACATGATAATTTTAGGATTAGGGTCCCAGTTTTTACCAAAAATCCTTTTGCATGAATAGAATTGCCTTTTTAGCTCTTTCTTTGATGTTTGGACCCCAGTTTAATTTCTTATCTAGGATCACTCCAAGATACATATTTAGCTTGATCTGAGATATTAAGTGGTATCCCATCTATTGTGGGTACTGAAAAATCTGTTTTTTTCCTTTTATTTGTAAGAAGGGCCAGCTCAGTATTTAAGGGATTAACCGTTAAACCACATTTTTTGTCCAATTAGAGACTATGGTTAGAGCGCTATTAAGTTGTTCACTTATAGTGGTTGGGAATATACCTGTCGCAAGTAGAGTCAAGTCATTGGCATAGGCTACTACTTTGACCCCACTATGTTTAAGTTTAGTAAGAATACTATTCATTTCAAGAATCCATAAAAGTGGCGATCGAACTCCACCTTGGGGAGTTCCTCTTGACGCTGATACTTTTACTTGGGTTCCGTCAAGTTCACTGAAGATCTGTCTATTTCTTAAGATGCACATGATCTAGTTTATGATTGCATTACCTACTTCAAGAATTATAAGGGAATGTTCCACTGTGCTACTTTTAACATTGTTGAAAGTCTAGAAAAGTATGTATGTAAGTATAAAAGAATGTCTAGAAAAGTAGCAAGTGTGTATTCCTTGTCATGAAGTGTTTTTTTTCTATTTTACTAACAACGCAGTGAAGGGCTGTTTCTACACTTTTACCTTTTGTATATGCATGCTGTATAGGAGAAATAACTTCTGGTTTTAGCTTGCTACGTATTTAAATGCCCATTAGTCTTTCAACTGTTTTTAGAACAAATGATGTAAGACTTGTTGGCAATAATGTAATCGAACATAGGAGCAAGTACGTGCGATCCAGTCGTGCATTTTAGTTCTGATTGGATTTGTTTTCTTGAAAATTGTTTTGTTCATGTTTTGGTTAGCATTTCGCTCTCCTAGTGCAGACCACCGAAAATTTTCGTATCGCATCAGCAGCGTACTAGGTTAAAACGAGAGGGAAACCACTCAAGCTCGAGTGATATTCGAGCCCTTGAGATTAAGTCTTTAACTTTTGTATCAGTTCAGACTGTTCTTTCAGGTCAGAAAAGAAAGCCCTTCCAAGGGATTGCATTCTTAGCCTGATCAAAACAGCACACTTGCAAAGGAAGTGAAGCACTGTTTCCTTTTTCATCTGGTTTTTTACAGCTAGGCAGTATGTGCTATGGGGAATATTTGCTACTGGTATTGGGCACTGGCCCGTGGCAGTGCCCAATACCAGTAGCAACTATCCTTGGCATGTGCAGCCTTGGTCTCAAATGAGATCGTGTGTGCGGGATTTATTGTAGGTAGGCCATTTCATTCTAGATATCGTACAGTCGGTTAGATTTTTCCATCTTTTGTTGGATTCCGTCAGGAAAACTCGAAAAATGTTGCCCTTCATAGCAACGAGTATTATAATGTTATCTGATCCCGTCTGCCCGCTCATTACACACGATGCCACTGTGTCATCGAACCGATACTAAAGTGATTCTATGGTTAATGCCCAGGTTATCAAGCTTATAATGCCAAATGGTAGTTTTTTTTTATTATTTTTATTTCATACACCTTTTTGTTGTTTATTTGTTTTATTAAGACAAATTAATGTATTTGTTATAACAAGCTGCTAAATATTTAATTTATATATTCCAAATCGATAATACCCAGAACAATTGCTTATTGTTAAATCAAATTCCTCTGTCATTGGCATGGCATACCCACATTATATATGCAATCATTTGAAAAATCTCAATTGTTGGCCTTTATTTTAATGATTTGTATTTGAATAACAAACACACTTTCCTCATTCGCATTTTTTTCCATTTTTTTTTTTTTTTTTTTTGAAGTACCTAACAAAGAAATTTCACAAGACATTTACGTTTCCTAGGCGGCCGTGTCGATTTTGTAAAGAAATATCCAGCTTATTTCTTTCAATTTCCATCCGCCCACGTGATTCTCTGAGCTCGCCTCTCCCATGATACATTCCAAGAATCCAAATCGATATACCAAATTGTGAGTCTGCTTTCTACCCGAGTTCAATTATTACAAAATAACAACACTATTGCTATGTACGTGAATTGAATAACAATACGAATGCTTGGCTGGTTTTCTAGGCGTTTGACTCCTTAATTCGTTGTCAACATCCATAAATTTATCCTATATTACATCGAAGAAGAAAAAAACAGTCCTGGTAATTTTTTTTGTTCACTTCGGTAATTCGGCATGCGATACGACAACGTGCAATATATAAATCAGGAATCATGAAGCTAAGGGCATTCAAGACTCACAGCATTGTCCCATCGATGATGTTAAGTACATGCAATTGTATACTGAAATGAGACACAGCTGGAGTCGTAACTCTTGGTGGTCTGATAATTCCAATTAATGTTACAAAACTCAAATGAAATCCATTTGTGTCATATTATAGATTATTATACTTTTTCCTTGTGTCCCTATCGTTATGCTTTTCAGTTTTCTCTAAAAACAAAATAAAAAATAATCTCTTTACAAAATGAAGTTGTGATAAATTTAGTAAAGTTAAGCCCTCTCCCCAAAAGCGAAGCATATCTGAAGCCCAAATGGTTAAATGAACAAATCCTCACAAAAGAAGAAGAAGAGAAAACTAAAATGGAAAACAAGGGGTGCTGATAGCAAATTTTCTTCGATCAATAACCAAAGTCAACAAAAAAGAAAACTTTTTGTTTGTGTCTGTATTTTAATGATTGTTTACTAATTCTTTATATCGAAATAAAGCTAAAACAATCGTTTTGTTTCTGGAAAACTTTGCTTTCGTACTTTTGACTTCACCTTTATATTATGTGTATTTCATCAGATATAGGGTAATGTTGTGTACCCTATACTCTACTTCAGGAACGGCTGAACTGATTTCAATGATACTTTACACTTCTGCTTATAGGGGGCGCTTAGTGATTAGAACTTAGACCCTTATTACCGTTGTCAATTGTCTCTATGATAGATAGTTGACGTTTATCCAGAAAATTATTAGATTGGCTTTTCAGTATTGTCAAGAATCAACATTTTTGATAGGTAGTGAATGATCTTCGGATTTGAGTTATATTGTGAATGGGTCCCTGGGTAAATTTGGTATTATGGATGTCAAATTTTAAGCCAATTGGAAATTTGGTGATGCCATTTGGAAATTTTAATTAAATATAAATGTCTTCCATAGAATTGTTTTTTTGTGCAAATAATAATTAAGAAGAAAATTCAGCGGAACAAGCATGCTTTCGTAGTTCGCTGGACTTCGGCGAACAAATGTATGTAGAGACAAAACAAATTAACAAATTTGGTTCTGTTTTAGATTTGTGCAAAACTTTAGGCTTTAAGCCTTCCTTAATATACTCGTCGATATAGAAGTCAAAAACAAATTAAAAGCAACAATCCAGCAAATTTCTTTTGCAGAGTATGGATTGGATTCCATTAAATCGACCAATGTTTTTTGTCGCGTACAGCTTTACATCTAATGTTTAAAAACAATTGTATGTAAGAAAAATCGGGAAAAGATCTTAAACGCTTCCTTATTCTTACCGAATGATAGATTGTTCTGGAATGTCAAATGAAATGAAATGAGCACTATTCACAATAATATTTCGATTGTTGTTCACTGTACGCGGGTCAGCTGATTAACAAATCTTGTCAATCGTCAACTAGTTAGTCTTTAACAAATGTAATAGCGGTTTTAGACTAAAATCTGCAAAACCCCATACATACGAGTATAAGGCTTTGTTTTATGTTTCTGTCAATTAAATTTCAAAATATCTGGATATTTCTAACATGCATTGAAAGTTGTGTATATTTTACTATAGAGTTGGGCAATTTAGTTAATTTGAGTGATCGATTAATTTAGTTTAAATCGTGTTACTGAACTAGTTCGTTCATTTTAATTCAATTTAGTTCAATTCTATCTTTGTATAGGGTCCGCCAAATAACTTCTTTTTTTTTTAAATGGGCGCAAGACATCGAGTGTAGCTTCGGCTGTGTGGCACGTAGCGCGCGCCGTCCTGTTGAAACCAAATATTGCCAATATCCTCCTCTTCAATTTTTGTGAACAAAAATTCGTTCAACATGGCCCGATAACGATCGCCATTAACTGTAACGGCCACTCCTTGCTCATTTTCGAATTATGCCTCTGGACCAAAATCCGCACCAAACAGTGACTCGTTTTGGGTGTATCGGCTTTTCAGTGTATGCGTGCGGGTTTTCTGTGCCCCAAATGCGACAATTTTTTTTGTTACATACCCGCCAAGATCAAAATGAGCTTCATCTGAAAAGATGATTTTTTTGGCAAAATCGGCATCTTCTCTAAGTCGATTGCAGGCCTACTTGGCGAGCGTTGTTTAAGCGTATGCACAACCATATTCGTTCAGCGGAAGGATAAAACTAATTATCTGTCAAATCAGACATGAGCTAAGTGTTACCATTCACGAAATAAGCACTAGTTAAAAAAAAAAACGTTAGATGGCGGACCCGTTATATAGATATTATTAGTACTATCATGTCGACGAAATTCATACAGCCTGCAATAATGTACACTACTCATCATGGGTTCCACTACCAAATCGGAGGTTAGGTAGTGTTGGTGTGCAAAGAAAAGCCAATATGAAGAAGAATAGCGTGATTATAGACTGATGAGAGAACTACATACAAAATTTATTATAAGTTAGAGAAGGAAAGGAAAACAATGTATTTCATAGGTTTTTTGTTTTTTTTTTTATGGGGATTTTTTTGTTGAGTAGGAGTTGGTTGGATGTGTGTGTTTTTTTATTCTACGGGCAGATAAGAATAAAAATTGTTTGATGGGTGTAGGGAATATTTAAATATTCAGGTATACACTTGTGTGCAACGGTCACTATTCAAAAAAATAAAATTGTTTACCAAATGCACAAACATGATAATAATTTAACAGTTAAAATTTGAGATATCTTTTAATCGTTGTGCAAAAAAAATTGTTCTTGTGACACAGTTTTCTTTATATTATATTAATATTTTTTTGGATTCAGATTCGAATTGACTAATTTTCAAATAAGAATTGTTTATTAATAGGTACTAAATACTTTTTAAGTCATTTTTTACTTAATTTTCTTTTTAAATGAGTATTTAACAATATAGTTATATATATTTGAAAATATTATTTAAAAAACATCGTCAAAATATTTAATTTTGCAAAATATTGTTTTTTTTTTTCAAAATCCAAAAAATTATTAGGTATTATGACTATAAAATTTTAATTTGAAAAAAATTCAGTGACTAGTTTTTGAAAAATCGAATTTTCAAAAAAAAATTGTATTTATTTTTTTTTAAATCAAAAAAACATTGTTTTTGAAAATTTGAATATGGGGTTTTATTTACAATTTTAGAAAGCGTTTGCATAAGAAAATTATTTCCATCGGTTCATCGAATAGCGAAAAAGTCCAAAATATGAAAAGTACGGTTCTATGAGAAGTACCATTAAGAAGTAGGTACGCTAAACAAAATATTTTTTTAATTAAAACTGGACTAACTAATTTACTAACACATTTTTGAAAATTCGTGGAGCCGTTTTTGGGATTTTTTTCTTAACATTTTTTTTTTTGAACATTTTATGGGAGATAGCCTTGTTTCAAATCGATTAAGTCGAAGTTTCGAAATATTGAGTTCTCAAAAAAAAATGTTTTTCTTATTTAAAAAAATGTTTTTTAAATTAATTTTTGGTGTTTTTTTTTGTATAATTTAACTATATGCCTGTAAGACCTAAGGTCTTTTAAATGCAACCTGAATTGCACGGCACTAGTTTTTGGCACAGTGGATTTGTTAACCATGGGCGGCATCCTATTCAAATTGGAGGTATAGAAAAGAATGCGCCTAGCGTGGGGATCGAATCCACACGTCCTAGTTAGCAATCAAGCACTTTATCCACTGCGTCATTGCCACCCACGGTGTTTACTCTAGGAGCTTCTGCATAAGATACTCGTAAATAAAAAAAATTACCAAAAAGTACCCTTTCCCTTCATTAATGAATTGATTTTTTTTTATAAAAATTTTTTGTGCCGTTTTTGAGGAAAATAATATTTACCTTTTTGGTAAAAAAAAAGTATGGCAGGAAGGTACCGTCATTTTTCGTCTTGAAAAAATGGGGTATCTGGGTACATATGTACCTACCTAAATAAAAAATATTGAAATATCTCAACATCGCTATGCTATTTGTGCATAGAACAAGTGAAAAGTAGCAACGTTGCTACAATTCAAAATCCTCAAATACACCAAATATCCAAAATTTGAAAGAAAAATTTAAAATAAATTCTATAATAACCTATATATGCAGGCATATATACATTCTTAATTCAAATTCATGTATACGGCAATAGCGTTGATATAATTTATTTATAACCGCCATATTTTGAAGGTTGCCATGGCAAAAACAACTTATTCGGTTTTCTCCCTTACCCTCCATATTGTTGTCAGGACTTGCTTGTTTTCCTTTTTGCCTCTACCTTTTTTCTTCCACATCAACAATTCAATATCAAAAAAAGAGAAACTAGCGCCCCTATCGACGGAACTACTAGCTAAAAAATTCTGTCTCATAGTTGTACTATAGGTTTCAAATACAAGGTTAGGTTTCAATACAAAGCTAAAAATCATTGGGTTTGGCAAAGAAGACAATCATGACAACGACAACGACAAGACAGAAGAGATCAGCTCATATGTTTTTCTCTTTTACGTTCCAGTGGAATGTAGAAAATAGGAACTTGAATGTAGACACTAATATTTTTTTGTATCCAAAGAAAATAAATGAAATGAACTATTGAACTAGAAACCTTGAACTAAGTTCACTAGTTCACTTAACTGAACTAGTTCATTGAACAAGTTCGTTCAGAATAATTTCGTGGTGATTCCGCAATTCAATTGAATTAAGTCAGCGTTGTACAATTTTTACTGCGACTAAATGTGAAATGATCGAATAATTGCAACATCTTCTGCATGGTCATTTTGTTCAAAACCGCATTGAAAGCAATGCATTCTGATGACCTCAAACTCATTAGTAGAGCAGACAAAATGGCAGCTGGAGGCCATGCAATATAATTAAATGCTCCCACTATCAAGATTTGCTGGTGATGTAGTTCTTCTTTCCAACTCGCCAGACCATATACAATCCATGGTAAACGAACTTACACCTATATGCTCACAATATGGACTATCTCTTAATTTGACAAAAACTAAAATCATAACAAACCATATAAAAGAGGGCATTTTGATTTTTGGCAATAAAATTGAATATGTTGATGATTTAATATATCTCGGTCAACTCAAATCATTTACTAATCAAGACGAAAAGGAAATAAAGCGACTTCAGCTGGGAAACAGTATTGGAACGTAAAACAAATATTCTAATCTAATCTTAGCAACAATATGAAAAAAATATATATTAGAATCAACAATCTTACCAACAAAGACAAATGGATTAAAAACGCTTGGGTTGACAACAAATTCGCAAGAAATGCTAAGAATCTGTCAGACAAAAATTTTACCAAAAATTTAGAATATAAGACAAATATAAGGAAAACAACACAAATAATTGACGTAATTCAAAGAATGAAGTGACTAAAATGGAACTGGGCTGGATACATATCTAGAATAGAAGATCAAAGATGGACGAATTTGGTAACTAACTGACAACCGACCAAAAAGGAGATGGGCTGACAATTGCAGAGAGGGTACGAGACTAGAGATCATAGAGGAGAAGAAACGAATAAAGTCAGCTAAATGAATTTGTATGCGTATTGATTAATGATTCGTCAAGATATTGACTAACCATCTGTTGAGATATCGCCGATGATTTCAACAGAATGAAATTGTAATAGATTAAATTGGCGTTGTTCTCCGGATTGCAACTGCAGATCAATCGTGATGAAAGTGAAAGTAAGCGATGTCACCGTTACTAACCGCCGGATCAATCCATACTGTCCGCTTTTGTCGAAAACCTTCGCAATCCACTGCAATTTTGAGTACTGCAACTCCATCAAATAAAAAGAGAAAATTCAAATGGAGGAAGTTCTTATCACACAAATTACCATTACTCCAACTGATCTTCCATTCCAACTCAAGCGAAATTAGGTCCCCGTTCGATTTGCTTTTGCAATGACAATCAATAAATCGCAAGGCCAATTGTTGGTAATCTGTGGGATTAATCTCGAATTTCCCCTGGTTTTCGCACGGTCAGCTGTACGTTGTTTTTGGGCAGGAAAAAATGGAAACACATTGCTTATCATATTGGTCTCTACGGATTTTGATTAAATTCAGCTAGCATAATCTGAAATATGCATGTAAGACCTGAGTTCTTTGAAATTCACCCTGAATTGCATGAAACTAATTTTTTGTTGCCAAAGTAGACCAAACATTTGGCATTTACTATCTCGTTTTAATTTATAACCCACCGGTTTAATGGTAGAATACTGCTGTCTAGAGTGGGGATCGCGATTCCACACATCATTTCCATCTATTTTTTAACAATCAGACAAATTATTTCAAGTTTATATGTAGCTTATATGTTTAATAAAAATAAATTGCATGACTGAAGCGCTCCAAACAGTGACTTTTTGTGGATGTAATGGCCTCTCTTCAATTACTTGAGGATTCTCAGAACCCCAAATACGACAATTTTGTTTATTAACATACCCACCGAGTGAGAAATGTGCTTCGTCGCTGAAGAAAATTTTGTTCGATAAATCGCCGACCACCGCCTGTTGTTCAAGCACACATTCGACGTATCTACGACGTTGTGAATAGTCAGCTGGCTTCAGTTGTTGTGTGAGCTGGACATTATATGGATGTAGGTGTAGATCCAATGCAAAATACGAGATAATGTGCCGTAAGACAGTCCTAGTTCCTGAGAACGACGATAAATCGACTCATTCGGTCTTCGGCAACACTTTCACTTACAGCAGCGATATTTTCAGTGGTACGAGCGAAACGATGATGCACAGGCCTTACAATATCTGTAACCAATCCAGTCTCTTCAAATTTCTTCGCAATTTTGCCAATTCCTTGCGTATTATGTAAACTATAATCTCCTTTAAAGCACGATATGTGGCTGTGGCAGAATCACCATTTTTGTAGTAGGTTTTAACAATTTGTATGCGTTGTGCGATAGTTAAGCGATCCATTTTCGTAAATGTCAGACTTTAAACTGAAAAAAAATTGGTTTAACAACTTAGTTTGACAGATGTCGAATTCCAGCCCTGTACTTTTGAAACCGCAAAATGGATAACCCTTTATATGCCTGTAATAGAAACAGCTCAATATGTTTTAGGTATTTTTCACTTAATTTCTTAATAACAAAATTTCGTAAATTTTTGTCTTAACAACTTTTTAGTATGACAATCATAAGTAATTATTAATATAAATTTAAAAACTGAATTTAAAAAAAAATAGATCACACATATTCGAAATAATGAATTTTCAAAAAAAAATATTTTTTTTCCCATTGGCAAACTTTCACATATCCCTAAAATATTTGAAAGTATTTTGTACGAAATTTTAAGTTTCCGTTGTAAGTAGCTCATTTCCCCTAGACAACACGGCTTTTTCAAATGTAGGTCTACAGCAACTAATCTAATTGAATTTGTATCGTATGCAGTCTCAGCTCTAGAAAGCGGAAGGGAAGTAGATGTTATCTCTACTGACTTTAGTAAGGCTTTTGACAAAATTTCACATAGACTTATACTTTTCAAATTGTCCACCCTCGGCTTTGAACCTATTTTCTTAAAATGGATTTCTTCTTATCTACCAGTTTTCCGTATTACAGTGTTCGTTTCAGATCTGCCTTCTCCAATTCATTCTTAGCTACCTCCGGGGTCCCCCAAAGAAGTCACTCAGGCCCTCTACTTTTTATTCTTATAATTAACGATATTGAATTGGTCATTAAACATTCCCATATCTTATTATACGCTGACGATACCAAGTTTTTCAAGTCAATTTCTTCCTCACACGACTCTTCCCTTATCCAACTAGATCTCGACAGTTTCTCAGTCTGGTGTATCAAAAACTGCTTAGAGCTTAATATTGCTAAGTGTCAATCAATCACTTTTTCACGCAAACACATACAATCTTGGAGCTACTTTCTTTTCAATCAACCTTTAGCTTTAGTTGAATCGATTCGTGACCTCGGCATATTATGTGACCGAGAGCTCAATTTCATAACACACATCGATAATATTATTTCAAAAGCCAATTCAACGCTTCGTTTTGTGAAACGATGGTCCAAAGAATTCTCCGACCCTACGTCACCAGATCACTCTACATAACCTTTGTCCGCCCGTTACTTGAATACGCTTGTCAATTATGGTCCCAATATCAAAAAATTCATATCTCTAGAATCGAGAGCATTCAACGCCGTTTCTTAAGATTCACCCTTCGTGGCCTGCCTTGGAATAATTCTTTGATTCTGCCCGCTATCAAAATCGCCTCCAACTAATTAACCTCAATACCCTGCAAGAGCGAAGAGAAATAACCGAAATCCTCTTCATTCATCGACTTCTGTCAGGTTCCGTTGACTCTGAAAAACTCTACAACTCTATCTTTCTCAACACTAACCCCCGTAACCTAAGAAACCCTCGCCTCTTCTACCTGCCTACTCATCGTACCTCTTATGGTTTCAATAAACCTATTAGCCGTATGCTGCGAAGGGTTCATTTACACGAAAACCATTTCGACTTCAACCTCAGCACTCCCAGCCTAAAACTCCTCCTGTTAAATCGTCCGCCCAATTCAACCCAACCATAGCCCTAAGTTTCATAGTTTTAAGTTAAGTTAAGTTATGAAGCTTGTATTAAGCCAAATAAATGGGGGTATTGGCCCCACCAAAATTAAAAAAATTAAAATTGATTGGACGTGTGGGTTCGATTCCCACGCTAGGCGCATTCTTTTCTATACCTCCAATTTTAATTGGATGCCGCCCATGGGTTAAAATGAGACAGCCAATACATGGTTCTCAAATCCACTGTGTCAAACTAGTGCCGTGCAATTCAGGTTGCATTTAAAAGACCTTAGGTCTTACATGCATATAGTTAAATTAACAAGAAAAAAAAGTCACGTATTTTTACTTTCGATTATAGATACTACGAGTATAAGGCAAGTTATGCATTCGTCGAAAAAAAAGTTTTGAGAAAACATATCAATCAAACATGATATTATGATGATAGCGAACACGAAAAAAGGTGGTTATGCCATTTTCTGTCCGTCTGTATGTATGTTTAGATACCTTGAGCCCAAACGGGTGGCCCTAATTGTTTCAAACTTGCTATACATAGTTTTTTTAGGTATTTTACAGAGGAGAAATTGATTTTTTAGCTCAATAAATAGCGGTATACCTGCCATATAACCGTTATGTTAAAGCCTATTTTTCTCGAAAACGGCTCTATCGATTTTGATTTTTAAAAAATCAGTGCAGCTTTTAAGATACGACCGATCATATGGTTGAAAAAAAATTAATAAAATGTCTAAAAACTGTACTTTCCATAGGCCCGTTTTTTTTTTATTTCGACTATCTCGGCTTAACCGATTCCTTCCAAATTTCAGAAATACATATACATACTGCTGATTAATTTTTTTTTCAAAAATTATAGTTATATGTATTTGCTGAAAACCTATGAATTGCCGTTTTTGATTTTTTTTTGAAAAATGTTTTCAATAAGTTTAAAAACAAACTTTTTTTCTCAGAAGCCGCTCCAGATTCTTAAAATTTTGTTCTCATAAATTCAATTTTATCCAAGAAATAAAATGGTGTACTTTTTTTTGAGCTCAAATTAGTTGTATTAATTCCAGAATTTTGAATTATTTAATCTTTTGTTTTTAAGTGTATAATATTAAATATTTAAGATTCTCATAACATTTTTAAAAAAATCAAAGAAATTTTGTATACATACAAAATAAAGTAAAAAACGACTCTAAAAATATATTTAATTTTTTAATAGAAGTTTGCATTTGATGTGATCGAACATAAGAGTTCGTGTGATCCATTCATGCATTTTATTTTTAATCAAAATCTTTAGAGTCGTTTCGAGATGATTAAGATGGTAGAACAAATTTGATGGCAGGTACCTTCGGTTTTTTTTGGACTTAAAAAAAAAACGATTCAAAAATCTATTTTAGACAATCACGTAAAGCGCAAATATCAAGTTTAAAGAAAATCGCTGCAGGCGTTTAGGCTGTACAGCGTTGTACAGGCAGACGGATGGAATTTCGGGGCCCACTTTTTTGCTCTTCTCTATCATCGTAATGTCAAGTTTGATTAAAATCTGAAGATTATCTCAAATAAATTTTTGAATCGTTTTTTTAACCCCATAAATAAAGGTACTTACCATACAATTTGTTCTACCATCTTATTTATCTCGAGAACGTATCTATTCGAAAGGCTCTTATACCTCTCAGTCCGCCCCTGTATCCATCGGTACACGAGAAGAAGAACAAGTTAATATGTGTCTCACAATTAATATACTTGGAGTAAGCCCCTGGGAAGAATTGACTGCGTTCTGCAAATCGGATTATGGTCTTATTTATTTCGGCGACCTGTGGATGTGGAGCTTATGCCAAATATTTTTTGCTTTCGCATTTCCATTGTTATGCTCTGGTGAGGTTAATTTATTTTAATTAAAGCTCTCTCCTGTTGAAAGCAACAGGATAGAACTAGGCATAGGCACATCACGCTTCAAGTTCCAGTTAAGACTGATGGTTTATCATTGTGTTCTTGAGAGTTCTTGGGGAATTCAACACTATGACTATACGCATAAATTCATTGTTGAAACATCCCGAGTCTCTATAAATTTTGTTTAGTTTTGAAGACACAAAATGGAATATTTCCGTCTTTTTTTCCATTAAATAAAACTTTATAGACGAACTTCATTTCAACTATAATGACTAGAGAAGTAAATAGATTATACTAATTGTTTGACAAACCAAAGCTAAGCAAATACACGTATATTCCGACTGGCGGAGTAAATTTCGGGTTTTTATGTTTTTATTCCCAAGTTCACAATATCTTAATAAATAAATTACCTAAATTGTTGTCGTTTATGCGTTGTAATCTAATTTTGGAGTTCGTTATCTGTTATCGCAATGAATGGAACAAAAGAAGAAGATATCAAGACGTTTATTTGGAGTGTGCGAGTGCAAAGGGAAAGCGGCTGAAGACGTTGATATAACCTTATCAAAAAACACGATAGTCGCTTGTCTTATCGTCTTCAATCAATATGTTCTCTTTTCATTTTCACAATATTTTTCGTGTCAATTCTTTCAATGTCAGTTAGTCTACAAACGTTGTTCTTAAGACAGAAGTGTTTTCGGGAATTTTTTTTATATCGTCTGAATATTTGTGCAATGCAAACCAGCCATAAAGGTCTTGAATGTAAGACAGTGTTTGATTTTTTGTCGTTTTAAAACTAAAAGTGCGTCAAACATGCGCAATTGTTTCCTTAAAATGGCTAACGTATTTCGAAAATCTAAATTACGTCTAGAATCGCAGGATGTGGAATTGGAGCATTCTGACCAATCCATTAGTCCTCAGCAGCCTCAAGGGCCTGTCCAAAATATCTATAAAGATAAAACACACCTAATAACAAAGCCCCAAGATACTCAATCTGAATTGTATCAAATTGATAAAAGTGCCAATAAAAACTATAGTAATAGCACAACTATACCGAACATGAGTGGAACTTACCAAAAAAACTCAAATAAGAGTTGCAAATCTTATCAGCCAGTGAACAAGTGCGTCATGCCAGATGAAAAATCGATAACAACTGTGATGTGCGGTAGTAAAAAAATCGAAGAGACTCCAATAAATTCCGACAGCAGCGATAGTTGTCGTTCGGTGCAATTGAGGGTGAAAATTCCGCCGTACTTTTGTGTTCAAAATGGATGCTCCTTAACGCCAGAAGAAATAGAGTATGAAAGGAATGTCTATGAAGAGGGTGCAGATGTCGCAACGCCTTTACCAAGCTCTAAGCAAGTTAGTTTTTCCGACGATCGTCCAGAAATTGCTGAAGTTCTAAAGAACCTCGACCCTTATGCACTGCAAATAAATAATCTCACAATGGAGGACAAATCTGAGCTGATTAACCGTTTCACTAATACGTCAGAAATCAGTAATAAACGCAATCAGCGTTCAGGAGGCAAAAAACATATGAAATCTCATAAAAGATCTGGATCTAGCAGGGATTCTGTGAAGAAACGTTCAACTGGATTTCTAGAACGTCAGACGCCACGTGGCTCAAAATTGCAACTTGAAATTGATAACGAGTTACTGGCGATTAGTGATAACGATATCGAGGTACTTCTTTTCATATTTGTCTCTCTTTTTTTAAAGCGAGTACGGGTCGAGGAAAAAATTGTTTTTATGGTTTAAAGATATAATACATTTATAATGTTTATACAAAAAATACTCGTAGTGCCTGTTATGGTTAGAAAAAAATGGCAGCCAACGCCGCGCCGATAGCATACATTGTGTGTTAAGCACAAACAAAATATTTACAAAAAAAAATACTTGAAAAACATTTAAAAAGAGAAAGAACTACATTTTTGAAAAAAATAATAATAAAAGACCTTTATTAATCGCTTTCAAAGGAATCTCTACTAAAGTGTCATTTTGTTTCGATGTCAGTTTGTCTGTACATGGCCGATAAGCTGACGACTTGCCATTTAACACGACATAAAAATAATTGTATCATCTTCTGTTGTCCTTTCGTCAGCTTATAAGCTATCTTTTAAATTTAATATATAAGTTATGTTTTATATGGTTAGAGCCGATTTTTCAATCTCCAGATAAACATCCAGTTAGTTGACAGAGGAATAAACTTAAATGACTGTTAAACAACCGGATAACAACACCGAAAATTTCAATCAAGAAAAAACAATCTATAGAAGAATTTGATTTGAATGTCACTTTTATTTCGAGCATCGAACTTTTCATAGAAATTTATGTTTTGTTTAACGTTTATTTCAAAGCAATAATTTTTCAAAGTGTTTTTGACATCGAAAATAGCAATTTATTTTATTCCTCAGTTAAATCCTTATTCCGTTCTAAAATGAGCAGATAACTTTTCCTAGATTAAGTTGTATCTGACTGTTGAAAAACTGATTTTTGCTCTATCTGAAGAATGTGTACTAATTGACTATTGAAAAATTGGCCCTTAATACACAAATATTTGCACTTACCTATTAAATTTATCCTGATTTTGAAATAGAATTTCCAAATTTATATTTAGTTTTGTTTACGTTTTGCTGTTTCCATGGATTTTATATCCAAATTAGTTTTTGTTTTGTTTACTTCCGCTGTTGTTATGGATTTTATTTCCAAACTAGCAGAAAGTCCC
This sequence comes from Philhelius pedissequus, assembly GCA_910595825.1. Lineage (NCBI taxonomy): Eukaryota > Metazoa > Arthropoda > Insecta > Diptera > Syrphidae > Philhelius > Philhelius pedissequus. The sequence continues at coordinate 73,493,912 of OU343160.1, read as the reverse complement.
CAGTGTTGCCCGGGCACCCGAGGCAAACTTCTTTTAATGCAATATCTTCCAAATTAAATAAAAAATTAAGAAACAAACTTTAATAAGGAAAAGGATTTATTATTTATTTTGTCCTTTATTTAACCAGGATTAGTTTTCTTATTAAATTTAAAAAAGAAGATTTATTATTTGTGTTTTTATTTTCAAACGAACTATTCGTCATTTTCTCGCTGCAAGCAGCACTACATGATCTTTTTTTTCGTGAACATTTTGATTACCTTAATATAATGGTTGAACATGGTGTAAAAATGATCATGTGTTTATTGATTCTTATGAGATGAAGCCATACTTTTATGAGAAACTCACGAATCACAGTTTTTCTTAAATAAAAATTTGTATATAAAAATGAAACCTGTGATGCATTGTTTCTGATAAAATTATGCTTAGTATTATCCTAAGGATCTATTTATTTGTGCTAGGCATACAAGATTTAATTCAGCCGCAATTGGACTGTTGTTGATTTCGCCTTAAGATGTTTTTCTAGTCTTAGGTTGTACGTCATTTTTATTTATAGATGCGAGTAAGATTTCACGTATTTTAGTATTTTCTAATCATATTTAAAGTGCTCGTCACTCGCCATTCTTCCGAAGCCAATCTTAAACATTTGAAACTTTGGATTTTTCTCTACTAACATCTAACTAGATTCCACATTTTGCAGGATCCTTCCAACTTATATATTTTTCATTTATTTTTTATTATTCATTTGAAGAGAATTCGTTGACCCAGCAATAATGACAATATCATCATGTAGATGATATGATGAAACTCTGCTCCACAAGTCGACACTCCACTAAATCATCTAGAAAAAGTGCAAAAAGTAGCGGACTGAGATTGCTTTACTCCTTTGGAAACATGAATCCTGTCTGATCTTTCTTTTCCATTGTAAACAAATGCAGTTTTGTGTTGGTATCTTTAGCTGGTCAAAATCATGGGATCGAAAGCTGTCTTAAAATCAACGAAGAATAAAGATGTTTCAATTGTGGAATACTCTTTGCGAAAACTACTTTAATACTCACTCAGTTTGTTTTCTTCTTACACGCAGTTATTAAGTCGGTCATAAAGTATCAGGGTAAAAATCTTTAAGGATGCATCCTCTAAAATTCTTAGGATCATGTGCATCTCCCTTCTTATAAATTGGCAATAAGCGCTTCGTAGAAATGGTCTGGAAAAGTTGCAAATTTCAGCAGGTCGTTGACAGCTTCTGTTAGTCTTGCTTTAAAAAGATCATAGCTGGCGTTTAAAAAAGTCGAATGGTATACCATTTCAACCGGCTTTTTTGCCATCCTTAAGAATCTGAAGAACAATTTTCACCTCATTCATTCTCACTTATTTCTATATCTAGTTTCTTGAATCGAATAGTGGTATATGCAAAGCTGACTCGTAAAATGAGTTTAAAGCTACGACGATGATCAACGTAAATAGTAATTGCAATGACTCTCTGAAGTCATTATAAAAACCATTTATACCAAAGTCTAATGTCCCCATAATGCATTGACGTGGCGTGTGCATCAAAAAAATGACAAAAGAAAGGTGTTGTTTCAGCATATTATAAATAGGTACGTTAATTCTTGATTTTTTATAAAAAAAAAAAAAACAATGTCAAATGCGGACAAGTCGATGTTAACATTCCAAGGTGGACATGATGTCATACAGTGCCACCACACACAATGACGTACATAATTAAAGGATAATTAATGAAAAATAATGTATTATTATTATTTAGTATTATTATATTATATTTATCTCCAATTCATAAAACTGGCCCAAAGCAGGAAGTAACCAACTATCGTCCTATTTGTAAACTATCGAGTATACCGAAACGAGAAAATTATATGTGGAAAATTGACATTTCTTCTTAAGGAGCATATTTCACCATTTCAACATGGTTTTGTTGCAGATAGATCTACAGCCACTAATCTTTCAATTTTCTCCAATTTCATCTTAAATAAACTCGAAGAAGGATACCAAATTGATGTTATTTATACTGATTTTGCGAAGGCTTTTGATCGAGTCAGTCATAGTATATTGATTGAAAAATTGAAACTATTTGGTTTTCACTCAAACATGTTGCAATGGCTAAAATCCTATCTAAAGGGTCGTATAGAGTTTGTTTCTATAGATCAAGTGCTGTCAAATCCAATTATAGTAACTTCGGGTGTCCCCCAAGGTAGCCATCTTGGCCCCCTTCTTTTCCTTATCTTTATTAATGACATGGCTGATATCTTTCTGAACTCCAGTAGGCTTCTATTTGCAGATGATTTGAAGTTTTTCAGATGGGTTAAATCTTTAAATGATTGTATTCTCCTACAAGACGATCTCCATAAGTTGACAGGATAGTGCTCAACTAACCAATTACTCTTGAACGTTAAGAAATGCCAATTTTTTTCTTTTTGTCGCAATTTTTCAAAAATTACATTTGATTACACAGTTCACACGTTTGTTCTTGAAAGAGTTTTGGAGAAAAAAGAACTTGGTGTAATATTTGATTCAAAACTAAGTTTTACCAAGCACATAGAATTTATTATAGCTAAATCTTATTCAATGCTAGGGTTTACTAAACGAAATACCAAAGACTTCAAGGACCCTTTTGCCCTTAAATCTCTTTATAATGCCTATGTTAGGTCTAACTTAGAATACTGCTGTGTGATTTGGAATCCTTACTACAATATTTATTCAAACAGAATAGAAATGATCCAAAGAAAATTTACAAGGTATATAATCCAGAAATTAGGTTGGAACATAGAAATCCCGTCATACTCAACTAGATGTAAACTTCTTGGAGCTCAATCTCTCGAAAATAGAATAAAAATGATGTCTGCAATGTTCATTAGTGATATTTTGTCACATCATATCAAATGCCCTATGCTTTTATCATTGATTGATTTTTATGCTCCGTCGCGTCAGATAAGAGAACGTTGTCTATTCCGAGAAAAGGAACACAGAGTAAACTATGCTCGTAATGAACCAATAACTCGTTGTGTCAGAGAAACTAATCTCATTTCAAATTATATTGATTTTAACTTTCATAAAAGCAGATATATTTTAAAAATTAATTTAATTTTGTTCTTTTCGAATTGATTAATCAAATTATGATTACATTATTTATTGTATTAAATACTTAATGTAATTTTGTTAGATGTTAAATGTTATACCTATTTATCTCTTTTTTTTAGTCTAATTGAAGATTTAATTATCTCTAATTGATGTTAAATAAATAAATAAATAAATATATTATTATAAATATGCCATAACTCAATTTTTGATTTATGGCTTTTACGCCTTTTTTACTTATGACGGCAAAATGTGACTAGTAACTTCATTGAACTCCCTAATAGTCCTGGAAACTGGTTCATTCATACCATAATTTGTCCTGTTTTTAGGCTGAAAAAAAGGTATCATACCCTCAATGGTCTAACCGGAGCAGAAATACATATTATAGTGACAAAAGGTTAGGGCACTTTATATGGTAACATAAAATACTCGTATCTCGCAAAAATACTATATCATAAATAGTTTTACGAGAAGATAACGTCGGGCTTAAAAATCTGGACAAACATTCCACCTCATTTTAAAGACCACAAATTTTGTGAAACGATTCTGAACCTTCTCATTTCTATCCGAAACAACCAATGATCAAACATTCTCAAAGCATTGACACCAAAACTCGTTTGAATGCAGGTATTAACATTCTCGTCAACGTATTGATAACATTTTTCGTTGACAATCACAAGAAGCACGTGACACAAATAGGACACATTTTGACGTCATATTTACTTCAGAGAGTCAACGCGTTAACTTATTTTCAAGTTGGCCATCTAAAATTCGTCTCTTAAATTTCAGTAAGCACTTCCTACGTAGCGAATGATGCTAACTAGCTGATTATCTTCTGAGAGTATCTTATAAATAATAAATAATCAGCATGTTGGTGTATCATATTATTATGGCAAGCTGTTCTAAAAATACATATATTCTGTTTATAGTTGTTAAACAAACAATTCAATAAGGCGACACTCATTTTTTTAGTAATCCATATCAATCCATCTTTTCATATTATTTTATTAAATTCCTTTATATCTTCCTTGTCAGTTTTTTTCCAATCGTTTAAGCTTAATTTGTATCTGTTTATCATATTTCTCTTTTACGCCTTACTTATACAAAAACGATGACACTATTAAGTCTGGGATGTGAGTTTTTTTTTTCGTTTAGGGGCCAAGCTTGACAGGATGAATATATATTTTACAGAATTTACATTTGCCTCTACTTTTTTCAGCAATTTTCACAATATTGGTTTTATAAAGTACATTCTGTGGTGAATGAAAACACCCTCAAAACATAAAGGGATGAAAGTATTTGATACCTAAAAAGACAAAAAAAAACACATGCAAATGAAATCCCCCAAATGAAAGATGTTCTTTTTTATACATATATCTTTCTCTGGGGGAAAGTTTTTTTTTCTTTTATTCTTGGCTTGGATTGCCATCTGTCATTTGATATTTACAAAATTCCACGATTTTTACATACTTTACGGTTTCGCAAATAACAAATATTTGAGCATAAGTTCGTGAATTTCAAACCTCTAACAAAAGCATATTCTGAAAAGCAAAATTAGAAAAACATTTAGGCCTCAAAAAAAATGGTATATAAATAAAAATTATGGTAGCTATCCATGTTTTGATAAACGAACGGACTCCTTTCTTTTTTTTTACATTTCACCAACGTTGCAGAATCAACAACACTTGACGAAAATTCAATGAAAAATTAAATAGATATTTAATCAAAAATTCTAAAGTAAACATTTAATTATTCTAAAGTGATTTGATTGAAGCCAAAAACGGACTATTCAGATAAGCGCGACCAACGAACGACGAGGTCGACTAGTGAACAAAGAGGAATTAAAATATTTAAAACCTACACATTTAACCTAAATCTTGAAAAAATTCTAAATAAAATGCAATAGTATAAATTTGTACAATATTATAGTTTAGATCTTAAATGTGGTACTTATTAATTATGAAAAGCAAATGTCTCGATTTGAATTGTAATCTGATTGATACCAACTGTCACACTGTGTTCTCATTCTACGTACCCCATACGCACTTTAACTCATATAACGAATAAATTGTTTGCACACGAACACATCTAACCATAAGATCAGAGATTAGGTTTGTTCGAGGTTCTTTCTCCGCACGGCGCCCGCTGTGCAAAGTTGTGTTTGTTTTTTCATACATAGCTTGCTCGTAGCGCACTCTATGAGTTTAGAATAAAATGAGCGAGCAGATGGAGTAAAAAGCTGAGAGCGGCTTACTTCAATTTTTTGTGTAACATGATAGAGACAGACATCGACAAAAAAAATAAAAACTTTACAAATGGAAATCGACGCCGCCGCCGCGCCGGTTGTTCGTTTTTTGCAAGTAATAAATATTTATTATTTATTTAACAACAAATTATAATTTTTTTTTGCTTTTCATTTTTGCTAAAGCTCTTAAGTAGAACTTCTTTGTCCTCATTAAAAATTTAAAAAAATATTTCCCTCAAAACAGCGGCCTTTATCCATATTTTTAAATAAAAAAAACTCATCAACAATTCCTACATCTGACAGCTTCTCAAATTCAAAAACGATTGACAGTTCAGTATTTTCTTAAAAAAATCAAACTGCTCAGAGCATATTCGACATGTGGAAGCCCTGCTCAGTGCTCTGCACTACCTAATGTAAATATTTATTATTATATTATTTTTTTGTGCACCTAATGTATTTCAATCAAATGTCTAGAAACTAAATAAACATCTTTCAGTTGTTTATATTTAGTAATATAAAGTATCACATGTGAATGCAGTGCGCCCAATGATCTCTATAATACTCTGGATAGGGTGTACTCTCTATCAGCCATTTATAAAAAAACGCTTAGTCCACCTTTAGTCCATGCACTTACAAGACCATGGAATAAGAGTTAGACCATGGACTAAAATTTCTTATTAATAAAAAATCGAACAAAATCTACTACAATAAGTATCAACTCTACCTCTTTTTAACCTATGTCCCTGTAAATTTTGTCCTTAAATGTCAATTAGTCCATCACTAGTCCACCGTCTTATATGGTCTAGCGGATAACGAAGTTGGTAAACGTCAAATTGTGTTTTATTAATAGTATCCCTAGTCCAAGTTTATAAGTTTGGGTGTATAAGTATAACAGTTTCTTTAAGCAATTTGATGATGAGATAATTACGCTGGTACCATCATTGACGTCTATCCGAGTAAAAAAAAATAGTAAGTTGTGTGTTGTGTATAGAAATAAAGTTAGAAATATTTTGAATTTTATTTTATACAAATAATTAATACATGCATTTGAAATATCGCTCAATGTGCGCTCTAAATGTGATTCGAAGTCTTATAGAGTTATACTGGCATGGTACCAGAGCAAATTTAACAGTCTTCAAGTTGCCTCATCTTTTTTTTTTGTATAAATGCGCTATCCACTGTTTTATAGAGATCGCATACAAATTACATGTGAACGAAATGTCAAAATGTACGAACACTAAGTATTTCTTTGGTAGCTCTGATGTGAATGGTATTTTTTTTTTCAAAATGAAAAAGTAAAATGGCTGACACAGTCGATATAGAGATTTTACAAATTCTCTTAACTTAAGTTCAGCATTTAGCTGTCCAACATTACAACCATAATCTAAACCACGGTCAGATTTTGTTCAAGTGGGTAAATTTTGTAATGTTGTTTCATTTCAACGTAAACGCCAAACTGTAAGAAAAAAAAACTGTTGAGTACCCTGAACTCAAGGCTGCGACGTGTAAGCACATTGTTGTAGAAAAGTGTACATATATCACAAAAGTTATGTACTTTATTTTTTTCATATATACCTACATATTTAATATTAAAAAACAGTTTTTGTAAATCAATCATTTTTATTTACATTTTTCATTTTTCTAACAACTACAACAAGTCAACCAGAAAAAGTAGTTATTTCCTTCCCTCCACATTTCGTCAGACCACAATCGTTCTGTGAAAAAAAAAACTAAAGAAGAAACAACAACAAAAATCGTGTAAGTCCCCGAAGGGGGAATAATATCAGTACTTTCCTTACTCCACTTTAACGTTAGTTAGTTCGCTGAATAATAAGAAAAAGCACAAAGTAGGAAAACATTTACTTCTTTTTTTTTCAATACACGTGCTTAAAATTCGTTGGGTGAAATTGTACACTTCGTACATTTTTAAAAAAATGATTAGGAATTTGGTAAGGGATTTTTGAAAAAGTAAAATAGTCTCACAAATTCACGAACCTTTTTAAGAATTCCCTTTTCAAATTTCCCAACCTTCTTAAAAAATAAAAGAAATTAATCCGTTATCAAACTCGCCAATCATTGGGGACGTTCACTCAATTATTCTCAGCAATCTGGAATAACTTTCTGTTGTTGTAATGCGTGCAAAACCACATCTGATGAACAAACAGCTGCTTTCATGAAAGCTATCTTCAGGTATCCCAAAAAATTTGGAATAACTAGCTATCCGAGAGTATAGAACCAACTGACTGCAAAATTCATTGATATGCGTTTTGCTTTGATTTTTTGACAGTTTTCAGCTAACCTATCTGATTCGTCCACAGATATACTCCGATAGCTTGGTATCCGAGAATAACTGAGTGAACGCCCGCATTTTTAACAAAATGGCGTGCGTTAGTTCAGTAACGTAATTTTCAATTGTAGCCCTGCCGAGAGCTTTGATGTGTACACATCAAAAATAATTACTTGTACTCATTGCGGACGTTTACTCATTTATTCTCGGATACCAAGCTATCGGAGTATATCTGTGGACGAATCAGATAGGTTAGCTGAAAGCTGTCAAAAAATCAAAGCCACCGCATACCAATGAATTTTGTAGCAGCTGGTTCTATACATTTGTTCTCGGATAGCTAGTTATTCCATTTTTTTTGGGATAACTGAAGATAGCTTTCATGAAAGCAGCTGTTTGTTCATCAGATGTGGTTTTGCACGCATTACAACAACAGAAAGTTATTCCAAATTGCTGAGAATAATTGAGTGAACGTCCCCATTTACTACTACTACATTCAACCTTCAACCGCAAAAACCATATATGGATACTGAATCTTCAAACCTAAAGTCAACCCTTTGAACGGCACTCATATATCTACTTCGTTGCAAAAAAAATAGTCTGACATGATTTGTGATGGATATGGATTATCTACCTCCACAGGATTTTTCCAATTACCTACATGTTAAACGTATTTTTAACCGAGCCACGCTGCCGAAAGTAATTGAATAAAAAATAAAATGCACGACTGGATCGCACGTACTTGCTCCTATGTTCGATCACATTATATGCAAAAGGTTCTTATGGGAAGCGGCTAAGATTATTTTTAAAATCGTTTATCACTTAATTTTTAATATATATAAATTCTTAATTTTTTTCTAAAAAAAATTTGTGTGAGCTACTTTAAATATTTAATAATATAAGTTTTCTTGGTTACAAAAAAAAATAAAATAATTAGATTTAATTAAAATAGTTTTTAGGTCGAAAGACATTAGTTCTAAGAGTTATTGTTTAGTTTAGACCGCCCGTAAAGGGCCAGTAAATTAGTTGTAAGTTATTGATAATTAGGCTAGTTTTAAACATTTTTGTTTAGCTTTAAGATATTTATAAGTTAATATTAAATAAAAATTAATTCAAAAAAAAATATAAATTTAAAACCAAATTTCAGAAAAAATCACCCACCCGTTTTCGAAATATTGAATTTTCAAAAAAAAATATTTTTTTTTCTAAAATCCAAAAAAACTATTTTTCGAAAATTTTGAAATGCAGTATTATTTAGAATTTAAAGGAGATCCTGTATACAATTTTTTGATCGAAATCCGTTGAGCCGTTTATGAGAAAGTCGAATATCAATAAAATGGTTGTATGGCAGGTACCGTTAATAACAAAATATTTTAAATTTTTTTCGGGAAAAATATAGACATTACTCAGGTGAGTACACCAATTTGTATCAAAACAGTTAGAGCTGTGTTTGAGATAATTAAGATGGGAGAAAAATATGTATGGCAACTACCGTTATTTTTGGGGCAAAAACAACGATTCAAAAATCTGTTTTGGACGATCACCTAAAACGCCTAACCACCAAGTTTGAACAAAATCGGTTCAGACAGACAGACAGATGGTATTGCCGGACTTGCCCTATAGTAGCTACATATATCGCAAGTAAAAATGTTATCGGGAATAAGTTACATAATTACAGAAAAAAATTGATAACTAAGAGGTAATTCATGCCGGTAACATATGGCCTTTTCGATTGGCCGTCCGGAACTTGTTCCCCAGATAAAACACCCGGAAACAATTCGACTGATTCTGAATTGTATGTATTACTGTAAATTTAAAAAAAAATCACATCCTCTAAAAAAAATTTCCAAAACACTTGATATCAATTTAGATACAAATTTGTTTGTATCAATAAATAATAATTAACTTGCTTCTTTTTATGTTATTTTACTAGAAAAGTAGTTTAAATTCAAATAAAAATTACACAAAACAAATCAAGAAATTAGAGATTCTGTTTTCGATTCTGAAATGAAATCCAGAATCGTTTTCTGTTGTGTTCAGAGTAACACCTGTCATTTTGTAGGGGTTATAATAGTTCTGGACGGCCAGTCGAAAAGGCCAATAGTTTTCTCCGGATGTTGTTGAATTTGACATATGACATATAGTCTTTGTAGTCATGGTTCCTCTGGCCTGGAGGACCCCCCTAATTTGTGGGTCTTGTTTTTCTATAATAATTTACTTCAAATTCAAAAATTCTATGAAAGAACTAATAGCTGTTGATCGAATTGAGCTGTGAAATTAATTTCGTAAAATTTGCTATAAACGCCATTTTGACTATTCAAATTTGCTTAACAAACAACTGATTCAAACGCAAAATATTTACATAAATTACTAAAGAGGCGTTGTTGCAAAAGTTTGCGTATATCATCTTAGAGCCGATTTTTCAATCTCCAGATAAACATCCAGCTAGTTGCCAGAGGAATAAACTTACTTTACTGTTAATCAACCGGATAACAACATCGAATTTTTCAATCAAGAAAAAAAAACAATCTATAGAATAATTTAATTTGGACGTCACTTTTATTTCGAGTATCGAAATTTTCATAATTTTTTTCATAGTTTATTTCAAAGCAATAATTTTTCAAACTGTTTTTGACATCGAAAATAGCAATTTATTTTATTCCTCAGATAATTCCTTATTCCGTTCAAAAATGAGCAGATAACTTTATTCCTAAATTAAGTTGTATCTGACTGTTGAAAAACTGATTTTTGCTCTATCTGGAGAATACGAGTATGTACTAACTGACTGCTTAACGACTATTGAAAAAATGGCACTTACATTATATTTATGTATCAGTTTCAATTTGTTTGAAATATTTTTTTTTTCTTAAATTGCACATATAAATTTGTATCAGAAATCTGGCAACCCTATATTTCTCCAGCAAATAAAATATTATATCTACTTTACTTAAGTGGCCTACAGGTATATGGTTTTATCTATTTAAATGTTTCTCTCTTTTGAATGGCATTGACGTCAGCGGAAAGAAGATATTATTAACAAATCTATGAATGTAATATTGTTTTTATTATTGTTTATCCTTAATATTTTTGTTTTTGCATACATATATGTATGTGCCGGTGTAATTATTTATTTATTCATGTGTGACAAATAAAAAGTCACTTTTTTTTGGGAAATAAAGTTTCCTTATACATGTGACACTCGAATTTTCTTATTCTTGTGAAGTTGCTTAAAATACATACATATTTGATACATATTTTGATACATATGTGAAATATAATGGATCCCATAAAATAATGTAGAAATTGTGAAACATCGTATTTTGACAGCTGTGTTTGTTCGTTTTTATGTTTTAAAGTTTAAAATTCGTTTTTATGAATGTAGATACATTTTTTGATAAAAATTAAACATATATTTTATTTCTCCTAATAAAGTAAAATAAGTATACGAATGGGTTGTACGTACCTGTACTTTAAATTCATTCTTTGATTAAATGATTTATAAAACTTATTAAATTATTTTTTTTAACCCAAACGCTTCTACATGATGAAAGCAGAGCAAATAACATAAACTAGCAGACCCTTGCTTGTCTTTCTTCGGACATCTAAAAATAAATTCTTATAATAATTATTTTTTGCATGAAACACAGAAATTAGTACAACGAGCCTTAATTGACATCAAAATCATTTTTATTTCACTCAAAATAAGTATATGAATTCAGTTTGCTCAATTACAAAATCATGTCGGAAACCATCCTGGCACTACAGTTGTATGTTACAAGCACAGAAAGACACACACAAGTCCAGGCCAGTAGAAATGGAATTAAGACATCTATAAAAAGGGACACAAACCAATAAAGAGTGACTTGATTGTGCAAAAAAAGATTGCTTGTTTAATGAATGTAACGTTTTTTAGCTGCATGAGAAATTTCGATGGTTGTTGCCTATGGTTTGACAGAAGGAAATGTCTAACTCTGTTGACATTTCTGTTCATTAATCGCTTAACGCCACGCCAAAAAAACGCTTCCAAATTGTTGAAAATTGCTTTGAGAAAACAAATCTGTTCGCGAAGTTCATAAAACACTTCGTCCATTTGAAACTGGCCGAAGATGAGCGAGCATTTTTACCGAAAAATTGTGCACAGATGAGAAATATCAAGATGTGAATTTTTTGTACATTTCACAGTCCAAAAACCATTAGTTCTTCTGTGGCAATTTACAGATTTGCTAATAGGGATTTTGATCCGGAATTGAGGAATTTTCGATACAAAACAACGCTTCCACATCTTTTTAATTACGTATATGTGTGTGAATGTTTTCTGTAGAGTGAACAAACCCATTTGACGTTTCAGCAAATTAAGCTTTACTTTGGTGTGTGTTTTACGTAAAAATCTGTATCTGTGATTTTGATCGCAAAAAGAACTCGAAAACTGCTCCGGGACCAAAAAATCCATGAGAGATCGATTTTTTCGTAGAAATGAAAACACGTAATTTTGCTGATTTCTATATGAAATATTCTAATATTATTGACATTGATTAACTGGATTAACAAAAGTATATTCATGGTTCAGCCTTCGTTCAATATTTCAACTCGGCTTAACTCCTATGAAGTATTGAAGTTTAGACTTAACTCACGGATGAATTTTAGATTTGTGTGTTCTTTTTTCTGTTTTATACTGTGTCAACAAGATTTCGAAATTTCGTGCGCTATTAGAAAGCAAGAGTTAGTGTTGTATTTTTATTAACGTATTATTTGTTAAAAATTAATCCGAATTAGATCATGTGATAATAAATAAAACAACATATTTATAGTTTATTATCACTATTGTAAATTATAAAAACAAAATTTCAAATTCGAATTTCATTAAGATAAAATGGAAAATTGGGATTTGACGTTAGAGAAAAGTCAAACCTTGCTCGTGTGCGTAAAGTAGATAAAATCTTTAACAAAATGTAGTTTGTTTTGACGGAATAAAATCTATTTTTCTCCGAAATTTTTCGTATTTGTTTATAAAAATTGATTATAAAGAGCCTATTTTTCAATCTTCAGATAAAGAGGCAGTTAGTTGCCAGAGGAATAAACATTCTTCACTGTTGAACAACCGGATAACAATATCGAATTTTTCAATCAAGAAAAACCAATCTATACAAAATTTATTTTGAACATCACTTTTATTTAGAGTATCGAACTTTACATAAAAATTAATTTTTGTTTAACGTTTATTTCAAAGCAATAATTTTTCAAAGTGTTTTTTACATTGAAAATAGCTATTTATTTTATTCCTCAGTTAAATCCTTATTCCGTTCTAAAATGAGCCGATAACTTTATTCCTAGATTAAGTTGTATCTGACTGTTGAAAAACTGATTTTTGCTCTATCTGGAGTGTATTAGTACTAACTGACTGCTTAACTGACTATTGAAAAATTGGCCCTATGAGGAAATTCTACAAAAACAAAAAAAACAATTTTCAATAACCCTTTTTGAAACTGGGTGTATTAAATCGTTCCTCAGTTGTACGAAATTTGCTGTTTTGTTTTCATTTAACAAAAATGTACGCTTAATTCATTTAAGATGAACCCTTGAACTATATTTTGAATTATTATAGATAAAACCATTTTTTTTCAAGATTTTTCACAAGTATAAATAATTTGTATTGGGATCTAGGGGGGGTAATTGTAAACGATTTTGCAATTTCTTTTTTTTTTTAACTTATAGCTTTCAGAAATTGAATATTTTTCTTGAATTAGCTTACGTTTGCATTCTCTGATCTATTAAAAAGTAATAATTTTAAACTTGTTCGCTTATTAGTTTTCATAAAATTTAATAATTACATTCACCACCGTATTTTTTTCGAAAAACTAGAAAAAAGGGGTAAATGAAAACAAGGATCTCAGTATCTTAAGCAGGCAGAATAAAAACATTTGGTAAATGCTCTGGTTTTCTTAATGAAGGCTCTTGATACCGTGACATAAAACTCTGCTACCAGTCATCTCTTGGGCTTCCATTGTGGAAAGAAGTACCCAGGTTAATTTTCGTTATGAAGAAACCAACAAAATCAATGAGGTCCTTCTTATTGGACGGGTAACCAGCACGAGCTTTTGAAATAAGACATCTTATCTTGCTATAGTGCCTTCCGCGTTTGATGACAGTGCAAGTTTTCTGCCTCGAGATATATTGGCAGTAAGTTTTTTCCTGCCATCGATTCGCTAATAAATAAACGATATCGGAACACCATAGACGCTTCTGCGGCTTGTCGACATGCCTACGTCTTCTACTGAATTTAAAATATCATCTGATGTATATGATAGAGCCGTGGTTTTTAGTTGATACGCATGGTACATCTTTTTGATATAAAATGAAGTTAAGTCAACGCCAAAGACATTTAAAAATTTATGTTTACAATTAACCCAAAACGTTCATTTTGGTGTTTACAATTACCCATGGTATGAAAAAAATGGGGTAATTGTAAACAGCTAATAACTTTAAAATGTTGTTAATAAAAATAATAAAAACACATGGCATGCATTAATAGTTGTTTTTGACTGCTTTAAACATAAGATTTAACTTACTTTGATCACCTTCATTTGTGTTTAGGCAACTTAAGTAAACAGCGAGAAATTGCAAAACAGGGAAAAATTAATCAACCACGCAAATGAACAAAACACAAAAAACTCTTTGATAGATATACCTTCCACGTGTCAGTATATTGGAAATAAATATAATGTGTTTTCAAATAAAGTAATTGCATGCTGGGAAATATAAACGGTTTTTTATAGAATAAAGTGTATTTACAATTACCCCTGTTCACAATTACTCCACTTGACCATGTATCATTTTAAGCAATTGCAGAGCATATTTGATATGAATTTTGGTTTAAAAACATTTGGGCGTATTCATAATTGTTGATCCTTTGCTTAAATCCTTCCAATGAATAAATATTGTTCCAAGGCTTAATGAGAATATCCAAAACTCAAATAAGTTAATTTCTTGGAAAACGTTACAATTTTATTTTCTGTTTATCAAAACATAAAATGAATCATTTAATTAATTAAAAAAGATAAAATAACTTACAAATTGGTTTTCAGGAATATATTTAGAGAGAACAACGTGAATATGAATTTAAAATTAGAAACAGATACAACATAAATCGTTTGATGCAAAAATTTAAATGAAAATATGATTACAAAAAATTAGAATTGAAACAGAAAAAATCAAAGATTCTAAGATTCAAAATAAATATTTAAAATGGTTTTGAAGTAGAGTATATTTTGAAGGCTTGATAACAATTGTCATTTTTAAACTGTGTCTAAGTTAAACCTAGGTTTAATTGAATTTTGAACTTGAATCTATTTACTTAACCGTATTATTCCAAAATATCTGAAGCTATTTGTGTAGTAAAACAAGTTAGTAATCTTATAAAAATATAAAAACAACGATTTGTAAGTAAAATCGGTCTGTATTTATTGAGCCAAAATGGTCTTTAGATACAGTTTAGTAAAACCTGGGCCTATGTTCTGTAACTTTTGAATCGATAAAAGTAGTCGAGAAACAATAAAAAATGTTTGTTTTGTTGTAAAGATGCCAAAATGACTTCTTCAAATTATGGCGTTCCATTGAAAAATCCCAGTCAAACAAATTAAAAGTTTAAGGTATCGCCTGAACTTATAGAAACCAATTTAGTCAGAGGCGTTAAGTGAGAAAAAATGTTCATACTTTTTGAACATACACACGGTCTTAACCAAAACATGGCTACCGGAACAATTTTAGGGATAGTTGTGTGCTTTAGCAGCTTTTTTTTTTAAGGCAAATGCGTTTGACAGCCGGGGATCCCATCTTGCTATTTCTCATTTGTTAAATTTTGTAAGATGATGAAGCTCTTTTCTGGTTAATTGGCTTCGTCAATAACCAAAATTGCCATATATGGAGCGAAGATAATCCTAAATAAAATGCACAACTGGATCGCATGAACTTGCTCTTATGTTCGATCACAATATATGCAAAAGATTTCTATTAAACATCTAAGTTTATTTTTAGAGTCGTTTTTAACTTAATTTTTTATATATACAAAATTCCTTTAATCTTTTTCTAAAAAATGACAATCTTAAATATTTAAGAATATAAACTTAAAAACAAAAGATTTAATCGACATAATCAAAGAAAAAATAATTCAATATTCTGAAATACATATACTTAAACCAATTTGAGCTCAAAAAAAGTACGCCATTTTATTTCTTGGAAAAATTTGAATTTATGAGAAAAAAAAATTAAAAATCTTTGGAGCGGTTTTTGAGAAAAAAGTTTTTTTTAAACTTTTTGAAAACATTTTTCAAAAAAAAAAAATCAAAAACGCAAATTTATAGGTATTCGTCAAATACGTTAGCTAAATTTTTTGAAAAAAAATTTAACGAGCAGTTTTCAAAATATAATTTTTTTTATTTTATTTTTCCAAAAATGCTTTTAAAAATACAAAAAAATATTAATTAAAAATATTGGTACGCAGTATAAATTGGGAAACATAAGCCTATATATGTCTGAAATTTCGAAGGAATCGGTTAAGCCATTAATGAGATAGTCGAAAGCAAAAAAAAAACCGTCCTATGACAAGTACGGTTTTTAGACATTTTTCTAAATATTTTTTCAACCATATGATCGGCCATACCTAAAAACATGCACTGATTTTTTTTATCAAAATCGTTAGAGCCGTTTCGGAGAAAAATAGACTTGGACGTAATGATTATATGGCACGTGGCATTATTTTTTAAGCTTAACAAAAATCCCGCTGTACAATACCTAAAAAACTCTATATACCAAATTTGATGCAATTCGGCCCGCCAGTTTGGGCTTTAGGTGTCTATACATACATATAGACAGACTGACAGACAGACAGAAATACAGACGGAAAGAAATTTTATACCATCTTTTTTCGTATTCGCTATCATCGTTATGTCATGTTTGATTGTTATCTCAAAACTTTTTTTTTGACGAAAGCATAACTTGCCTTATATGTAGTACCTATAATCGCAAGTAAAAATGGCGAGCGCTATCCAGACATGCTGCTTCATTTTTGTTTCCAAAAATGCATCAACTAAATATTAACGACACATAGTTCTAATAAAACGGCGCAACTTTTTATACAGCTCCGCTTAATCATAAATTTATTGCAAAATCAATTTGGTGACAGCTTTATTTCCAAAAGATATGTTCCCGTGGCTGGTGCGACTTAGCGACTCTCGACTAATTTTTATGGGCCTATGTTAAGTCATTGGTTTATGCCGGCAAACCAGCAACTCTTGAAACATTGAAAGTCATTATTTAAGTAGTCACCATTCGGTCAGATTTATTGAAAAAAGTAGTCGAAAATTGGACTGATCGAATGAGGAAAAAATATGCCGGAAATCATATATAGGTATACTTTTTTTTCTCAACCTTCAACAAAGTGGACAGACAATTAAATCCAAGAGCCGTTCAATACAAGTTGTATTGGACGGTTTCAAGTCTGATATTCACAAAATTAATGCTAGTGTGCCCCAGGGCTCCGTATTGTCTGCGACCCTCTTTCTCATTTTTATTAATGATCTCTTATCTGGAACTTCTAATCCACTTAATTGTTTTGCTGACGATAGTACTCTCAGCTTTTCATATTCGTTTTTAGATGCACCTCCTTGTTTTTCGGATGTGCAACTGGAACGGCAGCGTATGATAAGCTCATTAAATTCTGATCTTGACAGCATTGTCCAATGGGGAATTAAAAACCGTGTAGAATTTAATGCTTCAAAAACTCAGTGCTGTCTTCTGTCGTTAAAGCAGAACCCACCCCCCATGCCGCTATCCATGAGCGGCACTAGCATTGAAGAAACCGATCAGCTTTCAGTCCTCGGCATGTGCATCACAGACCACCTCTTGTGGAATGAACACATATTTGATGTCGCCAAAAACGCTGCAAAGTGTTTGGGCTTTCTTCGAAAGTGCAAGAAATTCTTCTCCCCGTCTGATTTGGCTGTAATCTATAAGACCTTCATTCGTCCAAAGCTGGAGTATAACTCGCACATTTGGGCAGGAGCTCCCAAAACTCATTTGAATCTTTTGGATAGAATTCAATATAGAGCTATAAGAATGATTGGCGATAGAACTATAGTGGAAACATTTACATCTCTAGAACATCGTCTCTCGTATATGTCTCTCACTATTTTATCGCTATTTTTATAAACACTGTTCCAGCGAAATAGCCAGTTGCATTCATCCCCTTAAATTTTTCAACCGTAATACTCGCGCTTCTAGGAATGCTCATCAGTTAACCCTTGAGCCCATTTTCGGACGTACAGTCAAGTACAGAGATTCTTTCTTTAGCCGTACAACGCGAATGTGGAATACTTTACCCGGCTCTATTTTCCCCTCCCATTTTGATATTCAGAAATTCAAAACCAATGTGCATCGGTATCTCCTCTTGCATCCTTCCCTACTTTCCTAACGCTCGCACTGTGCTTGTTCATTTTAAGGGTAGTCAAAACCCCTTTAGTGCGCGCATCCGTTTAAAAAAAAAAAAGAGCTATTGAATAGCTTTTACTTTAATTATTCCAATTTGCAAAATGTATTTATTTATATCAATGTAATGAGAAATAAAAAAAAACATAAGTTTTCGCATAACTGCTTCCAAACTTTTTCAGGATAGTGTAATTTAAGAAAAATATTCAAGTGGACAAGAAGGTATACTATAAACAAATAAAAAATGAGTCAGTATCCTTGAAAGAAAGAGTAATAGGTTTATGCACAGGATAGTGTTTTTTTCTCCGCATTTGAATACGTTCATAAAATTTGCGCTTTCAGCTAATCTTATTACGAGTTGCTGTATTACAAATGCTTCTTTAAGACAAACTACGCTTTTCACTTTTATACTTGAATTTGTATTTTAGAGTGGATTATATTATTTAAAGAAGTCTCAAATTAAATTAAATAAAACTGAACGCATTTGTTTAAATAGCTTTAAAAAAAAACCCAATAAAATTCAGCCAGTTTCAATTTGTAATCAATCTAAATATTAATAAAAAAATATTAATTAAGAAAAATGTTTTTAGACAAATCAATTTACACATCATACAATTTCAGTGCAGGAGTATAATAAACCACAATCTGTGTAATACACCTATACCTAAACCTACATTAGTGTTCAATGTTATTTAACACATGTATATGATTGCTTGTTGAAGTCATGTTACACATTGGGGATGATGATGAAAGGACGATAAAAAAATCTCAGCTAGTTTTTATTGCCAACATCTATCAAATTTATTCCCAGCACATACAAAATTATTTGTCTTAAATCGATTGCATATTTTTTATGCCACTGCACATTCATGCAAACAAGCATCATTGCCGTGCAAAATATACAAATTGGTAATACGATTTTGCTGAACTAATTTAATTAGATTTATGTAGACCTATGCAAATTAAAAACAAATTAATCATAAAACTTGTTTCAGGAAAGTGAATAATTTTTATAATTAGACGAAGTTTTCGATTAAAATTTTAATATTAAAAAAAAAATAGAAATATCTCACTTTCGGCGAGCGTTTCGTGCTAAGTCCTATTTTCGAAAGAAGCTGAAACCGGCAAACTTTGCTTCTAAATTCCGATCACTCACATGCTGCTTCGTGTAATTCGGTCAATTCTTTATTCAAAAGATCTTATAAATGGTATGGAATAACTGGAGTATAACAATGTCAAAAATTTGTAATCAATCCGTATTAACTAAAGTTGTGATGTGCTTTCTGCTTTCCAGACGAGGTTTTGCTCGTCGGTTAGCCAGGGTCGTAATTAAGAAAACACGACACTCCAAATGAAGGTCTTTCGAGCCATCTAATTCAAAATCTTTATTAATAACAATTCTTTAATTTACAACATACGATATTTAGTTCAAATAGTTTCTGGTTACGGCAGGTCTTCAGTCTGGTATACTGGTTATAAGGTACTTCCTCGATAAAGTGTAATTATATTCGGATTTTAAGTTGTCCTCAGCGTTACTTCTGAATCTGGTACTACTTTAAGGGTTTTTTGGTGTCTGATGTCGTTCGACTAGAGTATCAAGCCTTCGCTTGTCAGGTGTAGCACTACAGCTTATACTAGAACGGATCATCAGGTACTAGGCCCCTGGTGCCGCTCGACACAGCAGGTCAAAGCTCTAGGCCCTTGGTGGCACACGGCACAGCAGGCCGAAGCTCTGGTAGATCAGCAGGTACCAAAGCCTCTGGTGGTAATTACCTAAATTGCGACAAAACCCCTTAGTACTGGTGGGGAAAGCATCGAGCAATAAAGCTATGGTGACCAGGCCATAGTCAGATTCTAATGAATAAAATCAGAATTAATATCACCAAAAGATTTTAAGTGTGGTCAAAGGGGAGGGGCCATGATTTTCGACCGCCATTGCACGTCCTCATATAATCTATTTGGTAAGAACCAAGTGTGAACTGTAAAATGACGAACGAAAATCGAAACCGAAATTGATTCGTCGGTGACGTCATATGAGTTAAAACGTTATTTCAGCTGTGTAATGAAATTCGATGGTGCGTGTCGTCGATGGCGACTAATTATAATTAAATTCTCCTTATTCTTAAAAAAAAACGTTGATAACATGTAACGCTTCGTTAAAAAGTATCCGTCAACTTTCAATTTTCCACTAAGAAGTAAAACACTTTTCGTTCTATTCTCAGGCGTAAACACGTAGAAAGTGGAAGGTTTGCCGAAACGTAATCACGCAACATGCAATTGACCATGTGATTATGTAATTCAAGATTGATGCGACACATCGAACATCGCTTAGTACAAATGGCAAATCGAGGAATAGGCGGAATTCCCGGAATGAGAACATCTTCGGCTTTAACTTTTCCTTCAACAATCATTTGTTTGAATGGCATTCTATTTGAGATTCTTCACAAGGAAATGCATTCAATTAAAAAGCGTCTATGCATTGAGACTGTGCAACAAAACTATAACTAAGCCAAATTTTAGTTTTAACTTGTGTTGCGGCAAGTTTGCAACTTCCCTAAAATTCAAACATTTCGTGGGATAGTTGGTGGCTTCGTTGTCATCCATCACGGAGTCGGAGTATTTGTATAAACATATCTCCCCGGCGAGAGATTTGATTTTGAAAATTAAATAATCGACATCCCTATTCGTAATTTCCTATTCGCAGCTAAATTCACTTCTGCATTTCGCCCATCATGGTCGACATAATGATAGTCGCTGCAATTTTACATTTTTCTTCTCTGTCGTTTTCCATTTATTTGAACGCTCTGATAATTCTAATTGCGTTATTGTCTATCTCGATATTCAGTCAGGTTATTCTTGTGATAAAATTCCTCGAAGTTGCGACATATTCAATCGATTGTGTATATTCCGATCTGAACGTTCGTCTGAAGTTTCGTTTTTTTCTACGAATTGTCACAATATGCCGTGCATGACGTCTGCGATCTGATAACTTTGACCCAACAAGAAACAAGAAAAAATGGATGAAGTCTCGAAGGGTAAAATGCTTTCCTTTATAAGGGGACCATACTTGACAGGCGTATTTAAGGATGGTTCGTACGAAGGTAATGTCGAGTGATCTGGTCACATAAAAATTTTTTGGACAATCGTCTTACAAAAGCCCAGTGCGGAGTTGAATTTTAAGTATTGGTACCTGGAAAACCGAGATTTCCTCTAATTGTGTAAAACGGAAATCATGTTTTTTAGGGAAAAATTTTGCAGTTTTTCAAAGTATGTCTAGGGCTATTTTAAATCTACGTATCGACACTCTATCAAAGAGTATCTCCTTATAGTTTAAAAGCAGTCATATTATGGGACTGGACTGTATAATAAGAATAAGAGTATGAGGATTAATCCTTATAAAACAACTAGTTTTATTTTTCGTAATTCTAAGACAACTTTTGCATTCTTAAAAAAGAAAATCAAATTAATAACAGATTTACCGAAAATAATTTCTTGGAAACCCTGGCTTCGTCCCTGAAAAATATCTACTAATATAAACTTAAAACTATAAATATTTCATTTAAATGATAAAATGGGCGTGGCAATAGGCGAACTTTACTAAACCAAAGTTCTTAATTTTTTCGTTCATACAAATAAACTTTGCGAATTTTACTAAAACCATTTAAGTAGTTTTCGAAAATTGGGTGTGGCAGTGGGCAAATCTCACTTAAGCTCTGAAATTTTAATCCAAATCGTTAGTCGCTTTTGAGAAAACAAGAACTGACAAAAGTGGGCGGTTTAGGTGTTGGACGAAATTTACTTCAATATTATCCTTTTTTTAATTTTTCTCTTGCACTAAAGAACACACTCTTAAATATCATCCAAATCATTAAAGTCGTCCCCAAGAAATAGAACCATTTCCGAGGAACCATGATATAAAAAGGGGCGCGGTAGTGAGTAAGTGGATTTAACTAAATCCAAATTCATTTAATTTACAACATAGTCTCCTTTTAAAAATATGCAGTTCCTCCAACTACTCGTATATTCCAACCTTTTTAACCCTTCCAAAAAATAAGTTTTATCAAATTCTGCTAAATATGCATTTGTTGCATCAATGACTTCATTTGTTGATGGAAATATTATTCCACCGAGAAATTTCTTAATTTTTAGAAATAGGAAAAAATCACAGGGAGCCAAATCCGGATAATAGGGTGGATAAGATAGCAGTTCAAAGCGCAATTCAGCAAATTTTGCTTTTGCTACTGCGGAAGAATGTGGTGGAGCATTGTCGTGATGAAACAAAACTTCTTTCTTCTTCGTGTGTTGCCGCTTTTCCACCAATTCGGTGTTAAATCTATCCAATAAATTGGCATAGTAGTTCCCGGTAATTGTTTTTCCCTTTTCCTAATAATCAATGAAGTTTACGCGGTAGGAATCCCAGAAAACCGTTGCCATAACTTTTCCCGCCGAAAGAACCATTTCTGCCTTTTTGGGCCCACGTTAACCTTAAAAAGTCCACTGTTTCGATTGTTCCTTCAATTCTAATGTATAGAGGTGTATCCAAGTTTCGTCAAGAGATACAAAATTCATTTGAATTACGCTCAAAGAGTTCCAAACACTGCTTTGAAATTAGGACCCGATTACATTTTTGTTCACTTGTTATCAAACGCGGCACCAATCTTACCGATCATTTTTTCATGCACAAATGGTCATGCAGGATCCGAATAAAGGAATCATTTGAAATGGCTAGAATGATAGCTATTTCACGAACCTCGATCCGTCGATCTCTGACAAAATATCCTTTATTTTAGTGACCAATTCTTCAGTTGTGACTTTAGTTGGACGACCTGGACGCTAAGAGTCTCTTGTGTCCATAGGACCACAACGAAATTCTGTGAAACACTTTTGGATTCCATGCAAGCATGAGCAGAGTCTTCATAGTATTTTTTTAAGTTTTTTCTCAGTTTCCTTAATTTGTTTACCACGCAAAAGTTAGTGCTTTATTAACTCGCGAAATTCACTTTTTACTTGGGAATATAAGGCAAGTTATGCATTCGTCGAAAAAAAAGTTTTGAGATAACAATCAAACATGACATTACGATGATAGCGAAGACGAAAAAAGATGGTCTAAGAATTCTGTCCGTCTGTATGTCTGTCTGTCAGTCTGTCTGTATGTAAGTATAGACACCTACAGCCCAAACGGGTTGGCCGAATTCCTTCAAACTTGGTATATAGAGTTTTTTAGGTATTGTACAGGAAATTGAAATTTTTTTTTAGCTCAAAAAATAACGGTACGGTATAACCGTTACGTTCAAACATATTTTTCTCGGAAACGGCTCTAACGATGTTGATAAAAAAAATCAGTGCGGCTTCTTAACTACGACCGATCATAGGGTTGAAAAAAAATAGAAAAATGTCTAAAAACGGTACTTTCCATAGGACCGTTTTTTTTGCTTTCGACTATCTCATAAACGGCTCAACCGATTCTTTCGAAATTTCACACATATATAGGTATAGGTTGCCCAAATTATACCGCGTACCAAAATTTTTAATTAGTATTTTTTTTTTTGTATTTTTAAAATCATAAAAAATAAATTTTATCTATATTTCGAAAACTGCTCATAAAATTTTTTTTCAAAAATTATATTTATATGTATTTATTGAATACCTATGAATTGGTGTTTTTGAATTTTTTTTGAAAAATGTTTTCCAAAAGTTAACAAAAAAAACTTTTTTTCTCAAACACCGCTCTACAGATTCTTAAATTTGTTTTCTCATAAATTCAAATTTATCTAACAAATAAAATGGCGTACTTTTTTTTAGCTTAAATTAGTTTAAGTATTTATTTCAGAATTTTTAATTATTTTTTCTTTGATTAAGCCGATTTAATATATTTGTTTTTAAGTAATGTAAAATAGAATTAAAAGCCAATTGTATATATATCAGCTCAATAAACATTATTATATTATATACCTATAATCGCAAATAATAAAATGCACGACTGGATCGCACGTATTTGCTCCTATGTTCGATCACATTACATGCAAAAGATTTTGAATAGAAACTGCTAAATGTATTTTGAAAGTCGTTTTTCACTTAATTTTTTTATAAATAAAAATTCTTACATTTTTTCGAAATAAAAATTGGTATGAACATGTTAATTATTTAATAATATAAATTTTAAAATAAAATTTTAGAAAAACTCATCCACTCGTTTTCGAAATATTGAAAAAAATGTTTTTTTTTTCAATAATCCAAAAAAAACTATTCTTCGATAATTTTGAAATGCAGTATTATTTAGAGTTCGATGGAGCTCCTGTATAAAAATTTTGATCGAAATCGGTTGAACCGTTTGTGACAAAAACGAAAATCAATAAAATGGTTGTATGGCAGGTACCGTTAATAACAAAATATTTAAACAAAATTTTTGACCAAAATGTAGACCATAGTTAAGGTAGTACACACAACAATTTTTAACAAAACCGTTATAGCCGTTTGCGAGATAATTAAGATGGTAGAAAAATTTGTATGGCAAGTACCGTTATTTTTTGGGGCTAAAACAACGATTCAAAAATTTATTTTGGAAAATCACCTAAAACGCCTAAGCACCAAGTTTGAACAAAATCGCTTCAGCCTTTTAGGCTGTATATCGTTCTACAGACAGACAGAGAGACAGACAGACAGACAGACAGAGAAACAGACAGACAGACGGAATTGCGGGACGCACTTTTTTCGTATTCTCTATCATCGTAATGTCAACTTTGATTAAAATCTCAAGTTCGATTTTTTTCCAAATGCAAAGCTTGCCCTATAGTACCTACATATATCGCAAGTAAAAACAAAGATGGTTGAGAAAAGAATTCAATGCTATTTGAGCGACATACATAGGTATATCTCTAAAGTCACTGACTTATCGAACAGCCCTCGTTTACCTGGTTTAAAGTAATAAGATATCGTCTATATAGGACGGGAAGTTGAACTCCCGATCGCATAAAAAGCCAAGCTCAGAAATAGAATCAACAATAGATATGGGTTGACTATATGGAGATGGTAAAGACAAGAAGGAGATCAACTGCGTCTCTGCGAAAGTGTGATCGACATATACTTTTGCTTATATTTAGTTCAAGTAGTTTTTAGACACAAAACTGAAAAATTGTGGAGGCATAATGGAATAGAATAGTTTTGTCACGTACCAGTGAAATGGCCTTGAAAAACTTGGTATCGTCTTCTTACAGAGAGATATGGGAATACATATCTTATAACCATTTCGACATCGTTAGTGGGAGTTGTCAGAATTAGCTGGTAAATGTGTTACTGCTAAGGTGTCAAATCTAGCAAAATGGCCGAACTTAATGCGACCACTGACTACTTACCAGATTTACGTTATTAAAAAAGCAGCCGAAATAATCTATGGGAGAAAACTGATCTCATCAGAGATCACATTTTTCGTAGACACCCAAGCAGCTATCAAAGCACTATTTAGTGAAACAATAAGATCCAAGGTAGAGGCGAAATACCATGGTTTGGTGAATATCATCGGTAGTACCAGCCAAGTCAAACTCTGCTCCACAGAGAGAGGAACTATATGGAAGATGAAACGGCAAGGAAGTGCTCATTAGCAAATAGGGACAGCAGCAGCTTATTCGTTATGGGTCCTAAAGTATCGATTGAAGTAGTTAAAAGAAAGATGGACAACAAAATGAAAGAGCAAATTAATAACGTAATAAGTTTAAGTTTACGGTCTAGAATTAACGAAAAGAAATTCCGAATATATTTTATTACAGAGTAAAAATGATACCAGAACCTTGATAGGTGTACTAACGGGACATTGCAACATAGGTACAGTGGACATTAGATTAGGTTTATTGGCACCCGATTTCTGTAGGGGATGTTAAGTTGTTCATGAAATAGACTGTCAAAATCTACAAACAAATCTCCAAAACTTCGGAAACAGGTTTCTCGATGAACTGGTCGACCTAGTGCAGGTGTCAATGGCAAATTTGAACAAAATTATAGAGAACGGGCTGGTTCGTAAATAAATCAATCTATATTAAACATTAGTTTAGGGGCATCTCTGTGTGAAAGGGGATCACATTGGACCAATAGGCCCCCGTTGGGAAACTGCAAAGCCGATGAACTAGCCAGAAAAGGAACCCAAATACCAATTCTACCAAAAATGGCAGAAATCGGTATGCCTATCGCTACAAGCAAACTCTTGCTACATCAAAACTCCATAAAACAAATAGATTTTAGATGGTCAAACATCACTACTTGCCTGGCTACTAGCCAGTAATAGACCCAAGACGCTCAAAACGTCTACTCTCTTTGAGCAGGAAACATTTTGACTCCGTAATAGGTGTTGTAACTGCTCACTGTTTAATTGGTAGATACGCTAAAAGACTTGGCGTTTTCTCCAATGACTTTTGCAGAAGCTGTATGGACGAGGAGGAAAAGGAGACTATCTCCCATCTTCTATGCTCATGCCCTGCTCTATCCCAAGGACGTAGATTGCACCTGGGGGAATACTTTTTCGACGACACCAGTGATCTTAAACACATAGAGATGCACCGGTTACACCGCTTCAGTAGAGGCTCCAATTGGTTTAATTAAAGAGTTAAAATCTCTTCATGTGGTATAACGATGGACCTATATATAAGGTCTAAGTGTGTCAGTTGTTTTCCTGACGGCTATGTCAACCTAATAGGCATCCGTATATGCAACATCCTTTGAGCTGTACACGCCCCTCCTAACCTAACCCATGAGTATATGGGAAATTTCGTCAATGGTCTTTCAAAGATCTGTATAATTAACGTCAACTTCTATTCCGTTTTGTAAGGCTGATAGGGTAAAAGACACACATTTGACTAGATTAGTGGTTGTTGTCGAAAGCCGTATTTCTAGGACAATGAATATTTTCAAATATATTTTTTTGGGGATCTTATAGAAAGCTTTGTAGTTTTTAATAGCACCTTAAGGGCCTTTTTTGTAAATTGGGTTTGAACATCGGTTTTCTATAACTGACAGTATTCACCCTCAGAATAAAATTAATGACTTGAAGGGGAAAAAACATAGAGATGCATAACAGTTTTTTTTTTAGAAATAGAGCAGAGAAACCATCAAGCCCAATTGAAAATTCATCATTTAGTTGATTTAGTTGATCAATGGAGTTAGAATATCATAACTTCTTCGAAGAATGGGAAAGATAGGGAAGAATTTATATCATTAAGACATTATGTTTTAAATTATTTTAAATATCAATGGAAGTACTTTTCTTGTTTTCTTTTCGCATTTTCACACTATGACTTTTTGATCCACCTTGTAATTATTATTGTATCATTGTAATTAGAATTGTTTTCGTTAATGCTTAATTTTATAGATTTTTTTGGATCAATTCACAACACAAATTTGACAACTTATAGCATGCATAAATATTGGGAATCAACTAAGGCCTTATACCTGTCAGTTAATTTATATGTTATGTTATATTATGCGAAGCATATATATATTTAAGTTCTACAAGAGTCTACATCTTTTTCATTTGCATGTCCTTTTGTCTATAGTCTCTCGAGTTCACTACTCATATCGTATATCATATCTGATAACTCCCATTTATCATTTTGCACATCGTCCGTGTGTGGATTCTGTAACAGAAGTTCCAGCAGAGGAAAGATAACTAGATACACTCCGACTCACTTGATTACGAACAGTTTAGCTAAGTTTGAATATTTGACTGAATGTGATTTGTTTTAAATTCGTAAATGCTTTTTTTTATTAGTTCACATTATCGCGGGTCTATTGTATTGTTTTTTTTTGTGTAAAAAATGTAAATATAGTAAGTATGATCTTTTTCCCAACACTTGTTCATTAGGAGACTTACCAGATTTACCATCATGAGAACCATATTCACCAGATATAACTATCAACCATGTGGTTGGGAAACTAGCTGAGTATTAAACAAAAATCGTAAAATTGAGTTTAGAAACTACTACTATCAAGTGATACGGAGTGTACATTTTCGAGGTTTATAAAATATTGAAGCTATTACCCTATTTGGTTATGTTGAGGGGCATCGGTCGATTGTGGCTCATTGACATACACCTATGCATTTTCAGAAGTCAAAAATTCATATCAAAATAACAAGAAATGCAACACCGAAACTCAAATTGACAGTCGTTTTATATGGTACAACATTATTTTCTTGTTCACAGCTGTTAACTAGTATCCTAGCCAATTAAACTTCAGCTCAGCCCAGGTCAACAAGACACCTTATATAGTACATATCCAACTCGCACTATGTATTTCAATTTGAAAAAAAAAATGTTGAATATGTTTTTTTCTGTTATTAATCTTGTTGCCTTAGGATATCATAGAGAGAAGTTTATCTTTGGCATGGAGATCGAAACGACACGTGACACACGCATTTGAATCTTCTGACTTCTCTCCTAGAAATTTACATGAATCGATAAGTACTTCAGTAATAAAATCCAGGCAGTGATAATAAAAATTGGCACATGATAGATAGTTTCACATGGTATCTGAGGATTTAAGGTGTTGAATGCAATAACTTTCATTTCATTCATTTCAAAATTAGAATTTTGTGGTGCAGGTTTCAGATGGTTTTCATAATATTGTTTTTTTTCGACTAAATCGTCTCCCATAAACTCTAGAGCAAAATATTTATTTTATATTTTTTCAAATTACCCGAAAACCATATTTTTTTTGAAAAAAATTTACTGGTACACATTTTGTAGATCATGTCATTCTACACAAAAAAGATTAAGGCCGTTTGCTGATACACAACTTAAGCATTTAAGTTCTACTTAAGAACTTATGTGACAGTTTACGCAGAGGAAAAAATGTCCCTTAATCGATTTAAGTTGAACCTAAATATTTATGATTCGTTTCAGCAAACGGGCCTTAGAGATTTTTTATCGTACGATTGATAGTTTTGGAGAAAAATACTCGAAAACATTGGGGTGTAGAACATTTTTCAAAAAAAAAGTAATAAATGTATGTTTTTGAGTGGCGAAATTTGTGTGTTCTTAGTTATGTTTGCAAAAACATGCTCTTTAAAAAAAAAAAAACAAGTTTAAAGATTGACATCCGAAGGGAAATGCTGCATTCTTAAAAAGTACTAATTTATTTTATTTGGTTGAATAACTCCCAAAAGCTTTATTTTTTCTCAAAAAGTCCTAAGACCGACTTGTAGACAGTATAATTATCTAAAAAATGACATATTAACGTATGTTTTGTATGTCAATTCGTTCTCGAGTTATAGCGTTCTAAAGTTAAATTGTTCGTCAAAATGGATATATAGTTTAAATTCATTCGTTTAAGCAACCAGCCTTAATATAGTTGTAAAATTGAGCAATATACCACCTACATTCAGCTCATTACAACAGCATCTTTTAAGTGTATATCCTCCAGGTACAAGATGGAATAAAAGTTACTTGAACCCGTTAAAAACCTCATGTCACTTGTCAACAATATATTTTGGAATTGCTCTAAAGGATAAAACAAACGTTGCAGTTTTAGAAAAATTGGTCTACGCTGCTCCTTATAGTATGAGGACATTGCCGTGGGCAAGCATGTTCAAACGCCACCAAGACTGAAGAATACGATTCCAATGAAGATAATGATGACGAAAAGGAAATGCGCCTCGAAAATGAGTTCACTATTATTTTAATTTTATTATTTTTTACTTGTTATAAAGGCAAGTTTTGCATTTGGAAAAAAATCGAACTCGAGATTTTAATCAAAGTTGACATTACGATGATAGAGAACACCAAAAAGTGGGTCCTGTAATTCCGTGTGTCTGTCTGTCTGTTGAACGATCGACAGCCTAAACGGCTGAAACGATTTTGTTCAAACTTGGTGCTTGGTGCGTTTTAGGTGATTGTCCAAAATAGGTTTTTGAATCGTTGTTTAAGCCCCAAAAATAACGGTACTTGCCATACAAATTTTTCTACCATCTTAATTATCTCGAAAACGGCTCTAACGATTTTGATAAGAATTGGTGTGTGTACTACCTTAGCTATGGTCTACATTTTGGTCAAAAAATTGTTTTTTAAATATTTTGTTATTAGGTAGCGTTACCTGCCATACAACCATTTTATTGATTTTCGACTTTTTCATAAACGGCTCCACGGATTGCCATCAAAATTTGTATACAGCATCTCCTTTAAATTCTAAATAATACTGCATTTCAAAATTTTCGAAAAATAAATTTTTTTTTTAATTTTTGAAAAAAAAATATTTTTTTTTTTTTTGAAAATTCAATATTTTGAAAACGGGTGGGCGAATTTTTCTGAAATTTTGTTTTTAAATTTATATTATTAAATATTTAAAATATTCATACCAATTTTTTTTTAGAAGAAATTTAAGAATTTTTATATATAAAAAAATAAGTGAAAAACGAACTTAAAAATACTTTTAGCCGTTTCCATTAAGAATCTATTGCATATAATGTGATCAAACATAGGAACAAGTACGTGCGATCTAGTCGTGTATTTTATTTTTAAAGAACATGTTTTTTCAAGCATAACTAAAAAAATTCCCTACTCAAAAACATAAACGTATTAATTTTTTTTTTTGAAAAAATATTCTAGGTACACCCCAATGTTTTCGAACATTTTTCTCCAAATCTACCAATTGTACGATAAAAAGTGTCTGTGACTTTTTGGTGTAGAATGACATGATCTACAATGTGTACCAACAACTTTTTTTTGAAAAAAAACTATGGTTTTCGTGTAATGTGAAAAAAAACTGAATTTTACCCTCTTTTCCCCCATCTAAATTTAGGGTAGTTTTTTTAGGAAATGCTTAGGACGTAAAAATGAAGGTCTCCACTAAAATTCAGCTTTGTAGGAATTTTTTCGAAGTAACATCATTTTTATATTTAATTTTCCTGGACTATAGCCTACAAAAAAAAACATTACATTTTATTCATTTCCATTGAATTTCTTTTTCTTTATTTTTCAGAAATCTGTAATGGACCTAAAATACCCAACTGTCTTACCTCCGAATCCTCAACTTAAGGCAATATTATTTTAGCTCAGCCACTTGAGCAAATATACTAAATTTTGATAAGTCTTAATTCCATCCGCAGGCCTTATTAGTTTTCCACAAGACAGACAATGTATGTGATGTCTTCACGACTGCCTGCCATCGACAGCAGTTGGAAGTGACGTTGGTTAAATCGAAGGAACTGGCTCTGGACACACTGCAGAACAACTCCAACATGGATAACTATCATCTGATAATTATTGACGCCCGCTCATCAAAGTACCTGGATGCTGAATACATAACCAGGTTAAAATTACACCTTTGTCTGCAAATATAAATTTATTTGTAAATGATTTTAATTTCAGGTCAATACGACACACGACTGGTTATCATTTTACGACAATAATTGCTGTGGTGAAAAAAAGGTAAATTAGTCAAGTTGATTCACATTTCAACCCCTTGTCAATAAATAAATTCAAAAAAAAAAAACACACCTAATTGCGTGCTTTGAAATTCAAACAAGGTGGGCGTTTGGCCAAGACAGATGGAAGCTTTAATTAAAGGTTCACGTTTTATACTCTTTTTTGCTCCTTTAAGGGAAGCCCTAATAAAATGGCTTGTTGGTACTCGTATATATATACTCGTATTATGTGTTGGAATGTTGTCGGTAAATGAATCCGATGCCTCTTACCTCCTACCATATATACCTTTCTTACTTACTCTTTTATGCAGATGATGGCGTCTGAAGTAATGAAAATTTATTAACAATCTTAAGCGAGGACAGGTTTTTGCCTTGGATAATTTATAGTTAAAGGTGCAAAATTATCTTCTGAGGATGTACCAATGTAAATGGAGAACTTCAACTAACTAATGAGTTGTTAATTCCTAATTAAATGAAAATTAGTCTTGATTTTCTCTTAGAAAATGTTTTTTTTCTTTTTTCTTTTTAATTTAAGTACGGTTAAAGGGTCATCGCTTTTTGATTTCAAATGGATTTCCCTTTTTTATTATAAAATAATTAGATATAAATCGGTGGCTTATTTATTTTATAGTAGACTAGCCGACCCGTGCTCGCGTTGCATCGCAAGCATTTAATATATTTATTAATATGAATAAAAGTATATCTTATGTCTAATGAGCATGACCGCAATTTCTACTATATTATTATACCTACCAAATAGAGGATTGTAAAAATAGACGTTCGAACTTGCACGTAGTATTTATGTTAATTTTAATTATTTCTTATTTCAAAGCTTCTGGATATATACAATATTAGCAATTTTATTAATTTCAGGGAGAAGTAAATAATAAATAACATACAAAATTCCTATTAATTTTTGAGCCCACTCTAGAAAGGGCGACATAAGGATGACCGTGAGAAAAAACACTT
Source organism: Philhelius pedissequus (assembly GCA_910595825.1). Lineage (NCBI taxonomy): Eukaryota > Metazoa > Arthropoda > Insecta > Diptera > Syrphidae > Philhelius > Philhelius pedissequus. The sequence goes on along the minus strand of OU343160.1, from coordinate 73,461,440 downwards.
TGCCTAAGATCCTTTTCCACAGTTAGATGTCATTTGAAAAAGTGTATTAACGGGTGTTTTTTTTGCTACTTGGTTTTTGACGTTTATATTTTTGACAGATCACACATGACAAATTCCACCAACATTTGACATTTCGATTCAGTATTGTTTGCCATTTCATCATGAATAGACTTACGCCTGAACAACGTTTGCAAATTATTGAAATTTATTATCAAAATTCGTGCTCTGTGAAAAATGTCGAAATTATGAAATTATTGCAAAATTGTCTTCAGCGACGAGGCTCATTTTTGGCTAAATGGATACGTGAATAAGCAGAATTGCCGTATTTGGAGTGCAGAGCAGCCAGAGGCAATTCAGCAGCTTCCCGAAAAATGCACTGTTTGGTGCGGTTTATGGGCAGGCGGCATCATTGGGCCGTACTTCTTCAAGGACGATGAAGGCCGCAGGGTTACGGTCAATGGAGAAAGGTACCGTTCGATGATAACAGATTTTTTTTTGCCGAAAATGCAAGAATTGAACTCGGTCGACATGTGGTTCCAACAGGACGGTGCCACATGCCACACTGCACGCGAAACCATGCATCAATTGAGAGGCGAATTTGGTGAGCAGTTGATCTCACGTTTTGGCGCAGTCAATTGGCCACCAAGATCATGTGATTTGACCCCGTTAGACTATTTTTTGTGGGGCTATGTTAAGTCTATTGTCTATGGGGACAAGCCAAACACGATTGCTGCCTTGGAAGCCAACACTGAACGCGTCATTGGTGAGATTCCGGCCGAAATGTGTGAAAAAGTTTGCCAAAATTGGACCTTCAGAATGGACCACCTGAAGCGTAGCCGCGGGCAACATTTAAGTGAAATTATTTTTAAAAAGTAAATGGCAGAAATTGATTTATCGATCCAAATAAAAATTTCATTCACTTTTTACAAGTTTCTGTCTTTTTTTGAATTTTCAAAAACCAAGCTCTTAAAAATCACCGTTTATAAAGGGTTTTCCATTAAGGGCGGGTCGATTTTAAAATTGAATAAAACAAGTTGTATATGAGATATCAATAAGGTTTTATCATTATTTGAGAGTCCTCTCAATGATATTGATATATCGGTTAAAGATTATCATTTATTTCTTAATTATTATATTTAAAAATTTATAATTCTTGGAAAATAATTCATTTTATAATATTTTAGGAGATGCACAATTCGGTGGTTAACTTATGACTAACTGCTCCTTTACTTACATAAATTACAGTTTATGGTAATACATAGTAATAGTGTTATACATAGGTAAAAGCAATTAAATAAATGTATGTGTATGTGAATAAATGGTTATGAACAACTCAGTGATGGCAATTGTAGTAGACACTACAGACATTATATGTTATATAACATCGTTCAAATGGCATGTATGTCAAGAAGGAAAATGTGAAGAAAAAATTTTGTACATACATAAGCTGGCGAAAGAAGTTGATCGCTTATTGATTTTCAGTGTGTATCACTGTACAAAAATGTGGGTTTTGTATTATATTGCTTTTTATGGTTAAAATGAAAATGTGTTCTGATTTGTGTGGTTCAAGTGTGTTTAAAAAAAAACATCAGTGTTCAGAGCTCGCTCTGTTTTCAACAATTTCAGTGCATAATCTATGAGGCATAACTGCCATAATGATTTGTCTTTAGTGACTGATTAAAAGACAACATTTTGACAGAAATAGAATAATCAATATGGCCGCCACGAGCTGCCAAAATCAACCCACCCTTATTGCAAAACGATTTATGATACGCAGCAAAAATCCTTGATTGTAGATGATCTCCATTGAGCATATACTTTTCAAAGGTTCGGGTGGCTCGGCAATAGAAGGAATTCTAACTTTATTATTACCACAACATATGCTACTAAATTCCTCAGCAAATTTTTTTGGCTTACCAAAAAATTCCAATTTTTTCCTATATCTGTCCTAATCTTGTTGTTCGAATACGGAAACTGTGGTGCATAATTATAAGCCCCTCTACTCCCCAAAAGCTGATTAAGATTTAAAATATTAATACTTGCTATTCCTATGTTAATCGATGAGCGAACAATTGGATGGGCAGAAATTCAGAAGCAAATAAATAAAAGAAAATGCAAACACACACGGAACGATAACGAATTGGAACAAAGCAGCAACACAGTCATTGCGATTGAATGGAATTCATAAGTGCAAAAATACAAAAAATGGAGCAATTTATAATTTGCACATATGTACATTTATTTCTCAGCTTATAAGTAGAGTTAAGAAATGATTTACGGCTAAAATTTGCATAAGACTAATGGCGCAAAATTTTAAATGATTTAGTAAAATGTTAGAACCAGGAAAACGAAACAGGAAAAGGTTCTAATGGATAATTTATAACGTTTTCACGCGTTTTAAAACATAAATGCTACACTAATCGATGATAAATAAATTAGAGAATTTTTTTTGGCAAAAATGTGTGCAATTAACAATTATTTTTAGTTCACAATTATTTTTCGTTCAAAATTTTCGTGCCTGCTGATTTCCATTTGGCACAAATTGGAACAAATCATTTCAATAATTTGGGCTCCAATTTCTCTTATTCCACTGGCAGAAACGTGGACGAAAAACTTTTTCGTGTGTGCTTCAATCAGGAAAACTTGATGGCAGACTGGTAGTGAGGCTCGCCAACTAACATAAATTTCCTGTTTGCTATAAACGACCATCAGGAAAAAATATTCATTTTCATACTGTCAGTTGGCAAGCCTCACTTCTAGTCTGCCATCAAGTTTTCCTGATTGAAACACACACGAAAAAGTTTTTCGTCCACAATTCTGTCAGTGGAACGAGAGAAATTAGGACCCAAATCCATTTTGTGTCAAATGGCAATCAGCTGGCACGAAAAATAAATTTTCATCAGGAAAATAATTAAATACATTTTTCACAAAAAATAATTGTTCTATTGCAAATATTTTTTGCAAAAAAAATGTTTTGAGTTATTCGTCATCGATTAGTGTAGCATTTATATTTTAAGACGCGTTAAGTTAACCTAAATTATCCATTAGAACTTTTTTCCTGATTTGTTTTCCTGATCGCTATAACTAGACCCTAACCTAGAAAGATGATTTAGCTAATGTTAGACGATTTAAACATTTTTCTAAAGTTAAAATCACGAAATGGCTACCTTAACTTTTAGCAATTTCCTAAATCCATTTTGGCATCTGATAGTATATCATGGCCGATGGACCAGGTTCGAGTCTTGCTGGTGCACAACTTTTTTTCTTTTTTTTTTGTAAATAATGAAGTTAAAATGATGAAAATATAAACATCGAATACATATTTAGAGCACATGTTGGGTTTCCATCAATTAATTTACAACGCATAAGAACTAATAATTGTGTTTATCAAAATTAAAAACCCTACAAATGCTCAGCTTTCTGCTTAATTAGCAATGAAAAAAAAAAACAAAACACAATTGTGCACCAGCAGGAATTGAACCTGGGCACCGCGTGTGCAAGGCTGATATACTAGCAGATTCCATAATGTTTTTAGCAGATTGCTAAAAGTAAAAGTAGCCATTCCGTGATTTTAACTTTAGTAAAATGTTAAAATCGTTTAAAATTAGCTCAATCATCTTCTTAGCTTAGTAAATTGCTAAAAGCGATTTTAACATTTTACTAAATCGTTTAAAATTTTGCACTATTGGCTTTATACAAAAAATCTATTTTTTTTTAAATATCAAGCAGGGTTAAGGGCATAATTGAATATATTGGTCAACTTCGACAAAAAAGTGAACGTTTGTTTTTAAGTTAATAATCTTATTCAACAAACTTCTTCAACAAATAAAATAATACCCTTAAACATTCTTATATGCAAGGCGGAAAATTATAGAATTGGTTTTAAGTAAATCTATTGAAAACTTTCTGAGATTATCCGTGACAAAGTTAATAATTGTTTCGTCTTTATAAAGGGTTATCCATTTTGAGGTTTCAAAAGTATAGGGCTGGAATTCGACATCTGTCAAACTAAGTTGTTAAACTAATTTTTTTTTCAGTTGAAAAACTGACAATTAAGAAAATGGATCGCTAAACTATCGCACAACGCATAAAAATTGTTAAAACCTACTACAAAAATGGTGATTCTAGCAATTGGCAAAATTGTGAAGAAATTTGAAGAGACTTGATTGGTTACAGATATTGTAAGGCCTGTGCATCATTGTTTCGCTCGTACCACTGAAAATATCGCTGCTGTAAGTGAAAGTGTTGTCGAAGACCCGAATGTGTCAATTCCTGGTCGTTCTCAGGAATTAGGACTGTCTTACGGCACATTATGGCGTATTTTGCATTTGGATCTACACCTACATCCATATAAAGTCCAGCTCGCACAACAACTGAAGCCAGCTGACCATTCACAACGTCGTAGATACGTCGAATGGGTGCTTGAACAACAGGCGGTGGACGGCGATTTTTCGAACAAAATTTTCTTCAGCGACGAAGCACATTTCTCACTCGGTGGATATGTTCATAAACAAAATTGTCGTATTTGGGGTTCGGAGGATCCTCAAGTAATTGAAGAGAGGCCATTACATCCACAAAAAGTCACTGTTTGGGGAAGTCTTTGGTCCGGAGGTGTGATTGGACCTTATTTCTTCGAAAACGACGATGGAACGATTGTCACCGTCAATTCGGAGCGTTATGGTCATATGATAACCGAAGTTTTTTGGCTGCTATTGAAGAATACGACTTGGAGAATATGTGGTTTCAACAAGGCGGTGCCACATGCCACACACCTCGAGAGAATATGGTTTAATTGCAAGAGACATTCCTGGTCGCGTAATTTCTCCCCGTGGCGATATCAACTGGCCACCAAGATCATGCGATTTGATACCGCTGGACTTTTTTTTGTGGGGCTACGCGAAAGACCGTGTTCATGCAGAAAAACCTTTAACTCTTGAGCACTTGAAAACCAACATTCGTCAAGTTATGGCTGAGATACCGCCCAATATGTGTCAAAAAGTGGTCGTAAATTACCTCAAAAGAATCGATGCTTGCAACAATTCGCGTGGTGGTCATTTAAATGATGTAGTGTTTCTCACATAATGTCAACGTTCAAACTTTATAATAAAAAAAAAATATCATGAAAAAAAATATTTTATGTGTTTTATTTACGTTTACTTTTGAAACCGCAAAACGCATAACCCGTTACAATAGTAAAGATTTTGTATCTAAAATTTTATATCGAAAAGTTTTCACTATTTAATAAATGGGCCAAAGGTGATATTTTTGCACGTGAACAGTGCCACTGTAGCTTTCTTAACTCTTCCTTCTATATTATGTTTCCAACTTAATTTTTTATCTAAGATAAGACCCAATATTTTGGTAAGTCTGGCAGGAGTATCTATGTCAGTAATTCTCCAGAATTGGTAGGATTAGATCTGATTCCTCTACAGCGATAGGCTGGAATTATACTGTCCGATCCAGCAGTCTTGACACGTTTGAAGGTTTTAAGTACCCATAGCAGTTTTTTCAAAGTAATTGGACATTACGGATAGTTGGACTTGTTATTAGACTCATGTACTGTAAAAAAAACATTTTGAGAGCTACCTGCAAAATGGGTATCCATTAACAAGTTGAGCGATTCTTCGCAAGAGTTGGTCCATGAGCTATCAGCATATTTTAAGCCGTTGGGCATGGATGGATTTGTGGAGAGCATTTTTCTTAACCTTGATAATGTAAAGTTGATGAAATGATAATAAGAGTTTGTCACACACTGTAATGTACACAATTTTTCATGATCTAAGTTCTCGTATATTCAAATCTCCATTGTACATGGCTGCATTCTAAATCCGTTCTAGATCCAAAAGAACTATAAATAAAAAAGCCTTCAAATTAAATGGCTTACCCACAACGTACACAGTGATGAAAGTTATTTTTCCCACAAAATCATGTATCTTATGTACGAGTATTTTTTATTATCCGTTCCGACATGTCAAACATCACTTCCAATAAAACGCATTCGAGTATGTCAGCCGCACTGGAAAACATCTACCTAATAGAAATCCCTTTTATCTCTGAACACCCACCAGAGCCAGAAAACATTCTGGGAAAGTCGATAGCTGAGGTATGTACTCTATAAACACCTTTGCAATTTTGTTCAATCAATTGGGCGGTTGATGATGATTCATGTGTGGTGTTTAGTTGTTAGATATTTATTTTTGAACTTACATAGCTTCATTATACACTTGATGTCGATTGGTCTTTCCTATCTTGTTTACTGACGATATACTCTCTGGTTTTAGAGTGGGTCATTTCTTGTATAATGCTTTTACTATTTTTTTTTTGTTCAATAGGAATTTTTCAAATAGCTTTATGAGAAAGATTGTTGTATATTTTACTTTAACATTCCATTGATTGTTTAATCGATGTATGTTAAACAAAATAAAAATAACAATCAAATACATTTTTTTCTTGCAGTTTTTTTGACAAGGATGAGCTACCATTAATTGCACTTTTAGACGCTGGCGTAAATAGGGTAAGCAACCTACAAAATATTTTCATCACAACTCATTATGTGATATTTGTTTTATTTTATTTTAGTGCATTTCTGAAACAACAAGTGTGCCAATTTGTTGCACAGAACTGAAGCAGATTCTACATTCGATAGTTAGACCACATAATGTTATGTCCACGCAACAGGTATTATGATTTAAATTTTAAGACATCTTTCTTAATTTTTGAGCGGGTATAAATCAAATATATACACAGACTTATAGCTGTTTTTTTTTGTAAATTCTTTCAGCTAATAATAGTTTCTTAGGTAGAATTATCAATTTAGTCTCAAAAATAATTAAGGCTTTACAACATTGTTAGTTGTATTTATAAACTAATTTTAAAGGTGTTTTAACTAAAGAGTACTGTCCAACTGAAAAACATTATTTATAAACATTTCTTATTTAGTCCAACATTTTTCACAAACTCCTCCCACAGTCATGAAATTCAGTGTTGATCTGTCTCAGAGTACCACGATTGTTAGCATCTGATTTAGTTTAGATTGCTGTTCGCCTGGCTAAGTAAACAGGGGCGGATTGAACACAAACTATGGTTAAGGCATAGCACTAGTTGTAATTTGTTTTGATGAAACTTAAATTTGAACGCAGCAATTTAATTATATTTTTTTACAATGGTTGGCAATTTCCATTCAGGAGCCTATATAGAATTTTTGTGGAGTGTATATTCATACTGTAAACAGCAGACCAACTGGTTACTTATACGGTTATAACTTATGGCCTTATAACCATCGACTTATACCTAATAATATCTTTGTCTATATATGCTTATAACTCATACATGTTTTATATATTTTATCGAATTCCAAGCTTATGGATAGTAAATCAACGTTACGTAGTAAATGAACGGGCAATTTTAATGTACAAAATTTGTTTTTGGCTAAGCTTTTCGGGCCAGACATTACTTAAAGGAAGGTATTCTGAGATCTTGGCTTTTGAATGAGCCAACTCGTATATCGGTTGTTAATGATCGAAGTGAAAACACCCTATACTCTGTTCAATTTATATTTTAAGTAAAGACCTTAAGGGAGAGCTTTTTCAAACACACTGGTGCCCGTCACTGAAATTCCCTTTGAGTTACCTACAAATTACGAGTATATTTGTAATCTTATGTTAAAACCAGCGTATACCCCACCATGCCCTATACCTACTGGACATCCAAGTCAAGTGCACACTGCTGCTTGTGTATTTTCACCATGCACTTAGTCCTGGTTGTGTGCTTTTAAAACAAACTTTATTGAATCAGAGTTACCACTGCTACGTTTGTGGTAGTTTAGTATGCTTACTACTGCAACACTGTAAGAGCTTTTAAACAGTACGAACTTATTGGCATCTATTCAGTCAGAGTGTAAGGCAAATATCATATCTTCCCTGTATAAATTGAACAGATTATAGACTTGCTCAACTCTGACCCTGATAAATACAATATCAGGTTATTATTACTGGTATTGGTGACTATGCTTTCTAGTATATGGTTTCTGTAAGTTGAGGCGATACCTTAAATTTTGAATTTGTTTGACTGAGATTTTCCCATGGAAGGCGATAAATTGAAAAAAAATAATTTTGGCATCTTAACAAGAAAGTTACTGAACATGAGCCCAAGGAAGATATGGTCACAAATTTAATTCTCATCGGAATAAAAACGTATACCGAAAAAAGTGTTAAAAGTCTCAAACCAAAGGAGGGCTCATAGTTTGAATCGATCTGTACCAAGGCTTATAAGGGTCAGAGAATTAAGTCTCCAATGCTATACAACCATAACATCTGATGAAAATCGGAAAGGTTCAAAGTAAGCTTGAAAAGCCTTTAATCTCCATATTCGAAGAACCAAATTTGTGTCTGACTCCTCCCTGCGTAAACGACAATTGCAGTGGCAAGTGTCCTTCACATTCACGATTCCGCTGGCTCTCATAGTATTTCTACTATTCTTCTGAACAGGTCTCCCTCCGAGCTGTCGAAACCACAACGTAAGTTTTTCCATCTACGAGTATCCTAATCCTTCAGTCTGTTTTGAGTAGATGGAAAACCGAATTTCTGCTGCCTATCGCTAAAAAATGCAAATCGTCTTCCTCTTCTATTTAACGACCGATTGCACTTTCGTGCAAGGTTCAAGGTGATGGAAGTACTGATAAAATATCTGATCAAGATATATCTTGAAGAACAAAAGCTCCTAAATGACAGGCAGTACGGTTTTCGTAGCAATAGGACCACTAGTGATTTGATTTTTAATTTCGTAATAGTGGAACAATTTTGCACATCATCGTTTTGGAAAGACATTTGATAGAGTTTTTGCATGAAACTCTTCTTTCGAAAATGCATATTTTAAATAAGAGCCTTCTTGAGTGAATTAAAACATACCTTTCTAACCGTTAAATTCAAAAAGTATGGGACGGTTTCAAGTCTGAAACGCCCAAAATAAATGCTGGTGCCCCCCAAGGCTACGTCTTGCCTCCGGTCCTATTATTAATCTTCAAAAATTGTATAATCTCTGAAACTTCTAATCGGCTAAATTGTTTTGCAGATGAGAGTACTCTTAGCGTTTTATATTCGTCTTCGGATTCACACTCTTGTTTTTCAGATGTGGAACTAAAACGGTAAAGAATGATGAGCTCATTAAATTGTGATCTAAATAGCATTGTCCAAGGGGGATCACATATTAAAGTCACTTAGGCCTGTTTGCTGATACGCATCATAAATATTTATGTTCAACTTAAAAAGCTAATGGGCTACTTTTTTCTCTGCGTAAACTGTCACATAAGTCCTTAAGTAGAACTTAAATGCTTAAGTTGTGTATCAGCAAACATGCCTTAGCCTTATAAATGAAAGCTGGGAGGAATACTAAGCATTTGGCATAGTTTTAAGGCCCGTTTGCTGCGTTGTAAGTTGAACATAAATATTTATAATTCGTATCAGCAAATGGGCCTAAGTGTTCTAACCTATGACCGACCCGACGCGACGTACGCACGTCCAAAACTGTGTATCGACAAGTGCTCCCAAAGCGCACGTGATGTTTTTGGACATTCTCCAAAATAGAGCTTCCAAAATGACAGGTCATCCTGACAAAACTGACATATTGTTTCCTGCCTAACATTGTCTTCTAGATTCTGCTACAATTAGTATAAAAATGAACTAGCTATGTGCTTTGCATTCTTCCCTTAAACAACAATTCTACAATAATTCCTGAGCTTATATAAATGCTCATCAATTTACCCGGGAGCCCAATTTCACAGGACACATACATTTTTTCATTAGCCGCACTATACGAATGTGGAATACATTACCAGGCTCATTTTTTTCCTTATTGGGATATTTAAAATTACTGTGCATCGGTTTGTAGTTTTAAACCCTTCCGTATTTTTTGTATGCTAATACTAGTGTTCAGCATATTGCGGGTAACATAACCCCTTTAGTTTGTACTAAATATTAAACAAAAAACCGGGTATTTTGTAAGTATTTGAACCTTGATTCAGTCTGATTGAACCACAGTTAATCCACCAACACTTTTTTAAAGTTGTTTTTCCGAACATTTGCTAAATTGGAAACATTTAATAAACGTAAGGAGGTCACAGTATGGCAAATTACTGGTTTCAAATTATTAATTTTTAATTCATGAAATGTTCATTGAACATGAACATGCCTAAAATTCATTCAGAATCAGATTCATTCGCAATTGACAGATAATAGCCTATTCACAACAAACTCGTTTACCCTTTTCGTTTACCAAAACGAGTAGAACGTTCACACCAAATATTTACTAGTTCTTGTTTGACTTTTCAGTTGTTTTGCTGTCAAAACATTAATAGAACATAAATGCTAAGCAATCTTATAATGCTGCATAAAAAGAGATAAAAAAGTATAGCTCAAAATTGTGCAATTCATAGAAGCATGTGCACAAAATTGAGCTTTTTATTAGTATTCATTACACAAAGACCGTTTATTCCTACTGCATTTTAATATTTTACCCAGATACGTACTAGCACTTTCTGGGAGCAAGAAATATATTTTAAAATGATGGTGAAAATTTCAAACAACATTTTCGAATGTATCCAAGCACGTTAGATATACTGCGCAACCAAAGTAGAAATTTGGAAGTTCTAGATACTAACTACAGAAAGTGCATTCCATTAAAAAAAAATGGTAGCCATAGCAATTTTTGCCCTGGGATCATCTGCTGAATAATGGACAATCTCAGTTCTCTTCGGTATAGGTGTGTCTACAACATGTGTATTGTCAAAAAATTCTGCCAGAAAGTTTGGCGTATTCTTCAACCACAATATGTAAATAAAAAAAAAAAAATTTATTACAAATAAATACATATTTGCAAGAATGTCTTTGCCATAATTGTTTAAAAAGATTTTTAATTAATTTGTTTGACAGCAAGCAACCAGCTGTTTTTTTATTAGGGCATATTCACAATCATATCAATTTCACTTGACAGAAGATCTGTTCGCTTAATTCATCCTTGAATTGCTACTCGTTTTCAAGTCGTTTTATCAAAAACGAGTCGTTTTGCAAAACAAGTCTTTTATGAAAATTGTATTAGAAAAGAAGTAGTTTTCAGTATTCGTTTTGAGGAAAACGAGTAAGATCTCGTTTATGGTTTGGTGTGAATAGGCTATAATAATGGTATTAAGTCAATGAATATAGGCGTTTTTAGCCGTTTTCGATTGGCTATTTGGAGTTAGTCTGTTTACTCCGAATTTTTCATTATCTATAGGAATTGAAAATAAGGAGTTAAAAAAGAGTAACTCCAAACATCAGGAAAACATATGTATATTTGTTTCCTTCTTATCTAAGACACACCAGAGCGCTCAACTTGTGCTCCTTTTTGCAATGACAGCTAGCTCGCAGCACTTTTATTCGCCGTTAAGTTATACTTCATTAGGTGTGTTTTATTGGGAATCTATCCATTGTACCGTAAGTAATTCCCAAAAAAACGCATCGACCGTAGCATGGACCGTAGGTTTTTTGTTTTTGTAAAATTGGTACCCCTGCACAGCAGACACAAGTAATGAAATAGTCTTTTGCAAAGTAAAATTAAGAAAATATCAAAGTTATGAACAATAATTAGCTTTTATTCATATAAAATAGAAAGTAGAAAAACGTACTAGTATTTAATTTATGTAACAAACCTATTTCTTGTTTTCATTTTTTCTGCAATTGCGGTTTTAAATTTTCATTCACTTCATTCATTCATTTTGCACCAATAGAACTGAAATGATAAGTTAATGGCTTTGTTCATAGACTGTGGTCAAGTCCCTTTTTACACAGTCCAATTTTTGTATTGCTTTAAAAATGGTCTATGTATTTTACACGAGAAAACAAATGTGCCGGTGATTTACTTGTTTCCTTTTAATGTTTCTTGGTTTGGAACGCACACTACAACGTAGTTTAAATTGTTCACTCCAATTACATTTCCCCTTTATATTTCATGCATTTATTTATTTTCTGAACTTATCGATAGCTAGAGTTTTATTTTTCAAGTCAATTTACAAATTTATTTTCTGAGTATGTTTTGCTTTCAATTCAATATTTACTCATCAGACTGCACTTAACATACGCGGAGTAAGTAACAAAAAGTTAACATTTTGTTTGCCATTTCACTCACCATTTTGGATCACAAAAATGTATGTCCAGTCCATGTCCATGTAGTGAATCAAAGACCGCCCATGGCCAACGTCCATTAAACAGTGAAGAAAAACCACACTTTGTGAGTTCAGTTTCCGCTTAGTGCGTTTAGGCTAGGCGCGCACATGCAATTTTACCGAAACGAAATAGTTTAATCACTAGTTGAACGATGATCGCGCACGTAAGCAACTTAAAAATCAATCAACGAGATAAAGGAACACAAACATAATTTTGATTTAATGTGCGCGCAGTTACATTATAGTTCGATGTGATACAAACTGAAGAACTTATTTGGGGCGATCGTTCGATTTGTGCCAAAACACAAACTCTTAAGTTGCTCGAATCGCGGAGTGAATAGTTTTTGCATGTGCGCGCACTCTCATATAAGTCCAGGGTGTTCACTTTAGCAACCAAACTGTTGCAAAACTGAAAGTTGCATATGTGCGCGCCTCTAGCCTTATAGCCCATAGAATCTTATACGAATAAATATTTTGCGGCGCAGTGTCAGCAATTCCTCTATAGTGCAGTTCCACCCAATGCGGTTTGTCTTCTCAAATTGCTTTTTTGTAGATCTAAATAAAAAGATGATTTTTTTCACCAAACTCCTTTTATTTACAACTATCAATAAAAATTTAACACAAAACGAAAATTGGGCTTGGTTAGTCAATAATAAAAGTAAAACGGAATTCATTCGATAAATATTGCTTTCTTTTTCAAAATGGATATCAAAATTTGTTAAAATTGATTAATTGACATTAGGGGTATGCAAAATTGCAGATATAGGTGCAATTTTAGACGTACTTCAGAAAATAATTGAACATAGAATACAGTTTTTAATAGTAAAAGTCAGAAACTTTTCAGAAGAACGGCTTATAATTTATTAAAACATGGAGTTATCTAAGATTTGAGAAATATAAACTGGCGAACTATTAAAAAAAATAATCAAAAAGATCGATTTGTCTTAAATTAATAATTATAACACTCCATGAACGCATCCATCGAGATTCAATTCAATTATCAATCGTACCAACAAAACTAACAAAATCAGAATCGAGACTCGACTGAACGTCAACCAGCCATCCACCGTAGCTTCTACTTTAGCTTTTTATCGACCGTAGCGAATTGTATGTAAAATGCTACGACGGATAAGTTTACGGCGGAGAAATTTCCTAATAAAACACGGTTATTATATCAATTCCTCACGAAATAAAAAGCAAAATTTTATCATGAATGGTTGTATCCCTAAGCTTCTTAACTTACGGCTTTTCCATTGGGCTTCCAAAGAAGGAAAAATGTCCGTGTTCCCAAATCAACTTCCTTTATTAGTGCCAGGTTATTTCTTTAGCTATCGTGCTTCCTGTTCAAGTATAGCAATGTCTTCCGTTCATCAGCTTTTATTAGAGAACATAATTTATTATTAAGTGCGAGTATAACCATGTGTCCTAAAACAAAATGGTTGTATGCTTCTACATATACATACATATATAATGTGTCCTATATTAGACCAACGCAATTAAGGTCAAGTACCATACATGTAATTCATATACTCGTATACACATACATATGGACATATTTCCGCCAACTTCCTCGTTACTTAGAAGTACATATTTCTAATATTAATCCACAGTTAGATATTAGCTTCATTTATGGATGCAATCAATGGAAAAAAAACATCAGAATGAATATAGACCGGTTTTTATTGTTTAATGGAATCTCTGGCACTTTGTCCAACAATCGTTAACATGCTTAGTTTTATAGGTATGCCTTTCATCCAGGATAGTTTTTTTTTTATAGAAGTTAACAAAACTGCAAATATAGGTCGCGAGATTTGTCCAGTATGCTTTTTTTCTCGTAATCATGACAAGAGTGAGCTTCTCCTTTTACTTAACACAAAGTAATACTTTTTTTTTTTGAAGTGAGAAGGTTTTCTAAGCAAGTTTGAAAATAATTGTTGAAAATATTTATAACGCTTTAATTCTTTTTTGACAATTGATATATAGTTCAACTAATTGGCTTTGTTTTTTGCTATACATAAGTGTCGGCAAATATGTAAGGGTGTCCGCCGAAAGGTATACTAACTACTTTGTTTTGCCGCCATTTTGGTAAACATTAGTCTTCACAGTTTATATTTGGCAGTCGTGAAGTAGTCACGTGGCAAATTTTTTATGGAAAAATTTCCGATAAACTAACATGTTCTAATCGTTAAAACATTTTATCAAAATCAATCATCGATTACTGTGACGATGAGAAAGTTACGTGAAATTTTTGGGAGAAACAACGTGCCAACAAAATGCACTATTTATCATGTAGTGAATGATTTCGAAGAAAGAGGGTCTGTAGGTGATAGGCCCAAGCATGGACCACAACTTACAAGATCGGCTGAAAACATTACTGCTGCTCAAGGAAGTGTTCAAAATAATCCATCAACCACAATTCGACGCCGTGCTCAGGAGCTTGGTCTTCAAAGAACAATTTTGCACAAGTATTTGCATTTGTTTCCATTTAAGATTCAGTTGACACAAAAGCTTCATCCCCAAGACCATTTACGCCGCCGGCCGTACATATGCCAATAGGATTTTAAAGCTAGCCCATGACAACCCCGAATTTCATGAAAAACCATAATGAGTCACGAGGCACATTTTCATTTGAATGGATATGTGAATAAACAGAATAGTCGGTTCTGGGCAGTGGAAAACCATCAATTATTTCATCAGTCACCTTTGCATCCATTAAAAGTTACAGTCTGATGTGCAATTTGGTCAGGAGGAATCATTGGATCTTACTTCTTTGAAAATGAAAACGGCGTAACGGTGACAGTGAATGGGGAGCGATATCGTGATATGATTGAAAACTTTTTAGCGCCACAACTGCATGCTTTGGGCTTGATTAACATGTGGCATCAACAAAACGGTGCGACATCGCATACAGCCAGGATTACAATGGAATTACTACGGGACCTCTTTCCACAACAAGTTATTTCAAGAAATGGTGATGTTGATTGGCATCCACGGTCGCCTGATTTGACTACCCCGGACTTCTTTTTATGGGGATATCTGAAAAGCAAGGTTTATGCAAACAAACCAGAAATGCTTGAGCAACTCAATCAAAATATTCGTGATGAAATTAATGAAATACTGCGTTAAATTTGTGAGAATGTAATGAAAAATGTGCTCAAAAGGGATCGCATTTGTGAGACTAACAGAGGCGGGCATTTGCCTGATATTGTATTCCATACATAATTGCCGACATTAAATAAAACATTTATCAATATAAGATACATTCTTTTTCATTTAATCAAAAATTATAAAAAAAAAAACAAAGTAGTATATTGTACCTTCCCGGCGGACACCCTGTATCTCCCGAAAATATCGCTATATCTATAATAATTTGCTGATGGAAATTTATAAGCCGACAGCCTTTGAAAGTATGCAACTAAAATTCAATGGTTTTATGCATTGAATACTTGATACTTTTTATTCACAATTCAATATGGCGCAAGATTTTAAACAACCTATTATCAAGGCCTTAACACGATACTAGTTAACAATTTACTATATACATAGTAGGTTACTAAATTGTCATAAATGTTAAAGCTTTTGTTAACTAGTAAAATGCTAATTAACCAGATAGCAAAGCATTTGTAGGGTTTGAATTTTGATGAACACAATTATTGTGTTTATGCTTTGTAAATTAATTTTATGTTGATGGAAACACAAGGTGTGCTCTAAATAAGTATTCGATGTTTATATTTCAATCATTTAACTTCATTATTTACAAAAAATTAAAATAAAAAAAAAATGTACACCAGCAGGATTCGAACCTGGGCCCCCGCGTGCAAGGCTGATATACCAGATGACATTATGGATTTAGTACGATACTAACAAATTAAAGTAGCCATTTGGTGATTTTAAATTTAGTAAAATGTTAAGAAGATAATACGATACTAAGCTCGTTTAAAATTAGCAAAATCTTCTTTTCAACCTAGTATCATACTAAAAATGATTTAACATATTACTAAATCGTTTAAAATTGTGCGCCAATAATGATTCTAAGTCTTGTGATTACGCCGTTCTTTACAAAAAGAAAACGTTTAAGCAAATATGGTTCAAAATTTATTTGACTCTATTATAGTTCAAATTGTAAAATATGGGTCAATAGAACCACTTTCATTGAGAAATCCGTGGACTTGATTTCTCAATGAAAGGAGGGCTAGGAAGCCCACATCATATCAAATCATTTTTTTCATTTTCAAAAAAAAAAATATTGTTCTAAAATTTTTGTATGTAGTTGTTTTAGAAGTTCAATGAACTCCACCCCAAAAATTTTCGAATCGAAATCCGTCGAGCCGTTTATGGCCGGCCTAAACGGCTGTAGCGATTTTCTTCAAACTTGGCATTTAAGTGTTTAGGTGC
This sequence comes from Philhelius pedissequus, assembly GCA_910595825.1. Taxonomy (NCBI): domain Eukaryota; kingdom Metazoa; phylum Arthropoda; class Insecta; order Diptera; family Syrphidae; genus Philhelius; species Philhelius pedissequus. The sequence goes on along the minus strand of OU343160.1, from coordinate 73,444,852 downwards.
ACCGGTATTAAAAAACACCCCCAGATTTTTAACCGTGTGATAGTCTAAAACAGATTTTTGAATCGTTTTGTTATGCCCAAAATGAACGGCACCTGGCATACAATTTTTTTCTACCAACTTAATTATCTCGAAATCGGCTCTACCGATTTTGATAAAAACCAAAATATGTATACTAGTTTACGTATTGTCTACATTCCGGTTAAATTTTTTTTTACATATTTTGTTATTAACGGTACCTGCCAAAAAACCATTTTTTTTATTTTGGAATTTCTCATAAACAACTCAACGGATTTCGGTCAAAATTTTTGCGTAGAATGTTCTTTAAATTCTAAATAATACTGCAGACCAAAATTTTCGCAAAATATTTATGTTTTGCAGATTTGTGCCGCTGAATATCGTTGTTGAACATTTCTCATATTGACCCAACGATATATTGTTGACGTTGCTGGTTTTTTTAATCAAAATCGTTGGAGCCGTTTCCGAGAAAAATAGGTTTGAACGTAACGGTTATATGGCAGGTACCGTTATTTTTTGAGCTCAACAAAAAATTTCAATTTCCCTTCTGTACAATGCCTAAAAAGCTCTGTATACCAAGTTTGAAGCAATTCGGCCCACCCGTTTGGGCTGTAGGTGTCTATACATACATACTGACAGACTTACAGACTGACAGACTGACAGACTGATAGACTGACAGACTGACTGGCAGGCATACAGACGGACAGAATTTTTAGACCATCTTTTTTCGTGTTCACTATCATCGTAATATCATGTTTGATTGTTATCTCAAAACTTTTTTTTCGACGAATCCATAACTTGCCTTATTGTACCTATAATCGCAAGTAAAAACTAATTGCTTACAGCTTAAACTCAAAGTGAATTAAACATAAATTTGTTGGATAAAATATAAATTTAGATTGAATCAGGAAGTAAGAACCACAAATGTTATTCAACCGATTCGGAAGGAGAAGATGAAGTATTTGGTACGTAATTAAAGTTCACAAACAGCAATTGTAAAGTTGGCTGATTTCGTAGTCAGCTGTGCACTACGATATTCCTAAGTATACCAGAAAATTAATACTACGTATCCACCGAACATTAATCTCTTGTAGATTTACTAATCTAGCAACTACTAGTTGTCAAAGTAAATGCCTTCAATTGTACTAGTGTTAGTAAAAAGAGAGGTTGATCCACAGAAAAATACGGATCTGCAAGATTCATTCAAAATAAGAAACAAATTTTTGTTTGCCCAAGAAGGATTTAACTTGGCAAAATTGATATATTTTACCAATGGGAAACCACATAAAAATTACACTAGTGTAGAAGTAGACTTAATAAATTATAAGTAGTTGGTTGGTTATTTGGCAACACCGTGGTTGACAACTTAAAATTGAAGTACCAACTTGTACAAGTTAAAATGCTAACCCTGGTGGTGAAATATGTAATTAAATTCTGGGTCAGGAAATTTGAACCGGATAAATACCATTCTTAAGAATGGCAATACGAGAAAGCCAACTGGGACGGTCTGAAAAATTTCTTCAGGATCTTTAACTGGTCACTATGCTTCCTGAATAGTGACGTTGAGTCCAACGCTGATATGATTACAAATATAATTCTTAAGGGGATGAAAGCTTTTATACCGAACAAAAGCAAAAGCATCAAAACAAAAGAAAACTTATGGTTCGATTTGAGCTGTAAATAGGTTATCAGGTTGAGCGAGGTAAGTAAACCGGAAATAAGTTCAAACAATCTAGAAAGACCTGTAATAGTCATATTCAAAGAACCAAATTTCTACATGGACACAAATTAAGGCAAAAAATACTAAAATGTCCCAAAGGTAGTAAAAATTTGTATTCATTTGTAAAAAAAAACGTACGAAATTCCACCTCCTCGTCGGTTCCAACGTTCGTTTCCAATAACACTCCTGTGGGAAGCGCACAAGAAAAAGCAATTTTGCTAGCAGCTCAGTTTGCTGCTAATTCTACGCTTCCACAAGAAAGTGTCATGACTCCTCATGTACTTGAGAGTATAAACAGTTTCATATGACGTATCTCCTTTCGTACTCGTACAGTTGCTAGAGTTCTTAAAGTTCTTGACATACATAAATCCGCTGGTCCATATAGTGTCTCCCCTATTGTTCTGAAGAGGTGTTCTTCTACGCTGGCAAAACCACTGCGTAAGCTTTTCCATCTGTCCTACTCTACTGGTCTCTTTCCGAGTGGAGGGAAAACAACATTTGTCCAGCCTGTCCCTAAAAAAAGCGAATCTTCTTCACCCTCTAACTACCGCCCAATTGCACTTACGTCCCTTCTTTCTACGGTCATTGAAACTCTGATTAATTATCAGCTTAAGAAATATCTTGAAGAACGAAAGCTCCTTAATGACCAACAGTATGGCTTTCTTAGCAATAGGTTCACTGGTGCTCTGATCGTATAACTCACCGAACAGTGGCACAAATCTTTACATCGTTTTGGAGAAAGTAAGATTATTGCGCTTGATATTTCAAAAGCATTTGATAGAGTTTGGCATCAGGCTCTCTTATCGAAAATGCGTGCATTTGGTATCGGAGAATCTCTTTTTCGTTGGATTAGAAATCACCTTTCGGACCGCTCAATACAAGTTGTATTGGACGGTTTCAAGAAGAAAACTCATTAATAAAATAAATGCTAGTGTGCCCCAGGGCTCCGTTCCGTCTCCGACTCTCTTTCGCATTTTCATCAATGATCTTTTCTCTGAAACTTCTAATCCAATATACTGTTTTGCTGACGACAGTACCCCCAGCTTTTCATACTCGTTCTTAGATTCGCATCCATGTCCTTCGGATGTGGAACACGGCAGCGTTCGATTAGCTCATTACATTCTGATCTAGACAGCATTGTCCAATGCGGAATAAAAAACCGAGTAGAATTTAATGCTTCAAAAACCCAATGCTGTCTTTTGTCATTAAAGCGGGACCCTCCCCCAATGCCGTTGTCCATTAGCGGCGGCGCTTTTATCGAGGAAACCGAACACCTTTCAGTTCTCGGTATGTGCATCACCGACCAACTTTTGTGGAATGACATATTCGACGTCGCCAAAACCGCTGCAAGATGTTTGGGTTTTCTCAAACTATGCGAGAAATATTTCCACCCTTTTGATCTGGCTGTAATCTATAAAGCCTTCATTCGTCCAAAGCTTGAATACAATTACCATATTTGGGCAGGTGCTCCCATAAGTGCGTTAAGTCTCCTGGATATAATCCAAAAAAGAACTTTAAAAATGATAGGTGATGAAACAATATGTGTGTTCAATGAGGCTTTTGGGAACAGTTTGGAAACACTTCAGAACAGGATTTTCTGCATTTGCTATTTAGGACAGGTTAGAACAGATTTGTGAGAACTGTCAAAACCAATTGTTGTTGTTAAAAAAAACATCACGGTATTAGATTTAGTTGATAAATCATTTTTCGTGTCGGAAGCATCTCAATATCATAAAAAATATTTTTTTAAATAAATTCAACTCCATTTCCATTTATTTTTCAGAATGTTTCTGCAAAAAAAAACGAACTAGAATTGTACATAAACAACAATATTTTTTTTTATAATCTCTGTCAGATGATTGTGCAGTTTCTCACGAATCTGTTCTGTTCTAACTTTTTCGTCACTGAACAATCTTAATAACTAAAACATTTGAGTGCACGTGCACCGTCGCAATGTTTCATGACTTTCATTATTATATCGGTATTATTATTGCCAGTGTTCTAGTGAAATAGCCAGTTGCATTCCTCCCCTTAAACTATTCAACCGTAACACTCGCGCTTCTAGGAATGCCCTTGAGCCCAACTTTGGACATACTGACAAGTATAGAGATTCTTTCTTTAGCCGCACAACACGAATGTGGAATGCTTTACCCGACCGAATTTTTCCCTTCCATTGCGATAATCAGGCATTTAAAACCAATGTATATCGGAATCTCCTGTCTAATCCTATCCTATTTTCCTAATCGCTCGCATTGTGTGTAAACATTTTAAGGGTATTCATAACCCCTTGAGTGCGCGCATAATATTAAAAAAATAAATTACGACAGCTAATCGGAGTTTTTTTTTTTGAAGTAGTAGTGCTAACTTGACATATGTTTTTCAAAAAGATTATAAGCTTTTAGCAATAATATCTAGAAGGAAATAACATGATTATGTCCAACTCTTAACAAATACAGCTGTTTAATCACACTTATTTGTAAATGTAGTTTAAGAAACATATTTGAGGAAGAGTATACATAAAGACAGTATTGCTTTTCTCAGACTCTTTGATTTTATTGACTTCTTTAAAAGAAAATGGCGAGTGAATCTAATCCAGAAATGCTCTATGAGACGGAACTGCACCCAGAACGAGTCACTGTGTGGTGCACAGTTTCAGCAAGGTGTATTGTAGGGCCTTACTTCTTTGAAGAAAACGGTGTAATTACAAACTGTCAATGAGGACCGTTATTTGAAGATGTTGAAGGAGTTTTTTTTTCCAGAACTTCGCCCAAGACGTATGCCTTTCAGCAGGATTTGGTTTCAACAAGATAGAGCAAGTGCACACGTAGCCACACAAGTTATGGCGGAGCTCCAACGAAAATTCCCAAACAAATTTATATCCAGAAGCTGCACTTTCCGCTGGCCCCCAAGGTCACCTGGCCAGACTGCATCAGACTTTTTGTATGGGGTTATGTCAAGCAGGAAGTGTACAAAACGAAACCCAGCAATTTGACTGAATTGAAGCAATCCGTTAAGACAATAATTGAGGCGATCCTAATTTCAACCCTTCAGGCCGCAATGAACAATTTTCTGATCAGGTGCCGCATATGCGTGGATGAGCGTGGAGGTCATTTGCGGTTTATCGTCTTTAAAAACCATTAGTTATTTAAAATAAAATTTAATTTTTAATCCAATAAAAAAAATTAATGAAATACATCGATTAAAATAAAAGTTATTTAAATTTCTTATTGTAGCACGATTCGTGCGCCACCCTGTATTTCATAGTTTTAAAAAGAGTCAACTTCTGCCTTAAACAGAGTTTGAGTTTTTAGTGTGGACTTGTGTTTTAAAAGTGACTTAGAGTCATTTTTAAATGATTCAAATATTAGGTCAGTGTATCTTTTTGTGTAAGTCTAAATAAAATAACCTAATTTTTAAAAAAAAATTATTTAACCTACTGAGATGATTTTCAAAAATGATTGACCTTTATAGAAATTTCTGGGCTTAGTCCGTCATCTGTCAGTTGAAATTTAAGCATGATTTGTTTTTCTATTTTTAACTACTGTTTGCGAGTGTTTTTTTGTTTTGTTTTAACTAATCATTCAAAAAATGGTACATCCAACCTGCAGGCATTGTACACCGCTTTGCATCGCCTCAAGGAAGTTCTGATAATCACAGATGATGTCCTTAGAATACAATACGCTAATAAATCAGCTGAACGATTGCTCAACATGCGTTTGGTAAGCATTTAATTAATAATCGACTGGAGTTTTATTCCTTCCTATTTGTGTTTCTACGTTTACTAACTTAAAAAGGATGTGTTTTGCAAACTTTGTTATAACCGAAGGACGAAATCATAAGTAAACCGCTGGCGGATATTTTCGTTTCGGATGTTTCATCAATTAGCACACAAGGCAAGAACATCAAAGAGTTTGATGGAATCCTGACGGTTAGGAGAAAAGGACACGATGGCATACCAATGCATGTGCGTGTGGTGCCTGTGGCGTGTATAGGCAGGTGAGTACGAATATGTCATTGGCAGCATTTGCTTCGCAATATGGCAAAGCTGATTTTTTTACAATAGTTTTTTTTCTGTTTTTTTTTTTTTTTGTTTTTGTTAAAATAATCAATATAAGCCTTGCTTTACTGATAGTAGCTGTTGTTGTGTTGACTATATTTAGGCAACCAACACATTATGTTTTTAATTTTGATGTTCCCGGAGGACAGACAGATTTTATAGCTTCATTGCCACAGCCTAAGGAAGCACCAAGAGGATCGCTTCATTCGATTCGAAGGGGAAGTTTTGATGTGCGTTCGGTAGCCTCAGATGGCTTACGCCGGACTAGTTTGGCCAAGCTCACTTCTCTGCCCTTAGAGGCACCAATTACAAAAGTAGGGTTATTTTGAGTTCGCCCACTACCCGCTAGGGTTACCATTCTAATCGCACAATTTTTTATTTCCACTGATAACTTTAGATTATTAATCTACTCTCCCAAGTACAGGAGAATTGCTCATCGGATGAAGCAAAACTCATAGATAAGGTGATGGAGTTCCTTAAACGTGAAGGTCTGTACAGCCCTCAAATGAAGGAAATACGGACAGAGGATCCTATAGCAACCGATTTGATTGGTGCATTATTAACGGTAAGCTTCATTACATTGTTAGTTATTTTGTTATAAATAAAAAATGGGTCTGATATATTCTCAGGGTCCTAACATATACTCGTCAAGAAGAAGCTCAAATGACTCTATAATTAGGACATCAAGCAGTCGGCCATCAGGAATCTTACCAGCCAAGATGAAGGTTTCTAATAATACAACTATTTTACGTGAAGTATTTTTATTTTGAATTTGCATATTCCAAAGGCTACACCCCTCATCATGGAACTTTTAGAAGAATCTCTCTCGTGGGAATTTGATATTTTCAAATTAGAGGAAATCACCGAACACCGGCCTCTGTTATATTTGGGGATGGAAATGTTTCGGCGATTTGACGTATTTGCCACATTTAATGTTGAAGAGAATGTGTTCAAGACTTGGCTGGCGGTTATAGAGGCTCATTATCATTCACAAAATACATATCACAACAGTACACATGCAGCTGATGTCATGCAAGTAAGTATAAGACGAATAAATGCAGAAATAACACTTAGGAAGCTAGAAGTTAGGTCAGTGTGTCCCGTGTCCCATTCTGTAGCTACTGGTTCTAAACCAGATTCTTGTTAAGTTTAACCCAAGTGGTATTAAGATCGTGTCTGATGATATGCGAGGTTTTAAGAGCATCCATTTACAAGATCAGTAATTGAACTTAAAACTATGGACTTATATTTCCTTTATCTTTATCATTGTTGGACTATAAGATTGACTAGACGCTCATATTCAATTTTTCCGAAACTAAATAGTTTAATCACTAGTTGAACGATGATCGCGCACATAAGCAACTTAAAAATCAATCAACTAGATAAACCAACACACAAGCAATATTTATTCAGTTTTTGTTTGTTTTCTTTTATTCGAAGAACAACACACTACACAACCCGAAACTAAGAACATGAGCTGTCAATGTCAAATCAAAACGAACACATGAGAAGAATATATTTTATGCTTTTATACTACTTAGGTCGTCACACTTCCAAAAATATATACATGCATCGTCGAGAAACTATTAAATTAAATGTGCGCGCATCTACGTTTAATAATAATCACATAGGATACAAACTTTTTTCTCACTTCGACCAACTGTTCAATTTTCGCAATCACCAGATGAAAGAGAAAACCAATTATATTGGGATGTAAGGCGTTCCTGTTCCCTCTGAATTTTTGGTGAAAGGGAACTAGTGACTCCAATGAATTTCTCCCTTCCAATCAAAGAAAAAAGTTCAACTATTAGGTTTATTATGCGCGAAGTTACATATACTTCAGTGTGACACAAACTGAAAAACTGATTTGTGGCGATCTGTCGATTTGTGTCAACACAAACTCTTATCCAGGGGCTCCACATGCTATAATTAAAGCAATAAATTGCCTTGAATATTGCCAATGGAGGCGCTTTGCCAATGGCAATATTGCCCCTTCGATGAAAGGCAATAAATGCTTTCAATCTCCGGGACAGTATATTGATGCATTTCCAAATGGCTTCCCTTCAATTTGACGCCTCCCAAGAGTGCCGTGTTTGAAACAATTTACTGACTGAAAAAAAACCAAAAAAATGTATAAATGTGTTGTTTGTTTTCTTTTATTCGAAGAACAACACACTACACAACCCGAAACTAAGAACATGAGCTGTCAATGTCAAATCAAAACGAACACATGAGAAGAATATATTTTATGCTTTTATACTACTTAGGTCGTCACACTTCCAAAAATATATACATGCATCGTCGAGAAACTATTAAATTAAATGTGCGCGCATCTACGTTTAATAATAATCACATAGGATACAAACTTTTTTCTCACTTCGACCAACTGTTCAATTTTCGCAATCACCAGATGAAAGAGAAAACCAATTATATTGGGATGTAAGGCGTTCCTGTTCCCTCTGAATTTTTGGTGAAAGGGAACTAGTGACTCCAATGAATTTCTCCCTTCCAATCAAAGAAAAAAGTTCAACTATTAGGTTTATTATGCGCGAAGTTACATATACTTCAGTGTGACACAAACTGAAAAACTGATTTGTGGCGATCTGTCGATTTGTGTCAACACAAACTCTTATCCAGGGGCTCCACATGCTATAATTAAAGCAATAAATTTCCTTGAATATTGCCAATGGAGGCGCTTTGCCAATGGCAATATTGCCCCTTCGATGAAAGGCAATAAATGCTTTCAATCTCCGGGACAGTATATTGATGCATTTCCAAATGGCTTCCCTTCAATTTGACGCCTCCCAAGAGTGCCGTGTTTGAAACAATTTACTGACTGAAAAAAAACCAAAAAAATGTATAAATGTGCCCAAATAATACAAAAATTAAAAATTAGTGAGCTTAAATTAACAAAAATAGAAACAATAAGGTTTATTGAAATTCAAATTGCCAGCAATGAAATGCCACCAAATATTTGTATTGCCATTGCCTGAAATATTGCAAGTGGAGCCACAGTGTTAAGTTGCTCTAATCGACGACTGAATAGTTTTTCCATGTTCGCGAACTCTTATATAAGTCCATGGTAATCACATTAGCAACCAAATTGTAGTAAAACTGAAAGTTCCATGTACGCGCCTAGCCTAATAGTTCACAAATAAAACATTTACTTATGTTATTACGAAAGACTTTCAACCAATTTACTCACAAATTAAGCAAATTTCTTTTATTGCTTCGAAATTTCACAATATCAATTTATTAAATCACAATTGTTCTCAATTTAAAACTGGTAGATAGCAGCGCGTTAGTCCAATATACATTTTCAATTGCTTGCAAATTTTTGGAGGAGGTCCTCGTCTTCGTCGTGAAAATTTCCTCTCCATTTGAGGGGAAATATAATTCGTCGAAAAGGAAATTACATATCCTTAAGTGGTTCTTGTTCTTGCTAATGCCATGTAGTATGTCGGTTGTTGTCATTGATAATGCCTCGTTGTTTTTATAAGTGTCACCAAGATGGCGTTCATTTATGGCAAAAATAATAGCGTGAGTAAATAAAAATGAATTTGTTGAATATATCAAATTAAACTGGAAGGAGAACTTTAAAGAAAACGAAAAGAAGGCTAAGCTGCATTCTACGCCTCCTTTAGAATTTAATACAAATAGGGTTTAAGCCACCAAAACATTAACAGCTATAATTATGCCAATTTTTACTCGAAAATGTTTTGTTTGGTGGCCAGCCTTTGAGATAACAACCAATCTTAAAACCATGAATAAGTTATCAGAGACTGACATATGTTGACACAACTAGTGACATAGGAAATAACTAACACGCTGAGCTCAGCCTACCATTCATGTTGACTAGAGAATAGGTTAAATTATCTTCTCAAATAAACTTCCTTGATTTTCATTGTCTTCCAACAAGTGAAAATAGTCAATGATAATGTTAATATCTTTTCACAAAGCATCCTTTTCTCCCTTACAAAGTCAAATCTTTGGAACTGTTGTCGCAACAAATTAAGACTGCTCAGTAGATCCCAGGACACCGCGATGTATACGGAAACGATGAGTCCCTTATTGCGAGTGTCGTTTTGCTTTTGATGAACGACTTTTATCGATAGTCGAACATCGAAAATTTATTTTGGTATTGCGAATCTCTATTGTGAACGAATTTTTTCGTCTAGACATTCGATCTTTGTCGTTAGCATATTTGTGTTTGACTCCGTGCAATAAGCGTAATTCTGTGAACAAAAATATAATGTATTTTAATTATTTACATGCCTATTATTATTATTATTGAAATATTAGCCAATATTTATTAAAACAATAAATTATTTTAGCCATAGGTCCAAAGTTGTTAGCAATGAAAAGCATATTCTTATTCACAATACCAAAACGAAAATTTATCGATGGTTTCGACTTTTGTCGCATCGAACGATAAGCGACACTCGCAATAAGGCCCTGAGGCTTATGAATTGTCAAAAAACGGTTCATTTTTTGATCTGAGCCAATTCAAATGCTTATCAGACCTTGGAAAATAACTGTTCGACAATATTTTTTCGAACTCAGGTTGTTTCAGGGAGGCCACCAACATACCCATTTCCTTGCCTTTCTTACACCTTGGGAAGTAGTTACAATGGATCCATTAAAATACGACTTGTTTTATCATTACTCCATCTAACTTAACGACATTACCTTACTTAACATAAAGTTTTGAATCAGTTTGCTCGGATGATTGTTTCCATTTGTATGATTAACATTCTGGGATTTAGAGCATTCAGTCGATACAAAATCAACCGATTTTAGTTAGGCCTTTGACAAAAGCTTTTCGAATGTTCCGCCCTAGCATATGGGTTCTTTTTATTGACATGGATTTCTTCTCATCTGAGAAAAAATTATTATAGTTTTAGATACACCTCCGCTAGCTCTTTCTCATTCACATCCGGGGTTCCCCAAGGCAGTCACTCAGGTCCTGTTCTTTTTATTTTTACTTTCAACCTCAATAGGAACTAAAAATAGCCTAAAGCTCCGTCTTCTAAGCTTTCAGATATAAGTTTAAGCAGAACCAAAGGAGGTTCTTACCCAACTAAAAAGAAAAATAATAAAATAATTTACCTAAATAACGTCTACCTACATTAATTTAATAATTTGTTTTAGGCAACTGGAGCATTTATGACTCAATTAGCAGCTAAGGAAATGGTGATGGACCGAATGGATGAAGCTACAGCATTAATTGCATCCGCAGCCCATGACATTGATCATCCAGGAAGATCCTCAGCTTTCCTATGTAACTCAAATAGTCCATTGGCCATAATGTATAACGATTTAACAGTACTGGAATCGCATCATGCGGCAACTACTTTTAAATTAACTTTAGGTAAGTCTGTCAATTATGTGTACATATTATATTAAAATAAGTATTTCTTTTTTGTTTAACTTATAGGAGATGATAAAATAAATATTTTTAAGAATTTAGACAAGGATACTTATAAATCTGTGAGGAGTGTTATCATCGATATGATTCTAGCTACTGAAATGACGCGCCACTTTGAAAATTTAGCCAAATTTGTGAGTGTTTTTGGAGCGGATGTGGAACCAAAAGATGTAAGTTTGATATTTAATGTTTTTTTTACGCATTCCACATACATATGACTGGTACCATTCTACAAACATATTATGACTGTTACCATTTCCCGATTTGACATGAACATATTTTAAATTTAAAAAAAAAAAACTTTTAATAACTTCGTACCTACACCGCCGATACACAGGCGCACAGTAAGGCAAGCGCGGCATGTTTAACACATATTAATCGAAAGGGAATAAATTGAACCTTAAGATTATGTTAGATTTTTTCATGCGTCAGTTTAGAGATTCCTTCATCTCAGGTAAAATGGGCTGTCAATAGTTCCATAAAAAGAATCTTGAACTTGGCTCATAATCCTAAAACATGGAGAGAGATTAAAGTTGTTTTCATACCCAAATCAAGCAAGCAATTTTCCCATGTTTATCCGAAATAGCTGTGACCTATTAGCCCAAATGTTTGAAAACTGATCGATATCCATCTACGTACAAGTATTGATACGGGACTTCATCTTGAATAAAACTCAAACAATAAATAAATATTATTTTTGTTTTTGTTTTTGTGGACTGTGTGGATTAAAGCTAAATTGAATACCTTTATGACCTGTAGTCCAAAATGCGTTTCGCCCAGGTACTACAGTTGGGCTTATCAGTTAGATGCTGTAGTACATTTGGTCGATGTTTACCGACTTTAATAAAATTTAAAGCGATTACTCACTGCAAATTATATTTTTCTAGAAATATGTTATGCCCGTGGTCCTGCCAGTAATTACGGGACTTGTATCTCATGCTCATCACGCTTATTCCGAAGATAAATCGGTGGAAAGAGGCTCTTCACACGTTGTTGATACGAAATATCGAATACTTTCTGCATCATAAAGAGTGGCAATGATGAATGCTAGAACAATGTCGATAGGGACATTCAAAAGGATATCTGTATAACTATCGCTACATGTAAGCGTATGCTGAAGCAAGACGCTATTAAGAGAACAATACTTAGATGGGACAGCGCACAGGAACACTGGATCTGACATCTGAAGCGCTCTAAGTGTTTGATATCTCTTAAAAGATTGCTCATTAGTTCCGTAATTTGTTGCCATACGCTGTTTGCTGTTCGGAGGAAGAAGTGGAATAATCAATTCGTCATCTGCTCTGAACATGCCCTGACTATAGCAAAGATGCAAGCTCCATCTGGAAGACTTCTTCTACAATGATATATGTGATCTCGCGTCCTTCATAAGGAACGAAAAGCGAGGCAATCTCCAGATGCATTTGGTATAACAATGGAGCAACTTATTGTCTAGGTGTTTCATTATATTTTCGATGGCAGCCACTTCAACCTAATCTAACCTAATCATAAAAAGTAGGGCCAACAAAATTTTAAAACATATTTTTTTCGGGAGCCACCTGAAATCCCCAAAAACCATTGGACGAAATTCCTAAAAAAAATATATATCCAACAAAATGAAATCCCCATGGGGAAAGGAGCCCTGTGGACAAAATCCCCCAATATGCTTTCTGTAATGTTGAATAGAAACACTTTTATTAGATGTCTTTTATATCTTAATCGTTTATTTCCGAAAGGCAAACTGTAACCTATAAAACATAAGCGCGCGAATAATTATATTCTTGTTCAATGCTACACAGATTAAAGGTGGAAACACATTTGATATTTCATTGTGGGTGCTACACTTTCTTCCTTGCCAAAATCTCCAAAATCACCAATATATTTTTATATTACAAGCACATATATATATATATATATATGTATATATGTGTATATGAATGCATGAACATAATTTACAAAGTCTTATTTCACAAATTTAATTTCTTATTTGTTGGATATAACTTACGTTTAGTTTTTCTGTGTTCCTTATGATTATGTTATAATTCAATTATTGTTCTTTTTAAACTTATTTAAATTATCTTTAGTAATAATTTTAACATAAATATGTCTGGTTGATCTCCGTTATGTCTCTTCTTTGTCTCAAATTTAAATGCATGTTCATTTTATGGTCTTCGAAGAAAAAGAAAATGGCGGTGGATGTCATCCGGTGGTAAATAAATTATTTTCGGCATTGATAGATTTGACAATAGGTACTATTGGAGTAAAGGGGGCAAGTTTTGCATTTTGAGAAAAAATTTAACTCGAGATTTTAATCAAAGTTGACATTACTATGATAGAAAAAACCAACAAAGTGGGTCCCGCTATTCCGTCTTTCTGTCTGTCTGTCTGTTTGTATTTAGAATGATCTACAGCCTAAACGGCGAACCAATTTTGATCAAACTTGATACTTAAGCGATTTAGGTAATTGTCTGAAATAGATTTCTTAATCGTCGTTTTAGCTCCAAAAATAACGGTACTTGCCATACAAATTTTTCTACCATAAAAAAAAGTATGTGTTCTACTTTAAGTATTGTCTACATTTTGGCCAAACATTTTGTGCATTTTATTTTATTTACATTGACCTACGAAAACTGAAAGCCAAAAACTGTTATATCCTCTGCACTTTTTCTAGGAATTAGCCAGATAGCTAGGAACTGATTCGCTTACCTCATTTCAATCTAGCAGGCGACTCTAATGTGGCTTCCCATTGGTAAATCCAGATTTAATTTCTTATTGGCAATGATTCTCATACGTGCTACTGTTCCTCTCTCGTGAGCGCCCTCTGCTTAATTCAAACATCTTTTTTTCTTCAGTGTTTGACACCAAAACTGAGATATTTTGCTTAGAATTAATGTTCATATGAAAGAGGCTACTGACTACCTAACATTAGTTGTTGGATGTGACCTAAAAAGTTAAAAATAATCGAATTTATCTTGCCGTCGGCCTTAATTAATCAATAAATTAATATTTGTATATTTGTTTTGGTCAGAATTAGAAATAAATTGATTTTTTTTTACCAATAAAACTCCGAAAAATGTTATAATGAGGTCGAATTCCAAACAACCATTTCAAATCGATTTCAGATCGGTTGGAAGTAACTTGCAAAAAAACAACGTGAGTGTAAAGTCTATGAAATCTTGCTAAAAACGTAAGATCTGTTTTGTCAGAATAAAACCGCTTTTGCTTAGAAACAATTCGATTGTGTTTAGAAAAAAAAAGAATATTTCTTTGGAATTCGACATAGGCAACATTTTAATTTTTAAATTATTCTTCAGATTTCAGTTTTGACTTTAATTCTATAAATATTCCCTCATTCCAGATAGTGCAGTCGGAAGATGATAGCCAGCTTCTTATAAGGCGGATGCTTATTAAAGTAGCAGATGTAAGCAATCCCGCGAGACCGCTCAACTATTGTGTGGAATGGGCCCGACGAATAGCCGAAGAATATTTCATGCAAACCGATGAGGAAAAAGCTAATTCACTGCCAATCGTAATGCCCATGTTTGACCGAGCCACGTGCAGTATCCCTAAAAGCCAAATAGGATTCATAGAATTTATAATTCAGGACATGATACACGCATGGGACAGTAAGTTTATAAAAAAAAAACTTATTAAATTTTGTTTATTCATATTTTTTTTTTTTTTAAATTAGGTTTCATTGACATGCCACATCTCATCACTCACATGCAGCAGAACTACACCCAATGGAAAAAGTTCGAAGAACAGGGCGTTCATACATTGGCTGATATAAAAACCAAACAAGTTACATTGAGCTCAAAAACAGGAGTTCCAGTTTGCAAATAACATAAGGCAATTCGAAGGCTGTTCGCGGGGTTTCTTTCACCTCAGCAAGTGCAGCCTCATTGTTCGATGTCATCTGCGGGCAAGAATTAAATTAAATCGAAGTAAAAAAAATAACAAAAAAAAACACAAAAGGAAAGATAGATTGAGTTCAAAATGCTTGTCGCATTTTCTTGAAATTAAATATTTGAAAGAGTTATTGAATGTTTTGTACGTTCCTACATATACATACATACAAACATACTTTACTATGTAACTTTTTCCATTTCGATACGAAAATATGCCTCTCACAAACAGACTTCTTTCAAAACTAAGGTTAATTTTAAGTTAGACAAAATTACACTTGGATGATTAATTTACACATTCAAGAATTCTGTTAATTGGTTCAATTTTTGACGTAAAAACAAAAATTAAAACTAAAATCTGAAAAAAAAAACTCATCTGTACTTTTTAGAGGTGCATTATCTTGAGGTTTCAAAAATTCACTACATTTTGCCATTTGCATGTTATATTAAATTGAATTCGAAATGTTAAATTTAATTCGAAAACCAATATACTTCCAGGAGTTGAGTGATTTAAACAAAAAAAAAACTTGAATATAATTTTCTTTTTCTACTTATAAAAATAATAATCACTTTCGTATGTCTAAAACTTAGTTAAATTTATACAAAAAAAAAAAAAAAAAAAAAATTGTATATTTTTTACTTTATAAATATTTAATACATACCTAACTTTAGACTTCAACGTATTCTAAGTTTGGCTATGCTGGTCATGGCGTCTTTTTAATCTATTTAAATGTAAAGAATATAATATTAATAATGAATATAAATATAATATATGTAAAAAAAAACAGAACAGTAATAAACTACAACAAATGTACCTATTTAGAAAAATTTAACATTGAAACCAGAAATATACTGATATATTTCATAAAAAAACATTATAAATTATATATTATATATGTATACTTCTGTAATAATTTATAACATATCATTATATAGAAATACATATTTGTGAGGAAAAAAAATAAGTTTAAATGAAACGATGTAAAAACCTCATAACCTGCGTAAATGATCAAGCAACTTTGTATAAAATTTACGCAGTTTACAATGGTTTTACGTCGCGTTGCGTTGGTCATTTATTTTTACCCTAGTGTTAATTGTAAAAAAAATCCCTTACCTACTGCCCGCATTCATTATTAACAAAATCATTGAATTAATGATCACGTAAATAATTAATAAGAACTTTAAAAAAGATTTTACCACATAGCACACGAGCTAGAGGCATTATGCTTTTTTAATACTTCTTAAAAAATATTCACGGCACTCCATGCAGGGGCCCAATTCCGCAAGCGTGAGTTTTCTCTGTGTACACATAAAGTTGTCTACACATACATTTTTCCGATTCCGCAAGGGTGCGATGCATATTTTTTTGACAGATAACGTGTACACAGTAGGCAAATTTTTTTCACGCATATTTTGAGGGTGAATAACATTTTTGCACGGAAAAGCATTCACGGTTGCTGAATTGGGCCCAAGGTTAAAACAAATTCAGCCCTTTTGTGAGTTTCGTCCGAACAGCATTCCAACCGAAAAAAAAATCCCTTTTTTTCTTTTCCCTTGTTATGAGTTTCGGGCGAGCAAAATTTCATGTTCAAAAGATTTTGGTTGAGTTCATAAACAACAAAGTCAGATTTTCGATCGAACTAATTTAGCCCAACTGCAATTATACAAACCATTCATAAACGTCATTCTGTCGACAGCGTCTGGCAGATTGTGCAGCTGAATTTTTTGGGCTGCAGAAAGAGCGGGAATTTATAAAATTCATTTTTAATTCACCAGAAGGACAAAGCGAATTACAATTGTAACTACTAGCGCAATTGAATGACATTTTGTGAATTTTTCATTGAATTTTCTGACTAAAAAAATAAAAAATCTTGGCACGATAAGACAACCATTCGTTGCCAAAAAACTTCTAGATAAAAATAACGAACCTATCAAAATAAATAACAAAAAGTAGTACCATCCACTGATAATAAAACAAGTTGTTTTATTATCAGGGTGTCATAACAAGCCGAAAATGATACTGGAATACAAGGGGACAATACGCTGAGTCGATGCATTCGACCAAATGGTGTTTTTTTTTTTTTTTTTTTTTATAATTCATTTTTATTTCATATTAACTTATAACTTTCTTAAAGCTAGACAAAAATGTTTAAAACTAGCCTAATTATCGATAACTTACAACTAATTAACTGGCCCTTTACGGGCGCTCTAAACTAAACAATAACTCTTAGAACTAATGTCTTTCGACCTAAAAACTATTTTAATTAAATCTAATTATTTTATTTTATTTTATTTTCCAAGGAAACTTTCACAAAAAAAACTTGGTATCTTATCTTTTTTTTTTTTTTTTATTTTTTTATATGCATGCAGACACACACCAACATGCAACCCACCCATACATGTACATACGCAAATACATATACGTACGCACATACATGTACAGACACGCAGATACATGCACGTATGCCCCCGCATACATACATATTTTTAATTTTTTTTTTTTGGTGCCACCCCGACTGTTCCCTATACCTAATACCCTAAATCTATGTAAGTCGGCCAATCGACTTTAAATATTATGATGGTGTTCAGAGAGCCACCAGAACTGGTTCTCCTGTTTCGCCCTATCCCTCCGGTCCCGATCGGACACAGTCCTACTGAACCGAAGGCGCTCTTCTCCACCTTAAGCGATGACGTCTCGACTATACAGGAGTCGCCTATCCACAGTTTTCCCGCTGACGTGGTAGATGAGCGAAAAACAGTCGTTTTGTCAAGGCAAAGGCTCCCCTAGCCCTGGCCAAAGCAGCACCTATATGTCTGTCGAGATACAGGTACTGATCCAACCAGATGCCAAGGTACTTTACTACACTTTTACTCGCCAGTGGATGTCCATGTGGCCCTACGATCACCAGCTTGCGCCAGTTCTTTCTCGTATCCCTTGAGGCGCTAGACAACGGAGTCCTAAACAAAATAGTTTCTGATTTCTGGAAGTTGATTTTCAACTTCCAGTCATCCCAATATCGCTGAATCTTGTCGAAGTCACTCTGCAAGAGACTTTTGATGATCTCAACTGTATGAGCTGTTCTGTACGCAATTAGATCGTCGGCGTACGCAATTGCCTGAGTTAGACTACCTATCAGATCGCTGGTGTAAATGTTGAATAGAATCGGCGAGTTAACCGCTCCCTGCTGAAGACCACTATTAATATTAAAAATTGCGGTAGAAGTTACATTGCCACTCTTGACAACAAACTTTCTACCATTTAGCATGTCATAAAGCATATACAATAGAGGTTTACTTATACCTAGTCTGGTTAGCTTTAGATAGAGACCTTCTAACCATACGGTGTCGAAGGCCTTCTCCAAATCAACCAGACAGGCGCCCGTACACTGCTTTTTAGTTTTGTTCCATTGGATATCAGAAACTAGTTTAGGCGCGGCATGAATTGTGTCATGTCCCTCCTTAAAACCGAACTGATTATCCGGGATGATATTTTTGTCCTCCGCCCACTTGAATAGGGCTCTATTAATAACCTTTTCAAATACTTTGCTGATACTCGGAAGAAGACTTATCGACCGGAGATTCGCCGGATTGGAGTTGTCCTTTCCCTTTTTTGCGAGAGGGTGCACCACAGCTGTCTTCCACCGCACTGGATAATATGCATTATTCAGCGCGTTGTTAAACAGAGTGGTATAAATGTCAACTGCTTCTTGAGGCAAATGTCGTAGTACAACGTTGGATATACCATCGACCCCTGCAGACTTTTTTTTCTTTAATGAATCGAAGATGAGCTGGAGCTCATTCTTCGAAATTAACAGGGGACTGGGCCCATTTCGGTCGGCGACCAAATGGTGTCAATTTATTCCTGTTCACGCCATACTAATCCCTGGCCCATGGGTGTAAACAGTAGCTGTGTTTTTCTCGTGTTTCATGTATGGCCATGCTCGCGGACAAAGCGAAGCATAATGTGATTTGACCCCGTTAGACTATTTTTTGTGGGGCTATGTTAAGTCTATTGTCTATAGGGACAAGCCAAACACGATTGCTGCCTTGGAAGCCAACATTGAACGCGTCATTGGTGAGATTCCGGCCGAAATGTGTGAAAAAGTTTGCCAAAATTGGACCTTCAGAATGGGCCACCTGAAGCGTAGCCGGGGGCAACATTTAAGTGAAATTATTTTTATAAAGTAAATGGCAGAAATTGATTAATCGATCCAAATAAAAATTTCATTCACTTTTTACAAGTTTCTGTGTTTTTTTGAATTTTCAAAAACCAAGCTCTTAAAAAATCACCATTTACAAACCATTCATAAACGTCATTCTGTCGACAGCGTTTGGCAGATTGTGCAGCTGAATTTGTTTGGCTGCAGAAAGAGCGGGAATTTGTAAGATTCATTTTACATTCAGCAGAAGGACAAAGCGAATTACAATTGTACTAGCGCAATTGAATGACATTTTGTGAATTTTTCATTGAATTTTCTGACTTAAAAAATAAAAAATCTTGGCACGATAAGACAACCATTCGTTGCCAAAAAACGTCTAGATAAAAATAACGAACCTATCAAAATAAATAACAAAAAGTAGTACCATCCACTGCATTCATTGATTTTTGGATTTTCGGAGAAAATAGCATTAGTATCTTATGTTCCAAAACTAAATGAACAAGTTGTTTTATTATCAGGGTGTCATAACAAGCCGAACATGATACTGGAATACAACGGGACACGCTGAGTCGATTCATTCGACCAAATGGTGTCAATTTATTCCTGTTCACGCCATACTAATCTCTGGCCCATGGTTGTAAACAATTTACTAAAAATTGCAGCTTTAAGGTAGGCACAAATGACCAAAATGCTCGCCGAATATGCTCGCTCTAGCTGTGTTTTTCTCGTGTTTCGTGTATGGCCATGCTCGCGGGCAAAGCGAAGAATAATTTATATGGGATTCAAAAAGTGAAAACTACAAAAATGAAATTGGGAGAAATAAATCATAGCAAATCGCACACGTTAACACTTTCAATAATCAGCTTGAGATGAATGTTCGTCAAATGTATTCGCCATGTAGGGGCTCACGCAAACGAGCAAGCTCGGCTAACATGTTCGTCGTTTATGCCTACCTTTAGCCATAGTCATTATTTTTTGCCATTTCAATACGCCAACAAGGAACAAAAATAAAAAAGGTAAAATATTTTTTTTTTAATTTTTTTATTTGGTTTGTGAGTTTTTTTCAGGAAAAAATTCCAGAAAATTTTCTAAAATCGCTTTGAGGGAAAAACTAAAAACGTTTAAAAACATGAATTTTTGTTTACTGAATTCTCATCTCAGGCCGAAAATATGATTTAGAAAAATGTTGCGCTGAGTTTCGCGCGAACGCCAATCCGTAAACTAGGATTAAAAAAGTTAAGGCTAAACTTAACAAAAACCCTTCAAGAATACCATGATGAGCTGACGTACATAAATTGTCTCTGGGCTTATTTCCAAGTTCATAAAATAAAACAAACTTAGCGAAATAATTTGTTTTGTTGTTCTTTAGTGGATTCTATTGCTAAAGCGAAAAATTTGTTTTTTTTTTTAATTTTAATATACCATCTCAGCCATTATTCCATATATTTATTCGAAATGTCATTTGTTATTCGTGCGAAACTCGCAATAGCTCTTAAAATTCCTAGCAAACAAAAATATTTCGGGTAAAGATATTCTGGGCGAAACTCACAATTCGACAGCACCTTTGTATTAAGAAGTATCATGTTTCATGTGGGCATGTTGATTATATTGATTCTGATTACTAATGTTATCAATGAGAGGAGTTTCTTTTTCGTGTCTTGCAAATGGGTTTTAAAGCAGATCAATTCTGTTTTAGCAGTGTTGCTTTTGATTCCCCATTGGAAATAGGACCTACCTTTCTTCTGAAGAGAATCAAATGTCTTTTCGATGTTATACAATCAGAGTTGAGAGGCAAAGTTGTGCAGCCTTAACCCTAGCTAAAAAGTGGAATTGGTGGGCTTGAACACAAATTGGTTAAGTTAAAGGAAACACAAATTGAACAAAAAAATAACTCATTAATTTAAATAAAAAAATAAGGTACGTATACGCCCCTGTGTATGTTTGCGCTGCGCTTCTTCCCTAACTCTGTGTTCACTAAACACAGATAGTCTACAAGCTTCACTCTAAATTTCAGGATTTCGTTGAGATTGTGGCAATAAATAAGAATGTAATTAGTTCATGCATGAATGTGATTTTGAATGTCCATTATAGTGAACATGTATTGTTGTTTATAAAATGTCCTACTATATTAAAATTTTGATCGAAATCCGTCAAGCTGCTTATGAGAAAGTCGAAAATCGAAAAAAAAACTTCTTGTATAGGAGGTACCGTTAGTACCAAAATATGTAAACAAAAATTTTGACCCAAATGTAGACCAAGTACACCTAAAGTAATGCAAACACTTTTTTTTATCAAAATAGTTGAAACCGTTGTCAAGATAATTATGATGGTAGACAAAATTTTATAGTAACTACCGTTATTTTTGGGGCTATAAAAACGATTCAAAAATCTATTTGAAACAATCACCTAAAACGCCTAAGCGCCAAGTTTGATGAAAATGGCTTCAGCCGCTTAGGCTGTAGCTCGTTGTGCAGACAGACGGAGTTGCGGGACCCACTTTTTTGGTGTTATCTATCATCGTAATGTCAAGTTTGATTAAAATCTCAGTAAAAAAAAATAAAAACAGCTATCGTCAAAACAGTGTCGTTCGATAGTTTTCGTATTCAATTCTTAATTTCACGGTTTTTCTCTTAACGAAATGAGTTTATCTACAAAAATGTATTGTGTTTAAATGCATTAATTCCCCAAAGCATGAGAGTGTTCGTGTGCCCTAAGTAAAGGGTGATTTTTTTGCTACTTGGTTTTTGACGTTTATATTTTTGACAGATCACACATGACAAATTCCACGAACATTTGACATTTCGATTCAGTATTGTTTGCCATTTCATCGTGAATAGACTTACGCCTGAACAACGTTTGCAAATTATTGAAATTTATTATCAAAATTCGTGCTCTGTGAAAAATGTGTTTTATCGCAAAATTGTCTTCAGCGACGAGGCTCATTTTTGGCTAAATGGATACGTGAATAAGCAGGATTGCCGTATTTGGAGTGAAGAGCAGCCAGAGGCAATTCAGCAGCTACCAATGCATCCCGAAAAATGCACTGTTTGGTGCGGTTTATGGGCAGGCGGCATCATTGGGCCGTCCTTCTTCAAGGACGATGAAGGCCGCAGGGTTACGGTCAATGGAGAAAGGTACCGTTCGATGATAACAGATTTTTTTTTGCCGAAAATGCAAGAATTGAACTTGGTCGACATGTGGTTCCAACAGGACGGTGCCACATGCCACACTGCACGCGAAACCATGCATCAATTGAGAGGCGAATTTGGTGAGCAGTTGATCTCACGTTTTGGCGCAGTCAATTGGCCACCAAGATTATGTGATTTGACCCCGTTAGACTATTTTTTGTGGGGCTATGTTAAGTCTATTGTCTATGGGGACAAGCCAAACACGATCGCTGCCTTGGAAGCCAACATTGAACGCGTCATTGGTGAGATTCCGGCCGAAATGTGTGAAAAAGTTTGCCAAAATTGGACCTTCAGAATGGACCACCTGAAGCGTAGCCGCGGGCTACATTTAAGTGAAATTATTTTTAAAAAGTAAATGGCAGAAATTGATTTATCCATCCAAATAAAAATTTCATTCACTTTTTACAAGTTTCTGTGTTTTTTTGAATTTTCAAAAACCAAGCTCTTAAAAAATCACCGTTTATTATGCTAAAAAGATAAAATAACTACCTTATAATTTTAACTGTTAAAGATTTTAAATGATATAAGATAGTTGGATTGTTAAAATTAGCATAATCCTCTTTTTTGTAATAAATCGTCAAAAATTATGCGACAACATTAGCTGCGTTTTATTATCTACGGGTGTGAGTTTGGGTTATTTTTTAGCACGTATTACAAAAACAACACGAGATCCAGTTTTCTATCGCCGTTTCTATCTGGGTAACTGGGTTTCTGTTATAGTAACAATTCTCATTATAATGTTGCTGTGTAATTCTGCTAAGGACTATTTACTATTACATACTTATCCTTGGGCTTTGTTAAACAGGAGCACCAACCTGCGAACATTTGTTTTTAAATTGTTAACGTACGATAAATTTAAGAAAACAAATTAGTCGTCACGAAATGCAATTTAAATGCGTTTTCGTTTGGTCATCCGGGAGCATTCCGAATGCTTCTGAAATTGTTAATTTCTAAATCTTCTAAAAAGAAGAAAATTTCCATTCTGGATTTAAAAAGAAAAAACGAATCAAAATCAGAAGCACTTACACATGTGCAAATTAAACGTCAAAATCGAAAAATGTCTTTATTCATTATTTAGTTTTTTAACTGTGCGTTTGTATTTGCAATGCTATATAGAAATTTTAAATTAAAACACAAAAAAGTTATAGGAAAAGTATTACCCAAATATTTGATCTTCTTTCTATGATCATCATCCTCAAGTGCTGATGATGAATTCGTTTTGGAATTTTTAATAAAGTGCTTTTCTCAAAGTAAAAGACCAGTGGAAATATTCTCCGAAGTATTGAGAAATGTTCCAACAAACACAACATAACTGAAACACAAACTGCAGAATCAAAATAATTGTTGATAATTGTTCGTTTGGCATTCCGGATCAGAAAATTTCTGAAGCCTTTTCCAGGTTAATAAATGAACACAAATTTTAAATGAATCCAGTACATCAAGTAATGTACACGCAGAAAGTCAATTTAATGTGGTTTAAGGTCCGGTTGCATCATTGGACTTTGCTTTTTTCAAAATTACGTTGGCATTATCATCAAACAATCATCAAGAGGGAGCACTGCCAGTATAGAAGATACCAAATTCGTTTGGCTCACTGATCTCTATAAAGCACTGAATAGCGCATGCCAACAGAAAAGATGAGGCAACTTGAAAACTGTTGTAAGTGCGTATGTACCATGCCAGTATAACTTTATAGCACTTCGAATTAATTTTAGAAGCCACATTGAGGGATATTTCAAATGGCCCCACAATGGGGCCGTTCGGTAGCATACCCAAAGCAATCCGGATTTCTTTGTGGTGTTGTAACGCCTAGGGAAAAAACAGCTGAACAACTAAACATATGTTGTCAAATACAAATCTCAAGCTACCCAAAAATTATTGGATTCGCTTATGTTGTTTTCTATTTGTGCAAGAATTTTATTATTTTTTGATACAAATATGCCAAAACACGGATTTCTACAATTGAATCCTTCTATTGGGCCACAAAAATTGATTTTATTTTTGCTTCTTTATCAATTTCGCCGTGAATCTACTTATCATTTTATTAACACCACTAAACCTTGGTAAAATTGCAAGCATTCACAGAAAGGAATATACTCCATTTTTTTATAATCTACACGCGCTCCAGGGATTATACTACCCTTTAAATGTTAACACATCGCGGGCGTGAGTTTAAGAAAGAGAAAGAAGGATAGGAAAGATGTGTGGCGCGATGTTTTGAGGTGGAGGTGGTTGTTGTCTCAGATTTTATCTCCAGGGATGGCGGCTGAACTAATGCGGAGAAATGTCCGTGACTTATTTATCTACATATGTTCCTTACAATTCGCATTATTTTTTGATTCGTTGTCATATTTTATCGGTATACTGCTATGCCTAAACAGCATGTAATTATTAAACCAGCAACTGATTGTATTACATTTTATTTTAAAATTGGGTTTTAATGGAAAAATAAGAGGACATAGACTACGGCACAGATCGACCCTTTTACCATGAGGTTGACAGGCGAACACACAACTATCGCGCCACGGCCACCTCCAATACAATAATAAGAGAAAATTTACTTCA
The DNA here is from genome assembly GCA_910595825.1 of Philhelius pedissequus. NCBI lineage: Eukaryota > Metazoa > Arthropoda > Insecta > Diptera > Syrphidae > Philhelius > Philhelius pedissequus. Next base: position 73,419,817 of record OU343160.1, on the reverse strand, counting down.
AATCGCGTTCCATTAGTGGCGTTCACTGCATTATTCTCAAAAATCTGGATCAACTTTCTGTTGTTGTAAAACGTACTAGAGCACATCTGATGAAAAAACAGCTGTGCTCATGAAAGCTATTTTGATTTATCCCAACAATTATGGAATATCTAGCTCTCCGAGAACAAATGTATAGAACAGCTGACTGCAAACTTCATTTGGTATGCGATTTGTTTTGATTTCCTGACAGTTTTCAGCTAACCTTTCTGATCCGTCCACAAATTTACTAGGATAGATAGGTATCCAAAATAACATATCTAATAAGTAAGTGAACTGCCCCATTAACGACGAAAAATATCAAATTCTGAACTTACCAATCGAAAACTCCATTAGTTGATTCAAAACTGCAGCTGTATACGAGTATGCAACACAAAAGAAGCTACCTGGATCGTTCGAAAACAAAGGCACTACTAAGGTATCTTGGCTAGCCTAGCAGTATCGTACTCGAACGCCGCCAATGTCAACTTACTTTCTTTTTACTCGGATAGACGTCAAGGATGGTACCAACGCACTTTATCTCTTCTTCAAATTACCTAAAAAAAACTATTATACATACTTATAAAGAATACACTATCCAGAGTATTATAGAGATCAGTTTCAGTGGTTTGGCCCAAATTGAACGTTATAGCTGTGAACGACATGGGTGTGAACAGACAATGGGCATTCTGATCAAGCAATTTTATAGGCACTCAGATTTCGCTAAATTAATTCTTGTACGATTTTCTCAAGTCGTAGGTAAGGTATATGACAATAGCCGTGTTTCATTATCGCCAATAACCCATATAGTTCACCCCGTGAAAATAAAACGATCTGGGTTATGTTCTTATATATGTACCCTCTGTTCGCCGAATTAAATACTAATATTTTCAAGCCCAGATATAAACCCCGATGGATACCTGGATCTCGTGTTGTTCTTGTAATACGTATTAAAAACTAACCCAGACCCGTAGATAATAAAACGCAGCTAATAGGTCTAAGGCTATCCACAAATTATACATTGTTTTCTATCTTATCTATGCACCAGAGTCATTTAATCCGTAAAACCACTATGGCCATTTGAATAGTTCCATATTCACACAAAATACCATTGCGGTAGGGCTTCCAAACAAAAAAAAATCTAAATACATACATATTATATATCTCACGCAAAACTTGATTTAGATATTTTTATATATTACCAATTGATAACTTTCCTTTATGTACTCGTATGTATAAGCTCTCATAACTAATCAAAATTATATTGCAAGAAATGTATTATAGTTACTGAACAGTAAGTGTCGGTGCATTAATTCCGAAGTTACTTTTTCTTTTAAATTGAATTCATCCTAAATGACTTTCTGGTTAAAAGTATTCTGAATTGACCTACATACAAGAATTGAAATTGTTAAAAAGACCATCACTTGTAAACAAAGGACAAGTAATCACTCTCGGTTTTATCTATGGGTGTCATTCTAACAATAAAAATTATATAACAGACATATTCGTATATAATATACAAGAGCCAACTCAACCTCATTAATGTTCATCGGCCTGAGAGATTGCTTAATATTTGTTTATCAAATCTACATAACTTGAAGCTACAAAAGAAAGTCCCCTGGTATATTAGCAGCTTAGTAAAAAAAAAAAAAAAAAAAAAAAACAATTCAGTCCGCAATTTATTTATTCATTCAAACTTTCTTTTATAATGTGTTCTTATATTTAATGCATGGTATGGGGAATAAATTGCGATCGATAATAATAAAAAAAAAAAAAGAAGAATCATAATAAAAAATACAACCGTCTATATAATCAATAAAACAGATTAACTTTGATAGTAAGTACCTATAGTGTTATGCATTATGTATGCATATAGCTAGTACCTAAACTACATTTTATTCCATTGCGGTCTATTCAGACCGAATGAAAATAAATTTGGAGTAGAATTTCAAATGTCCAAAATCTCATCAAAACCAATTGTGTTTTTCATACATTTTCGGATTTCGTAATCTTCGCACCTACTTAATTTTATCTTCAGTTAAATCATAGAAACCATGGAGATGCAGTGTATTGCACAAGGTGGGTCAAAAGTAATGGCATAATGCTAGTAAAACAAGATTGGTTCTGTTTGTTACGAAAATTGAAAATTTCAGATTACCGAAATGGTTAATCGCACATGGCCTAAAAATTGGTGTTTCAAGGTTTCCATTGCTGATCGAGCTGTGCGCGATTTCTGGAACCAATAACGCTCGAAATACAATATCGCTCGAAATACAATATCGCTCGAAATACAATATAAATCTTATCGCATTGATGCTTGTGGGCTTTCTCGGATGTCCTCAATGACATCAATGATATTCTTCGTGCATCGAGTAATAACGTGCCAGGAAGCGGGCCTTTTAAGCAACATCTGTAATGTACCGAAGGGGCAAATGGGCACAAATACATATTTGCGATTCCCCAAGTGTGAAATTTGTTTTGATTGACAGATAACGTGTAAACAGATAAGAAATTTTATTCACCCATATTTTGATCGTGAATAAATCTTTTCACGGAAAATCATTAACGCTTGCGGAATTGATCCCAAGCTTACATGAGAAGCTCAGCCAAACGTTTAAAGCCTTGTAAAAGCAAAGCACCGAGTCGGTGGCAGTGACGTAATTTTTTGAAAAAAAAAAACTTACGCTATACGGCGATCAAGTACTTCATTATGTGTTCATCCACTCCACTTTTATTGTAGCGCATATCTGCAACCCACATTTCGTATAAGAACACTTGTATTCCTATATTCCATTGTCATCCATTTTGTTAAAGTAAAACCTACCGTAATTCCGTAGGTTTTCTCGAGGCGTAATTTGTTCGCATTTGAATCTGACGTCTTATTTTTATCATAAACAATTAATTTAAAATTATAAAAACTAAAATAAATCTAAAAAATCTAACATTTTGCGGGTATTTATTTTCCAGTCGTCAACAAATTCCACGGCGACAGTTTTCGTGTGCTTAATTATTAGTTTTATAAACAGCTAACGGACTGCAAAATAAATAATTTTGACACGTACAGAATAAGGAGCTATTAGCTGTTAGTTTATTATCGCTCATAACCCTAATGGTTCACCCAGTGAAAATAAAACGATCTGGGTTATGTACATAACCCAGATAGAAACCTGGATCTCGTGTTGTTTTTGTAATACGTGTTAAAAAATAACCCAGACCAAAACCCGTAGATAATAAAACACAGCTATTGACTTGACAACGGCCGAACAAATTATTATCGAATATTCTTAAATTTTAACTTTCCGTAGATAATATGTGAAACACGTATACAGTTTGACATTTCTTACCAATCAGATTGCAATTCGCGACGATACAATTTGTTTTCTCAAATTTATATTATTTTGGCCATCAAAAACTTAATTATAGATATGTACATAATATTTTTTTTAATAAAATTTATTCGTTAATTCGTCGTTCGTAGCTCTCATGCAAATTTCCTTAAGGGTAAATAATTCCGCATTCTCCAGGGGCCCAGTTCCGCAAACCGCGAGTTTTTTCGTATTCACAGGAAGTCATGTACACTTCCAAAGTTGCCTATCCCGCAAGGCTGCGATTCATTTCTTTTATTTACGCGTGGTTTTTTGTATAAAAAATCTATTCACCTCAAATTACGCGTGAATATATTTGCCTATCTGTGTACAATTTATCTGTCAAAAAAATTAATCTCATCCTTGCGGTATGTGTCACTGAGTAAACTCACGCTTGCGGAATTGGGTCACGGGTGTTGCTTGCTGCCAATTTATTCTCTATCTGTTTAAGGCACGAGTTATAGATTTCATTAAAAATCATTGAAAACAAATCAGTGGATTTTTGGGCAAGTCGGTTAATAGCTATCATTGAAACTTGGTTTTCATTGAAAAGATCTTTCATGCCCAAATTTAATTTGTAGATTTGATCATTAAAAGAAAAACTGACGTGTGAGAACAGGACAAAAGGAAACACAAATCATTGGAACAATTATGTTCCACTTTTGGGAAGAAAATGTCTGCTGTTCATTGAAAACGCTTTCTTATTTACCTACCATCATTTTGGTACCAAGAGGGCATCAGTTGCGTATTTGCTTAAGTGCCTCAGAATTAGTAGACAAGGTTTTCAATGGTGAATTTCAATGAAAACTATAACTGGCGCCTAAAACATAAATGTCAAAGCCCAATGAAATTTGACACAATTTGAAAATTATTGTGCATTACTTTTGCCTCACCTTGTAGTGTAACCCGTAGTGTTGCAAGTTATGGGCTTCCCTTGTTTGTTTGTGTGTTTTTTACAAAATAAAAAGAAGAGTGAAATTTGCTGATTATTTTGTCTGGGACTTTTACCTGACTGCAATTTTTCTGAGATAAAAATGATAAGTAAACCAAACAAAATCTAGTTTATTTGTGGTTTAAAGTAAGCGATGCTGTAGCCTTATTGCTGAAATCAGAGTTATGATTGGCTGTGAGAAATATATACGATAATGAGAAATCTCTTCTCCAATTGGGCCCAAAGACAAAATTAAATATTTCTATAACCAACAACAGTCGATTGGTGTCCATCCGATGGTTAAGTTCGTTAAAAATAAGTTATAGCACCATCGGTTAACGGTTTAACAATAATTTAAAAAGTAAGTGAAAGCCATAGGCACATATGTAGTTTCAGTGATTTTAAAAGTGGTCGGGAAATTATCTTGATATTATTGTAAAAGTTGGAAATTGGTGCCAAGTGTTCGAGTGACATATAGATGTGCAGAGATTTCTTTTATTTTAATTTAGTGCCTAATTCTTAAGTTTGCTAAAAATGACATGAGCTCAATTAATGTGTTAAGATATTTAGTGTATCAACTGTTTTGATCTAACTTTTATGAAATAAAATATTTTCGGAAAAGCTTAAGATTCTTCTGGTTGTGTGCAAAATTTTGATTAAATTCACCCTTGTTAGTCGATATTTTAGGGAAAGACAATTCATGGACAATTGTATATGCAAGAAGGTGGTTTGTTAAATATTTGGGTATTCTAAATTTTAGTACGAATAGCAAAAAAAATACGGAAGCGGCCTTAGCTTTATCATCTAGTATAGTGGAACATTCAAAAAATTATTGGGGTGTAACGCCAATGGTGTGTCAGTGTATATATTTTTGAACACAGCGCGCGTATCCGGTGAAAGAAGAGAAAGAAGGATAAGAAAGATGTGTTGCGCGATGTTCTGAGAATACAGCTGGTTGTTGTCTCTGATTTATCTCCAGGGATGGCGGCTGAACTAATGCGAAAAATTATTGTGTCTTATTTATATATATCTCTTATAATTCTCATTATTTTATTTATTTCGGTGTCATATTTATGGGAATTCTAGTTTACTCAATCACATGTTGTTAGTATTATGCCTGAAGAGCATGTAATGAATAAGCTAGCAACTAATTGAATGACAATTTTTAGAATTGGTATTTAATGGAATATACGAAGACATTGACAACGGCCGGAATCGAACCTGCTACCACGAGGTTGACAGGCGAGCACACAACTATCGCGCCACTGCAATGGCGCAGTGGATGTAGTGCTTGACTACTTACTTAGACGTATGAGTTCGATCCCCACGCTAGGCAGCATTCTTTTCTATAACTCCAATTTTTATTGGATGCCGTCCGTGTACTATAAATCTAAAATACTGTATCTCAAAATGTTGTATTAGCAAAATACTGTATCGCAAAATTCTCCGTTCTTAAACTACCATCACAAAGCAAAACAAAAAGGAGAAGTCGATTTATGTACATATATACTCGTATATCATTTATTGAAAATCAAAACATATGTAAAACCAGAATACATTAATTATTGAGAAGGAGAAAATAAGAACAAGATACCATTAATTTTGTTTGGGTTTTAATTAATTCAATGACTTATGAATTATCCTAGGCATATGTTATTGTTCAAGGGAAGTATGTATATCGCTTATTAAAAATTATTATGATATATGTAAGTACGAGTATATATTTATAAAAAAAGTATTCTATTTACAAAATTCTGTATTTTAAAATACTGTAAATAGGCTGAAAATTTTGATTTTTCAGCTTATTTACAGCATTTTGAAATACAGAATTTTGAGATACAGAATTTTAAAATACAGAATTTTGACAAACCAGAATTTTGAAACACAGAATTTTGACTTACAATATTTTGATCTTTGTATTTTGTACATACTGTATTTTGAAATACAGTGTTTTGAGATACAGTATTTTAAATACAGTATTATGACCCATACAGTAATTTGACCCCAACCCTTATAATTCATAGACATAAATCAAGAAATCAGATGGATATTTTTTTTAATTTAACTGTATGCTAAGATCTAAGGTCTTTTAAATGCAGCCTGAATTGCACGGCACTAGTTTGGCACAGTAAATTTGAGAACCAGGTATTGACTGTCTCATTTGAACCCATGGGCGGCATTCAATTAAAATTGGTGGTATAGAAAAGAATGCCCCTAGCGTGGGGATCGAACCCACACATCCTAGTTAGCAATCAAGCACTTTATCCACTCCGCCATTGCCACACCGCCCAATCTAATTGAATTCGATTGGAAGATAGGTAAATTAGGAACATAGGCAAACTGTTCTAATTTTAAAGGCGGTTAATGTCCCTATAAGATAAGAAAGTTAAGTAAAATCTTCGGAAAAATATTAAAGCTAATAAAAGCACGACTGAATCGCCCGAACATATATACTCTTATGTTCGATCATATCCTATGCACAAGATTTTTAGTAGAAACAGCTAAATATATTGCAAAGTCAATTTTATTCCATTTTGTTTGTACAATTTATTTATTTTTTTTTATAGAAAATAAAAATCGTTTCCTGTTTTCAAAATATTGACTTTTTTCAATAATCAAACAAATATTTTTCGAAAGTTTTGGTGTGCAATAGTATAATTTTGAATTTGAAAGGCCTCGTACATAAATTGTTGATTAAAATCCGTTGAGCTATTAATGAAAAAATCGAAAACCAAAACCTGGTTTGTCAAAGCTTGGATGTATTTGCTTATTAAAACTTGGTACTCATTGGTTTTCGGTCAAAAGGGAAAGAAAACGGCTCCAACAGGTACTTTTTGGTAATTTTTTTTTTGAAAAAAATGGTTATTTATGTAGAACCATTTTTTTCTTGTTTTCAATTTTCTGGAAAACGGCTCATTTGCTTTTTTCAACATTTTTTATGCAGAAGCTCCTAGAAAGTTTAAGCACTAATGTAAGAAAGCCAAAATTCTTGATCTTTTTTTTAATTAAAAAAAACTTTTTTCTGGAAACCCAAAATTTTGCAAACGACTCAATGGATTTTCTTGGAACTTCATATTTGGTAGTTTTTTGCCATTATTTTGAATAATTGAAAAAAAAGCATTCTCCCAAAATAAAAAACAACGGTACCTCGCATATAAATGTTCAAAAAAAATCGCGAAGCAAAAATTTATTTCTCAAAAATGGCTACAAGAATTTTGATAAAAAAATGTGTGTGTCCTTAAATTATTGCAGTTCACTTTTAGGTAAAAAAAATATTTTTCTTTGCGTACTTATTAACGGTACTTCCCAGGGAACCACTTTTTATATTTTCGACTTTCTCACTATTGGATAAAACGAATAAATTTGTTTTATATTTATATCGTATGCAAGTGATCCCTAAAAGTCTAAATAAAACTGCATATTCAAATTTTCAAAAAATTAGTTTTTCCATTTTTAAAAAATAAATAAAACATTTTTTTTTGAAAAATCGATTTTTCAAAAACCAGTCACTGAATTTTTTTTTAAATTAAAATTTTATATTTATATTAATAACTACTTCAAAGTGGCTTTTCAATTTTTTTCTCTAGAAATGTTTTCAAAATTTTAGAAATAAGAAACATATTTTTTTTTAAGCCGCACCAATATTTTTTTTTGATATATTCATATTTGTCCAAAAATTACAACTAAGCAATCCAAAAAGATATGTTATGTACATAAATATATCGTCCATTTATTTCTACCTAATTATAGGTATTTCATTTTACGCATTTTTGTGTACGTTACTGAATGGCTACATAAACTTTACTCTTATATAATGCGTGATACACACTGTTCAAATGCATGACATGCACGTCCAAGTGTATTAGTAAATTCAGATTGAAGTTGTATATACACACTTCAAGCATGAGTCTTCAATCTTTTATTTTTACATCAACAGTGTGATGCGACGTTCTTTTATAAAAAATAGACTTTTTTAATTTTGTCCGAGTAATTTGTTTTTGTCCATTTCATCATATAATTTTTGTTTCCTATTTTAATATTTAATTCGTTAAATTCCAATATAATTTTTTTTCCATTTTTTTTTTACTTCTCCGCTTCCTATTTTCTTATTGCTTCAACGTACTATACGCAAATGAGCCAAATCGTGCATGATCAATCATCAATCTTGCATATACACTATTTCAATGCAGTACGCTTGATTGCAGGAAAATGAAAAAGATTTGATTTTACTTCAATCATACACCCAATCTATACGTGTGATTTTTTCACTAATACACTTGCATGTGATGCATTTGAACAGTGTATAACTAGCTTAAAGACGAAACAATTATTACATATGTCACGGGTAATCTCAGAAAGTATTCAACCTATTTAACTGAACAAATTTCACAAGTTTCAGAGTACACATTTAAATTTGCCCTGAGTTTGAGTAAACGTCAAACGATAAGTCTCACTTAGGTTACTTTTCTGTTTCACAGTCGCTTAAAACTACTTCACCCAAAGCATGAATAACGATGGCAACGCTTGTTTTTTTTTTTAAATTATATTTAAAGTTTTATTCAAACTGAAAAGACATTGAGCAAAAATATCAAATATTTAAGTAGCTCTTAAGTGTCCAACAATGGCCACTTAATTCGCACTTCAACTTGGCTGGTGTGAAACTGAAATCTTACCCTGAGCGACGTTAAGGGGGCAATTGGCACTGAGGGATAAAGTGTGAAACTGGACCTTATTCTCTTAAGCATGTCTTAAGATATTTTTTATTTGTTAAATATATGTGTTGAATAAGATTATTAACTTTAAAAAAAAAATCGTACACTTTTTTGTCGAAGTTGATCAACATATTCACTTACGCTCTTAAACCTGCTTGATATTTTACAAAACTGAAATTTTTTGTAAGAAGTCAATAGTTTAATGCAAAATTTAAGACTTAGTCATTTCCTAACTGCACTTATAAACTGAGAAATAAATGTTTTTACAAATTATATATTTATTAAATATTTGTAGTTTTGCATCTATGAATTCGATTCAATCGCTATGACTGGGTAGCTGCTTTGTTCCATTTCATTATCGTTCCGTATTTGTTTACATTTTCTTTTGTTTATTTGCTTCTGAATTTCTGTATACTAAATTGGTCGCTCATCGATTAATGCAGGAAGAGAAAGTATTTATACACATATTCAAAATTAAACATAACTGTTTTAATTTTGAATATGTGTTTAGTAAATGACATAATTATTTGCGTTTATTCTTTCTCTTTTCTCTCTGCGTCCTGAGTAATAAAGCAAATAACAGTTTTAAGGTCTTCTTCATCGAAGCTTATGGGTGGAGTAACAATGGCTTTTTTTGGAGATTTTCGTCAAACGATGCTAATTATTCCAAAGGAGACTCGGGCCATTGTATATATAAATATAAAAACTAACTGGGGCTGATATCATGAAAGCTTGCCCTGAATCATCTTTTATTTGGAAGAGTGTCCAAAAGCTTCAACTTCAAACCAATATGAGAGAAGAGCTTACTTAAAACGCTGACAATGCTGAGTTCGCATCTCTTCTGGTAAAAATTGGTGATGGAAAATATACTATCTCAGGCTAAGATAATATAATTCAATAAAACAAACGTTTCGGAAAAATCGTTCAGAACACACAATAACTTATTCAGTGCGTCTATGGAGACTTGAACTCTTTACAATCGATATCGTTTTCTTGGTTTTGCGAAAGAGCTCCTGTGTCACCAAAAAATAGTTCAGTGGATGAAATAAATAACCATGTGCTCCTAAGTTTAAAAACAGAGTCATATCAATACAAGCAATTGACAGTGCTGTCGATGACAATGACATAGTAAGTTACCGTCAAGAATTTCTCAATTCTCTTAACCCTGCAGGTATTCCATCCTACCAATTGAATTTAAAAGATGGCACACCGATTATGCTAATAACAAATCTCAGTCCCCCAAACCTATGCAATGGCACACGCCTCCAAGTCAAAAAGCTTTGCAAAAATGTAATACAAGTTCAAATTCTTACCGGACCTGCAGTAGCAACGCATGCACTTATTCCCAGGATACCAATGATACCAACAGATCGTTCCTTTCCATTCAGACGTCTACAGTTTCCAGTAAAACCATGCTTTTGCATGACAATCAACAAAGCTCAGGTTCAATCATTTCAATTCATTGGGGTATATCTCAGAGAAAATGTTTTTTTTTATGGTCAACTATATGTTGCACTTTCAAGAGTAGGCACAAAAAATAAACAGTTTTTACTTCCTCATGAAAATTCTAAAACGGCTAACATTGTATACTCTGGGTATATTTGAAATAAAACAAATTTAATATGCGCTAATATCTGTTTTTTTTTAAGAATTTATGGGACAACATCAACTCTTTTATTATGCTACGGTAACATTAACCATATCATTAACTTTTTACTAAAAATATGACACCAATCACAGAAAAGACCTTGGTTGATATAACATTTATAGTAAAACTAATTATTGTTAGCCGTTGCGAAGCAACGCCAGCACGGATCTGATAGTATACAATATAGGCCCTCATAGATTTATATATATGAAGAAAATCGCTTCAGTAATGGATTTATTTTTAAATTGTCTCTTTACTGAAAAAAAAATAAAGAAATAAACTACTTACGTACTCGTAAGGTAATAATTTAATTTTTTTTTATTTAAAGATGTCTACATCGTTCTTCTACGACGAACCAGTTCCTAATGAACGATTTCCAAAAATATTAAAAACCGGTAGATTTACATCAGTGTACACAGAAGCAGCTCCATTGGTCCCAATTGTTGGTGATTGGAAGAAAAGGTATTGTACTCTAGCCGAGTCTTTTACACCAATACTAGATAGAGTTCATAATTTCGAAGTCAGAGAAAGTGATGTTTGGATACTGACAAGTACTAAATGTGGTACAACATGGGCTCAAGAAATGACGTGGTTAATATTAAATGACTTCGATTTTAAGAAGGCAAAAGAAATTGATCTAACATTACGATCACCATTTTTGGAGTAAGTTGATTACAGCCTAATATTAATATTAAACATTTATTTATTTGAATTCAATATTTAAGATTTAATGGTGTTGTTGCAAATGTGGAACATGATACAATAAAACATGCCGAACAAATGAATTCGCCTAGATTGATCAAATCTCATCTACCAATATCACTTTTGCCAAAACAACTCTGGACTAAGAAGCCAAAGGTAATTTCTAGAATTTTCTTATTAGATTAGAAATACAATTTAGTAGACAAACTGTAGTAAAATTCACCGTGGAACACAATATGACGGACGTTACTTTTAATAATATATAAAGTTTCCTACTTCAACAAAAAACTTGTAAAATGCCCTCCTTTGGATTCCGCATTGTAAAATTTCCTGATTCAAAACAAATTGTCGAATATTCTGGCCTAAAACTTGTCTGTAACTTCTTTAAGAGCATACAGACGCCGGTGTCGATCCAGATATTAAACCATTTTTGCAGTATCAATGTTTATAGAATGTGTTTAATGACCTATAGACCAAAATGCGTTTCGCCCGGGCACGATAGTTGGGTTCATCAGTTAGATGCTATCGTACTTTTCTAAGACGCAATAGAAAAATATAATTTGCAATATACATATGCTTCAATTTCTATTACTAGAGTCGGTAGACAGCGACCAAAAATATTGCGTCTTAGAAAAGTACGATAGCATCTAACTGATGAGCCCAACTATCGTGCCCGGGCGAAACGCATTTTGGACTATAGGTCACAAAATATTTCAATTGGCTTTAATCCATATACAGTCCACAAAAACAAAATTAATATGTAAATATTGTTTGCGTTTTCTTCGAATATAATGTGTTTAATGTTTATATCACTATAGTCTACTAGGTACCCTTTTTTGTGAATTGGAAACATAATGTTCACTGACCTCCTGTGCTTCCAATCAAGGGAAGGATTTAAAATGATATACCGATGTACATTGGGTTTGAAATTCTTAATATCAAAATGGAAGGAAAAATACAGCCGAGTAAAGCATTCCACATTCGTGTTGTAGGACTAAAGTTGGGATCAAGGGTAAACTGATGAGCATTCGCACAAGCACGAAAATATTACGGTTGAAAAATTTAAGGGGAAGAATGCAACTTGCTATTTCGCTAGAACATTGTTTATAAAAATAGCGATAAAATAATAAGAAACATATAACATTTCACCGGTGATTTAGAGATGTAAATGTTCCCATTATAGTTCTATCACCGATCATTTTTAGAGCTTTGACTTTTGTCTAAAAAATTTTGAAGGCCCTGCTCAAATGGGAGAGTTATACTACAGCTTTGGACGAATGAACCCTTATAGATTACAGCCAGATCATATTGTGAGAAGAATTTCTTCCATCTTCAAAGAAAGCTCAAACAATTTTCAGTGTTTTTGGCGAGATAATTGTATATGTAGTCATTTCACAGAAGGTGGTCTGTGATACACATACTAAGGACTGAAAGCTGATCGGTTTCCTCAATGCAAGTTCTGCTCATGGATAGCGGCTGGGTTCTGTTTTAACGACAGAAGACAGCACTGAGTTTTTGAATCATTAAATTCTACGCGGTTTTTTATTCCACATTGGACAATGCTATAGAGATCAGAATCTAATGAGCTTATCATATACGTTGCCGTTGATATTCCATATCCGCAGGACATGAGTGTGAATCTGTAAACGAATATAAAAAGCTGAGAGTGCCATCGTCAGCAAAATAATGTAGTGGATTAGAAGTTAAATAAGAGATCATTAATGAAAATGAAATAAAGAACATTTATTTAATGAATTTCAGACTAAACCGTCCAATAAGACTTGAATTGAGCGGCCCGTAAGGTAATGTCTAATCCAACGAATAACAGATTCATCGATGACAAATGCAAGCATTTTCGACAAGGGAGCTTGATGCCAAACTCTCTCAAATGCTTTTGAAATATCAAGCGCAATAATCTTACTTTCTCCAAAATGATGAAAAGATTTGTGTCATTGTTCGGTGAGATCACCAGATCACCAGTGGACCCATTGCTACGAAAACCATACTGCCGGTCATTAAGGATCTTTATTTCCTCAAGATATTTTTTTAAGCTGATAATTAATCAGTGTTTCCATGACCTAGGAAAGAAGGGATGTAAGTGCAATTGGATTGTAGTTACAGGCTGAGGAAAATTCGGCTTTCCTAGGAACAGGCTGTACAAATGATGTTTTCCATCCACTCGTAAAGAGTCCAGTAGAATAGGACAGATGTAGTTTTGTCAGCGTTGAAGGTCACCTCTTCAGGCCAGCGGATTTGTGTTTATCAAGGTCTTCAAGAATTAAAGCAACTGCACTAGTACGAAAGAACGTTCGTCCCATGAATTCGGTTACGCTCTCAAAGGCTCAAGTATTGATGGAGTCATAATATTTTCCGACACTGTCGAATTAAAAGCTAACTGCGCAGCAAGCAAATTAGCTTTTCACGAGTATATAACAGAGCTACTTTCCGACAAAAGTAAGTTCGCCATTCATGTCTGAAAAACTTGTTTCTTGTTGATTTTGTTAAAATCATAAGCCGTAAGAATTACATAAATTACTCATTGTGTAATGCCGGATTTAAACGAGAGCAAACTTGTCATTATTTCTTCCATTTTATTAACATTACTGACAAAATCGTGTAAATGGTTTGAAAATTTGTCATTATTTTCGTCATTAAAAAAATGGCAGGGAAGACTGGCATTAAATATTGCCATTATAATGGAGTCATTTAAATGCACAATGATGTCATTTTGAAAATTATGGCACACTGCGAGGAAGAATGAATTTGCTCATTCTTTGATGGCACATTACAATTATCAATCAAACAGTTATTTTTTTGGCCCGTGTAAATGCTTATCATTATTGATTTGATTTTACCATTATTTTGCTAGTTTAATGGCAAGAATTAATGGCAATTTGTCACTCGTGTAAAACCGGCATAAGGCCTCCTCTTCATAGAATAATTAATTTTTGCTACTTTAACATATAACTGCTTTTACACCAGAGTGAATTTTAATCTACATATTTTTCTGTCTTGCACTCTTTTGGTTGCAAATAAATTTTAAAACGCTGCGTAATTTAATACGTGCTATCAACCTTCAAACATACATATATCCGGATTCTTAACTCCACACAATTTATAAAAGTTCAATCGTTTTTTACCATAAAACAATTTACAAATAAGAAAAGACGATAACTCTACAATTTTTAAATCTGAGCAATTTTGCCACACATACCCCTTACCATCGTGCTTAAAAATCGCAAAGGAAATTGTATAATATAAAACTAGTCTTTGTGATTGTATTTTATACTTATCCGTTAAAAAAATAAAAACTTAGTATGTGAGGGCGATAGTAGACAAAACTTTCGTATGCAAACGATTTCTATTAAAAATCTAAATATATATTTGAAGTCGTTTTTTACTTAATTTTTTATATATACAAAATTTCTTTAATTTTTTTATAAAAAAATTGGTATGACAATCTTAAATATAATGTTAAATGAATATATAAACTTAAAAACAAAATATTAAATCAGCTTAATCAAATAAAAAATAATTTAAAATTCTGAAATAAATACTTAAGGTCATTTGAGATCAAAACAAAGTACGCCATTTTATTTCTTGGGTAAATTTGAACTATGAGAACAAAATTTTAAAAATCTGTGGAGCGGTTTTTGAGAAAAAAAGTTTTTTTTTAACTTTTTGAAAACATTTTTTAAAAAATATCAAAAACGCCAATTTATAGGTATTCGGGAAATACATATAACTATAATTTTTGAAAAAAAAAATTAATGAACAGTTTTCAAAATATAAATGTTTTAAATTTAAAAAAAATGCATTTAAAAATACAAAAAAATATTAATTAAAAATATTGGTACGCAGTATAAATTGGACAAACTTAACCTATATATGTGTGAAATTTTTGAAAGAATCGATTAAGCCATTTATGAGATAATCGAAAGCAAAAAAAAACGGTCTTATGGAAAGTACCGTTTTTGGACATTTAAAAAAAATAAACCATTTAATCAAAATCGTTAGAGCCGTCTCCGAGAAAAATATGTTTTAACGTGACGGTCATATGGCAGGTACCGTTTTTTTTCGAGCTAAGAAAATTCAATTTTCCCTCTGTACAATGCCTAAGAACTCTATATACCAAGTTTGAAGAAATTGGCCCACCCGGTTGGGCTGTAGGTGTCTATACATGCATACAAACTGACTGACAGACTGACAGACTGACAGACTGACAGACTGACAGACTGACAGACTGACAGACTGACAGACTGACAGACTAACAGACTGACAGACTGACAGACTGACAGACTGACAGACTGACAGACTGACAGACTGACAGACTGACAGACTGACAGACTGACAGACTGACAGACTGACAGACTGACAGACTGACAGCTGACAGACTGACAGACTGACAGACTGACAGACTGACAGACTGACAGACTGACAGACTGACAGACTGACAGACTGACAGACTGACAGACTGACAGACTGACAGACTGACAGACTGACAGACTGACAGACTGACAGACTGACAGACTGACAGACTGACAGACTGACAGACTGACAGACTGACAGACTGACAGACTGACAGACTGACAGACTGACAGACTGACAGACTGACAGACAGACTGACAGACTGACAGACTGACAGACTGACAGACTGACAGACTGACAGACTGACAGACTGACAGACTGACAGACTGACAGACTGACAGACTGACAGACTGACAGACTGACAGACTGACAGACTGACAGACTGACAGACTGACAGACTGACAGACTGACAGACTGACAGACTGACAGACTGACAGACTGACAGACTGACAGACTGACAGACTGACAGACTGACAGACTGACAGACTGACAGACTGACAGACTGACAGACTGACAGACTGACAGACTGACAGACTGACAGACTGACAGACTGACAGACTGACAGACTGACAGACTGACAGACTGACAGACTGACAGACTGAAAGACTGACAGACTGAAAGACTGAAAGACTGACAGACATACAGATGGACAGAATTTTTAGACCATCTCTTTTCGTCTTCGCTATCATCGTAATGTCATGTTTGATTGTTATCTCAAAACTTTTTTAATTGTAAAAACTAGTTGCTTACAGCTTCAGCTCAAAGTGAATTAAACATAATTTTGTTGGATAAAATATAAATTTAAAATGAATCAGGAAGAAGAAAATGAAGTATTAGGTACGTAATTAAAGTTCACAAACAGCAATTGAAAAGACGGCTGATTTCGTAGTCAGCAATATATGTTTTAAATTTTAAAAAGCACCTTCAACTTAGAAAGTAAAAGTATTTTTAAGAAGTAATTTTAGACATCATTTTGTTAATACTTTTAGATTATTTACGTTTTCCGAAATCCAAAAGATGCTGCCATCTCATATTTCCACCACTGGAGGGGTATGGTTGGCTACAAAGGAACCAAGGAAGAATTTATGGCCGCCTACATGAACGGTTACATAAATTTTAATCCATTCTGGCCACATGTTCTAGACTTTTGGCAAATGCGCGAAAACAATAATATTTATTTTACCAGCTACGAACGCATGAAATTTGATCTTCGTGCGGTTGTATCAGATATTTGCCAGTTTTTGAATAAGAAAATTTCGTTCAATGAAATGGAACAGCTTGTGGATCATTTGTCATTTGAAAAAATGAAAATGAACCCCGCGTGCAATCATGAGAAAGAATTCCTTAGTATAAAGCAAGCTGCTGGAGTGGAAGCTGAAGATTTCAGGTATTAGTTAAAGAGTAAAAATTATTTAAATTTAATTTTAAAAATATTTTCCTAATCAGATTCGTTCGAAGAGGAGTGGTTGGAAGTCATAAGGATGAATTACCACATCATGTAATTGAAGAGTTCGATAAATGGACTGACGATAATTTAAAAGAGTATAATTTAACAATTGAAGAAATAATTGCATACCATAAATATTAGTACAAAAAAGGGGCAGTTGAGAACTGTTCGTAAGATAGAATTTATTTATATAGAATATGTACATATTTTATTCAATAGAAATGAAAATTGTTGGTACCCGCCGGCCGTGTTAACATTGCTGGTGGCAAACCAGCGCTCGCGCCAATCCGGTCTGCTATACTCTATTAGACGGCCGTAACAAAATTCGTTGTGAACTGATGTTGGCTAAATTTTTAAAACCAATATTATAAAATATTAACAAAAAATTATCGAAGATATATGATACGTTACTTGTCACTATAATATATTTATTATTTATGTAAACAAAAAGAATATCAAAAAAATAAACATACTTTGCAATAAGAAGATCGTGTTAACTCTTCTATTTTTTTTAATTTTGTACATACTTCTTTTATTAAAAAAAAAAAATTTTAATTAAAAAAAAATAAAGTAAACTTTCAGTACTACTACTACTTGTATGTGAAGAATCAATTTTTTTACCTATGAAAATATGGCGCTGGATGCTTCACTTTATCATCAGAAGTTGGATTAATGACATTCAAATGGGGTTCTCATCATTTTTGCCTATCTGCAAACGCGAAATTTAAATCTCTGGCCTGATTTTCCGCTTATTCTTAAAATTTCGGTTTGCGCGTACGGTTCGAAAACACGAGATGACAAATCGCCCGATAAGAAATTATTGGCTACTTGTTTCTTGTTATAACTCGCAAATTGCATTATTAAGCAATACGCGTAACGCATGCGAAATACGCGGCCAATAAATAAGATGTCGTCGAGTTTTTCTCACTAATAAGGTGATAGATTAAGATATCAGCAGTAAACATGAATTTATTTTTATCGTGCTGTTCGCATTTTTTAGTTAGTAAGTTAGTTAAATTAAGTTTCTCTGCAGCATATTCCGTCGAGGTCTATTAAATTATTCGCGAGTATATGTATATTCAAATTTATATTGCAATATATTAAGGGTATTCATGCAACGGCGGAAAACCCAAGTAAACCTCAGAAACCAGATAATTTTATATCATCAGAAATGAACTGTCAAATTATGTATGAGAATAATATTCTTCAAATCAGATAAAATTATATCACGAATTTGATGTAGAAGAGTAGAAATAAACCTCATAAAGTTAGTTCAATGAACACCTGATTATTTCCTACATTTATGCAAGTATTTTTAAGGGAGCGTTCATGTAAACATCCAGCGTATTATATTAATCGTTATATTAACAACAATTCGCTAATAGTACGTAGTCTACGTTGTACTCAAAAATAAATACTTATATTATATAGTATTGTAAAATATCCTTTTAAAAATGTATTAAAATACTTACAAAAATATATTTATTCCTATACATATAACGAAAATACACAAAAAGGATATTCAATTCATGCAACGCGATAATTTTCCGCTCTGCAGAAATATATCATTTTCCGCAAGACGTTTGCACGAACACGAAAAATCACATCGGCTAAAAATACTTTCCAAAACACTTGATTTAAATTTAGATACGCGTTTTCTTGTATCAATAATAATTATAACTTGTTTTGTTTTTTTGTATTACTGATTCTGTTTTTGATTCAGAAATGAAATCCAGAATTGTTTTCTGTTCCGCTTAGAGTAACAACTGTCATTTTGTGGCTAGCCACTTCTAAGCTATTAGCTTGATTGGAATCCTGTAAGCCTTTATAGAATGCTACAAGTATCTAGCGGGTTTTCCAATAAGAGGTGTTATTTTGAATAGCCCGCTATTTCGGTAGCTGTCACTTTTGAAGCTGTCATTTTTTGACATTTGACAAGTAGAAACTACGCTATTAATAAAAATGGAACGATACACGCTTCAACAACGCATTGAAATTATTAAAATTCACTATAAAAATGGTGAAAATTCGGCAGATACGGTTCGTAAAACTAAAACATTTTTGGGTCGTCGTGAAGCACCTTGTCGGACCGCAATACAGAAATTGGTGGACAAATTCGAGCTGTTGGGACAAGTTAGTGATATGAAGAATAAAACCCGTGCACGTCGCTCAAGAACAACTGAGAATATTGCTGTTGTAGCCCAAAGTGTTGAAGAAAACCCAGGTTTGTCCATTCCTCGTCGTTCTTTGGAATTAGGCATTCCACAAACGTCATTACACCGTATTTTGCATAAAGACTTGGGTCTTAAGGCTTATAAAGTTCAGTTAACACAAGAACTCAAGCCGGCTGATCATCAACAACGTCGTGTCTTTGCTGATTGGGTCCTTGAAATGCATGAAAATGAACCGGAATTTCATCGAAAAATCATCTTGACTGATGAGGCCCATTTCCACCTCGGAGGCTACGTCAACAAGCAAAACTGTCGCATCTGGGGCTCGGAAAACCCAAGAGTTATTGCTGAAAAGCCTCTCCATCCTCAACGCGTGACTGTTTGGTGCGGTTTATGGTCCCGCGGGGTCATTGGACCTTACTTTTTCGAAAATGAGGCAGGAGCAACAGTTACGGTCAATAGATTGCGCTATCGAGAGATGATTAATGATTTTTTATGGCCTGAATTGGATGGAATTGATCTGGACAACGTTTACTTTCAACAAGACGGCGCTACGTGCCACACAAGCAATGAAACCATCGATCTTTTACGGGAAAAGTTTACGGACCGTGTTATCTCTCGAAGAGGTGATCACAATTGGCCACCGAGATCTTGTGATTTAACACCTTGCGACTTCTTCCTTTGGGGCCACGTGAAACATAAGGTCTACGCCAACAGCCCAGCGTCGATTCAAGACCTCAAAGATGAAATTCGTGAGGCTATCGAGGACATAGGGCAGCCACTTTGCGATTTGGTTATGGAAAATTTCATGAAAAGGATATGGTCCTGTAAGCGTGGTCTTGGCGGCCGTTTGGCTGATGTTGTGTTCCATTATTAACGGCATACCTTCCTCTTTATAATGAAATAAACATCCGATCATTAATCTCCAAAAATGCCATTTTTCTTTGAATATCAAAATAACACCTCTTATTGGAAAACCCTTTATAATCAATGTGCATCAGTCATTTTTTGATTTTTTTGATTCCAACTGAAAAACTACTCGTGACGAGTCAAAAGAAGCTTCATTTTCTGCATTTTCAAAAAAGAATTATTTAGAGTGTGAAAAGCGGAACTTATTTTGGCTGGCCACTTCTAAACTACTAGCTTGATTGGAATCTTGTAAACATTTATAAAAGCCCTTATACTACGTTTCCACCGACCACTAAACCGAGATTTAAGTAGATTTAGCTAATACTACGTTTTCACCTAACACTTAATCCAGATTTAAGTGGATTAACCATAAATCCTCTTTGAATTCTTTGAAAAGATTTCCCATACAAATTTTAATCTCCTTAAATGAAGATTAGAAATTAATCTCATTGAAATCTTCTTCGAATATCTTATTTCATAGAACGCGCCTATTTTAATGTCATATTTTCTCCATTGACATTCAACAAAAAACAAAACTGTCCAACATTATTTAATTTGTTTTTGTCTGGTATAATTTGTCGTTGCCTTCAAATACCGTTTTTGTTTATAAATAAGTATAAAAATAAAAAATGCAATAAAGCCACAAAGACCAAAGCGGTCGGTGCCTCGAATTTGTAATGGAAAATGTTTTAGCTATCCTACAGTAATACTTTGAAGTTGTTCTTTCCCAAATATATAATAACGAAAACCGTGCAAAGGCGATTACAGTATTTATGTAAATATATCTATATGCTGCAAGATGTTGGGATAACAATATTTTAAAATTATTACTCATTTTTATTTATTGAAATTAAATTTGTTCACTGCACCGAAATTATTATTCTTCCCAATTATTTTGTTTTTGTCTTGTTGTATTGACTTTTGTATGACAATTCATAGTGAAAACGTTAAACTAATCTTTTTTCACTGGTGAAAACACTTTAAGATTAATTTTTAAACTTCTCAATTTAAACCGGATTACCTTTAGTTGAAAACATAGCATAAAATTTGTGTGGGAAATCTTCAAGATTTAGAAGATTTCAAAGAGGATTTATGGTTAATCCACTTAAATCTGGATTAAGTGGTAGGTGAAAACGTAGTAACGGGTCCGCCATCTAACGTTTTTTTTTTTCAACTAGTACTTATTTCGTGAATGGTAACACTAAGCTCATGTCTGATTTGACAGATAATTAGTTTTATCATTTCGCTGAACGAATATGGTTGTGTATACGCTTGAACAACGCTCGCTAAGTGGGCCTGCGATCGACTTAGAGAAGATGCCGATTTTGGCAAAAAAATCATCTTTTCAGATGAAGCTCATTTTGATCTTGGCGGGTATGTAAACAAGCAAAAGTGTCGCATTTGGGGCACAGAAAACCCGCACGCATACATTGAAAAGCCGATACACCCAAAACGAGTCACTGTTTGGTGCGGATTTTGGTCCAGAGGCATAATTCGAAAATGAGCAAGGAGTGGCCGTTACAGTCAATGGCGATCGTTATCGGGCCATGTTGAACGAATTTTTGTTCACAAAAATTGAAGAGGATATTGGCAATATTTCGTTTCAACAGGACGGTGCTACGTGCCACACAGCCGAAGCTACACTCGATGTTTTGCACCCATTTTCAAAAAAAAAAGTTATTTGGCGGACCCATATAAGAAAGGTTACTATCTATCTAAGTTGCTGAACATTAAAAACTAGATTAAATTTGTATATTTTCGTGCAAATGTTATGACATTTCTCATGGGATATAAGAGTATACCAAAGTTTTTCGGATAGCTTCAGATTTATTTTTTGGTAGCAGGGGCCCAATTCAGCAAGCGTCAGTTTTCTCTGTGTGCACAGAAAGTTATGTACACATACATTTTTCCGATTCCGCAAGGGTGCGATACATATCTTTTTGACACATAACGTGTACACAGATAAGCAATTTTTTCACGCATATTCTGAGGGTGAATATTTTTTTTCACGGAAAAGCATTCACGGTTGCGGAACTGGGCCCCAGCTGTATTTTTAGACGGGATTAAAATAACACCAACCTATCCGGATAGCGATTAATTGATTCCTGAATGCCGACATAATTTTGGCAGAACTATGCATCATAAATGTGAAAGAGAATGCACATGCGTTTTGGGCGCAGAGTTGTGTGCAGCGATGCGTGCAGACACGCTGCACATCTGTTTTAACCAATAGCTTGGTATGCGATATAACTTATCTAATTAGTGAGTGAACTCCGTCATTATGTGTATCATCAAAATTGATTGTTTTTTACGCTCATGTAACGAAGCACTTATTATGTGAACTGTGATGTTGAACAAACCCTGCATATTTACGCACAATTTCGCTTTCGCCATTCCGCATTCGCCGCATCGTACTTATGTTGATAAATTTAAATTCGTAACGAAGGAGTAAAAATAAATTGAATTGAATACAAATCAAAAATCGTATTCTATTTTCACGTGTTGCTGAACAAAGTTAATTTATTTACTTTACTTTTGATAGTGCAATACAATTCTATTAAATTTTAAACAAAAAGAAAGAATGGCTTCTCCGAAACAAACTGATATAAAAGTTGAAGGTCTAACATCTGAAGAGGATGCTTGTAAATCAGTTGTTAATAATGTTTCATATATTGAGACATTAACTTATGAAGATGACGATGAACCAATGTCATCAAAGCACAATACGAAAATAGATGACACCATCTACATCTTCCAATTATGAGCAACTTGGTTCACAAAACAAAACATTCTCGGAAGACGCTCTATCATCTACATCCTCCGAAGACAGTCAATCATTTACATCTGAAAATTATTGGTAAGCTCTTTAGATAACTGTGCCCGCTTATAGTTTTAAAGAATGCACCAGCTTATTTTGAAATATTCAGTGCTCGAAAGTTATTACGAATCCAGAAAAAAGTTGCCACTAAGATGGATTGATTCTGTCATAGATTTTTTCGGAATTCGAAACAAATTTCCAATTACAGCGGATTTCGTGATAGGTATGCTTATTGTCTACAGCACATCGCTTAAGACACTACTTAGGTTGGGTAACATACATAATGTTTTCGCAGGACTTCGTTTGGAATTTACGGGGATTTGTATTTAAAAATCGAATTGCCAAATTTGAACGAAAAATTGAGATGAATGAAAAAAAAATTCCTCCATTTGACGGTAGGAAAGGAGTATAGAGTCATTTAATCACGGTGCAGGTAACGGCAATGATCGAATTTCGGAACTGCGAAGCCTTACTGACGTACATATTATGATCTGAAAGTTTTTTTTTCGGAGAATTCACTGCTTAAATGTGAAAGGAAGACATTTTCGAACTAGTATTAGAGCGAATCATTTTTACAACCAGTAAAGAAGACTAATGTCGGTTTTTTTCTGAAAGCGTTCACTTGGGAAAAAATGACAGTTCGAATTCTGAAAAGAAGGATTTGAAATCAGAATCAGAACCAGAAGCACTCTCCCATTCATATACTTGAACGTCAAACTCGACTGTTGTCATTTTTTGTATCATAATTGGGCAACAAACATTTTTTTTTAAGTTGAATATTCTCACGTACACAATTATTTTCACACATACATACATACATACGCTTTTAAAATATGCCTACTCAAGCTTTAAGATCATACATATATTTTTGTGGCCTTAGGAATTTCTCTGTTTATTTGGTATGTTTCAAAATTGTTTCCGTATCATTAAATGAAATATACTTCATATAGCTTGAACCAATTCACTTGGCCGTTCGACTGCGCAGCTATCTTCAAATTTCTTTGCTTATCTAATTAATTTTGAAAGATACACACAATAATCTTCCAGGGGTTGACTTCATTTTCATGAGCATTGATCGTGATTTATTGTGAAGTTTTCAAAATAGTAATTTTATCTCTGACATTGTCAAAATCTCTTGCGCACAATTTTCGCTCTCTTGAATCCTCTCTCTGAGCACACGACCGTTGGTCAATTGATTTGGTTTTTTTTTTACCTACCAGCTCGTTTTAGCTTATATTGCTGTCATGCAACATAATGAATGCTGTTTTTTGTATTTAGAGAAATTATAGAGATAAAATAGTCTTATGTACCCGCTATGATGCGTTAATAAATAAGGTTACACGGTTTTTTAGAACTTAATTCTTTTCGCTAATGGTTAAGGTTGTTTTTTTTTTTGATGAAATAAAAAACACAAATATTTGTGACGAAATAATTTCAAACAAATTTAGTAAATTAAGACCTCAAAGTTCAAAATCTTAAGTTAAAAAGTTAAAACTGATCAATATCGATTGTTGTATGCAGAAATGAAAAAAAAAAACTAAACTGATTAAAGTTCTTCGATTTCTTACAAAAGCACATTACTCTAGATTTTGAAGATACCGGAAGTATGAAAAGGTTAAACTCAGATTTTATTTTAAGATTTTTCATGCATCGGTGCAGGGTACATTCTTTTATTGACTCATGTCCTTTTCGATTGGTAATCCGGAAGAACTCTCCGATCCGGGATTCCAATCGAACAATTAAACACTATATTCCAGATTCTGAAAATTTATGTGAGTGTATGTGTAAGACGGGAAATGCCGAACGCACATTTGTAATTATTTTATTTTGTAAACATGGCTGACACAATTGTAGAAGATTTCGAAGTTATTCTTAATGAAAATGCGAAATTACAGTTATTGAAGGGAAATTTGTCTTCGGAACAGATATCCATAATTTCAATTCTCTAAAAATTGAAATTAAAAGTACTAAACTTCAGATAAACCAAAACAAAATAATGGCATGAATAAATTAATTTGAATTTGATATTTATTGGATGTGAGTGTGTGCGTGTTTCTGGTTTGGATTCTGACTACAAATCCAGTAGGAAATTTCTCTTCTATTCAGGAGAAGAACTGTCATTTGATACCAATCAAACAGTTTCAGAAGCATTCGGAAGCCTTCCGGACGACCAATCGAAAGGGCCATCCGTTTAAATAAATCCTACACAATAATGGGATTTTGAATACTTTTGCTGACTCCAAACAACAATCGTGTTTGATTTATTTATTTATTAAAAACATTAGGTTTGTTCGTTGAGCACTGAACTCGCCCTAGTGTCGACCTAAAGCGTTTTTTGAAAAACCTAGTCACCCTGATAAACAAATTCTGTGTTTTTTGAAACATAGGGTCGCCCTCAACTCGCCCTGAAGTAGAACTAGGTTTTTAGCAGGGGCAACTTGAGGTAAATGAATAAACGTCAGTCACATGAGATTTGAGGTAGGAATGGGCGATATTGAGGAGAATATCGAGTACTTATCGTCGATGTTAACAGTTATCCATTCGAAAACATCGATGTGTTGAAGGGTTTTTCCTTATTCTTCTTTCAACATCGATCTTGAATCATCGATTTTTTGTTTTAATATCGATATTTCAATAACATAGATGGACTTATCCATCATCCCTAATCTGAAGCATTTGTTTTGTTGTGAATTCTCGTTTTGTATGCATATTATTTTTTTTTAATGGAAATAAAACAATACTCAAATTAATTTTCAGACACAGACATGAAAAATGGAAATCTTTTAAGTTGTGGATTGTGCATAGGGTCACAAAAAATGTACTAAGAACTTAAATTTAACATATTTTAAGTTTTAATTATAGAAGCGAAAAACCTAGGTTTTTTGACAACCCCAAGAGATTGTCGACCCTAGGTAAAGTTCAACAAACGAACCGATTGATACAACCACCTTTTTAAACTTTATACTTCTACGACTGGATCTTAGACTATTGGCTGGAAATATAAAATATTAATTGTGAAAC
Organism: Philhelius pedissequus; assembly: GCA_910595825.1. Taxonomy (NCBI): domain Eukaryota; kingdom Metazoa; phylum Arthropoda; class Insecta; order Diptera; family Syrphidae; genus Philhelius; species Philhelius pedissequus. Next base: position 73,393,710 of record OU343160.1, on the reverse strand, counting down.
CTTTGTGTACGATTGCTTTAATTTTATATTTATGTATGTATATCCAAGGCCGGAAGAAAAGACTGCGACGTTGACGCAGTGTGTGGTGGAGCTCATCAATTTAAGGAAGACCGAATATTTGCAGCCGCAATCGAGTCTCGTCTACTACACCCTGTGGGCCAATTTGGACAGAGTCATTAAGGAACTTCCAACTGAAGTTGTGGAGGGCCTTGGAATTAGTTTCCAAAAGCAGACCATTGCAGAGCTTCGGAAGTTGCGTAATTATGCATCCATGTAAGTCAACAGGTAATATTTGATAGCAAAATATCAAATAAGTTTCTTAAGACGTAAAACATTTTTCTTTTTAACGCAGCACAACAGACAATTTAAACCCACCATTAGCTTTCTTTTTTATTATAAGTATATTGCTTATAAAGAGGCAAGTATTATTAAAATAATTATTACAAATAAATAAAAAAAAAAAATTTTTGTTCTTTGATAGCTCATTCTGTATTTTGGTTGCACCGATTGATATGCCAACTGAATAAGCACCACAAGCTCAACAACTATCATCACAAGCAATTACAACGCAGCTTCAACTGCAAACACTTTTAGAACTACCTCCATATAAAATCTCGGTTTATGGGTCCACCGAATCTCTTAAGAACCATTTTCAATTATTTGAGACCGCCTGCAACTGAATCTGATAAGATCGGCATTACAAGCGGCAGGCTTTACATTGCGTTTTGATCTTATACAATTGGTCAGCTGTCAATTTAAGTAAATTTTCTTCACACAAAATGAATTATTTAAAATTTAAATAATTTGTAGAACAAAACAACTTATATTATTGGTATTAAATTAAGCCTTGAACATTAATTTAAATCATTTAACGTATTTTTATTCTAGGATCAGCTTTGCTTTAGAAAACACTGGATGAAGTGTTAAGTAAGCCATAAGTTCCCATAAATTAAACTTATAATTCCAATGCGCCCAATATAAACTCCTAAGTGTGTCCGTTTTTTTAACAAAAAAAGTCACAAAATCCAACACTTTAAGAAGAAATATGAGAATTTAACCTAGTGAATTGACTGAATGAACAAATCTTACATTTTAAAACGATGAATTTAAAAAGCTATTTTTAATTTTTTTATTTTCATTTATATACCTAATAAACTTTACATATTCGTCTTTTTTTTTGTAGAACTTCTAAAATGTAAGCTTTTATTAAGTAAAAATAGTCGTATGGGTTTGTGTAGTCTTATGTTTCAATGATTTGAAAATATGTTATACTTATACAGCACTATTAATAAACAATGATATTATTCCACCTCTAATCCATGATTTTTTAAACCCTAGAATAAAGTTAGTCTGCGAAATAAAATGTTCTATTAATAAAAAATCGAAAATCCACGAACAAAATCTACTACGATCAAATATGTATCTTTTTTATTATATGTCTCTGTAAATGTTGTTCTTAATGTCAATTTGTATTCCTTCACTAATGTCGATTTCGTTTCAACAAAAACATCGACTTGCCGTCGATCCGCCGTCAATTTTTTTCTGAAAATCAAATTCGTTTCAAATTAAAACCAATACTTTTTCTTCAAAAACAGATCCGTATTGAATCTCTTTTTGGAGCGGATTCAAAACGGATTTGTGCACAAATTCGTACACACACTACAATATTTGTTTTGACGTTTCTCAATTGTTGTGTTGTGAATTAATTTTTATTTTGTGGCAGTGTACAGAAAAAGTAAATTAATATATTAAAAAATACAAAAAATTGTTAAAAACTTTTTGGAAACAAATATTAAAAAAGTGCAAGTGGGTTTAGGAACTCCCCCGCGTCGGAATCGGGAAATTAAAACGAAATAATGATGTTTTAACGCATTGAAGATTTGTTTTTTTTTTAGAGCTGCCAAGCAACACACACAGTCCCAAAAAGAGATTCGGTCCGTAATCGTTCTTTTCAAAGCCAAAAAGTATTGGTTTTAGTAGCGAATCCTAATTATTGAAACGAAATCGACATAAACCACCGTCTTCAATGGATTAGCGAAGGAGTTTGTAAACGTCAAATATCAGAAATCATATTTTATTAATGATATTTTGCACTTATGTCATTTTTATTTGGCAATAACAAGATTCCACTCGGATTTTGTGAAAGATGTTTGTGGTAGATCGGGATGTTACTGTACGTGCGGGGATTAATTTTTTTTTTGATTCTGAATCAAATTCGCAGGTACGTATTTTTCGTTGACTTTATCCCTCTTCTTACTGACACCACTAAGTGCTAGTGCAATTGGAAGCATTCAGTTTGATAACTATTAGTTGCATAAAAATTTTTCTTTAAATATTTCTCCAATTCGAATCTTGAGAACGTGTATGATGCTCAAAAGTTTCCCACGCAATTTATTGGTATCCTTATTCCCGATACCAATAAATTGCGTGGTAAACTTTTACCAGTCAGCGAAAATAGGCCAAGCGGCGAAAATAAAAAACAAATTGCGAGCCATTTGTTGTCAATATTACCTTTCTACTAATTTTCAGTTAAAGAAACTATGGCCATCTATTGGTATTGTTTACAGAAAGTCAACAATTGCTGGATGACTATAGTATGTCAATGTCAATAGCAAAAGAAAATTCAATTCAAATAGAAAAATATGAAATTCTGAATTTACCCATGAAAACCCCGTAAGTTTTTGGTGTGTATATTTAAATCTAATAAATTGATTTTTTTGGAGTGACACACGCACAGACAAATTTAAAAGTATCGAAATCCCGCGGATAGCCCTCCTAATGGTGTTTTAATTTGGCAATCTGGAATCTCTCTCCGATCCGGGATCCCAACTGAACACTTGTGTGATTCTGAATTTTAATGAGACTGGAAGTGTGAAAATAATTGTGAAATATTCAAATTAAAAAAAAATGTTGCACAATTATGATCCAAAAAATGACAACAGTCGAGTTTGACGTCCAATTATTTGAATGTGTGCTATTGCTTCTGGTTCCAATTCTGATTTCAAATCCAGAAGCAAAATTCTCTTGTTTTCAGAATCAGAACTGTCATTTTTTCCCTGGTGAACACTTTCATAAGAGTACAGAAAACTTGCAGATTGCCAAATAAAAACGACATAAGACGTGATTTCCAATACTTTTTGGAAAGTACATTTTGGTACTTTTGAAAAAAAAATATATTTTGAAAGTACCAAATATATATATATGTATTTTTTTAAGTTTTGGAAAAAAAACTTGCCACATTTTGTTTATTTTTTTTTAAATAATTATATCTCTTTGAAGAAATTCTGAGGTTCTGAAGAGAACTTTTATGGGATTTTGTTTGGTAACAAAAATCAATTTATTTTTCATTTAGAACTGAAAAAAATCTGATTTTGACAGTTTGTGCCTTCGGTAGGCCAAGTAAATCGATTTATTTTTTTATTTTAAATCAATTTTGAAGATCTGGATTGTTCGACAGATCTACCCCTCTTTTACTGAACATCACTATCATAATTGACAACCATCAGTTTGACAAGTTCTTGTTTGATATTAATTTTTTCGGTTGGAAGAAAGAATTAAAATAGATTTGAGTTCAAATGAAGCAGTTTTAAGGGAATTAATTTATATGTCCAGCTCATTTTCGGACTTACAAACTTATACTAGTTCGAGTCAATATCATTGAGAAAATAATTACTTCTCTATGGTCAATATTTCGCAGCTGATCCTGCTAGCTGGTTCATAGACACAAATATGCACCAATACTATAGCAAATAAAAATGTATCTGAAAACGTATTTGATTTGTTACGAAAAAAATCAATTTATGGATCAAAATATAAATTTACCAAACGAAAACACCATTAATTTACTTACTTAAGTACTTTTAATAGACTACGATATTTTTTTATAGAACCAATGAAATTCCTTATAGCAATTACCAATAAATTGATGGACTACGAATTACTAAAGTTTAAGTTTTGGAAAAAATAACTTTTTATCTCGATTCCCTCGGCGCATTCGAATATTATTTTGCATTATTTTGTTGGCATTTTTGCCTTTGGGAACTTATAGATATTATAGCCAGATATCATTCTGCCAGGGTAAGGATCTTGAACTGTCCATTCAAACAGATTGGATAAGACGTCATATACATTTCATTTAAATTATTTAAATTAATCATTGAAACTTGCTTGTCATTGAAAAGGTCTTTCATACCCAAATGTAATTTTAAGGGTAGATTTGATCATTGAAAAAAAAACTGACGTATCAGAACAAGAAAAAAAGGAAACACAAATCATCATCACACTTTTGGGAAGGAAATGTCAGCGTTCATTGAGAACACTTTCCATCATTGAAAAATCAAAAGATCTTACAAGAAAGTGGTAGAGCAAATAAAATATTTTGTTGACAAAAAAATATATATCTTATTAGCTTTATTTTGGTACCAAGTTTTATTACATCAGTTTTATTTGTTTAAGTGCCTCAGAATTGATAAACAAAGTTTTAAATGATGAGAGTTTAAATCAAAAAAAATCACATCGACTAAAATGAATTTCCAAAACACTTGATTTCAATTTAGATACACATTTTCTTGTATGAATAATAATTATACCTTGCTTCTTTTTACCTTATCTTACCAGAAAAGTAGTTTAAATTCAATAAGACATCGAAATTACACAACAAAACAACCCGATGATTTTGACATTTTAATTATGTGAGTGTATTAGTGATTCTGTTTTTGATTCTGAAATGAAATCCAGAATCGTTTGCTGTTCTGTTTAGAGTAACAACTGTCATTTTGTGGGGGTCAGAACAGTTCTGGACGCCCAATCGAAAAGGCCATCAGAGCATTCACAGCTCCAAATGTTTGTTTTTTTTCGTTCTGAACATGAGCAGATCGCACTCGACGTGTTTGGACATAATTGACCAAGCATACAATATCTGAGTAAATTTCTGTGCGCACCAAATGTCATGTGAGTCAAGAAGGAAAATGTAAGGAAAAAAAATAATCAGATACAATTAAGTTGGCAAAAGGAATTTGATGGCTTGTTGATTATATGTATCTGTGTACAAAAAATGACTGTTTATATTGCTTTTTATGGTTAAAATGAAAATTTATTCTGGTTTGTTTGGTTCAAGCGTGTTTAAAATACATATCACTTGGTTCTGTTTCGAACCAGAGCATAATCTATGTTATAGAACTCTGTTCAGTGATATGCCCTGAACGAAAAATGCCTAATGAAAGCTATAACTGGTGACTAAGTGAAAGAAATCATGATTTGCTTTTTTTCATGTTAAATACATTTCACTATTCGATTTAAGTGAAAAGTACACACAGACAGTGCTGAAATTCCTCCTATGTGTGATAAATCCATTAATGATTTACAAAAAAAAATAAGAAAAAATACTGTTTTCTTATCAGTTCAAGTGATGAGTACTTTTGAGAAAATTTTCTTTAGAACTGGTCTATTGTTTCTTCAGGCAGCCACTTTACTATTTTGAACCACATTTAATTACTCCCGAATTTCAGATTTTGTTCAATCTAGCGCATGTGTCAAAAATCAGAGACCTTTGTATTGTGCATAACTTAAAAATCAGAGACCTTTATGTGTGAGGGTTTTTTTCGAGTGCCATACTGACAACCAAATTGTGACAAAATGCGCAATAACCTCACAGGGTAATGTGATGTTGAACGTGCCCAAACCCTGCACATTTTCGCCTCGTTTTCGCGTTTCGCCGCATTTCGTTTCGTTCGAGTTTGTTAGTAAAAGTACATTATTTTGTTGATAATTTCATGTCGAAGGAATAAAAATAAATTAAATTGAATACAAATCAAAAATCCGAATTATATTTTTGCTTGTTACTGAATAGAGTTTTTGTATTTACCTTGCTTTTCGATAGCACAATAAAATTCTATTAAATTTTAAACGAATCGTAAAGAATGGCTTCGTCTCCGATACAATCAATTTTAAAAGTTGAAGATCTAACATCTGAAGAGGATGCTTGTAAATCAATTAAAGATGCTTCATTTAGTGAGATCCTAACTTATGAAGATGGCGATGAACCAATGTCATCAAAACACAGTACAATGGTAGAAGACACACCATCTACATCTTGCAATTATGAACATCTTGGTTCACAAACCAAAACATCTACGGAGGACACTCCTGACAATCGGTAAGCTCTTTTCTTTAGATAATCATGCGAGCTTATAGTTTTAAAGAATGCATTCGCATTTTCAAATATTCAGCCCTATCAATTGTTACGTGGTAATGATTTGAAAGTTTTACGAATACCGAAAAAAGTTATCATAGAATCCGCTCGTAATGGCAATTTGTATAAGTGTATCCACTACTATGGATTCTGTGGTGGTTTTTTTTCGGGATTCGAACCAAGTTTCCGATTACGGCGGAATTCGTGTTAGAGCTGATTAACTGCAACACATCTCTTAAGGCACCACTTGGGTTGGGTAAGATACGAGTATTTACATAAGGTTTTCGCAGGACTTTGTGCGGAATTAAGGGGATTTTGTGTTTAAAGAATCAAATTGCTATTCGGTATGTGTGCGAATATTAAGTGTCAAACCACAAAGGAATAATTGTGATGAATGAAAACAAATGTTCCCCCATTTGAAGGTAGAAAAGGATTGCGCATTGCGTTTCTCATAAAAAATTTCTGTTTGTGAAAACATCCTCACTCTATTTTGCAAGTAAACGATTTTTCCCAAAAAAATCGGCCGCAAGACATAGTCAAAAAGTTTTCACGAGCTGATGCGACAACACTTTTTTTCAAATTCGTTGTTTCTTTGTGCTTTTAGTTAACTTTTAAAATAAGGGACTGACTTTAGTCATGCCAATTTACAGCAGTTCTGCTTAACCAAGTACTATTTATGCAGAACCGCAGAAGGTCAGCATACTTCCAAAACTTAGCTGTTTTTATAGCCCCCTGAAGCCACCATTATTATAGTATTAATACAAGAAACTTTTTATAAGCTAAGAATAATATATGGGCCATAAATCATATTCCTTTGGAAATCTTTTTTATAAGTACTACATTTCCATCAGTACAAATTTGATTCAAAATCATATTATTTCTCATACAAATTCACATTTTGAAAAGGGGAATTTCATGTAAAACTGAAAACTTAACGAACAGGGACAGGGTTTCCATTTGCAAAGATTGTCTGTAATTTGCCAAATTAAAGACTTCAAGGAAAACACAGTATTAAGCCTCACAGGTGAGCAACAAAATTGTGTGTAGGTATATGTATGTTTAGATATTAAGCCATGTAACGGTAGGGTAGGTAGGTACAAAATGATCACATGAAACTTAGCTCGCTGTTCCAATTAGCGCTGATGATTTTTGAATGATATCGATATACCCTTTAGCAGATCACATATAACGTTCTTAATTTAGGGACAGTTTAGTTTATATATACATATACATATACATATATATATATATATTTCTTGTTTGTTATTTAAAAAAAATAACATTTTTTCTTCATTCTTAATAAGCTGTTCAAATAAGCAGAATCAGGATTAATACATTCTTGATTCTTTTTAAAATGATTTTTTTTATTTCTTATATATGTACATATACAGTGTATCAAAGTAAAACTCGTACAAAGTGTTGAAAGTTTGTTTTCCGCTAAGAAAGCTTGATTTTGGACATCAAGCAAATTACCAGTATTTTTCTTTTTAACACACTTTAAATTTCACCTCAAAGTTAAACTCGTACAAAATGCATTTAGTTTAAACATATACTACAAAAAATCTATTTAATAAGTTGTTAGAAGGCCTTTGTTTGCCTTAACAGTTTTCAATCTATTTGACATCAATTTTACCAGTTTTTGGCAATAATAATGGGGTGTATTGTTCGTAATATGGTGAAGTCTTAACTGATCTTCCAAATAACTCCATAAGTTTTCGATAACGTTAAGATCCGTTGATTGCGGTGTTGTCTCTTTTTTGTGGGCAGTTGTACAGCAACTAGGAATGAACTTTGTATGATATGCTTGGGGTCATTATCTTGATAAAATTGGAAATAGACAAGTCCATCATCACTAGCATGCAAATTTGTTCTCAGGATGTTTAGTTAGGCGTGCTGATACATTGTTCCTTCAGTGAAATGCAATTTCCCTACTCCTGATACCGATATACAACCCCACCAGGACCGAGCCGCCACCATGCCTGAAGGTTGCTATTTCATTTTTTTCTTTGAGCTCTTCATTGGGCTTACGCCAAAAATTAACCTCACCATCAGAACCAAATAAGTTAAACTTGCTTTCGTCAGTAAAGATGCACTTCTTCCAGAACTAAAATCCTTACCAATATTCTCTTTTGCGAAGGTTACTCTTTTGATTCTATTCATCTTGCTAACGAATGGTTTTTTTCTGTCTACCCGTCCATTATAATTGTGATTTCTTAAAATTGTTCTAATGGTTTCTGGACATTCTTTTTTTCTAAGATATCATTCTGCCTCTTGAGCAAGATTGGGAGCACTCATTTTCGGATTGTCCTTAATTTTTCATCCACATCGGTAACGATCTTCCTGCCTCTCATTTTTTTGTTTCTACCACCCATTTTTCCTGGTAGCGCTTGCGAATGTATTGAACTGAGGAATGACGCCTATTCACCAAATCTCCAATTTCTCGAAGGGTCTTACCATTCTTAGAATGCATAATTATCAGGTTTCTAACATCTACTGGAGTTTGGCCGTTTTGTCTTCCCATTTTAAAAATAGACACAAGCTTTGTTGAAAGGAAAACTCACAATACTATGAGTTTAAATAACACATTGCAACAAACTATGATCTTTAAATGCCTTGTATGAGTTTTATTTTGAGGTGTTTCAATTTTTTTTCCAAAATAATAGTTCCATATTACGAGTAGTTGTTATATGTTTTTTTTTATGTAAATATTAAATGTACGAGTTTTACTTTGATTCACTGTACTTCTTTTGGTTACACGTGAAACTACACTATTTTTTAAGAACATTTCCAACAGATCATTATACTATATGAAGAGTTTTGTAGAACTAATTCCTTTCGGTTATTGTTAAGGTGTTTTTTTTTTATGAAATAAACAATACAAGTATTTGTCACGAAATAATTTCAAACAAATGTATTAAATTAAAACGTCGAACTTCGAAATCCAAAGTTAACAAGTTAAAACTGATCAAATTTCTTCAAATTTTTATAAAAGCACATTTACAGTAGATTTTGAATGTGCCGGAAGTATGAAAAGGTTAAACCCAGATTTTATTTTAAGATTATTCAGGCATTCGTGCAGGGTACATAATTTAATTGACCCAGTTTAAATAATTCGTACGTTGATTACCATTTATGACTTCAAATAAAGTCGTGTTTGATATATTTCAAGGTTTTCAAGCTTTTGATCAAATACTGCATGAAAGACAAGGTACAACTATTTAAATTTACAGAAAGGCAGCATTGTTTTTTAATTCTTTGCCTGAAACATTTATACAACCACCTATTTAAACTTTATCCTTCTACGATTTGATCTTAGACTATTGGTTGGAAATATAAAATATTAATTGTGAAACCTTTGTGAACGATTGCTTTAATTTTATATTTATATATGTATATTTTTAGGGATTTAAAAAATTATGTCAAAACCAAACCCTCTCAATTTGAAACCATGGTAACTTTTATGATTGCCCATCCAGATATTTCAAAAGGGGCCACAAAAGATACCGTATCGAGAACCAAATACAATGTTTTGTGGAACAAATTATCTGATATCTTAAATAAGAACGGGCCACCTAGACGTAGTGCAGAGGGATGGAAAAAAGTAAGCAAATTTCATTTCACCAATGATTTAATTTTATAATTTGTTCTTTAAAGGTATGGTGTGATCATAAAACTTACATAAGAAACAAATTACGAAAGAACAAAATTTGCTATTTAGAACCTCGTGGATTGCCCAAAAAAATCTACCCCTTGTCACGACTCGAAAAAAGAGTTGCTACGTTGTTGGGTTTTATCCCAAATGATGCTGCTGGCGATGTGACTTCAACATTATCTTCCGAAATAACTGATACACAAGTTCCTTCAACTGTTAATTCAAGCACTGTTGATATTCCAGCACACCAGTCAGCAGATCAATCTGACAATCGAAATAAAGAGCATAATTTTGATGATTCAATTGAATCATCGAATAGATATTCGCCTCCCTTAAGTCGAAAATGTAAAAAAGAATTACTTAAAATTCAAATTGAAAATCAAAAAGAATATACCAATAATTCAAAAAAAATCTTGTTAGAAATAAATAATAATTTGAAAGGTATATTGAAATATTCAATAAAAACATTTGAACTAAAACAAAAGCAATTTGACCTGGAAAAAGAAAAATTTATTTTTAAACAAAAAATTCAAGCCGAAAAACACCAAATTGATTTGGAGAAATTACAATTACAAAGAGATATTTTACGTTTAAAACAAGAAACAGCTGGGTTAATTAATTAAACCATTCCAAAATATTCGAAGATTTTAAATCCTTTTTTTTTACAAAAGGCCAAGCCTTTTCGGTCTGTTTTCTCGCTTCATTAGTATGATTAAATTTTTAATTTTGTAATACCAGAAGTAATAAAAAATTGTTATCTTTAATTGCATTTTGTTTTCTTTTTTAGATTATATATCAGTCGATTGAATAATTAAAAGAATGAAGGACAAAGTTGCATACACTTGCTCTTAATATTTGTGTCAATTCATGAGAAAGCCACAGTTTTTTTTTATTATGGGAAATTATTAAAATTGGGTTAAATTGCTGGGAACATTGATTGGTAAAATTAACTTAGTTTAACTAAAAACTAGTTAAAACTCTTAAATGCATTCATGCAAACATTTGCGTAAATCTACCATTTTAAATCGTTGACAAGTTTACGACGTTGCACTGAAATGCAATTGAATTTCTTTGAATCATCAGGAAAAATAAGAAATTATTGATTTGTTTGTTGAATCTATTCAAATACTGCTTACAATATTAGTTGTGCGATTTTGATTTATTTTTTCGTAAAGGTTAAAACGTTTATATGAAGAACTGAATCAGGCAGGATTTAGGTCGTTGTATACTTGAATCGGATTAAGGCCGTTTGTGAATTGCGTTAAAATGTTGGTTAAATTTTCTATCTTGGTTAAATTTTGAAGTTTGGTTTGTGGTGGGATCAAACTTAGCTTTTTGCTGTGTGAATTGCATTAAAAGGGATTTATTAAAACACTATTTTGGCTAAAATTCCTTCAAGATTTAAGAAATTTCCCTAAAAACATTTTTTTTTGTTTAAGTTAATTAATTTCTTTCCCAAAATCCGACTTAGAAGATATAAAGTTAATAATTTGGCACGAAAAAAGTAACGAATTCTCAGTTTTACTAATATGTTTCGGTTTTACATCGTTCATTTAATATTTTAAAACAACAATTCCAAATCTTTTCAAAACAATTCCCATTATGGTTAGTTTGTTGATTTAGTATGTAAACACTAGTTTTCACAGCTGAAGAATTTGACAAGCTGACAAATCTATTTGTATTCAATTTGCAAAATGAAATACAATGAGTATTTTAATTAATTATCTTATATTTGTTAAAATATCAACGGATTATTATATTTGTTTTTTTTTTCTCTCGAGACCCTACACAAACAAAAATAATAATGTAATTTAATTTTTCTATTGAATAAATCAAAACTTACATTTATTATATGGTTTCCCAGTAGATCTGAACTTTTTGGAATTCATCTCTCTTTTCGGTTATCGTTTACAGTCTCAAATTACTCTATCTTGAGAAACGTTAAATTTTTACGCAAATTTAGCCTGCTCCACAGCTGCCTACATTTTAACCCATTTTATTCACCACGCTAGTGTCAAATTTTAACCAAGTTACAAAATTTAACCAACATTTTAACGCAATTCACACGGCCTAAAATCGAATTATTTGATCCGATCCCATTAGGCGAGCTGGATCGAATTGAAAATATACACATATGTATACCTGAGTCGAGGAATTGAAGAATCGAATACACATCTGATTCTTGGTGCGTGTGTTCAATTCTATTTTAATTTAATCTTTCGAACCTTCGACATTTTTAAAAAATAAAGCAATTGTGTAATCGCCCAAATTAATTTCGGCATTCATTTTTTAAATGAAAGAAAAAAAACTTGATTGAAGAAACAATTTTCGAGTCATTTGCAATCCGATACCGTTACTGGATCCATGATAAAAAAAAATCAATCTGAAGTCGGATACCACTCGCGACGAAAAAATCAAAAATTTCTTAACAAAATCTGAAATTACCAAAAGAAAACCCCATAAAATGTTCAGGTAGATTCTTGCTGGAGGGGAAATGAAAAAAAAATTGAAGAAATTTTAAAAGCTCTGGCATTTTCGTACCAGAAAAAAGGAAAAAAAATTGGGATACTACCACCTTTTATGGGGTTTTCGTTTGGTAAATTTATATTTTTATTTATAAATTGATTTTTTTCGTAACGATTCGAATACGTTTTCAGATTGATTTTTATTTGCTATAGTATTGGTGTATATTTGTGTCTGTGAACCAACTATGGGTATCAGCTGTCTTGTCAAACTGATGGCTGTCAATTATAATCCATATTGATGTTAGTAAAAGAGGGGTAGATCTGCCGAAAAATCCGATCTGCAAAATTGATTTAAAATCAAAAAATCAATCAATTTATTTGGCCAATCGAAGGCACATATTGTTTTTTGACAGATCTCTAAAAACGATAACCACATTAGTTTCGACTACTTTCGCTTTGCGTTATTCTTAAAATGAATTGCGTTAATTTAAAAATTATGACACCAAGTTCCACGAGAATTGTTTTTGTTTTTTTTTCTTGGAGAGATTTATGATTAAAATTAAAACAATTTTAAAGTGAGTAAGCTTTTATTTCTATTTTTAATTCATTTTTAAAGTTTTCATTTTTCATAAAAACTGTATGCAAATGATGACTTCGGCCAATTTTTGTTTACCAGTTCAATTAACAACTTCGGTGTGGTGTATTGTGGTTGTGCTTTTTCCTTGGGATAATATAAATTTATTTTAAACTACTATTGTTGTTTTATTTCATGTCAAATCCTAACAAAACTTTGCATACACCCAACCTTGACCCCAACCCAAATCCTATAATTGTGCCAAGCAGGGGGGTTGCAAACAGTTCACACATTTAGGTTTTTGTGTAAATGTGTTTTTTTTTTTAAATTCGCATTTGGTTTTTACTGAGAGTAAATTAAATATATTAAAAGTTATGCATAGCTACTTTTCGAAAAATATGACAATTTTACACTTGTATTTTTAGTCAAAAAATTGTTTCCATTAAGATTTACCCAAAAAAATACCTAGGTAAAAAAAACTTGTCAGAACACTACCATATTGAAGTCGTATTAACAAGAACTGCCAAAACTGTTATTATTAAATTTTTAATATTGCAAATTGTTAAAATATGTTAAAAATAGAAAAACTAATATTTTCATATAAAAACCGTTTTAATTTGTATCTTTAATAATAAATCTACGGAATGAAATTATCCGTGTGTTAAAATTCATTCTAATTTAAAGACAAATTAAACAAAAGAGTTTTACAAAAAATGCCAAAATTAAAACATTTTTTAATCATATTTAACAGTTTCCTCACCGTAATATTTTAAAGTTCTATAGAGACCCCTAGCTCACTAAAAAAAATCAAAGATCTACGCATGCTCCCCTAATTGATAGTCGCCCCAAAGTTTTAGTCAGGTTCATGCCTCTTCTTTCTTACAATACAATACAATTATTAATGCATGTGTACTATTTCTACTGAAACACTTTTTTTTTTAAATATAGTCACTATGTTTTATGTACTTGTACAAAGATACATATTTAAAATCCTCTGTGTAGGATATGCGACCAATCAATACTTATATTACAGTAACGAATATCAGACTTCTGCTACATATGGTCCACCTCAGTTTAGAATGATTTTGTCCGTTTTGACTAGTAAAGCTTTTATTTTCATAATTTTATGTCCATGGGGTGATTCTATTGAATGCAAAATCCCCCAGCAAAGTTTGCCCTTAAAATAAATACGACTGCAGATAGTTAGATAGTTTTATTTAAAAATAAAAACTTGATTTTTCAGAATGTCCTTTAAAATAGTTGAAATAACTGAACATAGCAAAACATATCTCACCGCTGTGCCATGTGCTTGGGAGAGATTAGGAACTTTGTATTGGCCAAATACAACAAATATATTTGTAATGCAAAAACTAATGCAAAACTCCAGTTCTATCCCAGAAAGATATTGGTTATCACAGTCTTGCACATTGAAAAAGACAAATCTCAGAACATTTGAAGCTGCAGAAGCCGAAATAGAACGAATGCATAAAAAAAGTAATAACAAGGGCTTTGAAAATCACAACATGATATTTAATCAGGTATAATTTATAATATTCAATAACAATTTTAAAATATAAATTTATATCCTCTTCGGAAAAAAAGTCCAAGCCGAAAAATAATTCTGAAATAATTTCAAAAAGAGGTGATATCAGTTCTGAATTAGAAAACATAAGCAAACACATTGATCAAATCCTAAATAAACAAAATAAAATCTTGATGGAGATTGCAAAGCAAAATGAGTTTAACGGTTTTGTCGTAGATCAGTTCGATCAATTAAATAAAAGACTAAAATCTAGTGGTAAAAGGAGCTACCAAACTAAAATCAACCAAGAATCTTCCGACGAAGATGATGCAGTCTCAACTTTTGGGTTATTAGAAAATCCATTATCGTGCCAGGAGGATCTTAATCAATTGGAAATTTGTCTCAACGATTCTAAGAAAATGGAATATATGGTATGTTATTTGGTTTGTATATAATATGGCAAATTTCTAAACTTTAATCTTGCGCAGAATATGCTAAGCAACGCAAACATAAAAATCACTAAAAACATAGTTTATTCTTTTTTCTTGCCCAAAAGTAAAGTCATAAATTTATGTTTCTCACTTTTATCTGAGTTCGTGCATTTGCTAGTATGAATTTTGCGTTCAGGAATTTCTTGTTCTTGCTTCTATAATGTACCTATTTGTTTTTTTTTTCCTTAGATTTCCAAAATGAAAACAATTTGCGGAGAAAGTGGATCATTAGATGCATCTTACTGTTGTCATAAATTAGTAGACCACTTCTTTACGAGGGCATTTCTACAAAATGTATCATGGAGTGGAAGCCGTACAGAAAGGAGAAAACTTGGTCTCAAGAATTATCACAATGTTATTTGTATATTCAGTAAATTGGTAACATTAGCTTCAAAGAACTTCCATGAAAATAAATGCCAAGAATTTTTCCAAAGAATTCTAAGAAATTCGAGAAAAAGATATAGAAACGATATCGACGACATTATTCCAGATTCAGAAGACCAAGTAAGATACACTACATATGTACAATTATATTAACTCATCCAGAAAATTATGTACTATGTTTTTTTTGTATTGATCTTACTTTCCCTTTTAGGACACAGATATAGCATCAAAGAAAAGTCCCGATAATACCATAGCAATGCGTAATTTATTTATTGACCCAATATCCAACCCCGAGGAACTTGATAAATTGGAACTCGATCTTAAAGACAGTAAAAAAGTTGAATATTTGGTTAGTTTAAAAGGGATCATCCGCAAACAAAAATTATGTAATTTTTTTTTTTTAATTTACTTATAGATTGATAAAATGAAAAGAATTTGTGGAGAATCTGGATTACTCGATGCAACTAATTGTTGTTATAGTCTAGTAGATCGTTTCTTTACGAGAGCATTTCTTCTAAATGTGACCTGGAGTGGAGGTAGCCGCACTGGCGGTAGCAAACTTGCTCTTAAAACTTATAAAAATACACTTGATGTTTTCAATAGATTGGTTACGTTAGCCTCAAAAGACTTCGATGAATGCAAAAGCAAAGAGTTTTTCCAAATAGTCCTTAAAAACTCTAAACAACGATATAAAAGTGAAGTGTATCTCATTCCACGGAAATCCGCTAAAAAAGTAAGGAAATCAAAAGAACAAGTTTATACTAACAGAGAACATGAAGACGATTTGGTCATGGATGGAGTTAACGATGATACGATTATTGATATAAAGTGTGAAGTCGAATGTGCTTTCGAAAATTAGTTTGGTTTTAAAGTTTTTGGTTAATTTTCTAAGTTTATTTAATAAAATATAATTACTTATTTTGTCTTATTATTTTTAAATAAAAAGTATTGTAAGTAAATATATACACATTAATGTGTAAATGTACTTATTTTTGTTATTAACTTTCATGAGATCATAAAAGTTACACTTTGTGTTAAAAATTAGCAGCATAAGCATAATTTTTTTTTTTAATTGCTCAGATTTTTATTTATTATTTATATTTGTTCTAACTAGAGATTAATTTTTATTCTAGATTTAACTTTTAATCAAATAACGTTATAATAATTTCTAATAAATCATTAAAAAGAACATATTGGTCTATCAACACATCGCATATACAAATATACATACATATAATTTGTTTCTCAGGAATGGCTCGTAGCGAGTTTCATTCAAGAAAAGATTTGCTCTTTCTGTCAAAAGATTGGATCTTTTTGAATTGAGAGTTTCATTGCAACAAAAAGAACACATCTAGATAAAATCTCAACACGAAAGATTTTATCTCTGACGTGTTGGCAGATTTGATCTGAATGGAAACATACATATAAAAAGTATTTTCTTTCAAACGCCAAATTGAAAAGATCAAATCACGATTTTAAAAAGAGATCTTTGAAATTTGAATGTAACTCGCTATTAGAATACTCATACTAATATGAAATGTCTAATAGAGCCGCGTTGTTTCCTTTTTGTGTGCTGATGACATTTTCAGCCTTATTTTAAAATTCACTTTCAGTTAGTCGAATTTGAATGATTTGTATTTTTGTTGAGAGCAAGGATAATTATACTGCTTAGGCAGCACTGGAATATCAAGTTATCATCCCTGGACAATCGCCATCTGCTCTAATAGATACATATATACTTGATTGCATTTTTTTCCTCCCTTGCATTTGGCGGCTTAACTGAAGAAGTCTATTTTAAATTAATTAATAAATAAGTATTTGTAAATTCAAAAGTATTTTATTTTATTTTCTTATATGACCCAAGGTCATAACAATTTTGAAAGTTTATTTAAACAATCGAAAGTTGATTTTAAATTAACAGGACTGTATTATATCATAAAACATTTTTTTCCATGCAATTCCTTTTATCTATTTTATTAGATTTATCTTTTTAAATAGCCTTATAGCGAGATTCATTCAAATTTCAAAGATCTCTCAAAATCGAGATTTTTTTTCCAGGTTTAATTGTAGTATTGGTGAATGACTGACACATATTTCTGAAAAAAAAACATCATCATCAGATGACGAGGAAGACGAAGCAATCAAAAACTCCACTGAATTTATAAAATATAAATTGTTAACTTCTTTGTTCATTATTTATTTGTTTTTTTTAGCACAGATTGGCACTAGTTCACAACAAATTAATAACAAAATATTTTCAATTTAACCCTTGAAAGAAAAGACATTTTAAATGTATGTATGTTTGCATTCAGAACAAATCTGTCAACCCATCAGAGGTCAGGGGTCCTATTCCTGAATACGAGGCGAGAAATGCCGTTTTTATTTGGCAATCCGGAAGACTTCCGGACTCTTCTGAAAGCGTTCACTTGGGAAAATATGACAGTTCTAATTTTGAAAGAAGAGAATTTTGCTTCTGGATTTGTAATCAGAACCAGAAGCACTCACATATTCATATACTCGAACGTCAAACTCGACTGTTGTCATATTTTGTATCATAATTGTGCAACAAACATTTTTTTTTTTTTTTGAATTTGAATATTCTCACGTACACAATTATTTTCACACGTACAATCACATTAAAATTCAGAATCGTCAGAATCACACAAAAGTATTCAGTTGGGATCCCGGATCAGAGAAGAATTCCGGATTGCCACATAAAAACGCCATTAGGTAGTAAAATTCGATGTTTTGGGTGAAACAAACAAGACAACAATCATTGATATTGAATCTGATATGAAATTAATCGAAACATATAGACTAATGGCGCTTTTATTTGGCAATACGAAATTGTTCTCCGATCCGGGATCTCAACTGAACACTTGTGTGTGATTCTGACGATTCTGAATTTTAATGAGGTGGCGTTTTGACGATTATCGTTTTGAAAATTACGGAATGACCCTCCTGATTTTTTTTCTGCGTATAGATACCAAAGTAGATAAGAACGAATGGACATTACGAATTTTCAAAGCTAGGGCTTTTCGGAGATATGCAGTGTTGCGGGCAAGAGGAGGTGGATAGGTCGCGGTAGTGGGGATAAGTAGGAAAAAGGACGGGCTAGGATATTGGAAAGGAATAGTTCGCAAAAGGGATAGAATGCTAAGTTCCGGGGGCGTGGCCTGCTTGCTATGCACGGCATCAGCTCGTCGGACGGGGGGGATCTTGCCCCCGGAAACCTAACCTCACCAGCAAACAAAAAAACACATATCAGGCCTAAGGAAAGGAAAAGGAAATTGGAAGTGGAAGATAAAGACGGACGGACTATTGTCATATCAAGGCACTGCGGATGTTGTTACCGTGAGTCTGAAACAAACAAAACAAAAAGAAAAAAAAATTTATTGATTGTACAAACCAAATTATTTTGAATACCTTCCTTCTAAAATTTATAAAGATATACAGCTGAGTGTGTTCGTGTGTGTCCCTTATTCATTAGGCCGTTATTTATTTATATATAGAATTAACAGTAAGTTTTCATTGGATGATATTAATTTCGATCTTAAAACCTGCTCCAGTGTAAAACATAAAATCGGTTTTGAACATAAGTGTCACCGCGAGCTATTTTGCATCGACCCGGTGTTTAAGGTACCTCCAGAGAGCTCTATAGGGGTAGGGAAACCTGGGCAGCGTTTTTTTTATTTTCTGGAAAAAAAGGGGAAACTCACCGTTAAAGGGTGTGTTAAAGTTATGTTTATGTAATATCTGACACTTAGGAACGATTTTTGTCTTTGTTGTTTTTTTTTCTAGTTTTTTTGATTCAATTATTATTATTTGTTTATTAATTTAATGTTGATTTTTTTTCAAAGTTTAACTATCTGGTTTTTGCTAATTTTTTTTTTTGTATCAGGTATAATTTAAATTGTTTTTTTTTTAATTTAACAATGTGAATAAACATTAAGCTAAAGAGCCGATAAAAAAAAAAAAAAAAACAAAAAAAACTAAATTCGAATCTATTTTCTTGGTTCGCCTAAGTGAAGACATGTTCGTTTGAAGACCATTTTTTCAGGGGGGCCGAGGTTAGCTGAGTTTCGATGGTGAAGATAGTATGATCTGAAACCGATCATCCACCATCTTGGGAGAATCTAAAAATGGCCGAAGATTCCTAAGGTAGGGTGGGTAATGGCCTCACTGCAACAACATCCGCAGTGCCTTGATGTGACAATAGTCCGTCCGTCTTTATCTTCCACTTCCAATTTCCTTTTCCTTTCCTTAGGCCTGATATGTGTTTTTTTGTTTGCAGGTGAGGTTAGGTTTCCGGGGGCAAGATCCCCCCCGTCCGACGAGCTGATGCCGTGCTTAGCAAGCAGGCCACGCCCCCGGAACTTAGCATTCTATCCCTTTTCCGAACTATTCCTTTCCAATATCCTAGCCCGTCCTTTTTCCTACCTATCCCCACTACCGCGACCTATCCACCTCCTCTTGCCCGCAACAGCAGTTTTAACAGTGCATTCTCAAATACGTTATTTTATCAAAGCTGATTTTTGGATATGTTTAAGGGGATAGGGTCTCAAAATTTGTTTGACACTTGCCAAACCCCTACAGTGGGGCATTTCGTCTGGCAGACACCTTAAAGATGTCACCTTAAAGGTGTCCCTAACAAAAATCATTAAGTCCCCTTTCACACAGGGAAACCAGTTGCTGGAGATTTTTTTGACGTTTTCCTTTAATTGCCTTTTACCTTTCACACGAAGAAACTGGCACCAAGAAACTGAGGAGGAAACTGGGAAGATTTTGTTGGGCTAATTGGAATGCAAAGCAAAACGTCAAAAAAATCTCTTCAAATCGTTGACCGGGGTGATTTTTTTCATTCCCCTTACTTCTTGCCCTTCTCGCTAACAAACTCCCAGTTACGGGCAACTCAGTTTCCTTGTGTGAAAGGGGACTAATTAAAAGTATATAAGTAACGCCTAAAAGTATACAATGTATAGGGTTTTCCAATAAGAGGTGTTATTTTGATATTCAAAAAAAAGAAATGCGTTGTTGAAGCGTGTATCGTTTCATTTTTATTAATAGCGTAGTTTCTACTTGTCAAATGTCAAAAAATGACAGCTTCAAAAGTGACAGCTACCGAAATAGCGGGCTATTCAAAATAACACCTCTTATTGGAAAACCCTGGAAAACCCTTGGGTTTTCCAATAAGAGGTGTTATTTTGATATTCAAAAAAAAGAAATGCGTTGTTGAAGCGTGTATCGTTCCATTTTTATTAATAGCGTAGTTTCTACTTGTCAAATGTCAAAAAATGACAGCTTCAAAAGTGACAGCTACCGAAATAGCGGGCTATTCAAAATAACACCTCTTATTGGAAAACCCCTTACAACAGAGGCTCTAAAATCTAAGCGAATGAATTAAAATAAATGAAATGCATTAAGAATGAGAACTTTCAATTTTTTCGTTTTTGAATCATGAACGATCGCTTTCGTTTCGTTTATTAAGCAAGTGTCCACGATTGGAAGATCTTCCAATATTGGCAGATTTTTCGCAAACAAATTCTTCCAATTTTCTATCAACCATGGAAACATCCAATTTTATCTGTAAAAATTGACAAACAAAAGTTGGCGGACTTCTTCCAATCGTTTGAACTCGTCTACACACCCAATTTTTCTTATTTTCGAATAATTGGCAGATAATTTTTTTTTAAATTGCGGGAGGAAACAACGAAATTAATTTATCGCTTTCGAAAAAAATTGAAGAAGTGTTATTTTAAAGAAAGAAAAGGGATCGGTAATAAATATGAAGCTGCTAGTCAACGTCGGTCAATATAGTGAAGAAGAAGTTTTATAAGAAGGTCGAAAATGATTGGATATGTTCATATTTTGTTTCACTGTTTTTATACTTTATATTACATATGTACATATTATATATATTTTTGTTTTTCACAGCAAGCTTCTTTCACAAATACTTAAAATAAAGTTTCATATTCTCTATCATCTGTCAAGAAAATTGTCTTCCAATTCCAATGAGTCTACCAATTTTTTGTTTTCTAAAGTCTTCCAACCATGTAAACAGACAATTTTTAATTGGAAGACACAAAATTGTTGGCTTCCGATTTTCTGCCAATAAATTGTGTAATTATCAACCAACCGTATAAACGGACAATTTTCACTTGATAGAAAATTGGCCAATGTCTGATCATTGGTTGCAATTGGAAGAATTTTTACAGTTGGGCCAATATTGGAAGATCGTCTAATCGTGCCCACTGCTTTATTTATTTCCGCATCCATTTTCGTTCTTTTAAAAAAACACTTTTTCAATTATTTTCGTTAGTTTAGAAAATGTATCTGCCAATTATAAATTGGATGATGTTGTTGGCAAGAGCATCATTCAATTTTTAATTGGCAGATAATTGTACAATTATTTGAAAATAAGATGAATTGAATGTGTAGACGAGTTCAAACGATTAGAAGAAGTCTGCCAATTTTTTAATAGAAAATTGGCCGACGATTGGCGGCAGCCAATGAATGTACATAGTTGATAAAAAATTGGAAGAATCGTTTTGCGAAAAATCTACCAATATTGGAAGATCTTCTAATCGTGTACACTTATGGTCTTTTCGATTGGTCGTCCGGAAGGCTTCCGAATGCTTCTGAAACTGTTTGATTGGTATCAAATGACATTTCTTCTCCTGAATGGAAGAGAAATTTCCTTCTGGATTTGTAGTCAGAATCCAAACCAGAGGCACGCACACACTCACATCCACTAAATATCAAATTCAAATTAATTTATTCATGCCATTATTTTGTTTTGGTTTATCTGAAGTTTTGTAGTTTCAATTTCAATCTTTAGAGATTTGAAATTATGGATATCTGTTCCGAGACAAATTTCCCTTCAATAACTGTAATTTCGCATTTTCATCAAGAATAACTTCGAAATCTTCTACATTTGTTTCAGCCATGTTTACAAAATAAAATAATCACAAATGTGCGTTCGGCATTTCCCGTCGTACACATACAATCACATAAATTTTCGGAATCTGGAATCTAGTGTTTACTTGTTCGATTGGAATTCCGGATCGGAGGGTTCTTCCGGATTACCAATCGAAAAGGACATTAGTTTTAGCTTTATGCCGGTCGTCCACTAGGCGTTCAACGCACAAATTTCAAGTTCAACACATTCAACTCTATGTACGATGTCCTCAATTCCATTCATCTAACGAGTTTAATACGGTTGGAAATCGTTGCTCAACCAATTGTTCAACAAGCGTACGTCTAGTGTACGAGCTCGTGTTGCTCGTTGAAAATGTGAGCAACATTTTCAAGATAATGTCTTGCACTTGAACAACCAAAACCGGATAAACCGAATAAATTTGTATGAGTTTGTGTGTGCAGTGCATTTATGTATGTTTTTGACATATTTATGGGTATACTAGTTTGATCAATCAAATGTTGTTAGTGTTATGCCTGAACAGCATGTAATGAGCAATCCATCAACTCATTTTAGGACAATTTTTAGATTTTGTTTTTAATGGAATATAAGAAGACATAGACAACGGCAGGAATCGAACCTGCGACCTCGAGGTTGACAGGCGAGCACACAACTATAGCGCCACGGCGATGCAGCTGTGATGGCAAATCAACTGTGTTTTTACACGGAATTATAACAACACAAACTTATCCGGATAGCTATGAAATGAATGCAGCCATTTACATTCCTTAAAGCGCAAGTAAATATTACGGTTCAATTGTTTGAAGGGAAGAATGCAACTGGCTAGTTCACAAGAGCAATCGCCTTAGAAATAACGGTAAAATAGGGACATACAAGAAGCAATAAGAGTACGGTGCTTAAAAAAATAATTGATTCTATCTCTGATCATTTTAAATGTTTTTTATGGATTCCATCCAAGAGTTTCAAATAATGTGCCGGATCAACAGCGCATATATGGAAATTGTACTCCAGCTTTGTACGTAGTGTAAGTAGAAGTGCATTTAACAACGCCAACTGCAGTTATATTGATTCTACAATAGGTGTTAACTGATAAGCTGTTCGGTTTTCTCGTCACAAGAGCTGCTAATGAATAGCAGCATAGAGTTTTTGAAGCATTAAATTTCACGCACCGGTTTCTCATTAACCATTGTACAATGCCGTTGCGTTGAAGTACAAAATCTGAAGAGTAAAGATGTGAATCTGGAAATAAATTAAAAATCTGAGTGTACTGTCATCAGCAAAAGTATTAATTGGATTAGAAGTTGCAGACAGAATATCATTTATGAAAATGAAAAAGAGGATTGGACACAAAACGGGGTGCTGATTGAGTGGTCAGACTTAAGGCCGTCCAATACAACTTGTATATAACGGTTCGAATTTCAAATTTCTAGTCGACAGCAAGCTGCAAAACACTTTCAAATGTTTTTAAATTATCATCTGAGATATCATCATCAGATCGATCTTCGAGATATTTCTTGAGCTGATAATTTATTGTTATTGCAATTGGTCCGTAGTTTGAGGGAAATAGATATTCCTCATTTTTATGAATTGGCTAAGCAAACGAGATCAGAAGAATAGATGGAAAAGCTTACGATGTGGAATTCCCAGAGAGAAATAATACCTTTGCAGACCAATAGTGGGGACATTATCCGGATAAGCCGATGTATTTTAAAATCCTTTAAGTCTCTTGTTACTGTATACAAGTACGAAAGAGTCAGAGCTAAAAACTTGCCTTACTTTCAAAACACTAATGCCATCCAAATGTAACAAATTATAACTTATTTATATGAAGATTATTTTCCAGATGGCAATGGCGCAGTGGATAAAGTGCTTGATTGCTAACTTAGACCTGTGGGTTCGATCCCCACGCTAGGCGCATTCTTTTCTATACCTCCAATTTTAATTGGGTGCCACCCATGGGTTAAAATGAGACAATCAATACCTGGTTCTCAAATCCACTGTGCCAAACTAGTGCCGTGCAATTCAGGTTGCATTTAAAAGACCTTAGGTCTTACAGGCATATACTTAAATTAAAAAATAATGCAATGCATGCAGATTTACCGGTCAAAGTGAACAATTCGTAATTCATTAAAAATGAACAAATGCGTAATCAAATACAAAAGATTATTTTATTATTAATCTTAAAATATAAACTCAAATATAAAAAACCTAAATAATCATGACACATGCTCATTTAAGAAGTGGCTGTCTCGACTTTCTTAGCGTTGTCTTCTTTGCTAGATGGACCTGTCTGAGTTATTGGAACAACTCGTTCACTAGGTGGAGGTGGAACTTTCTTCATGGGGGCTGTTATTGTCAACAATCCATCGGATGACAAAGAAGAAGCAACATTATCCGGATTGATGTCATCTAAAGGATAATTTAATATTAAATTTGTATATGCGTGGTTTTTATTTTTATAAGAAAAAATTACTTGGCAAAAGGTAACGTCTTGAGAAATGTCTTGCAACAAAACCATGTTCGTCTTGTTTTTCCTCGTGTTTTCCTTCAACGACAACATATCTGTCTGTGACCTTGACAGTGATCTCATTTGGAGAAAACTGTTGGACGTCCAAGATGACCTCAAACTTTTCGTTATCAATATTTAAAGTTGATCCCGATTCTTGCTTCTGTAAGTTTGTACTGCGTCGCCATGGTCGAAGATACCCCTGTCTTAAAACTGTTGGATTAGAACTCCACATTGAAGAAAGTAAATCTTCACGTCTAGATGCACAAATAAATTAAAATGGATTATTGTAAACTCAAAAACAATAGCTGCGGTTGTATTCACTTTAAACCGGTGCCAAAATGCTGATCCAGCAAACGCGAGGTTCGCATTGGCATATCAAAGTCATCCCACCAGTCGCGGAACATTAGAGGCACTACTGACATCTAAAACGAGTTAAGATTTCAACAACAAATAGGTACCAAATTTTTTTTATAATTAAACAAAACACTATTAAGAACTGTTTTTGTACCTTTTTCGAAACGATTCAGAAGAAAATTAGCACTCTGCTTTCGCTGGGGCTTTAACAACGTATGAGTATAATTGTGGACTGTTCGTTCTTTTATATCTAAATAATCTATTTTATTTCGAAAACAAAAATATTCATCAATATTTCTAATTTTAGAAACATCATATGGTAAAATTATTATTCATCGCTATGTTTTGGGTCTACCTTACGAATTGTTTTGCTCGCAAGAGCTGAATTGCGTATAGCCAAATAGAACAGTTTCACTGCTCATTTGGGCGTCTGAATCAGTGTGGAGCTATTTTTAAAAATATCACTCATATCCTTAGGTTTCCATGCATCCGTGGTGCGGTTGGTGTGAAAGAAGTAAATTTATTTTTTGTTTATGTTTATAAAGACAAAACTTTTTTTTAAATTTGGATTGCGTCTGCACATGAATAAAACAACACATATATGTATGTATATTTCCTATATTTGCTATTGTATTTTTTACTTTCTCAAGCAGTTCTAAGCCGATTTTCCAAGGTTTATTTTATACATTAATTTATTAACAGAATTCTCACGAAAAGCACATTTACTTAAACTTTAGAATTTGTGATCATAAAAGTAGTGGACATTTCTTAATAGGTTCGTTCGTTGAACTTTACCTAGGGTCGACCCAGGTTTTTTTGAAAACTCTTGGGGTTTTTAGGGTTTTCGGTTCTCAAAAAACACCCGAGGGCCATTACATTTATGTTACAGACAAGCAAGTTATGTCATTTAATAATTAAGACTTAAGATATGTTAAATTGAAGTTATTAGTACATTTTCTGTGGCCCTATGCACAATCAGCAACTTCAAAGCTTCCCATTTTTCATGTCTGTGTCTGAAAATCCGCAACTTCAAAGCTTCCCATTTTTCATGCCTGTGTCTGAAAATTAATTTGAGTATTGTTTTATTTCCATTTTAAAAATAACAATTTGCATACAAAACGAAAATTCACAACAAAACAAATGCTTCAGATTAGGGATGATGGATAAGTCCATCTATGTTATTGAAACATCGATATTAAAACAAAAAATCGATGATTCGATATCGATGTTCAAGAAAGAATAGGGGAAACCCTTCAACACATCGATGTTTCCGATTCGATAACTATTAACATCGATGATGAGTACTCGATATTCTCCTCAATATCGCCCATTCCTACCTGAGATCTCATGTGACTCTGACGTTTATTCATTTACCTCAAGTTGGCCCTGCTAAAAACCTAGTTCTACTTCAGGTGAGGGCGAACCCAGGTTTCAAAAAGCTTCAAAAAACACAGAATTATTTGTTTATCAAGGTGACTTTAGGTTTTTCAAAAAATGCTTTAGGTCGACTTCAGTGCTCAACGAACAAACCTAATATAATTTCGAAAGATTGAGTAATGAACTATTTAGGAAACATTTATGTCGTTTTTATTTGGCAATCCGGAAGCCTTCTGGACTCTTCTGAAAGTGTTCACTTGGGAAACTATGACAGTTCTAATTCTGAAAAGAAGAGAATTTTGCTTCTGGATTTGAAATCAAAATGGAAACCAGAAACACTCACACATTCATATAATTGAACGTTAAACTCGAGTGTTGTCATTTTGTTTGTTTCATAATTTATTGTACAAGAAACATTTTTTTTAAATTTAAATATTCTCACGTACACAATAAATTTCAAACATACAATATTATTAAAATTCAAAATCGTAAGAATCATACAAAAGTGTTCAGTTGGGATCCCGGATCGGAGAAAAAAAAAGCCGTATGAATAAAGTTCAGAAGTCAAGTTTGCAAATAACGAGTTTCATTCAAGACAAGGCTTGCTCTTTCAGTTAAAAGATTTGATCTTTTTGAATTTTGAGAATTTCATTGCAACAAAAAGAGCATCCATCATCTGTCGCGGGGTTATTGGAAGTGCTGCAAAGGGAGCCATTATGAGATTTGCCAAAAAGGGAACTGATACTGGCAAATGTATAGGTCTAAGAGAAAGAGACAACATTCAGAAGTCCTCAGTAACAAACCTTATTGACATCCCAAGAGATGGTATGATTGAAAAATATAACTCCGATAAAGACTTTGAAATGAAGTTAAGTAGTAAGAAAGAGTGGGTAGGAGAAACTGTTAACTACACTCTGAAAGCAAACATCTTCAAGTGGTACTCTGATGGATCGAGAACGACGTAAGTCTCTGGTGCAGGAATCTTTGGACCAAGAACCAAACTTTCTATACCGATGGGAAAGTCTACTAGTATTCTCCAAGCTAAAATGTAAACCACATCGAAAGAAAATTACAATAAACAAAACATTGCCATCATGACAGATAGCCAAGTCGCACTCAAAGCGTTTCGCTCCCTACTCCATCAGTTCTAAACTGGTATGGGAATGTATAGGCAGGTTAAATGCACTTGACAAAAATAATAAAGTCACACTTCATTGGGTACCTGGCTACGTAGGTGTCCAAGGCAATAAGCAGGTAGACTCCTAAGCAAAAATATTAGCGTCGACTCCCTTAGTGGGGCCTGAACCATATTGCAGGATATAGGAAAAAATTTGATTAGGAACAAAATCAAAAAGAAGAGAAGAATATAAGATCCAACAATTGGAAAAAAAACTCCCCTACTACTTGTACTTGGGAATTATAACCAACAACATTTTACAGACTGTATAAGCTTAAGCTGATACACCGTTACAATAATAACGGGTCTCCTCACATCACGACACTGCAACTTAAAGGACATCTTAATATCCTTGGACTAGCAAGTAGCGCCACATGCAGGTTCTGTGATACAAAAGAGTAAATATTGACCATATTCTGGGCAATTGTGATGCACTTGTCCACCAAAGGCAAAAACACCTGGCACGATAACAGGTGGAAGAGAGTGAATTAAAATCTCTAAAAATACTCCAAATACACAAATTCATAAGGAAATAAATTTGGAGGGAGTACTGTAAAATGAGCCATACTCATCCAGCTCTAGGCGGTTTATAATAGATTTCAAGTGCAACAACCCCATAGTATTATATTCATTCATTCAATCATTCATTGTTCATGGTTTTTTTTGTTAAAATGAAGTAAACATTTAGTTCTCAACTTTGGCTGCGCCAAAAACTTTTCTTTACTAACTACAGTGTCGTGCATTTTAGATTGCAATTAAAAGACCGCCGTCTTACAGGCAAATAATTAAATTTTTACAAAATGCAAATATAAATGTAACTTTTCCGATAGATCTTCTAAACATTCGCTTCCATTCAAACCTCGTCCACATGACATAATAATCAACACATTACACAAACATTATTTTATTCCAATGTGAGGCTGGTCCTTGAATATTGCTGTGTAATATGGAGCCTTACTTTGCCTTCCAATCCACAAGTGGTTATTTATAGACTTCATTTAAATGCCTCCTTTTATTTAATTATATGCAATTTGATAGGTTTGCAGTAATATCTCAGAGAGCCAAACTTAGTTTGTAATCATTCTTTTTTATATTTTGATCATATCATTATTTGGGTGCATTTGGAAAAAATTATAATATAAAGTGGTATGGTCATGGGCAAAAATAAAAATTTGAATTGACAATTTTTTTAAAAACTTTTTCGTACTTGGAGTACTCGCCAGTATCCTTTTACCTAAACGCTTCCACTCTCATCATTTTTCGTTTATTTTATTATCTACAAGCGTACCAGGCGAACTTCGTCTCTTCGTAATAAAACACAGATAGTTCAAATTTCAATGTGATTTATTTGAATGGAACAAAAATAAGGAGAGTTATATGATAAACAATTTTTTTCGATTTGTTTTGCGGGACAAAAACAAACAACAAAATACCGTTTACCAAGCTATCGAACACGTCCTTTTTCTTCGGTGCTAGTATTGCCCGTTCACAAATCCAATCGAGATTTTTATAATTGTTTGCAATGCCGAAGAACACTTTACTTTGGTGATGAGTTTCTCCTTCGACGTTGTTAACTCGCAAAAATTGAATTGTATAATTTAATAATTTTAAATTTCTCACTCCAATCGTGACATCAAGAGAAATCTGGCCATTGCCAATGGTCAGCAGTTGTATCGTGAATTTAATAGCCGATGGGTCGTACTGATGCAATGCGACTCTCATATTTGTGGTTAATTTCAACTTCTTGACATGCCGCCACAAAGACGACGATTTCAAGCATTCATTAAATTCATCAGCAGCAGTAGATTTCGGGTTGACGTTTGACCTTATAAATCCTTCATTGTTCGGTCAACTGCCTCCAAAGCTCGTTTATGCGCCATCGTGCATTCATCCCAAATGATGATTTTGCATTCTTGCATCAATTTCGCTGTCACCGAATTCTTGGTCATTGTGCACGTTATTTTCTTGAGAAAATTCATCGCCAGTTTCAAAGCGGAATGTGCAGTTCGACCACCTTCAAACAGTGTGATAGCAATGCCATAGGAAGCAACAGGCAACGTTATTTGAGATCTTGACCGAATTGTTGCCAAAATTAAATAAATGACGAATGTCTGGCATGTCCCAACCGGGAGCACCGAGAAAGTAAATACGGTTGCGGAATCGGATTCCAAAGCAGCGCGATTAAGTCTACATTTACCACTTTTTTTCTTTGAATAACTTTTTGTCGAATTTGTGGTGGTGATTGTGCAGTTTGGAGCTGTGCAATATGGGCACGTACCTATTTATATCTTCTGCACGTACGTCTTGCAAGACGTCGTCCAAGGTTAGATCGGAATCAGTATAATAATACGCGAAACTCGAATCAATTCCAACAAGAAAATAGCACATTTGCTGAATAGAAAATTATAATGTGAAAAGGAAACCTGTCTATCGGGTTGTGGCACTGATCGCAGCACAGCGTCATCTAATATATATCTCGTTAACTTCTACACCAAAAATGCACGTAAAACGTCTTCTATCACAATTAAACGGAATTTTCCAAGCTTCACAACGAATTTTCCACCTTTAAATCGTCCAAAAAATTCATGGAACATTCTAGACAGTTCGACAAAATAAAATATCAAAATCCATTTAATGTGAATCAAATGCTGTAATTGTGTGCATACACGCGGCAACAAATAGAAACGAAAATGAAGTGTGTGTATACAAAACAAAACACATCATTTGTACTAATAAAGCAATAACAACCATGTGAGTGCATTTTTGATCATAACTCCGGTTCTAGACATCAGACGGCAAACAGATTTCTTATATGTGCTCTCCAAACATGTCCTAAGATTTCCTGAAAATTTCATTCAAATCGATCGAGCCGAAAAATAGAAGATAGCGCACAAACATAATTTGGATTGTTCTTTATATATAAGATTAATTCATTTTTGATTTTCTATTTTAATTACATATATAAATATCACTATATTTAGTCCACCTGATTTCGATTCACAGTGTTCTATTTTCTGTCGCTTTTTTCCGTTGGGAATTAAGAAAAGTCTTACTGCATTTTAAAATAAAATGCATCACTGGGATCCCACGTACTTCCTCTTATGATCAATCATTTACAAGCAATTTCTATTAAGAATCTAAATATATTTTCAAAATAGTTTTTTTACTTAATTTTTTTATATACATATATAAGATTTCTTTAATCAAAAAAAAATATTTTTCGAAAATTTTGGTATGCAGTATTATTTATAATTCAAAGAAATATCCTTCGAGCCGTTTATGAGAAAGTCGAAAATAAAAAAAATGGTTGTATTGCAGGTACGGTTAATAATAAAATATTAAAAAAAAAAATGTTGACCAAAATGTAGACTATACCTGAAGTAATTTTCTTTTATCATAATCATATGTTTTCGATATAAATAACATGGTAGAAAAATTTGTATAGCAAGTATTGTTGTTTTTGGGTCTAAGAAAACGATTCAAAAATCTAGCTGTTTAGGATGTAAATCGATCTAAAGACAGACAGGCAGACGCAATTGCGGGACCCACTTTTTTGATGTTCTTCCATCATCGTAAATCGTAATGTCTAGTTTGATTAAAATCTCGAGTTAATTTTTTTTTTTCAAATGAAAACTTTCCCTATAGTAACTATGTACATACATATATCGCAAGTAATAGTGACTACCTTAATGTTTTTGAAACTGTGATTTGTGAAATTGAAGGCACATTAAAAAAAAAATTATTTTAAAATGAAATTGTTACCTACATTTATTTGTCTCAAAGTTCAATTAAATGAAAAGAGTATTTCGGCCATCAGAGACTTATAGCGAGTTTCATTCAAGAAAAGATTGGCTCTTTCTGTTAAAATATTGGATCTTTTAGAATTTTCAGAGTTTAATTCCAACAAAAAGAGCAAATCTAGATCAATCATTACAGAAGATAAAATCTCTGATGAGTTGGCAGAATTGTTCTGAATGTACACATACATGTAAAGTCTTTTCTATCAACGGTCAAATGGTAAATATTTTGTTATTAATTTGTTGTAAACTAGTGCTTTAAATTAAAAAAAAAAATAATGGAGGAAGATATTAATAATTTAGATTTTATAAATTGAGTGGAGTTTTTGATTTGTTTTCCTGGGAAATATATGTCGAGTCATTCACCAATATTACAACTAAATCTGGAAATAAGTTTTATTAAAAAGATTACATCTCGATTTTGAGAGGAGGTCTTTGAAATTTTAATGAAACTTGCTATAAAATACCAAAACTAAACAGAAAGGAACATCGGTCATTGTTATTCTAAAGTCTGAATGCATCACATCTTGATCGTTGCATCAATTTTTCTTTCGCTGATTTGTTTTCAAAACTAATTGATGCAATGGAAAACATAATGATCAATCCTGTCTGTCAGCCTTCACCACAGAGCTAAAACGTATCAGCAGATTAACCCTGATTTTTGCATACAATACAATTTTAGCTGTAAGTTTGAAAACTGTGGTTTTGAACCCAATTAACACTGGAGTATACGCGTGGCCTACTATAGTAGACCACACTAATGGCGCTTTTACTTGGCAATCCGGAATTCTTCTCCAATCCGGGATCCCAACTGAACACTTTTTTGTGTTTCTGACGATTCTGAATTTTAATGAGATTGTATGTGTGAAAATAATTGTGTACATGAGAATATTCAAGTTAAAAAAAAACGTTAGTTGCACAATTATGATACAAGAATTGGCAACAGTCGAGTTTGACGTTCAAATATATGAATGTGTGAGTGCTTCTGGTTCTGATTCTGATTTCAAATCCAGAAGCAAAATTCTTTTCTTTTCAGAATTAGAACTGTCATTTTTTCCCAAGTGAACGCTTTCAGAAGAGTCCGGAAGGCTTCTGGATTGCCAAATAAAAACAACATAACAGTTTTGTTCATCACTTAACGGTTTTTGATGTAAGAGCTGTGTCATTTGAAATAAGCCTTCTCAACTAAATTTTTCAACAGGTCAGCGTATCTTTTGATTTGTTCGCGAACGCATATTTTTATATTTAAGTGTCAAAGTCAATTGTCTACCATAGTAGTCTGCGGGAGCGTTTGTGTAAAATTAAATTATTGCACCAGGGCCCATACGAGATCAACAAAAAAAATTGATTTGTCACCATGCTATAGTGTGTCTTCAATGCTATGGAAATTCATTTATATATATATGTATATATATATAAAAATTATCTAAAAAAAATATGAAGAATTGATTTTTGAACAAACATTTTGGTCTTTTTTTGGTACTGAAAAAGTATTTTTACTAAATTTGAATTTTCTAACTAATATTTATAAGTTCAAACTATTAAATGGTTAAGACAATAAATAAATATAATATTCAAATATTTGTTTCATTTAAATGTTTATAAACTAAAAAGATAATGGGATTTTTAAATGGTCTACTATAGTAGGCCATGCGAGTATCGGTGTAAAAAAATAGGGCGCGGTTACTCCAGTGTTAATAAAATTTTCATTTGTGAACATTTGAAAATAGAAACAGTTTAAATTAATTAAGCCCTTAAGGTAAGGTCTTTTAAATATTAAATGAAATAATTACAGTTTTAGTTAGGAAGAACATTTTCATTTTTCCAATATCCTCATATCAATCCAAAATCGTATTCGATTGACTCACCGCGAAAAAATCAAAATTTCCAAACCCAGTGTCCAAAACCAACAGATATTTTGTTTTCTAGTTCAATTCTTTAATGCACATTATTACACAAACAAAGAAAGCAGAATTTTCAATTTTCGTTTGCTATACATATGCACATATGTATGTATTGGAATATTCTTTCACGTGGAAAACAAGTGAGTATAGCTGAAAACGCCTGCGAGTTGCGACATTCCAAACAAGATTTTTTTATTATTAAAATCTATAATTAGAAATAAATACCTAATGCCTATAAGCATAAGGTTGAAAATAGAATTTCGTTCAAAGGTGAGTGATATTTTGATTTGTATTTGATTGTGATATCTACAACATTAGAATTTTGATTTATTTTGAGTGTAGAAAAAGATATAAATTAGTTTATCAGTAGCGGATCCACAGGGAAGGGGGCTTAAGAAAATAATCAACTTGTGGAATAAGCAATTGAGGCTTGATCAGTTGTTATGTATTGATGTAAAGCTGCTTACTGCCACTTTTATCAAGGAGACTGTTCAAGGGAAAGCAACCTTGTTATGACTGGGAATGTGAAGTAGCCACGAAAAAATCGTATACTGATCTGTGTATACTGAGGAAAAAAGACTCCAACTATGCAAAACAAATGTATCAAAGCTCTTGTCCAAGAACCAACTTCGATGCTCAGTAATGCATTTGAAAAGCTACTTAATAGGACAACAGTTCGCAATGCCCTTACTGGAAGTTCCAGCTTTTGATCGATCAATTACTCATTTGGATATAATCAGAGCCATATATCCCTTTAGTTCAAACAAAGAGAACCCTCCAAAGACCAAGTGTTCTTATGATTTTTTTTTTTCAAAAAAAGCAATGTGCCCATTCATCATCGAACTCGCAAAAGCCGGGTAAATTCACAAACGCATCACTGCAGTAATGATACTCGATCATTTGCGCCAAACATTCACAAACGCAAACTTTCCGCACCATTCTGAACGCCAACTGTTCATTGTTGCAATGTTGTATATGTGGATGCACATTAAACAAACAAGCATGAAGAAATATCGTGATTACTTATTGATGCCGGTGATCGATTGGTATAAATATGGCGAAAGAAAATGAAATTAATTCGCATTTGGTATAAGAAAGAAAAGATCACTTTTTTCATCAAATAAAGCTTTTAAAAGTATTTTGTCCGTCGTTCGAAACACACAACTGTTTTTCATCGTCAAACAAATAAACAATCAGCATATGTAATCATTACATGCGGTCTCCATTAGCGATGAATCTAGAGCATGCTTTAAAGCATGCTCTCAGTATCGCAAATGGAGACCGAAATCGCAGCTTTATTTTCATAGCATGCGATGGAAAGCATGCTTTCATCGCATACTGCTCATCGCTTGCTTTATCGCAAGGAGAACTCTCATTTTGTTATGGCGTTTCCAAAAATCATTTGTTGTTGTTGTTTCTACCAGCATCAGTTGCCTTCGACATTCTGCAGTAAGACCCCTTTCACACAAGGAAACTGAGTTGCCGGCAACTGGGAGTTTGTTGGTGAGAAGGGCAAGAAGTAAGGGGAATGAAAAAAATCTCCCCGGTCAACGATTTGAAGAGATTTTTTTGACGTTATGCTTTGAAATTTTTTTAGGTTTCCATTTTGACTTCTGTCTCTGATAGATGTCAAACATATTTGTTTTAAAGAGAAATTGTTTCTTACAAAAATATTATTACATTAACCAAACCAACTTAAATAAATTCATTGTGAAAGAAAATTTCAAGTTTTAATTCTGTAGGCAAGGCATTTAATTCAATCCATCACGAGTTGGTAAACATGTCATACATACAATTATGCGCCTAAACATGGAAAATCGACAACAAAAACGCACTGACCAACTAAGCTCTCAGCTTGTGGCTTCATCATCACATTTGGTTTATAATGACGTTCCTGTATTAGCGAGCAGCAGCAGCAGCAGGCAGCACCACAGGTATCAGTCATATCATCCTGTCAGTGGTTTATGTGTCTAACTGTACCAATAAAGCTTCGGTATATTCCAATAAGCCCAATATAATTTTCCCATCATCACTATCATGTGTCCAAGATTTGGATGGCAAGAGAAACGCACAACAAATCAGCACACAAATCAATTTTCTCCTGGTTCATTGTTTTTCCGTGACCTTTTAATATATTAATTTAGCAAACCATTATTAACAACCACAATAAAAAAAACAAAATTTACCTATATAATCGCACCAGGTTTCTTTATTTTGAATTTATGTTTCTAAAAATAAGCTGTGGTTAATTTTTAACTCAACATTGTGCAGAATTTTCCAGCCGCGAAGCAAATTGTTTGTTTACAAAAAGCGAATGTCATATCAAAAGCAATTCAAAAAACGAACAACTCAGTTTCCTCATCAATTTCTTCGTGTGAAAGCTACAAGCCAATTAAAAGAAAACGTCAAAAAAATCTCCAGCAACTGGTTTCCGTGTGTGAAAGGGGACTAACTAAAAAAGTATGCTATGAAATGCCCACCAACGAAAATTTGTCTGTCTCTCTGCTACCTGCTTTCTGCTATTGCTATTGTGTTTGCTTTTAAATTTATCTATAATGGAGACCGCGTGCTAGCATCATAAACGAGCAGTGATGCCGAATTGCTGCGCAATTATTTGACATTCGTGAACTTACCCCATATTATTTTCAATACTGGCGAAATGCCATCAAATTTTAAGTGACTTTGGAAAGGGTCACCGAATTGGTACAACAAAACAATTTGATGAGTGAATACTAAGCAGGTTCCTAAAAGAATATTATATGGTTGACAACATCTTCTCCCTCTTTTATGTACTAATCTTTATCTTTACTATTATATAAAGACGAAACAATTATTTATTTTGTCACGGGTAATCTCAGAAAGTTTTCAACCGATTTACTTAAAACCAATATCATAATATTCCTTATCCTTTTGATAATATGTTAGGATATATTTTATTTGTAATACAAGTTTGTTGGATTAGATTATTAACTTAAAAAAAAATAGTACACTTTTTTGTTATTCAATTATGCTCTTAAGCCTGCTTGATATTTTGCATGAGATTTTTGCAAAGTCAAAAGTTTTATTCAAATTTTGAGCCCAAATGTATGCACAAATAATAAATTCATCAAATTTTTGATTTTTTTTCTATTGTTTATTTGCTTCTGAATTTCTGTCCATTTACTCAATTGTTCGCTCATTGATTAACCTAGGAATAGCAAGTATTAATATTTTAAGTCGTCTTAATCAGTTTGCAATTTTTGCAAAGACAAAAATTAGACTGAGGAATTTAGTAGCATGTGTTGTAGTAATGGTTAAGTAAGCATTCCTTTTATTGCCGAGTCACCTGAAATTTTAAACTTAAAGCGTATGCTCAATGGAGAGCATCCATAATCTAGGAATTTTGCTGCATAATTGAGGGCCGTTTTTTGCAAAACTCAACTAGTCCATTTTACAAATTTTTCAGGAGTTTTTTTGTGTGTGAATCAAAAAATTAAGAAATGACTGAACATCTAAAAACGAGTGTCCACTTTATAAGTAACTTTGTCGCAGTAAGCCGGAAGAATAGCAATAATGAGTATCGAATTTACCAAATATTGAGTCCCAAAAAACTACAGTGTTTTTAAAATTAAACAAGTACACACTTGTTGAGTTTAACGAATTTGATAAAAATTGGTGTGTGTACTACTTTGGGTATGGTTAACATTTCGGCCAAAAAAGTTTTTAAAATATATTGTTTTCGACTTTCTCATAAACGGCTCAACGGATTTCGATACAAAATTGTATACAGGAGCTCCTTCAAATTCTAAATAGTATTGCATTTCAAAATTTTCGAAAAATATTTTTTTTAATTTTTGAAAAAAAAATATTTTTTTTTTTTTGAAAATTTCACTATTTCGAAAACGGGTGGACAATTTTTTCTGAATTTTGTTTTTGCATTTATATTATTAAATATTTAAAATGTTCATACCAATGTTCATACCAAAGTTTAAGAATTTTTATATATAAAAATTAAGTGAAAAACTTTAAAAATATATTTAGCAGTTTTATTAAGAATCTTTTGCATATAATGTGATCGAACACAGGAGCAAGTACGTGCGATCAAGATGTGCATTTTATTTTTTTTCTGACACATTCGCCTTTGGGACAATATCGAGATGGCAGAATTCATCGTACACAGAAGGAATGTTTAAAAGCCCTTTTTGGATGGAAAAAGTTATTCCAATATAAGATTTACACTACTTTTTTGTTCTCCTCTTTATTGTAAGTGATAACTCTAGAGGAACTTATTTTAAATGGCAGCTTCGTGTTGAAAAGATGATTTTTATTTTATAGATTTCCATGATATGCAGTATTTGGATGTACTCATTCGGGCAAACAATATTTTCGTTTCTAAGTTTAAGTTTTCTATGCGTCCAAATATCCGATTCAGTGGCATATTACTTGGCCTCTGGAAAAATAATGCTTTATGTTAGAAAAAATGGTACTTTTTTCCAAAAACGCTTTGTTGAGTTTTGCGATACCTCTTAGATTTCAAAGTTTTGTGATTGAGTTTTATGATTTTTTTTTGGTTCAGTCGATGTCCCTTGAGATACAAAAATATTCGATACCCATATCTCATTTTTCGATTTTTTGCGCTTGTTGAGTGTTGCGAAAACGGTCCTCAATTTGAGATCATATAATACACTTTTTCAAATGACATCTTTCGGTGGAAAAGGATGTTGGGGAAAGTTTTTTTTTCTCATGGCCAACTTTATGTCTCCCTTTCAAGACTGGGCTCAAAAATTAATCAGTATTTTTTTCTTCCTGAAAAAACTAAAATTGCTAATATTGTTTCTATACCTATCTAGAAGTTTTGAAATAAGAAATAATTAAAATTAACATATACAGTGAATGTCCGAACGTCTATCTTTTTTAAAACTGTTTCAGTGAGAGAACATAAAATTCTTTATTTAATTACGGAAAGTATTATGTAATATCCATTTTTTGTTGGATAATAATATGGTAGAAATTGCTGTCAGTCTCATTAAGCATTTAATATGCTTTTACTCATATTAAAAAATATATTAAAAGCTTGCGATGCAACGCGAGCACGGGTCGGCCCGATTTAGTTATAGCGATAGGAAAACAAATTAGGAAAAAAGGAAAAAATTGCTGATGTTTTCATGCGTTTTAAAATAAAATCGATGACAAATAACTCGGAGAAATTTTTTTGCAAAATCATTTGCAATAGAACAATAATTTTTTTCTAAAAAATGTATTTAGTTATTTTTCTGATGATCAGTGTAAATATTCATACATCTTCTCAAGCATTTTAAAATTCAAGATTTCGATTCTGCAACATTTAGGTACATACTCGTAATACTGATACAGGTTTTTCAGAATAAATGGCTCAATTTTAAAATGTACCATTGGAAAATTGAATATTATCTTAAGTCGCAATTCGGAGTTCTTTATGTGTTGATATAAAATTTAATTTAACTTTAAACTTACATACGTATATAATAATAATAAAAACATTTTGGAAACATTTCTAGAAAAAAATTGGATCGCCAAATGGCAATGCAATGCCGCAGTGGATATAGTGCTTGACTGCTAACTTAGACGGGTCTTTAAATCAAAAATAACCATTTTTTGTCAAGCAAAAAAAGTAACCACACCCTATATAATTTATTTTAATCTTTTAATCAAAATCGGAGCCGTGTTTCAGAAAAATAAGATTTACCTTTTTAACTAAAGAAATGACAATTCACCGTAATTGTTTGCCTTAAAATATCAAAAATTCACCGTATGTGCATATTAAAAATAATTTTGAAGAAAACCCGTTTAGGCTGTAGGCATCTCAAAAATGGCTTTATGTTGATAAAAAAATCTGTCCACTACTCTAGATATTTTGGTTCAACATAATATGTTTTTTACATATGTATTTAGTTATTAAGGGTACCTGTCATACACCCATTTCTATTATTTTCGACTTTCCCATAAACGGCTTGACGTATTTCAATATTATATTTTTTATATAGGAGGTCCTTCGAATTATAAATAATTTCTTAGATTTTTGAAAAAAAAAATTATAGTTTTGAAAATTCAATACATATTTCGAAAACGGATGCCGATTTTTTTCGAAATTATATTTGTAAGCATAGGTATATTATAAAATAAATACAATTCCTATGCCAATTTTTTTTAGAAGAAAATTAGACGAATTTTGTACATAAAAAACTAGTAGAAAGTCCCCGGCGTTGCCCGGGCACCCGAGGAAAGTCTTCATTCAAAATCTTCTAAATTAAAGTTTTGAGCTAACAATCAAACATGACATTACGATGATAGCGAAGACGAAAATATATGGTCTTAAAATTATGTTCGTATGGGTGGCCGAATTCCTTCAAACTTTTGGTATGGAGTTTTTTTTGGTGAAACTGTCATTATTTTAGAGCTCATTTTTCTCGAAATTTGTTCTAACGATTTTGATTTAAAAAAATCAGAGTTTTTTTTCGATATGAACTATTATATGGTTGGAAAAAAAATACCAATAATAGCTAAGAACGGTACCTTCCATAGGACCTATTTTTTTGCTTTCTACTATCTGGAAAACGACTTAGGTGATTCTTTCGTTATTTCGAAATTTTACACATATTATATAGGTTTAGGGACGTCAACTTGTGATGCATACCAATATTTTTAATTACCGAATAGATATTTGTTTGTATTTTTAAAGCATATTTTAATACTTTTTTTTAATAATTTAAAATTTTTAAAATAGCTCATTATTCTTTGTTTCAAATTATAAGTATACACAATATGCTTTATTCCTAGAAACCGCTCCACAGATTTTACTAATTTTATTCTCATAAAGTGAAAATCATCTTTATCAGTTTGTTTGCTAAGGCTAAGCTCGGAAACCACACCTACAATTTAAAAAATTCGTTTGGTTTTGAGAGGTTGTAGTTTGCAAGTGGCTTGAGGGTTAAATATTTTTTTGCAAAACTTAGCTCTTTATATGGTGAAATGTGCTAAACGTAAAAAACAGTACTTGTGAAAGTAAAAATTTCGGGACTGTGAAAGTTTACAAAGAAAACTTGATTTTCTTTGTAAACTTAATATGTTCCAATGAAAAAGATGGCAGTTAAGTGTAAAATCCTATCAATTTTGGCTGCCACATGAAAAGTTGGGACCCACCAAATTTTGTTTTACTTTCATGTATTTATCAACTTAAGCGAAAGCATGCGCTTACACTTGCAAGTTAGTTTTTACAATATTTTAGAAGTTTTTGACCAAGTTGGTTTTTATTTGGACTTTGGAGAATTTTTAAGTGATTCTCATCGGCTTTATTGATCGTACGATGATTAAATGAAAGCAATTTTCATTTTATTTTCCCAACGTTTCGACGGTGGTAATTTGGAAGATATTGTGTTAAAAGAAGTTTGCCTCAGGTACCCGGGCAACACCGGGGACTTTCTGCTAGTTTGGAAATAAAATCCATAACAACAGTGGAAGT
This sequence comes from Philhelius pedissequus, assembly GCA_910595825.1. Taxonomy (NCBI): domain Eukaryota; kingdom Metazoa; phylum Arthropoda; class Insecta; order Diptera; family Syrphidae; genus Philhelius; species Philhelius pedissequus. The sequence goes on along the minus strand of OU343160.1, from coordinate 73,352,900 downwards.
AAACAAAACAAAAACTAATTTGGATATAAAATCCATGGAAACAGCAAAACGTAAACAAAACGAAATATAAATTTGGAAATTATATTTTAAGATCAGAATAAATTTAAGTGGTAAGTGCAAATATTTTAAGTCAGTTAAGCAGTCAGTTAGTACATATTCTCCAAATACAGCAAAAATCAATTTTTCAACAGTCAGATAAAACTTAATCTAGGAATAAACATAACTGCTCATTTTAGAACGAAATAAGGATTTAACTGAGGAATTAAATAAATAGCTAATTTCGATGTCAAAAACACTTTGAAAAATTCTTGCTTTGAAATAAACGTTAAAGAAAAAATAAATTTCTATGAAAAGTTCGATACTCGAAATAAAAGTGACGTTCAAATTAAATTATTCTATAAATTGTTTTTTTTTTTTTTTATTCAAAAATTCGATTCGATTAAGTTTATTCCTCTTTGAACTAACTGGATGTTTATCTGGACATTGAAAAATCGGCTCTAACCATATAAAACATAACTTATATATTAGCTGTGTTTTATTGGGATTCTATCCATTGTACCGTAACTATTTCCCAAAAAAACGCATCGACCGTAGCATGGACTGTAGCTTTTTTATTTTTGTAAGAATGGTACCCCTGTACAGCAGTCACAAGTAATGAATGAGTCTTTTGCAAAGTAAAATTAAGAAAATATCAAAATAATGACCAATAATTAGCTTTTATTCATATAAAATAGAAAGTAGAAAAACGTACCAATATTTAATTTATGTTACAAACCTATTTCTTGTTATCATTTTTTCTGCATTTGCAATTTTAAATTCCAACATTCATTTTGCACCCCTATAAAGGAAATGATAAGTGAATGGGTTTGTTCATAGACTATAGTCAAGTCCCTTTTTACACAGAGCAATTTTTGTATTGCTTTAAAAATCTTCTTGCCTTTCACACGAGGAAACAAAATTGACGGAGATTTGCTTGTTTCCTTTAAATGTTTCTTGGTTTTGAACGCTCACTTCAGCGTAGTTTAAATTGTTCAATCCATTACATGTCACCTTTAAATGTTATGCTTTTATTTATTTTCTGAGTAGATCGATAGCTAGAATTTTATTTTTCAAGTCAATTTATAAATTTATTTTCTGATTATGTTTTGCTTTCAATTCAATATTCACTAATCAGACTGCACTTAACATACGCGGGGTAAGGAACAAGTAGTTAACATTTGGTTTGTCATTTCCATGCACATCTCCAGAAAAAAAACAATGGGTCACCTTTTATGAAGTTCAGTTGCCGCTTAGTGCGTTTAAGCTAGGCGCTCACATGCAATTTTTCCGAAACGAAATAGTTTAATCACTAGTGATCGCGCACGTTAGCAACTTAAAATTAATCAACGAGATAAACCATGACACAAACAATATTTTGATTTAATGTGCGCGCAGTTACATTATAGTTCGGTGTGATACAAACTGAAGAACTTATTTGTTCGCAAACTTTAAAGTTGCTCGAATCGTGGACTGAATTGTTACTGCATTTGCGCGCACTCTCATGGAATTCACTTGAGCAACCAAACTGTTGCAAAACTGAAAGTTGCATATTTGCGCGCCTAGCCTTATAGCTCATAGAATTTCATACAAATAAATATTTTTCGGCGCACTGTGGAGTATTTCTCTATAGTGCAGTTCCACCCAATGCGGTTTGTCTTCTCAAATTGCTTTTTTGTAGATCTAAATAAAAAGATGATTTTTTTCACCAAACTTCGTTTATTTACTACTATCAATAAAAATTGAACACAAAACGAAAGTTGGGCATGGTTAGTCAATAAAAGTAAAACGGAATTCATTCGATAAATATTGGTTTCTTTTTCAAAATGAATATCAAAATTTGTTAAAATTGATTAATTGACAAAAGGGGTATGCAAAATTGCAGATATAGGTGCAATTTTAGACGTACTTCAGAAAATAATTGAGCAAAGAATACAGTTTTTAATAGTAAAAGTCAGAAACTTTTCAGAAGAACAGCTTATAATTTATTAAAAAAATGGATTTATCTAAGATTTGAGAAATATAAACTGGCCAACTATTAAAAAAAAGAATCAAAAAGATCGATTTGTCTTACGAATGAAATTAATAATTATAACACTCCATGAACAGATCCATCGAGATTCAATTCAATTATCAATCGTACCAACAAAACTAACAAAATCAGAATCGAGACTCGACTGAACGTCAACCAGCCATCCACCGTAGCTTCTACTTTAACTTTTTATCGACCGTAGCGATTTGTATGTAAAATGCTACGACGGATAAACTTACGGCGGATAAATTTCCCAATAAAACACGGCTATTAAATTTAATAGATAGCCTATAAACTGGCCAAAGAAGACAACAGAAGAAGATATCATTTTTATGGCGTGTCAAATGGTATGTCATCAGCTTATCTGTCATATACATACAAACTGACATTGAAACAAAACTACACTTTTATATATTATATAAAAAATTTAGTAAAAAGGACTTTTAAAATATATTTAGCTGTTTCTACTGCAGCAACAACACACAACACACGAGCAATTAAGTGGACACAATCCTAGATTTTATTTGTATAATATTTGTGTATCAATAAAATTAATTTTGATTTTAATTATTTTCAAATACACAATTATATTGAAATTCAGAATCGTCAGAATAAAAAAGTGTTTAGTTCACATCATTAAATTGCAAAATTGAATTGCAAAAAATGCAGACAGCAAAAAAGTATTGCGTTCTTTTGATACATTTTCATTAAAAAAAGGCTTCAAAATTAACTGATTTTTTTGTAGTTTAAGGTGAAGTCCAATGTAACCGCCAAATAACTTTTTTTTTTTAAATGGGCGCAAAACATCGAGTGTAGCTTCGGCTGTGTGGCACGTAGCGCCGTCCTGTTGAAACCAAATATTGCCAATATCCTCCTCTTCAATTTTTGTGAAAAAAATTCGTTCAACATGGCCCGATAACGATCGTCATTGACTGTAACGGCCACTCCTTGCTCATTTTCGAATTATGCCTCTGGACCAAAATCCGCACCAAACAGTGACTCGTTTTGGGTGTATCGGCTTTTCAATGTATGCGTGCGGGTTTTCTGTGCCCCAAATGCGACACTTTTGCTTGTTTACATACCCGCCAAGATCAAAATGAGCTTCATCTGAAAAGATGATTTTTTTGGCAAAATCGGCATCTTCTCTAAGTCGATCGCAGGCCCACTTAGCGAGCGTTATTCAAGCGTATACACAACCATATTCGTTCAGCGGAAGGATAAATCTAATTATCTGTCAAATCAGACATGAGCTAGGTGTTACCATCATTCACGAAATAAGCACTAGTTGAAAAAAAAGTTAGATGGCGGACCCGTTACAAAAAAAAAAAAACAGTTTTTATATCAATTTACTGCAATTAAAAACTGATTGCATTCTTGTAGAGCAGTATTATGTGCAAACTAGTCTTATTTCTTGTCTGGATCATCGGCCAGGGAGCATGGTTAAATTTGTTACAAGCTCTTTTAAATGTCGTAGAGAATACAGAATATTTTATTTGACATTAAGCCCCTTAGAACTGTAAATATGTAAACCGTAACGCGACAATTGACGCACTTCACAGACAAAAAAGTGGACTTCTAACAAGACTAAAACGCTTGTACAGACGGATTAATGATACACGAGATCTGGAGATTAGGACACTGAAGTCGTCCATCAAAAACATCAACCAATTGATCAAAAAAAATTATAGGTTGGCTATTAATTTGTTCGGGGACAATAAAATTCGTGCCGTTAACTCTAGCGACCCAAGTATGTTCCCAAAAATTAATAAGATTTTTAGAAGAAAGGATCAAAACGATCTTCCGTGTCTTAAGCTCCAGAGGAGGACAGAGAACAGAGACATACTTCTGACAGCAGGCATAGACCCTGAGGATGCCGTATTGGACGATGACCTCTTTATAGTCGAAGATCCGCAGGTGAGAGTGGAGGCTGTGGGGGCTGCTTTCCAGCAAGTGTACAAGGTGAATGCTAGCATTCGCACGGATCATGACCTGGAGAACAGAGCTCGGCTTCATCACTTATGGCTCCGGAACGATATGACCGAATGGCGATCTGAGAACCTTGGTTTTACCGGGTTTAATGATGAAGATTTGGCAAACGCCATAATCGCCGACCGAAATGGGTCCAGTCCATTGTTAATTTCGAAGAATGAGCTCCAGCTCATCTTCGATTCATCAAAGAAAAAGAAGTCAGCAGGAGTCGATGGTATATCCAACCTTGTACTACGACATTTGCCTCAAGAAGCAGTTGACATTTATACCACACTGTTTAACAACGCGCTGAATAATGCATATTATCCAGTGCGGTGGAAGACAGCTGTGGTGTACCCTCTCCCAAAAAAGGGAAAGGACAACTCCAATCCGGCGAATCTCCGATCGATAAGTCTTCTTCCGAGTATCAGCAAAGTACTTGAAAAAGTTATTAATAGAGCCCTGTTCAAGTGGGCGGAGGACAAAAATATCATCCCGGATAATCAGTTCGGTTTTAAGGCGGGACATGACACAATTCATGCCGCGTCTAAGCTAGTTTCTGATATCCAATGGAACAAAACTAAAAAGCAGTGTACGGGTGCCTGTCTGGTTGATTTGGAGAAGGCCTTCGACACCGTATGGTTAGAAGGTCTCTATCTAAAGCTAACCAGACTAGGTATAAGTAAACCTCTATTGTATATGCTTTATGACGTGATAAATGGTAGAAAGTTTGTTGTCAAGAGTGGCAATGTAACTTCTACCGCAATTTTTAATATTAATAATGGTCTTCAGCAGGGAGCGGTTAACTCGCCGATTCTATTCAGCATTTACACCAGCGATCTGATAGGTAGTCAATTGCGTACGCCGACGATCTAATTGCGTACAGAACAGCTAATACAGTTGAGGTCATCAAAAGTCTCTTGCAGAGTGACTTCGACAAGATTCAGCGATATTGTGATGACTGGAAGTTGAAAATCAACTTCCAGAAATCAGAAACTATTTTGTTTAGGACTCCGTTGTCTAGCGCCTCAAGGGATACGAGAAAGAACTGGCGCAAGCTGGTGATCGTAGGGCCACATGGACATCCACTGGCGAGTAAAAGTGTAGTAAAGTACCTTGGCATCTGGTTGGATCAATACCTGTATTTCGACAGACATATAGGTGCTGCTTTGGCCAGGGCTAGGGGAGCCTTTGTCTTGACAAAACGACTGTTTTATAGCAGCCGTCTTGACAGCAGGGTGAAGGTGATTTGCTACATGGCCCTCATCAGGCCGATGATTGCCTACGGATGCCCGGTGTGGTTCAACGTTGCCCCATCTCAAATGGAAAAGATTCGGGTATTTGAGAGGCAATGTCTTAGACGTTGCCTTGGATTACACAGAACACCAGAGTCGGAGTACACAAGATATTATTCCAACCAGGTTCTATACAACGGATCCAACATAAACAGAATAGATAATTTTTTGTTTAAGCTGATTCGGGGTCACGTTGCAGGAGCGATGTCCTCAACTAACAGCTTAATTTTTGGGGCTTATTACCCCAATAACGAATATTTTGAGAGTGCGCGGTTAAGTGGTTACATCCCTCCCGAGGCATTCCTCTATTTAGACAGTCGAGGGCTGATACAGGATAGAATGGCGGTTCCGCTTATCTACCACGTCAGCCGTAAAACTGTAGATAGACGACTCCTGTATGGTCGAGACGTCATCGCTCAAGGTGGGGAGGAGCGCCTTCGGTTTAGTAGGACTGTGTAAGATCGGGACCGAAGGGATAGGGCGAAACAGGAGAACCAGTTCTGGTGGCTCACTGAACAGCATCGTGATATTTAAAGTCGATTAAGATATGTCTTGGCCGACTTACATACATTTAGGGTAATTAGGTATAGAGAACAGTCGGGGTGGCACCAAAAAAAATTAAAAATATGTATGTATGCGGATGCATATGTGCATGTAACTGCGTAACTGTACATGTATGTACGTACGGATATGTATGTACGTATGTATGGGGTGAATGTATCTGCGTGTCTGCATGCGTATGCAAAATATAAACAAAAAAATTTTTAAAAAGGAAAAAAAATGCTGCTGTGGATGTTCTAGTTTTTAAGTGGTTTTGGGTATATTTAGGTATCTTAAGTAGTTTAAGTTATTTTTAGTTAGTATAAGTTAGTTGTATATAGTTTTAATTATTCTTAGTCTAGATTTAGGTAGTTTATAAGAAAAAATTAAAAATATGATATGACGCCGAGTTTTTTTTTAAATATATTTTCTTGGTAAAATAAAAATAAAATAATTAGAATTAATTAAAATAGATTTAAGGTCGAAAGAAAGTATTAAGAGATATGGTTTAGTTTAGAGTGCCCATAAAGAGCCAGTAAATTAGTTGTAAGGTTTTGATAATTAGGGTAGTTCTAAACATTTTTGTCTAGCTTTAAGATAGTTATAAGTTGAGATTAAATAAAAATGAATTTAAAAAAAAAAAAAAAAACTGTAAATATGTAGAAAAAATGTGTATACATATCGATTTGCATATCGGCTAGATAAGTACTCATGCACTAACACCAGCATAGCTATGTATTCGTTTAGTAAATTCTAATAAGTAAGACTTTTTTTTTAATTAAACGATACCTCAATATTGTAAGTTTGCAATTATACCCATCCGCCCTCTATATTGTAGAGGTAGCTACTATATAGTATAGGAATAGGTACCATTTGAAGAAAATAAAAATAAGAAATCTTGAATGTAAAGTTTGTGTATATACGCAGAGCTTCACCAAAAAATAAAAGAACTTCTCACCACATTTCCATCTGCAAGGGATGACTTTCTTCATTTCCATCTAATGATGACGTAAAAGTGAATCCTCGCGTACTTCAGCAATATGGACCGAATAACGAAATATAAACAAACAACCCAACACATAAAAGAATTATTATACGCTTCAATAGAGCTGGCCAGAACACATAGAGCGTAGAGTAAATTCGTTGGTCGTCCTTAAAAGAATCAAAATCAGTACCTGCATAAGATATTGAAAGTGCATCACTTCGGGCAAGCAAGACAATGAAGCAGGTATTCAAAGAAATGATTTGAAAAAAGCTTTAACAAATGAAATTTTAAAATTTTAATTAAAAGATTCTTCTAACAATTTTCACCTGCACTTTAATGATAAGCCAAACGCACTCGAGAATAACCAAACGAAGCTATTCTGATCAAAGTGTTCACGGTTATATGACAGAGGTATCTAACTTTAGTAATTATTTTCTTTCTACATAAATTAAATATCATTTTAGTATCTAATGTAAACAAATAATTTTGTGCAAAACTTTAGCGTACATGTTGGTGGAATGAGGTTTGTAAGGAGGAATTCCAAAACATGTTTCGTTGTAAATGTCCTCAATGGTCTTATTGCAGGTGAGTCTATTTAAATGGGGTCTGCTTGTATTTTTTATAAATCTTAAGTGTGCCTTGTTTCTGTTTTTTAGGTCACCGGGTCGGTATTATAATGCATTTTGTTCTATGACAAATACCGGTTACATATGGACACAGCCGACGTGGGATTGGGGTCCTTAAGGATTCACCGCATCGCTTTTTTTTTTTAATTCCATAAATAACCTGGCCACACCAAAAAGCCAAAAGTATCTCTAATGTGTTCTTTAAGATGCCAATGTCAGTTGAAGTATTTTAGGTACTTGTATAGTTGCATAGCATCTATCCCTAATAAAATAACGAAATATATACATGTAGTTGGTTTTTATTTTGGAGTTGCACGATAGGCGGCAAAACTGATTGGGGGTGGGTAGGAGCAACACGTTGGAAAATCGATAAGGGTGCAAGTTTACCATTGAAGTTACTCTGACGAAATCCACTTTAATGTTAAGTTTACGCAAACTCACCACTTGGCATAAAATCGCTAAGAGATTGACAGGCCATCAGTTCGATAATGTGTATTTAATTTTCATAGCAATAGCACCTGCTTTAAAAAACTTCTTCAAAAAAAAGTTTTCCACAAACATTTTTGTGTGGCAAATCAATATGGGGTTAAAAAAATGGGTTGTTAATATTTTATTTATCTGGATCGGGTTGCATCTAGCTAACGGTAATGAATTGTCCTTAAATGATCAATTTTTCAATGACGTACGAAAGCTTATTAAACGACGCCTGAAGGAGAATGTAAGTATAAAGTTTACCCACATAAATATACTCGTACATATGTGGATAGTGGGTGAGTAACGTAAAAAAAAAATCTTCCAATTTAAATCAGCAACAACAAACATCTGAGCTAACATCTGATGAGGAACGAACCCAAAATGTGCCCACTCCAATTCTCGTAGAAAATTGGCCACAAGAGAAGCATTCATTTGGTCAAGTAACAGCAGTATCTATTGATCCACATGGTAATCCAGTAATTTTCCACCGTGGCGATAGATATTGGGATGCGAAGTAATTTCCAATAAGCATTTTTCTTGATACATTTACTATATACTGCGAGTATTTGCCTTTACAGCACATTTAATGATAGCAACATATTTTACTTGATCGAATATGGACCGATTAAGGAGAATACAATCTATGTTCTGGATTCAAAAACTGGTGGCATTCAATTTGGATGGGGTGGATCAATGTTTTATATGCCACATGGATTGACTATTGACACATATGGAAATTATTGGGTAACAGATGTTGCTATGCATCAAGTATTCAAGGTTAGCAAAGCTAATTAGTGAAAGCAAAAGTGAGAATTATTTTAATTTTAAATATTAATATAGTACAAGCCATATGAGGAAACACCACAGATAACTATTGGAAAACGTTTCAAGCCTGGATCTTCTCTAAATCACTTGTGTAAGCCAACAGATGTTGCAGTCTCCACAAATGGAGAGGTATAATAAATTCAATATCGTCGCCTTTCTTTCTAAACTTCGTATACATATGTACCTATATACATATATCGAAAATTTAAAATTCGTGAGTCGGACGTATACATATGTTAAGAGATTTTATACGAAAAATCACGGTACTGTTGACTAAACAGTGTGATTAAGGGAAAAATAAATCACGCTCATAAAAATTTATCTAACGAAGTTTTGACAGAAAATTGACGATGTTTATATATTTTGTGTATTTTTCGGAATTTTTTTTTTTTAGTTCTTCGTTGCCGATGGCTATTGCAATCAACGAATACTGAAATTTAATGCAGCTGGGCGGCTTTTAAGGACCATACCGCAACCTCCAGGTAAGCGCCTTTATTTCAAAAATAATAACCTATACATAATATATACGTTCATACATACATACCGTTGGCTTACAAACAGGGATAATTAATTCAATAATCATAGTTTTAAAAAAATTGATACATATTCAAAATTTCCTTATGCGTGAAACAGATTAAACCAGTACCAGCATCGTCAACAAATTACAGACGCTGGTCAGCCAAAATTTTTGAAACTCATTGCCACCAGAAACTTTAAATGCAATTTTATACATATTTCACATTTCGTATCGAATCATTAAAATTGTTGGTGCAACTGAATATCGTAGTGGAAAAGTTGCTAGCAATGCACCAGCAGCAGCAATTTTTTGACTTTTGGCTAACAACGCCGTTGAAAGCTAAACAATTGAAATACGTTGGTTCTAAAATATTGCAAGCCGCTGTTACTGGTTTATTCTGTTTAACGCATTAGTCGTGGACATTCAATACTGATTGTTTTTAAGGCATTTGATCCTACAACAAACACTATTAACCAAATACATAATTTAATAAATAGTATAGAATATGGAAACCTTTGAAGTTGCGGAATGTGCATCAAGCGAATCCATTCAAATCACAACCCCAAGAGTTGTCAAACAAACCTGGGTTTTTTTTTTATGTTAAAAAACACCCGAGGGCCATTAATTTTATGTTGTGGAAAAGCAAGTTATCTTGAAGAAAACTCAAACAATAAATTAATATTTTTTTTTTTTGTCATTTAATAATTAAAACTTGAAATATGTTAAATTTTGCAACTTAGTACATTTTTTGTACAATCCACAACTTCAAAGGTTTACATTTGCGTGTCTGGGTCTGAAAATTAATTTGAGTATTCTTTTATTTTCATTTTAAAAATAACAAATCAAATCAGATCTCGTGACTTTGATGTTTATTGATGTATTTACCTCAACTTACCCCCGATAAGAACCTAGATCTACTTTAGGGCGAGTTGAGGGCGACCCTAGGTTTAAAAAAAAACAGAATTTGTTTATTACTGTGACTTCAAGTTTTTCAAAAAACGCTTTAGGGCGACCCAAGGCAACTTCAGGGCTCAACGAACAAACCTATTATCAGAGGACATTACTTTTTGCTTATGTTTACAAGAAGACAGGTACAGTTCAACGAACGTATCTTCTGCCAGGAAATCTATTATATATAAATCTCGTGTCACGTTGATGTGTTGAATGAACTCCGAAACTATCTAACCGATGTTCATGATTTTTTTTTTGAAATGTTTATTTTGCTGGCGTTCCTAAGATAGGATAGTTTGTAATGCTTAAAAATAACGGTACTTGCCATATAAATTTTTCTACCATCTTGATTATTACGAAAACGGCTCTAAATATTTTTATAAAAAAAAGTGTGCACATCTTTAGGTATAGCCTACATTTTGGTCAAACGTTTTTTTACGTTATTAACGATACCTCCCTTACATTTTTTTTTCATTTTCGACTTTCTCATAAGCGGCTAGACAGATTTCGATCAAAATGTATATTTATAAATAATACTGCAAGCAAAATTTTCGAAAAATATTTTTTTGGATTTTTGAAAAAACAATAATATTTTTTTAAATTCAATATTTCGAAATCGTGTTACTGATTTTTTTTCAAATTTCGTTTTTAAGTTTATATTATTCAATGCTTAAAACCTTCACACCAATTTTGTTTAGAAAAAAAATTAAAGAAATTTTGTATATAAAAAAATTAAGTTAAAACGACTTTAAAAATATATTTACATTCTTAATAGAAATATTTTGCATACGATGTGATGTGATAAGAGCAATTACGTGCGAATCAGTCGTGCATTTTATTTTATATTCTATTTACAAAAAAGAAAGGAAAACGTTAAAACAATAGATAGGTTTGTACGATTCTCTGTGTCGTTATTGTTGTGAGCCAATCAGAGCTCACACTAAATTAATTTTATTTAGTGTATAGTTTAATAAAAATAGAATTAAACTACCTTTCTGAGTTTTGCTTTTTGGTCGCAGAATAAGAATAACCAGAAATGTATTTTCGAAAGGAAATTCAGTTTTCATACAACCAAACAATAATTGGTACATTTATGGAAATTGCGTGTACAAGATAGCTGCACCAATGAAAATAACCGCTCAAAATTGAATGTGCTTCTATACAAAATAGTCATACTTTTGGTGATTGTGGACAGAATTTCAAAAACTTTGAAAATTGCGATTTGAGACAATAAGTTGTCATAAAAAATATTCTATTTACAGGTTGTCTGAAAAAATGACACAAGCAAACTTTTTTTATTCAATTATTCTGCGGATATACTTTGCGGTTGTATAGTGGTTACTGTCGTTTCTGCTCTCGTTGTTGGTGTTGAAGATAAGTTAGCTTCAAATTCCTATAATTTTGCGCTGAAGATTAAAGATGCCCTCGCTTCATCCTCAGTACTAAGACTTTTTTTTGACACCCTGAAATCAAAGAAAAATATTAGAAAATTAATATACATAACATTGGATCTATGTTTTTTACCAGGAACGTCCTCATCCAGCGTCAAAGCATAAATTTGAGACATTTGGACTTGGAGAATTCGTGTTTCTCGCATGGGCAGCTATATGTGGCATGCTTACACGTTGGAAAACCATCAAATTTATTTGTTTTAACGAAAGACAGTTTAACAAGAAATATTGTCATCATTTAGTTCTTAATTAATGGAAAGCACTGATTCCTACTAATTAGATTCCTTAACAATGCCAATTTTAATATTTAATAATTGTACGCAACACAATAGAGTCGCAGCAACGTGCGGCCGGGTCTACTAGTAGTTTATAAGGACCTAGTTTTAGAAATACGTATCTAAATGATTTAACGCACTTTGTTCAGAAATAGCATTGCAGTCCATTTTTTTTTGCAATTTCGGAGTTTTCTTATATTCCTTAGAGGAATAAATAGCTAATTTTATAGAGGTAGTTCGTATAGCAAAGCTAAAGTTATGAAAACTTCATTTGAGGATATAACTGGAGCGACACTATAGGTGATTTCATAAATGCATGGTTGCGAAAGTCCGACGAATACATAGCTTTTATAAAAGTAAATGATGAATTTCCGAGTTTCATAAATGTAAAACGCAAATATTTGCAGCGCAAAAGAGCAAATATAAAATTTCACATGCATTCCGATTTTTTTCTTAAAGAAAAAGACAGTATGATGTGAACGGTGGTACACCTTCCCTTAATGTTCACATCCGTCCAAATTTCCGCTAATTTTCTAGCGGAAAGTTTCAGTTTCAAAGTTGAACTCAAAATTAAAAATACACATCAGAATTGTTTTTGTTCTACAGGAAAATGAAGCAAATCAGTGAAAGTATTCATAAATGCATATTAAAATGCATGTGCAAATAGTTTTTTCTGACGTTAATATGATCGCAACTGATCGCGTGTAAGCAAAGCAACCATGCATTTATGAAAGCACCCTATATTTTTGTTTTCTTCCACTCATTTTCAACAATTTAATTTTGAACAAAAAAGGTTCCACATACGCCACCTAGATCCTCAGGAAGCTTCACAAAAAGTGCTAAAAAGGTTTGTGCTTTGCAACAGAAAAACGAAAAAAAACGACATTGGGGGATTAGCGAATTATAGAAAATATCGATAACAATTAAGTTGGTGTTTTTTTTAATTTTTTCTTCATCTTAAGCAATTTTTTTTAGACAAACATCTGAAATCGACTTACATGTTTTGTTGTACAGAATTTAAATCGATTTTTTTACATGTATGAGTACCAATGCATTGTTAAGGAAACAATTCTCTTTTTAAGACTGGCGATCTGGCATTTGGATAACAGATATAGGACAGGTTTATATATCTATAAGCCGGGTGCACATTATAAACTACATATCTCATTCTTTCCCGAAGTTACGTTGGCGTTTTTCCAAGTTTTTTTTAAGGGAGTTGTTTTTACGCTGCAAAGCAAACTTTTGACACCATTAACATTTTTTGTTCCCCAGGGTGACTTCAGGGCTCAAGGAACATACCTGTTGAACAAATTCAATAGGGGTATTCACGATCCGGTGCAACTAGTCTAGTATCATTGTAAAAATACAAAAGCGCAACTTTTTGTTTGCATCACGACAACTTACATTGACTACGATTTTACAACACTTTTGCTATGCCCTAAGCCTATTCCAACAGAAAAACACAATGGTGTAAAATTTGCTTGGTGTCGTTGACAGATTACCAGCTGTTATTTTCTGTCAGAAATGTTTGTGGTCAAACTGGCCTCGTTCGGTGGCGCAACCTAACCGATCCGGATAGCTTGGTGTTGTTGTAACGCCTAAGGAAAAAACGGCTGATGAACTAAACATATGTTGTCAAACACAAATCTCAAGCTACCCAAAAATTATTGGTTTCGTTGAGATTCGTTTGGAAATGTGAGGAACAGCTGATTCAAAACTTCAGATGTGTATGCAATAGAACTGACATAACAAGAAAGCTACCTGAATCGTTCGAAAATAAATCCGCTACAAAGGTATCTTGGATAGCCTATCGGCCGCGCACCGAACGAGGCCACTGATTTTGCATTTTTACTCCAGAGTTGCAATAGAATAAAAAAGGTGCGTTCACGATTTACAGAAAAAAAAAATTTCGCAATTTTACACCTTTATGTTGCATCGGATCGTGAATACCCCTAATATTTTTTTAAACCAAGGTTGCTCTGAAGTAGATCTAGATTTTTAGATAAGGCAAGTTAAGGTAAATGAATAAACAGTCAAAGTCACATGAGATCTGAAGTGGCGATGATCGATTTTGACTATAATATCGATGTAACATCGAATACTCATCATCGATGTTAAAATTTGTCGAATCGAAACATCGATATTTTCAATGAATTTCCTTTATTCTTCTTCAACGTCGATATGAAAACATCGACTTTTTTTTTGTTTTAACATCGATGTTTCGTTAACATAGATGAACATCACTTAATCGGAAGCCTTTTTTTTATTCTGAATTATGGTTTTGTACACTATTTGTTATTTTTAAAATTTAAATTAAAATAGTCAAATTTATTTTCAGATACAGAAAAATTTGAAGTTGTCGATTGTGCAAATTCGCTAAGGAATTAAATTTAACATATTTTAAGTTTTAATTATTAGATGACATAACTTTGTTTTCCCAACATAAAATTAATTGCCCTCGGGTATTTTTTAAAAACTGAAAAACCCAGGATTTTTTGACAACTCTTGGGGTTGTCAAAAAAACCAGGGTCGACCCTTAGTAAAGTTCAACGAACCAATCTAAAATCTAGTTAAAAACGCAAAATTTGCTTTGACAGCACAACATGGATTTTGTTTTTGTCGAAAACATCCAAACATTCGATTTTTTTCTGAACACAATAAAATTATTTCTAAACAAAATCGATTTAATGGTGTCAAAACAGATCTTGCGTTTTTAGCAAAATTTCATACACCTAACATGCACTTTTTTTTAAGTTATTTACAATAATAAAAAATCGATTGAAATGGTTGTTTGGAATTCGACATTAGATTTAATTCGATTTTGTTCAGAAAAAAATGTAATGTTTGGTTGTAAGGAATTCGAAAAGAAACATTGTATTTATAAAAAGTTCACTTGTTAAAAGATACAAAAACAATTAAATTATAGATATAATTATTGTAGTATTATTTTTACGAGTTACAAACATATATATATACGTACATTTTTTCAGAAGTGTTAAATTTGGTTGGTTATGCAAGAACTTATTGTTATATTTTTGAATAAACACCCCAAAAGTAAAATACATACAAAACTAGTTCAGAGAATACTAAAAAATTGAAATTGAGAGTTGTGTAATTTTAAACTTTAATCTGTACTTGCAAAGAAAATGCAATCTTTAAGTTCTATTGAACTATAGTTTTGATAAAAAATGAATTTTTATATAAGTCAATGTGATACGCATCATAAATATTTATGTTCAACCAAGACGCTTATTAGTTGCTTTTTCCTCTGAGTAAACTGTCACATAAATGCTTAGGTTCTGTATCATTAAACGGGCATTATAAGTTCAGTTTATGTTTTAAATACATATTATCAAAAAAAAAAATATTATTAACATGGAAAGTAGGTATTTCATGTATTTTCTTAGTTATTTAGAAAAATTGAAACGAACGTCATTAGTTATTATATTAAATTATCAATAAATATCACACCATTTTTATTCACTCCTTAGAAAATATCAGATAACTTTACTTTTCTGTTTTTCTAGAATTCATGTCATTGCAAGTTCCCCATGGGATCACTTTACTTGAACACTTAGATCTTTTATGTATTGCGGACAGAGAAAATATGCGTGTCGTTTGCCCAAAGTACTACCTGCTTCTGCATAAAATAGTATTAAAAAATATACCAGTACCTAAATGTTTTTTTTTTAGAGCTGGTTTACAATCATCATTCGGTGAAGGACAACCTGCTGCCACAATTCAAGAACCTGATTTAGGGCGCGTATTTGATGTAGCTGCATACGGAGATATTGTTTATGCTGTCAATGGTCCCACATCTATGTTACCGGTTCGCGGATTTACTATTGATCCAGGTTCTGAGACCATCATTGGGCACTGGGGAGAGTTCAAAAATCCACACTCATTGGCCGTTTGTCCAAATGGAACCGCTCTGTATGTTACTGAAATTGGAGATAGCCCCACTACCAATAAGGTTTACAAGTTTATTTTAGTTTAAAAGTCAAAATAACTTAACAATTAAATAAATACTAAATAGCCCTTCCTTCATTCCTCATATCAAAATATTTATATCTTTTACCGTTTTATATGTATATGGATATACATACATATATGTATGTATAAATATTATTGCCTTTTTTTCTTCAAGTTCACACATACATACATAGATCCCACAGGTTAATTTATTAGTATCTTGATCTAACGATACAAAGTATTAGCAATATTTTAAGTTTTAAGTTTTAAAAGTTTCTGTAGCTTATGCTGCTTCCTGTGGTGTGTGTAAATAAATATAAATATCTATTAAGTAAATGTGAAAATATATCTTTGATGTTAAAATATACTGTCGTTGATAATTTTAAAATAAACTGTCTTATGTAAAATGTTATTCTTTTTATCATTTTGTAATCTTTTTTTTAACAAAAATTAAAAAAAAAAACTCGACAGGAGTTGGCAGTTATACCATCGTATCTGTTCGAAAACTCTCTGTCCAATGAGAAGTTATGTTCGTAACGTTTACTTGTACGGCCCTCATTATGAATAGCGATTCGAACATCCCAGTATCATTAATAGCGACCTTCAACGTTCGCTTAAAAATAAATGGTGCCAAAAATAAATTTCAATAAGAAAACATATGCTAAACGTCAAATGCTGTTTGTGTCGAGTTAAATTGTTTGTGAATTTTTGTTTTGTGTGCTTAATTTTGTATTTTTCGAAGATTTAATTAAAACAAAAAAAAACAAATTATGTTAACCAACATTTTATTTTTGAGGTGATTGAGTTTGAAACGAAAAGACAAGAAAAAATTATGATGGGCCGGTTTGTTATAGTTCTAATCCCTTAGAACTCCCGAACAATTTCTAAGCCTTCAAAATTTAAATAATTAAAAAAAATCAATGTTTTGTCTACCATTAGATTAATTTTGTAATTCCAAATGAACAAGGATAGTTTTTGTATGTCCCCAACCAAATAAAGCATGTATTAAAGCTAAGAACTTCTATGCAGTTCCATTTCTTATAAAACGGTTTTGGACTTTCACAGTCAACTGTATCAGGCGACAAGAAAATTTGGCAGTATGGCCCCCACCAGTCAAAGAGAGTTAATGCAAGTAAATTTGAGACTTTTATCAACAATAAATAGAAAATGTTTTCCAGCACAACAATTCGCTAACGTTATTACTAAATATTTTGATTCGATAGTATATCACACATACATAAGTTAGATTAGCGAAGATTCGTTATTTGTAATCCCTAGGTAATCAAATTCGCTACAGTTTTGACATTTGAAACGAGCTAAGTTTGAGCGAATAGCAATTTGTAATACGAATTTAGCGAATTCGTAAGGTTTTAAGTTCGATTCGCTATTCATAATGATGGCCTACTACACATTTCGCTTACTTACATTTCTTTTGCATTTGTGTATGTTGTGAAACAAACAAATTGTGCTTATGGGTTGGATCGATCCAGTACAGTTTCGTCCTCAATGAAAAATTAAGCTGAATTCATCAATGAATGTGTCCATAATCAGCCCTATCACAAATTCCATCGTAATAATTCCCCGCACGGACAGTTACGCCCCGATCTACGACAAACAGCTTCCACAAAATCCCAGTGGAATATTCTTATTTTCGAAATCAGCGGTGTATGTCAAAATGAAAGGATAAATAGCAATACCGTGCTATTTTCAATTTTAATTAAGCTTACACACATGATTATGTGAAAATTTAAGCCAATATTGTAGTCCAAGGTTGCCTTCTACAATTTCCCATAAATTTTTAATTTCTTATTTTGCCAGTTTCTTACAGCCTTGGGAGGCCAGGTCGCCTATCTCGATCATTAGAGACTTTCATATTGAAATTTAAAATCAAATATTATTCATAAAACCATAGAATTTGTAAAAATACTTATTTTTCTTTAAAATAACTGTTAACGACGCATTACTTTCAGTGTCCGATACAAATGGTTTGTCGTAGAAAACGTCTGTTTCAATTCATTCCATTCGAATTCAGTGATAACAATTTCTACGAACTTCGAAAATCGTAAGCGAATTTTTCACTCCGAACCACTACGATGGAATTTGTGATAGATTTATCGGGAAACGTAGCATATTTTCGATTACGATGGAATTTGTGATAGGGCTGAATATTTTTGGTTCTGAACCAATTTGTTGTTTGCAATTGGGAACCTTTACGAAGCAAGTCTGCAATAATACGAGGGGCGTTCAATATATTTTCGGTATCGATATGAAGGAAAATGCGAATTCAATTTAAATTGTTTTTATTTTTCAATATAATCTCCCCTAACATCAATGCGTTTGTTACATGTTGAGATAAGCTTTTTTAAACCCTCAAAAAAATAAATTACCTCTTTCTCTGCAAAATACCCGTTTATTGCCGACTTGAGTTCTTCATCATCCGAAAATCTTTTTCCACGAAGACATTTTTTCAAACCCGGAAACAGGAAATAATCATTAGGGGCAAGGTCTGGACTATAGGGTGGGTGTTGGGTTTCTTCGAAACCACAATCTAGCGCAGCAGCCTTGGAAACTCGCGCCGAGTGAACAGGAGCGTTGTCATGAAGTAGCAACACACCCGCTGCCAGTTTACCCCGTCTTTTCTTTTTAATTTCCTCCCGCGCAGGATGTGGCGTTGAGGGTTTCACCTTTTTTTGTACTCAATGAGCAAGATTCCCTTTGAGTCCCAAAAAACTGTGGCTATGAGCTTCCCGGCAGACGAAGTGACTTTGAACTTCTTCGGGGGGTCTGTTCCTTTTTTATGCTACTGCATGGACTCTTGTTTGATTTCAGGGTCGTAGTGGTGAACCCATGTTTCGTCCCCAGTAACAATTCAATCCATAACACCGTCCGCGTTCCCACTACAAATCTCCAAAAGCTCTCTACAGCATGCGATTCTCACTTTTTCTGAGTCGCTGTGAGCATTCGTGGCACCCACCTTGCACTGATCTTTGAAAGGTTAAGATGGTCAAGAAGAATGGTGTGAATGGTACCAGTTGAAAGCTTGGTGATCTCTGCCATAATTTTCACCTTTATTCGGGCATCCTCAAGAACAAGTTTTTCGACTTCTTTGATGCTTTCTCCCGTACAAGCAGTAGCCGGTGCGCCGGAGCGGGGTTCGTCTTTAATGCTCTCTCTGCCTCTCTTGAACTCACTTGACCACTTTTGCACAATTGATAATGAAGGTGCGGAACCCTGGTAAACAGCCACCATCTCTTCATGAATAGTTTTTTGACTTTTTCCTTGCTTAGTGAAAAATTTAATTACAGCGCGATGCTCAATTTTCACCATCATTGTCTCAGTTACCATTATGATTCTGTTTCACTAGAGATAAAACGCGAATTAATAATCACATTTATATGAAATTTTACATGAATGCACTAAAATAATAGTATTACTTGATAAATAAGTCAATTTATATATATAACCACAGCTTCACCCCGATACCGAGAATATTTTGAACGCCCCTCGTACATATGAAGATATGGAGAGATGTTGAATTGACTGAAGTGTTAGTTACGAGGTCAAAGAGAGCGTTTGGATGCTGATGCAGTGGAAGAAGTTGGAAAGGGGTTGATAATATAGGGGTCACGAAAATTATGTCGAATTCATAGCAACCATTTCAAATCGATTTCAGATCGATTTTTTGCTTGTTGTAAAGAACTGGCAAAAATAGTGTGCGTGTAAGATCTATGAAATTTTGCAAAAAAAAACGCGAGATTTGTTTTGACAGTTTAAAATCGTCAAGAGTCAATATATTCGACATACCAAAATCTGCAGCAGAAGTTCAGGATTTTTTTAATGGGAATTATGTGTAAGTCACTTCTATTGACAAAGCTTCAAGTTTATTCTTTAAAATGTAAGGAATGGTAACAGTAAATTTTATTATAAAAGTAACAGTGATCAATCATAACAGGTGACAAAAATATTGTAATATAAAAATACACTTAACAAATACATATGTTTTACTGTAAGTTTAAAAAATTAATTATTGCACAGCAGATAAATTAATTTATCCAGTCTGCAATGAACTCTAAGACTTCATTTAAGGCACTTATCCAACCGTTGAGATCACTTTGAGTTTCTGCTGAAAAAATATATACCAAGGGCATTTCTGGCGCATCGAGCTCTAAACAAAAAGACCTTGATCGGGCGCAAATCTCTCTAGCTGCACATTGAATCGGAAAAGATTTGCAAGAACAAAGGTCAACCTTAATGACTGGCTCATTTTCAGCAACATCATTTGGACAGTTCCATATGTTTAATTTTAACGAATTCAGTTCACACCACCTAAGATTCCAACTGTATGTTTTGTTTACATCCTGGACATTCAAAAAACCTTTCTTTAAATGTTGCCGCCCAAAAAATTGTTCCACTTCACCAAACACATGCACTTTGTCGAGGAAATTGGTATTTCGAGTTTCTGGAATAATTGAAGTTTCAAAAGAGCTCTCCGCGTGTAAGCAAAAGAAGTTTTCGTTAGCATTCGGGCAGTTTTCTTTCCAACTAAAAGGCTTAAAATCTCGTGGCTGCAAAAAAAATGAAGCATGTGGCCGAAATCTAGACAAAATTTCTTCACTCGAAGTTGAAACTTCACATAACTTCTGCAAATATTCAAATAATAGTTGCTTGGAATACTAGAAATCATTTAAAAACAAACCTTTTTCTTATGAGGAGGATTTTTGCTGGTCGTCACCTTTCTTAGCCTCAGCATGAAAATATCGCAACGAACTCTTGAATCGGGTCTCACATTATCAAATGAAATATTACAGTTTCTAAATACAGCTTCTCCATTTGAGCATTCAGCTGATTGGGTGGATTTTATTTGCCTCCCATTGGTAAACACGCCGATATAATAGTAGTTAAAGAAAAGCTCTTGAGTGTTGTTCTCCTTAATTGGCAATCGAAGAGACTTCAAGTTCAAGATACCATTGCCCTTACCGTCTTGTGAAATACTTTCATTAAAGTACTTTGTATCTTTTTTAACTGTGGAATATAATAACAAACGTTCTGCTTCGACCATTTCTGGTGTACCATCTAGTTCTGGAATAAGTCGGCATATGTTGACCGCTTTAGTTAGTTGGTCGTTTACTGGCGCTTTGTCATCCATTGAGAACAGATTTTTAAGGCACAAGGATGATTGGTCCCAAGGTTCATAGTCCCGATTGAAATTTAAAGATTTATGTGAGTTTATGGAGCCCGAAAGGCGTTTCGTTTCATTTTTGATAAAATTTCTACTTTTTCGAAAAGACTTTCGAAATTTGTCTTTAAGCGTCCGATATCTCCACAAACTAACATTTGGTGTGTGTTCCTTTTCAATTATGGCATTACCCGAAGAAGATTCTTCTCTTAAGCTCATTGAATCTTCTATTGGAATAAAGTTCTGTTCATCATAAAGTAACCATCCAGGCGTTGCTGGACAACTAGATGTTTGATGAAGACATTCCTCACTTGACATTTGCATACCAAACTAAATTAGATATATTTTAAAATTATAAAAAATGCAATTCAACAATTTAGTCTATAAGCAACCCAACCAAGGAAAATAGAGCAAGAAGTAATAAAGATGCCAATTCATTTGTGTATTATGTATATTAATTCAATGTTTTAATGGAAAAGGAAATGTAATCTAAATTTTAAATGATTGCACATGTTAGTATGTGTATGTGTTTTTTTTTTTAATATAAGCCAGACAAAAGAGTCCCTGATTTTGGTGTTAATACGAATCAATATAAAATTCTACCTTAGCGAAATGCGTTGTCTTCTTTGGTGTACTTTGATTTCCAGATAAATTGTGGACTTTAATAGGATTTTCATTGTCTTCGGGAAGTTCATAGGACACTTGATCAGATTCTTTGGCAATGGATGCCCTAAAACTGTTAACGGACAC
This sequence comes from Philhelius pedissequus, assembly GCA_910595825.1. Taxonomy (NCBI): domain Eukaryota; kingdom Metazoa; phylum Arthropoda; class Insecta; order Diptera; family Syrphidae; genus Philhelius; species Philhelius pedissequus. The sequence continues at coordinate 73,331,027 of OU343160.1, read as the reverse complement.
ATATGAATCATCAATATTATCCTGAAAAACCGCAAGTAAAATCAATCAATCAAAAATAATAATTACTCTAGTAATAAAGCATGTTAAATTAAAAAGCGGACCTTTAAATACGTAATTGTTCAATTAAGTATGATATGCAAAATATTTAAAAGTGCTTCATAAGATCTCCAATGATTTAATTAAAAAGAATATCTTTATTTTATTTAGTATTATTTTTAACGGTAATAATCCTTGATTTAGTGCATCGACCATAACACGGATGCCTAAGAAGTGACAGCTTCAGAAATACTTCGGATTTGACTGAAAAAATTGAGGCGAATTCGCATTGAAGCTCGATATTTTTCTTACAATTTACTCATGTGAACAAGCAACTTGTCTTCTGCAAGCATAAAGCATAATGTTCAGTAATTGTGCCTTTTGGTCCTTATTTACTTAATTACAAATGGTGTATAACCGGCCAATTAGTAAATATCACACGGAAGTATTTGGGACCGTTATTTCTTCTTTAAATTTAGTTTAGATATAACAACTCTATTTGATTGTTAAAGCTGGACGTAAAAGTTAAAGGTGGGTATTCTAATAAATCAAAATAGCTTTTTACAGCCGTTAGTTGACAAAATTTACGTTTCATCCCGGCGATCTTACATCGACTCATCACTTGACTAGTGAGAGCCTTGTCAATATTCAATTTTTCAAGTTCAGTTAATCTTACATAGTTTTTTTGACAAAAATAAAATGTGAACTATATCCACCAAGATTCTTAATGATATGTGTGTTCAATGAGGTTGTTCGGAACAGATTAGAACACTTTAGAACAGAAAAGTACAGGATTTTGCTGTTCAATGAGAAATTTTCTGTTCTAAACTGTTCTGGTTTGGTGTTCAATGAGTCTGTTTGGAACAGTTTGGAACACTATAGAACAGGATTTTCTGCACTTGCTTTTTAGGTAGAACAGGTTAGAATAGATTTGTGAGAACTGTCAAAGCCAATTGTTGTTGTTAAAAAAAACGTTTCGGTGTTAAATTTATGGTGTTTTCTTTTGGTAACAAAAATTAATCTTTTTCCCCTTCAGATCTGTCAAAACACAGATTTTTACATTAAAGCCTTCCAATGGGCAAACAAGTCAATTTATTTTTTGATCGGAAATCAATTTTGCAGATCTGGATTTTTCGGCAGATTTACCCCTCTTTTACTAATACCATAACACCATCAGAACAATTGACAGCCGTCGTTTGGACAAGATTTTGTTTTCAGTAATTATAAGATTGTTCAGTGACGAAAAAGTTAGAACAGAATAAAACAGAACAGGACTGAACGGAACAGATTCGTGAGAAACTTCAGAACAAGATAGAACAACTTAGAACAATTCAAGTTCGTTTATTTTTCGTGTCGAAAGCACCTCAATTTCATGAAAAATATTTTTTTTTAAATGAATTCAACTCCATTTCAGATTATTTTTAAGAATCTTTCTGCAAAAATAAACGAATTTGAATTGTAAGTAAGCAACAATAATTTTTTTTATAATCTCTGTCAGATGACTGACTGTTCTATCTTGTTCTGAAGTTTCTCACGAATCTGTTCTGTTCTGTCCTGTTCTGTTCTATTGTTTTCTAACTTTTTCGTCACTGAACAATCTTAATTAAAATTGCAAGACTTTATCCTGGGACAGACATAGTTATTTGGGAAGGTTTTTATAATATTCTATATACTACTGAAATTAATCAGCCAAAATACTTAGGATTTTGTATTATATAGTAGTAGTCCATTGGTCAGTGTAAACTGATAATAGCTGCGTTTTATTATCTACGGGTCTGGGTTATTTTTTAATACGTATTACAAAAACAACACGAGATCCAGGTTTCTATCGGGGTTCTATCTGGGTTTGCAAATATTAGTATTAAATTCGCGAACAGAGTGTACATTTAAGTACATAACCCAGATCGTTTTATTTTCAAGGGGTGAACCATATGGGTTATTGGCGATAATAAAACACGGCTAATAATTACTTTCTCGGCTTATTTTAAAAATTTAAATCTTTCTAGATTTGTTTGAAAGCTTCTTTAGTTCACACCTACGACTTACTTACATCAAAGAGGAGAAATATTCTGTGGTCAGACGAGTCCAAATAGTTTTGTATTGTAGTTCTTGTAGTGTGTGAATGCCCTTTGAGAAACTATACACTATACAGCATGAGCATCGATACCCGTACAAAAATGTGTGAAACCTAATAAACTTCATATAACTTTGAAGTTCTTGGGCCGAATTACCGCTTCAGTGACGGAGTAAGTGAGCACCATCAGTGATCGAATAAACGAGTAGCCATTATGAGATGATGGCATGATAACGTGAGCTGTACTGCCAACCTCGCATAATTCAGTCACGTTTTACTCGAAAACTGATGCGGTAATTCGTTTCCAATATGAGATAATAATAAGATTAATTTCTATAGCCCAACACTTTATTTTCCATAAGCAGTGATTTCTTAGCACTCAAGTTAGAATATTGATAAGTCATCCATATCCAGAGCACTTTTCAATATCACAATCGACACCATAAGCACTAATACGATCTTGTCGATATGTAAATATTTAAGGACTAGGGACTATAAATGAGTAACAAGTCATAAATACATTTTATATGATTTGCCACTTCCTCCCAACTTCCTTGCAATGTTATTTGACTGAGAAATACCACATAAGCTAAAAGGCTCTAAACTGCAGTTTGTCCATAGCTTACATTAAGAATGTTAAAAAACAATCCTATTAACGCTTAATCCACCTTTAGTACATGGACTTACAAACCCGTAGAATAAGAGTTAGACAATGGACTAAAATTTCCCATTAATAAAAAATCGAACAAAATCTCTTACAATAAGTATCAACTCTACCTCTTTTTATACCATATCCCTGTAAATTTTGTTCTTAAATGTCAATTTTAGTCCATCACTAGACCACCGCATTCGATGGTCTAGCGAAGGACTAAGTTGGTGAACGTCAAATAGCAGAAATTGTGTTTTATTAATAGTATTTCGCACTCCACGGAATAAGTCCTAAACCTTCCATAATTAATTTAATTCAATCTTAAATAGAAAGCTGGTTTTATTTCTCCGATTTTTTTCTCTATATCACTAATCTATTATTGAACAAAAAGATTTTCAAGTACAGAGTATAGATACCCTGAGAACCGCGAAGAAGAAGAAGATTAAAAACTCTCGGGACAGACAAAAACAAAAATACGGACATTAAATTCGCATCTCACAATGAGCAATCCAATTTCGATTGGGGGAGTAAATTTAATAGTACAGATCATTAACATCCTTAGAAAAAGAACAAAAAAGCCCTTGAGTTTGGGAATAATAATAATAATAATTTTAACTATATGCCTGTAAGACCTAAGGACTTTTAAATGCAACCTGAATTGCACGGTAATAGTAAGAACGAATACAGATAGGATAGATTTTTTATTTTAGTATCTCACAACAACCCACGGGTGGCATCCAATGTAAATAAAATAAATTATAAAACAATCCTGCCTAGCGTGGGACTCGAATCCACACATCTAAGTTAGCAGTCAAGCAATGCACCATTACCACACGCAATTAGAGTAACTTTGTAACGAAGATAGTTATTAAATTATAAAATGCAAAATAACTCATTGAGATAGAAGAACAGACAGTTTTGAATTTTAAATACATTTAGTAGTTATATAAATTATACCTATGCAAAAAGTTAACTACAAATTGTATTTGAGTCCAATCGGCAGACGGCATTGCCATGCTTATTTAAATATGATGTATTTGATATCATTGTATTTGTTAAACTTTTGTTTGTAGTCTAAACCCGCTATTACGGGTTGAGACAATGATGCACGAGCTTCCACCACTACAGTCACATATAAGCGAGTCGATAACTCTTCAAACCTTATACCAAGAGTTAAATAATCTTAAAAATGTTAATACAGAAATTCTCGCTTCAATGCGAGAATTCAAAAAAAAAAAACATCAAGTTGAGACAGAAGATAATCAGTTTAGAAACAAAATTAAACTGGAGTGAGCAGAAGCTAAAGGCAAACTCAATCGAGAACCTGAGGTTAATAAACAGAATGCAACAGCATGTGTGCAAACAATACTGAACGAAACGTAGGATGCAAAGATCTCTGCGGAAGAAATACAAAACATTTATGTGAAGCCAGTAAAAAAACACAACTTGAATACTAAGAGTAATGTTGTATGTGTCCGGCTATCATCAGTGGTATGGTTCGCTGAACACAAACTTGTCGTTAGCACTAAGACCAAATTAATGTTTTTCGGTCCTGTATCAAATTACTTAAAGGATATTAAAATCGCTTTTCATGCCCCTATTTAATAGCAAATGCTTAAGACATATTTCCCAATTGCCTTTTAACTACAATGCTACGTGTAGTAATACCTGCTTTAATATTGAAGTTGTTATTGATTACAAGTATCTTGGTGTTACTATTGATCAAGACTTAAAATGGACGGCGGCCGTGGAGCGATAGTTGTGTGCTCGCCTGTCAACCTCGTGGTTGCAGGTTCGACTCCTGCCGTTGCCTATGTCTTCTTATATTCCATTATAAACCTAAAAATGTCTAAAATGTCTAAAATTGTCATAAAATAAGTTGCTGCTTTGCTCATTACATGCTGTTTAGGCATAACACTAACAACATGTGATTGAGTAAACTAGCATACCCATAAAATATGACAACGATATAAATAAAATAATGCGAATTATAAGGGACATAAATAAATAAGACACGGTAATTCTCTCCGCATTAGTTCAGCCGCCATCCCTGGAGATAAATCTGAGACATCGACCAGCTCTAGTCTCAGATCATCGCGCCACACATCTTTCCTATCCTTCTTTCTCTTCTTGCACCGGATGCCCGCGCTGTGTTAAGAAAAACATATAAAGGGTATTCATAATCCCTTGAGCGCGTGCAGTTATAAAAAAAAAAACTTAAAATGGACAGAACACATTTCGAAATTGAAAAAATTCTTCCTCTCAACTGTTCGATGTTTTTACCGCCTGAGAAAAATCTGTTCAAATAAAATATTAAAACCCGTATATTATGGAATATTTCATTCTCGGCTTCAATATGGAATATGCTGTTGGGGAGGTGCATATATCAACCAATTACAGAATTAACTATCCTTCAAAAGTGCCATCATAAGGAAAATATGCAATTCTTCGCGCTTAGCTCATACTATGGAACTATTTAGATTAACAGGGATTCTACCAGTAAGACACCTATTTTACTTTAAAGTCTTAAAAATGTTTTCTAATCGGGGTGGATATATACAAAGTCCTATACGTGACATACATAACCTAAGAAGTAACTATCATTTTGTTCCTACTCTACCTTTTCGGAATACACTTTTTAGGAACTCATACGCCATTGTATCTCATAGGCTTTTCAACAAGCTCTCTGAGAATATACGAAGCATTCGAAATAAATCAATGTTTTTAAAATCTATTAAATCGTGGCTTTTTCAATGTAACATTTTTGAAGTCGATACTTTGCTAAACTACATTGTCTGATTCAATTTTATTGTACATACTTTCAATTTTATCTAATTGTACTCTCCCTTTGTGGATTGAATGTGGCCCTATTAAATCTGTAAATAGTTTTGTATTTTGTATCTCCTTTTACTTTACCATATTGTAATTATAAATGTAAATTATGTAAATTTTAATTAAATGGAAACTCCGTTTAAAACGTCAATTTTAACTGTACACCCCTCAATGTAAATTTGATTTCATAAAAAGTAGCATTATCTATATTTAAATTAATTTAAAATAAATGCTACAAGTTATTTATCTTGTATATAAAAATTATGAATAAGCAAAAATGTATATTATTAACAAGATTAATAAGTAATAAAATAATAATAATAATAATTAATAAAAATCTTTTCTAATTTACAAAAAATCTACTTACTAGTTGACTGTATAATGTTTCTTCCTGTGGTGCATTTTGGATTTTTTCTGCTTTCTCATTAGAAGAATTAAAGTAAACATTATTTTCCGAAGTTAAATTCTCCAAAAATATCTCACTTTGTATGTTTAAGTCAGTTTTATTGACATTCCTTAGCTTAGGGGGGCTATTTTGCTCCATTATATTGTTAAAAGAACTCGAATGCGACGGTTTAAACTTTTTAGGGGTTTTATTGATTTTGGCATAGATCGCTTTCGGGTCACTTTCTACAACAAAGTGTTCAATGCCAGTTGCATTCTCATAGACAGGACTGCCAGTAATGAAGAAGCTATCTTCTTCGATCTCCGAATAAGAAGGCTCTGGTTCATTATGTATGTCAGCTTGAGCTGAAACACGAAAGACCCTTTGGTATTCGTATCCATCAACGCAGTCGTAGCTAAAGGCTGTATGATCAGCAGCTTCTTCTTTTCGTTTTATATCAAGAAATGTTCCCACGGCATGATCGTCACTAGCTTCTAATCGATTACGTATATTGCTTAGCACTTGACCCATCTTGGTTAGGTTTAAATCTTTATCAAAATCTGTGTTGTACGATTTATATGTTATATTTTGATTTTTGTCAGAGTTTATTTTGCGATGAGGTTTCTCTTTGACTGCATTACGCATTGGAAATAATTGTTTACGTTGAAGAATTTTCTCTTCTCTTGGCGGAGATTGAACTGTTCTTGAAAAGTCAAATTCTGTTTGGGAACTCTTTGATGTTTTAGCTGGAGTGTTTGAAAAATAGCTACCTGGGGGCGATTGAAGACTAAAACGTTTCTCTTTAGCTGTTTCTTTTGGAAACTCAGTCGACGTTTGTACTCCGATCGATCTATTTTCTTTGCAAGGAGATTTCTTCGTTACAAATCTTAGAAATTTTGTTTTTGATGAATTCAAAAAGGAATTCGATTTTTTTACATTTTGTTTGTCTTTTTGTTTTTTACTTGACCATGGAGAATGAGAAACAAAATTTTTTAATTGCTCAGCAATTATAAATTTTTGACTTTCAGTTTTATTATTTGGCATTTCTGACTTGACTGGGGTATTTTTCGACTCCATATTTGCTACTAGATTATGGTAAGCTCCATCCACTGTGTCGATATCAAGCTTTGCTGTAACTTTCCATCCTACTTGCGGACCACACTCTGGATTGCTGGATTGGAAGTTCTTAGATTTTGTGTCCAGGTTAAGCATTTCCCTGATCTTTGGAGACTCCCAGTTATATGCGTTTTCTACTATGGCATTATCATTTTTGATTAATTTCTCACTTGTTAAGCGTTCAATATCACTAAGTGAAGGGCAAGATGGTATTTGTTTTTGAAAAGCCGGCACGATCAAATCATTCGCCGGAATGCAACTTTTCGATAGTGGAAATGACTTGCGAATATGTTTATGCTTTTGGGATATTTGTGGAACAGGAATTCCCTTTTGAAGCAGAAAATCGTCAAGAATTTTTTCCGCATCCCTCACAGAAGATGAAGTACTTATCGAAGTTTGTGCACTGTTACCAGGTTGAATGTTTCGTGGAGGTTTTCGAGGCGGAGTTGATAAATTTCTTGGTTTATATTCTACACGGTTACCACTTAGACGTTTTTGTAGCAAACGTCCTCCATTCTTATCACTACTTCTAGAACTTGTGTTCAGTGAAGAGTGTTGAAATTCTTCAGTTAGACTATCTATTTCGCTGACACGATCAACGTAGACAGGAGAATGTAGGTTTATTGGAATGTCTTCTGTATTGTTTATAATTTTTTGTTCTGATGTCATATGCTTCTTAGATGGAGGATTTTTTCGAATAATTTTATGTTTGTTCACACGCACTTCTGATACTACACAGTTATTGTGTATTTCTTGGATTATGTGAATAAGGGGTGCTTTTGAGTTGCGACTTGAATCTTTTAATTTACTTATCGCTGTTACTGTTCGTGAAGGACCACTCTTCGAATAGATATCATGCTTATTTTTGGCATTCAATGAAAACGTATCTTCCCTCATCACCTTGGGTTTATTATTTGGCATATCTGAAATCTAAAAGAAGCAAATTATTTAATAAATTTGTCTGCGACAAAAATTTAAAATAATAACTTTGCCACACCAATATTAAACCAGATACAATATAAATTTTACGGCGAGTACATTTTTCTTTATTTTCAAAACTTTAAAACAAATCGGTCTTAGCCCTTTCATTTAGTTAAATTTAATCAACCAATCCCCAAAACAAATTGTTATTGAAAGCCAAAATCCACAAGTTAAGTAGCAAAAGCAACATCCCATACAAAAAAAAACACTTGCTTTCAACGATAAAAAGGTAAATCACATACACCCAAATTAGCAAACATGGACTAGGGAAGGTTTAGGACTTTTTAAATGCTAAATGCTACTAATAAAACAGAATATCTGCTATTTTACATATACAAACTTCGTTAGACCACCGAAATTAATAAAAAAAATTACAGGGGCATAGAATAAAAAGAGACAGAGTTGATATTTAGTGGGTTTTTTATTTGGCAATCCGGAATCCCCCATCCGATTCAGGATCCTAACTGAACACTTTATCTTGATTCTGATAATTCTGATTATTTATGTGATTGTATATGTGAAAATAATTGTGTACGTGAAAATAATCAAAATCAAAAATAATGTTTTTTGCACAAAAATGATACAAAAAATGACAAAAGTCGAGTTTGACGTTTAATTATATGAACGTGTGAGTGCTTCTGGTTCCCATTCTGATGAAATTCTGTTCTTTTCAGAATCAGAACTTTGTAGCAATACATATTATATACATATTTCTGAATTTAATTTATCTTTTAACTTAACATTTTTGTACTAAAAATATTATCAATATTATATTATACTTTGAATTTAATGTAATTTTCTTTAGCTGGCAATGCCACATTCAGCTGTCAAAAAGAAAGCTCCTAAAGCTTTACCAAATAAATAAAGCGAATAAAAGCTTTGTAAGAATTTGAAAATACCGTGTTTTATTGAAATAAAATTGCATTCAGGGGCCCAATTCCGCAAGCGTGAATGTTTTTCCGTGCAAAAAAATTATACACCCTCAAAATATGCGTGAATAAATTTGCCTATCTGTGTACACGTTATCTGTCAAAATTAAATCAATCGCACCCTTGCGGAATCGCAAATATGTGTATGTACCCGATTTTATGTGTACACAGAGAAACTCACACTTGCGGAATTTGGCCCCTGGTCTGGTTATCACTCTCGATCAAAGAGCAACACGGTAGATCACCTCCGCCTCTGTTTCTAATAGCGAGTTTCATTCAAGAAAAGATATGCCCTTTCTGACAAAAAATTTCATGTTTTTGAATTTTGAGAGTTTCATTCCAACAAAAAGACCAAATCTAGATCAAATCTTAACACGAAACATTGGATCTCTGATGGGTTTGCAGATTTGATCTTTTCTGTCAATATGTTCAATTGGAAATATTTTATTATTAATTTGTTGTGAACTAGTGTCAGGTGGTTGGGTGTGTATGAATAGGGAAGGCCCTGATCGGCGTCAAGCAGGCGATGCCCAGTGTTGTATCTATCTCGTACACATCAATTGTGCTTATTTTACCTCCTTGCGGTAACCACCGGGTACTGGCTTGTACATCCGGACATTCCTGCTAAACTTATAAGCGCGAGTGTTGAACACAGAAAAGAAAGCAACACTATAATGCTCTGCTTCAATGAGGAGCTCATGCAAGGCTTTTGCGAGTCGATCAGAACAGAAGCCTTGCATGAGCTCCTCAGAAAGAGGAAGTACGGCGGATGAGCCCAAACAATTGGACCAACGGCGGCTTCAACAATCAGCAAACCAGATGCTCTAATGAGCTACTTCGACGTATTTGGAAATAAGGTCATTGGGACAATTCAATTCAAGTCAGGGCATTGAAATAGAGATGGTGGCGGATGAGCCCTTAATGGGCCAACGGCAGCGCTCATATCCCTGAAGCGGGTTACTGACTCTGGACTTTCCGGCTACTTCGTCCAAGGAGTCCATCAAAGGACATGGCCCTTCAGGTTGGGGATTGTGCGTGGGGTTAACAACCCCGCCATGTAAAAAAATATAAGTTGCGAAGCGACCAATAGCCTCGGATAAGGATGGATTAACTGTTGACAACCCGGCAAAACACATTAAGGACAACGACCTTCGGATCTGCACGTGGAATATTAGAACTCTTAACAGACCACGTGCAGCCGAACAATTAGCGGAGGCCCGAGACTGCTACAGAGCAGGAATTACTGCCATCCAGGAAGTGCGATGGGATGGGCTGGGCAAAAGGAAGATGAAAAACTGTGACGTATACTACGGTAATTGTGAAAGAAGACCACATCATCTAATTGGGTCCGGATTTGTCATAAGCGGCAGACTTAGGCAAGAAGTCTTGGGCTTTCGAACAAAGTGAGCGATTTGTGACAATCCGCATCAAGCCTAAATTCGCCAACATTAGTCTAATATGCGCTCACGCCACCACAGGAGACAAGGGTGACGCCACCAAGGATGACTTATACGAGCTCCTCGGTAAGACCTATGAGCAGTGCCCTAAATATGACGCTGAGATCGTACTAGGCGATTTTAACGCAAAAATAGGTAAAGAGGAAATCTTTGGTAGGACTGCCGGAAAACATAACCTACACGACACAACTTCTGAAAACGGACTTAGGCTAATTGACTTTGCGGCGGCACGTAACGTCACCATTGCAAGCATATAGTTTCCTCATCTCGAGATACACAAAGGGACTTGGCAACATCCAGATCAAATAACCGTCAATCAGATTGATCACGTTGCGATCGATGCAAGGCACGCCTCCAGTATTCTGGATGTTCGCACCTTCCGAGCAGCTAGCATCGACTCGGACCACTACCTTGACGTCCGACGGACTACCCGCCGAACTCTTTAAAGCAGCAGGAGATGAACTGGTACAGTGCATACACCAACTCATCTCTAAAGTCTGGCAGAAGAAAGTATACCACATAAAAGGAGACCCTTTAAGCTGCGCCAACTATAGAGGAATAAGCCTCTTGAATATCGCGTACAAGATCCTTTCTGCTGTATTATGTGAACGTCTGAAACCATTTGTCAGCAACCTGATTGGACCCTATCAATGCGGTTTTAGGCCAGGAAAGTCCATAATCGATCAAATGTTTACGCTACGGCAGAAACTACCCAAGAACTCCAAATCGATGCCCACCATCTCTTTATCGATTTTAAGGCCGCGTACGAGAGCATTTATAGAGACGAGCTATACAGAGCCATGTCTAGTTTTGGCATACAAAGCTCATCCGACTGTGTAGGATGACGATGGAGAACTCACGCTGCTCCGTCAAGGTTAGTACTGACCTCACAGAAGCTTGTGATATCAAAAAAGGATTCCGACAAGGTGATGCGCTATCATGCGATTTCTTCAACTTAATACTTGAAAAAATTGTAAGAAATTCCCAAGTTAACTCTACTGGCAAAGTTTTTTCAAGTCTGTGCAATTGTTAGCATACGATGATCATTGGCAGAACCCAGCGAGCTGTCACTGGAGCGTTTGCTAACATTGAGGCTGAGGCGGTTAAGATAGGACTAGCAGTCAATGAGGCCAAAACGAAGTACCTGCTGTCCACAAAAAGGGACACACAACACCGGCGGATTGGACAAAACGTCACAGGTATAACTTTGAGGTAGTTAGGGAATTTGTCTACCTCGGATCCGCTATAACATCTAACAACAACATCTCGTTAGAAATAAAGCGAAGAATAACTCTTGCCAATCGTTGTTCCTATGGGCTAGGGAGGCAATTGAGTAGTAAAGCCCTCTCTCGAAAAACAAAGGAGACTCTTTATAAGACTCTGATCATCCCAGTCCTGCTCTATGGCGCGGAGACATGAACTCTATCAAAAGCGGATAAAGATATCCTTAGTCGTTTCTAGCGTAAGGATTTTCGGCCCAATCTGCGTTAACGGGCTTTGGAGGAGAAGGTTCAACCACGAACTATACGAGCTATACAGCGACATTGACCTGGTACAAAAAATACGTTTATCACGTTTAAGATGGCTAGGTCATGTAGAGCGTATGGACAACAATGATCCGGCTTGCAGGATCATTGATTCCAACTCAGAGGGAAGACGCATTCAAGGAAGACCTCGCCTAAGTTGGCGCGCTAAAGTGGAAGATGGCCGCAACCAAATTGGAGTGCGTAACTGGAGGCAAGTAGCCAAAGACAGAGCTAGCTGGGTAGGCATGTTGGTTGAGGCCCAGGTTCGTCCCGAACTGTAGCGCCACCTAAGTAAGTAAGTAAGAACTAGTGTCAATCAATTCAAATGGACGAAGAAGTTAATAATTTATATTTTATAATTTCAGTGGAGAATTTGCTTTGTCTTCGTCTTCCTCGTCATCTTATAATGAAATTGTTTTTTCAGGAATGTGTGTGTCAGTTATTCACCAATCGTACAATTAAACATGGAAAAAAGTTTAATTGAAAAGATCAAATCTCGATTTTGAGAGGAGATCTTTGAAATTTGAATGAAACTTGCTATAAGTGAAAGAAGATAAAACGATTTTTTTTATAGTTTAACCGTTGTTTGTCTTTTATTTTTTGAAGACAATTTTTTTCCAAATAGACTGCGTAACCCAGACTCTGAGTAGTTGACATTGGTATTATTCGTCGTGTAGATACCTTGCCAGCAACTAAATAATACTCCAATAGATCCACTCTTCTCTCTTCATATCTCTCACCACCTTACAACTGTCATTTTTTCCCAACTGAACACTTTCAGAAGAATCCAGAAGGCTTCCGGATTTCCAAATAAAAACGACATTATTGTAGTAGATTTTGTTCGTGCATTTTTGATTTTTTTAATTGAAATTTTAGTCCGCACACTTACTTTTATTCTATGGTTTAGTGAAGTCATGGACTAGCGGTGGACTAACTACTTTAATTTATGTGGCTGATGTTGTCCATTACATTCAGTGGACGTGGTAACCACCCATTTTCACAGAACTAATATTAAATATATTGAGAGCACTTCCGATTGATGCAGAATTATGAAATTTGGTAGAGCGGTCAGCTTTCAGGTGTATACAAAGAAAAAGTTGAAATTATGAAATTTTTCATGCAGGGGCGTTTCATCCTACCACTTCTTATCAATTATTATCATGTAAATGGAGCACTTGGTAGAGGGGTAGGACTTGTAGTACATTCAAAAGGCATACATTAAAAACGTACATTTCCTTATGAGGCTATCATAAGGCGTTTATACCACCCACTTTTCCTGATAAAAAGAATCTTTGCGAAAAGTAGTGGAACCACACCAAAACATAAATGTTAAGAAAAGTAGCCAAGTTCTCTTTTTACAAAAACATTTGCGTAACAAATCAGCCGTGAAAACTAAAGACATCTAAAAGTACGCCAAGTTTTAAGTTTATTAATGTTAAATATCAAATATTTTAATCAAAGTAATATTGAAAAACCTCAAAATTATCAGAGAAATATGTTATTTAATGATTACCGACTTTAATTGTGTTGGACAAGTTTTCATTACAAAATTCAGTAATTAAGTAATAAAAGAATGAAAAAGAATTGATGTATTACAAAATTAACACTAACCTGTTCCTCCGTTGTGGTATCTGATCTGCGAGATCTTTTCTTCTCATCTGCCTTATAGATTCTAAAATCATCGCTATCACTAGTAAAACAGTAGCAAAAACCGTCTTTGCAGGGTTTACTTATACGCTCACTGTGCTTATTTGATTTATTTTGATTTATCAAATCATCATCGGTATTCTGGTTGCTCTGACTCTGGCTTTGCGACGAACGATTCACTTTCCTCGTTCTAAACTCATTAATGCAATCTTGAAGACTAAACGATGAGGACGATGCTTGTGAATGCCCTGTTTTATGCGATGATACAGATTCCTCTAAAAAAAAAGTGAATTGATTTAAGAAACGTACACCAAATAGACTCCCTGCCAACTTCTTCTAAATTCAGCCGTTTTCTTTTTTATATGAACTTTTTAAGTACGCGAACTACTTTGGACTAAAATTTGTTAGAAATTGGAAGTTTCGGCCAGTTAAACGAACAGACGAGTCTACCAGTCTAGACATTATGTAAAATAAAAAAGCAAATCTGTAAACCTTCATCTGCGGAATGTTGATCTTGAAGTGGTCCACGCGCGGTGATGGAACAAGATTGTGGATTTCGCATTGCTTGGATTGGAAAATGAAGTCAGTGAAAACCAAACGAACGAGTTCATTGAAGAAAATAAATTTAATTTCAACGAGAATACAATATTTAAACAAAACAAATGAAACTCAATTAATAAATTGTAAATTTTAACTCAGAACCACATTACTACAATGCGATTGCACATGCAGAACAACAACAACCACGCACTGCTTTGCAGAGGCAGACAGAACAGACTCGTAAAATTTAGAGCTGTGTCCAGCGAGTTTGATTCGTTTTTTCTGGCTAAATGTCACTTTTCAAATTTGCCGACGTTCCAGACTACACATATTTTTTTTAGAGAAAAGTTGTATCACTACTAAATTTAATAATACATTTCCGACAACCAATAAACAGAGTGGATTTAGCTATATATCCTATAAATCGTGATGATATAAATTTGATTCTTCTCAGATGAAGATTAAAATAAATCCTCATAAATGGCCAATAGATGTACAAATCGAAATGAACATATTTATTGCGAAAGTGAATCTTTCACTTGGGTTGACACAGATGAAGCTGCCTGTCTTCTAAATCATAAGAGAAAATAGGTCTGATCCAGAAATGTTTGGGCAGAAATTGGTAGCTTATAAAATTTTAAAGAGTGGGGATGAAATTCTCTCATTGAGAAATAAAGTCCGAAAAAGTCTGGAACAGCTTTATCTTTCTTAATTATTCTGGTTGAAACAAATTTCACAACCATCCGTCCGTTTTATTTTAAAAACCAGACGAAGAATTGATTTGTGAATATTTTTATTTATGTAATTGAAAATGCTTTCTAGCGTATATTTATTCTTAGGGCCAGTTGTAGAAAAGCTGTCCACATATTGATCCATTTTAACTCACCGATCTCAGTGGATTAACTGAGGTTCAACCATGGTTCAAGCATTATATTGACTGACCTGAATCTTGGCCCATCGCTGAACCTAAGTAAAATTTGGTGATTTAAAAATGCGGAGCCACAGATCAAATGTTGAACAACTTTTGTACAACTAAGCCCTTATTCCAGTTCAAGAATCCGATTTTGATATTTCATCTTTAGGGTCTGTTCCACAATATAGAAGTAAAGTGACAGTTAAGCCTACTTGAAGCTAATTAGCAGATAAAATTCACATTAGTGTTTCACAATAACTGAGTAGGTCTAACTAGAAGTTAATCTGTCAAGTGGATGAAGTCCCAATAAAGCAGATAACTGACAGTTAACAGAATCAAAAGTACTGAAGAGCAACGATATTCGGAATTTTCTTTTTAATTTAAATGGATACCCTTTTTGATACATTACAGGATGAATTCGATGAGCTCTTTTTCTACGTCATGGAGCCACCCAGAAATCTCGTATTCCGATAAGAGAACAAACTTCATAGAATCTTTGTAGGAAGTCTATTTTAGGGCCCATTTTCGTTTGAAAAAAGAAGCTGTATGCGCTATGTATTATCTCTAATACAATATTTTATATTGTTTTTAAAAGTCCAAGTTTGAAATTTAAAGTGCAACGCCAGACTAATGAACGATTTTACGTTTTTTTTCTTATTTTCAGTTTTCTAATTGGAAAATTGGAATAACTAACAAGTAGTTACCCAACACATAAATTTATGAGAAGGGTGGATGTGAAACGCACAATTCGCTAACAGTAGGATTTAACTGGGAAGTAATTTAAGTGGTGGGTAAGGCCCAGTACTCAGATCGGGAAAAATATTATTTCTCATACAATTTGTTTCCCAAAACAATTTGTTATGTTTCATGTACATTGTGCCATTTATCACCTCATAGCGTATCCTCTGTTTAGGTTTAGCAATATTAAAAGATATTAGGAGGTATATGACCAGAAAAAAAATATTGAAAAAAGTGGGTAGGTGAGAATTTAATCAATTCAACATTTGACAGTAGCGTAGCTATAATGAGAATGAGTAGGTAGAATGAGGACGTACTTTAAATAAAAGTATGAAAATACTTCTGAGATTTATTAGTTGTTTTATTATCCAACTATGCGTTTGCATAAATTTGAATAGAAGGAATTATAAATTAGAGAAAATCAATGAGGTTAAAGCAAAAAACAATATGATTTTCCGTGCCAAACTAATGCGTGCAATTCAGGTTGCATTTAAAAGACCTTAGGTCTTACAGGCATATAGTTAAATTCTAAAAAAAAAAGCTGAGAAAATCGAGAAAAGTAATAAATCAGTAAAAAAATATATCGAACCGTGACAAATTAATAATTTTGCATATATAGTTATTTAATTTACAAAACATAATGTACCCATGTATAATGTATATTGAAAACGCATACAAACACTCAAGTGAACTTGCGTTATTTTTGTTAAATGCTGTTTAATCTTTGGCGTATCTTTTCGCATTCATTGTAAATATGTTCTTGAAAATGGATATATTTTTTAATCATATTAGATATCTATACATTATAAATCTTCTTCTTAAACACAAAGGTAACTCAACATGAAACTTGGAAAAAAGGGATTTAAACAATGTACATTATTTCTTTAAAAAGCAGTCACTAACAATAATACATTAGTGAGTGTTCTTATTTTCTCCTACTCAACTTTTTTTAGAGACGCTACTGTTCGCATTGAAATTGTATGCTTATCTCTGCAACTTCAAAATTTTGCTTGGGAAAAATATGTAGAGATAAAATTTGCGTTTGCTCGAACTGAGTACTAGACAGAAATTTACTTTTACATTAGGTGTTTTTTTTTCGTTCAAAGCAGAGCACTGAACAGAGTTCGAACACATAGATTATGCCCTGAACTTGTTCCAAACAGAGCGAGCTCTGAACACTGATATGTTTTTTAAATACACTTGAACCACACAAATCAGAATACATTTTCATTTTTAACCATAAAGAGCAATACCTACCCTTTTTTGTACACTGATACACACCAGATACAGAAAATCAACAAGCGATCAACTTCTTTCGCCAACTTATGCATCTAATTATTTTTTCCTTCACATTTTCCTGGCACACATGGCATTTGGTGCGTTCAGCAATTTAGTCACATGCTCAGTCAATTATTTTCGAGAACGTCGAAATTTCATTTCATTTTCATTCTGAACACATGTTCAGAATGAAAAAAGAAACGGACATTTGGAGCTCTGTATGCTCTGAGTTAAAAAGAAAAACAAAAAAATTTTTTGACAACTAAGACTCTGCTCCGAACTAAAAAAAGAAAAAGGTCTATTGTAAAACCGACCCCCTCATCCAATTCCGTATTTTACAATTTTCAACTTTACATTTAACATAACTTTAATTCATCGAACGCTTTCATCCTGAAATAACCACCCTGTACTTAGAATTAAATGTTTTAAATGTCAAATATTTTTTAGGTTATGTTATGCTTTCAATGGATGACAAAAAGGTCTTCCCTTGATATTCGCGTTTTCCTTGTTTTCAAACACAAAAACTTATAATAAAGTTTAACCATGTCCAACAGTCATTTGTTTATGAAATCTGGTTTTCCAAGAGCACCTTTACAAAATGGTGTTGGACGATATGTATGCCAATTACAGAGAATAACATTAAAGTTCTGTAAAAACAATGGTTCCAGTAAAGGCATGAGGTAATTAAGTAATGTTATTCGAGTACATGAATATATTTTTAATTTAAAATTTTTTAAAGACAATTTCTGGAAGAGGATTTGATTGATTTTGCCAAAGAAAATCCCGGTGTTGTTGTGTACGTTAAACCAAGGCGTCATAGAACTCCAGTTATCGTTGGTGAATACTGTAAGTTGATCATAAATACAAATGTTACCCCATAAAGAAAACTTTCCAATTTGTTCAGTCACCTCCTACCCTTAGATTTAAGAAAGATTACATAATAAATCTTCGAAACATGATGCACACTGATCTCGACAGAACCGCAAATAATTAAATGATGCCTAAAAGTCAGGGTTTTCTTTTACTATGCAAGAAATATTGCCTATTTTAATTTGGCTGTCGTTAATGTATCGCTTTAAGAATTCAACCAAAATAATCTGGCTTAAAGAATGCGGATATTCTTAAGTTGCACAATACCAAGGTTGAATAATTTGTCTAGCTCTATTTTTCCACTTTTATTTTAATATTCTGAACTTTAAACAAAATCCGTAAGTGCTCTTAATAAACATAATTATTTTCCAATTTCGTTATAATGGGGATTATCGAAATAAAAAATTCCCTGGAATTTTTTCTCATTTGAAATTGGGGAACATGATTGATGCTTAAAAGTTTCCCTCGAAATTTATTGGTATCGGGAATAACCTTTGCAACGTAACCATTTTTTTTATATTCGACTTTTTCATAAACGTCTCTACGGATTTCGATCAAATTTTTTTATATAGGATGTCCTTCGAATTATAAATTTTCCGCATACTAAAATTTTCAAAATTTTTGTTGGACTTTTGAATTTTGTTTTAAAATGCAATATTTCGAAAAAGGGTGTACCTATGATTTTTTTGAAATTTTGTTTTTAAGTTTATATTATTAAATATTTAAAATTTCCATACCATTTTAGAAAAAAAAAAGAAATTTTGTATATAAAAAATTAAGAAAAAAACGACTTTCAAAATATATTCTTTGTATGGAAACTATAATTTAGAAAGGAAATACTTCAATAAAAAAAACAATTCGTCGAGATTTCTTCAAAAAACTTGCAAAACTTCATCATAGAAATTTTTTTAAACTTTGATTTCCTTTAAAAATGATTTTTCTATTTAGATAATTGCAAGTTGCGATAATCTTTGCTCTTGCATTCTATTTCTATCATACGATTTAACGTGTTTAAGAGCAGAAAAAGAAAGTTCAATAGAGTCACTCGTTGTGGTTATTTTTAAGATATAAATAATCAATTTAATTTAAAAATTTTCGAAAAGCTTCTTTTAATACAAGAGCATCAACTATTCTTGGAATGTATTTAACGGAGATAATTTTAAACTGAGAACAATTTATTCATTCTTCTGCCTTGAAAAACCAAAAAATGCACCATATGAACAATTATGGCATTCAAAAACTTCAGTAGAACATTTTATTCCATACTCAACAAAGTTTTTTTTTGTAGAAAGTATAGCTAGTAATTTAAATTTTGTCAAAGACTCGAACTGCAAAAAAAAATAATTGGCGATGTCGCAGTTCAAAATTTTCTAGGCCTCGTTTTGTAAAGATAACATTTTTGGATGCTTCAAAAATATGATGAAAACTCGTTCTCAAGTTATGTATTCGAAATCTAGCGTTGTCAACAAAATGTGCATTAAATATTATCAGAATCAGAAATAACATTTAATACTGCATTAATTAATTAATTTTGTATTTTGTTCGACGTTTGTATTTGTACTTGGTACACGCAAGGAATCCGCACCGCATGCGCGCAATAAACAACATAAGAGGCAAACACTGTAAAAAGAAATTAAAGCTCTCTTTTCTCTTTATCCTGTTTTTCACGTGTCACATCCCATCTCGCATGGCATGGCGTTGGCTTGGCTGGAATATTTGGTTTCTCTTATGGTAGTATCTAAGTATAAGGTACGTTTTGGTACAGGTACAGATAATGAATCCGCACCACAGCGCACAGCCACAGCAGGCTCAATGAAAATTAATACTAATTCTCTTCGTACTAAAAAACTATGGTGGAATGAACGACGTTGGCCGACGGTGCACTGAATGTTGTTGAACACCTAAACATATAGGCTTGTACTGGCAATTATCTCTTCTCTTTCTGTTTAATATTTTTTTAATATGGGGATTTGCTTCACTTGGGTGCGCTGATGTTGGGAGTACACCCAAATGTGTGCATTTGTGTTTTTTTGATTGAGAATGAATTCTCTTGCTGTTCGAAAAAGGAAACTCGTGGGGTTGTTGAAGGTCAACCAACGGTTTTAGAAATATTTATAGGGGAGCATGAATTTCGTGCCTTTTTTTTTTAATTTTGAACGTGGAATCGATGCGTTGAAGTTATGAGAAAATCTTTGAATAAGGCAGGTAGGTTGAGAACATTTAGTGATTTTGGTAACACTTGAAAAATACAGATGATTTTGGTAGGGTGTGCGGTGAACATCTGCGCATCTACGAATAAACGCCACTGTCCGTGTACATATTGAATTACAATTTCAAATTGTTTAAAATAAAAAAAATATATTTACTCTCTTACAGTAAATGGTGACCGGGAGTGGCTCAATTGTAGAAATTCTACAAAAGAAGATGTATCAAAATGGATTCAAATGCTTAAGCTACAGAACGGGTCGTCGAGTTCTTTGCGTCTTAGGAAAATGTGGCACACAGACGTGCCTTCCATTCAAGGACCATGGTCCCCATTCCTACTAAAAACTCCTGACTCCAACTTGATGACGTATCCAACCGCCGAGGCCTCCCGACCGCTTGATATAGAGCAATCCGCCAGTGAAAAATTATTAGAAATATTTAGAAAAGAACGTGATTCATTAGAAGAAAGTCGCGCAGAATAAATTTTGCCAAAAAACTGAAATAAATTAACTAATCATATTTTAAAATTGTTCACATCGCATTGATTTGTTGGGTTTAACGGTCATTAAAAATAAATTAAACAACATAAATTGTATTTTGATTTTGTGTATTTATTTAGAAAAAAACTCCAATAATTGGAGATCATTATTTGTATGTGTGTTGCTTTCAATTAAGTACATTATTAGGCTAATTTTAACAATTTATTAAACATAGATTATGTGCAGCACAACACATAATTCGAACATCAATTTGTACGCCAAATTCGAAGAAGAAAATTAAAAACAAATACTGCAAGGCTAATATTTGTCTCTTCAGGCACGTGCACGATGCATATCGATATTCAACAAAACTAAACTAATTAATTTTTTTTATTATATTGATTTAATCAAAAAAACAACACCTTATATTCTTAAAAGCATATTACATAATAATATGCCTTTCTCAAAAATAAATATGCAATACAATAATTGGTACAATAACTTAATAAACTGTGTATATTGGCAATAATAGTAAAAGTTTTAAAGAATATACATATATATAAAAGATAATATCGTACAATAATAATAACATTAATAATTTGTGCCATTTATTGTCACTTGGATATGTTTTCTTCGGTAGGCAAGTTAGTTTTAGCATCCAACAGCAAAATGGCATTACTCATAACTGATACATTTAGCTTTATTCTGCTATCCGTCAATGGAACGATTATGGATATTGAATAAAGATCTGACTCAAAAAAAAAACAATAAAAATGTTTTTTTTTTTAAATACATAATAATATTTTTGGTTGTTATTGGTTTTTAAATATTTTAGAAATAAAAAAAATGTTTACAAGCAGGGCCCTGTTTCACAGATCATACAACACATACAATATATGATTTTCAAAATTCTGCTGTAACAACAATTTATGATCAAAAACGTGACTGGAAGTAACTGAATGTTGTATGAACCTGTTTCACAGAATTTATTTTAATACAGCAGTTTAATGTCAAATTTATCATACCTTTCATACAGCGTAATAGTTTGCTGTTGAACAATTTGTGGCCTTTGAAGAAGTTTACAAATAAGCAAAAATATTACAAAGTATGTAATTTTTTGACTATTTAGTTTATTATTTTAATATTTTCTTATTGTTAAAGGAAGCCAAGAAGCGGCAAATTCTTGTTCTTCGAAAAAGGAAAAAAAATAGTGTTGCTTTTGGGAAGTTTGCCGGTACTAAAGTGGTTATTTACGATGCTGATAAATGTGTATTGTATAATTATGTGTGCATATGTAGGCACATAAATGCCTAAAATGAAATAGGTATTTATCTTAAATAAATAAACTGTAATTGCAGTCTTTATTTCGTTTATTTATAATTCTTCTTTCTGGTCTGACTGCCCTTATGGGTTATATACCAAATACAAAACTAATTAATTAAGATAGTTTAAACAAGTTAAAATTCAAAGTCATTCCACTGCATCTTTGTTGTCAAATACATTTTCGACTTTTCGATTTTGGTTTGAGTAACTTTATTTCGCGTTTATAATATGATAATTCTTTAAATTTTCTTTAATTCATTAGTAATATTATTTTCAGTTTTAATTGACTAGTAATATCAAATTGTATTCTGAGAATGTATGCTGTATGAAATGTATGCGTTGTATGATCTGTGAAACAGGGCCCAGGCAGTTTTTTAATATTTGTCATTAATTTGTATGATTAGGTAGCCCTATTAATTGGAAAGAAAAAAATTGTAATATTAGATCTGATCCAGATTTTTTTTTGGGCAGAAATTGGTAGATTGTCAAAACTTGAAGAGTGGGGATAAAATTCTCATTGAGAAATAAAGTCCGAAAAAATCTGGAACAGTTTGAGCACAATTTTCTGCCAATTTTTAAACGTCAACATTTGTTTTTTTTTTTTTTTTATTTATTTATTTGCTGTAAATTCACATTTTTTTCTCTTCAAACTAATTATTTTGTATATTAGTGTTTCTAAATTAATTTATTTGTTCAACAAATATTTTTCCACACCAACTACGAACCGTTTTTTTTTCGTTTATGACAAACGTCAGTCTGACAATTGTAAATTTTCTGCCCACAAATTGCTGCCTACAAAAATTTATTGGGCAGGAATTGGCAAGAAATTGTCAGGAAGTGGAAATATTTTACTTTCTCAAGAGCGCTCTCTTCTGCCAAATTTGTAAGTCTGGAACAGGTTTTGGCAGAAATTGGTGCCAACTTGTGCTAATTGGCAGAGTAAGTTATAAAGATTAAAAAATGAGGGAACAAACTGCCGTGGTTTAGAATATTAAAAATGAGTAGTAGCTATGAACCAGATTAAAAAAAATAGCAACGAATAGCAGAATCAGACAAGTATCAATAAAATAGGGAATGTAAGCTTGTGTCTTTTTAAATATAATTCAAATTAGAACTAGTTAAAATATGTATATTGTTCATACAAAAAGTTAAATGAACTTTGGGATTTAATATCAAAAAATTTCAAGTTGCATATAAATAACACTAGTTTACAAAGGTACTAAAGAAAAATGTGCATTTTTAGACTAATATTGGTTTGCTGACAAAGAAAAAGACAATCGTTTATTCCTAAAATACCGGCATATAACAATACAAACTACTCGAGTTACGAAAAATGTGGTTTAAGAAACTTTTCGGAATCTTAAAACACTATTTTTCTGATTAAAAATGGTTCATTTTGTAGTTTTGTTGTAATTTGTTGTTTTCTAGTGGACGAATTATCAATATTGTATCGAATTAGGATATAAAGAGTGAATAAGGGGTACCTTCGAACATCTAATTGCAAACGAAATATGTAACAATCTTTTCTTCAAGAAAATAAAATTCGGAAATAAACGCAGACATATTCACAATAAGTCATCACCAAAGAAAAAGAATTGACTAAGAACGAAACTACGCAGCCAAAGAAGCTCATGTCTAAATGGCTGTCACATTGGGTTCCGAATGTTCTTTTTGTAACTCGACAAATACTCCTGTCTGTATGAAAGCCGAATATTTCGAAAATATTTGGCCAAATTCCTAAACGCAAGATTTGCAAAGCAAGTCTCATGCTAAGTAAATGCACGAAGCCGATAAAAATTAAAAAAGTAAGTGAAGTTTAAAACTTGCACAATTGCAATGAAGTTTGCGCAAGAAAAAAGAATGAACAGCGTTTTGGGACAGTGTGCTTAGCAGAGATTTTTCTGTTTGCGTTTAGGGACAGTTTGCTTAGCATATTATGCGCAAGATTTGCGTTTAGGAATTTGCTCCTTCTCATCGAAAACGCAAATAAAATTTTAAACGGCATTAACATACTGTTTAATAATGCAGTGTGCAAATCATATGAAATATTAAATTTTAAATGGGCAGAATAATGCTTTTAGATTTTTAACATTTTTGTTTTGAAGAAAATATTATTTAATTTAGCGAACAAATTATTTTTTTACAATTAAGTTTTATTTTCTTTTTCAGTCAAACCAAAACTTGTCTGGAAAACACCATTTAACTAGATACTTTCGATGAACTTACAATTTGTTAACTAGTGTATTTGTTTTGTTGTATATTTTCTGTTTAATACGTTTGGTCCGCATTAAGTGTTTTTTTTTAAATAAATTTATGTTTTTTGTCTTATAAAAATGTTCGTTAAAGTTTGAAATAAGGTATAACCTTTTAAAGTGATATAGTATTTCGTTAAAGATAGTAGTAAAAACGTGATGCGGAGCGATATGCATAATTTTCTTAGAGATTGTTGTTTTTTTTTCATTATTTTTGGTACAAAAAAATGTTTCTTATTTTTTTTTCTATAACATAGAAAAACATATAAATATTCTATAAATATATACTAACAAATAAAGTAACAAAATACACTGAACTAATAAATAAGACAAGACTTTCTAACTTGCTACGCTTGTTCTCTTTTTGTGTGTTAAAATTCGACATTTGAAAAATGGGACGTTTTTTAAGTTATGTGTGTCACCCACATTGTAGGATGATGTTAAGCACCAGTGATTGATTATTATTATTATTATTATTAAATGTCACCAGTTTCCATTGCTTGGTTAATATCAGCCACAATATGCCCCATTACTTCACGGTAGGGTGAGTCTGCCTTAAATGCGATTTCCAAGAGTTTTGCATCGCTAAAAAACTCAAATACTTCGTTGATGCGATTTAAAGATTTGTCCGTTAAATGAGGCTGGACGATTGATTTTAGGGCGTTTTGGGAATCTGCAAATGATTTTTGTAAATACGGTAAATCAAAACTATAGTCCACTTCATAAAAAGAAATCACAGCGAGTTGAGTATTCTGAAATAAAAAAAAAAAACATTTTCATAAAGTACTGAAGTCCGTCTAGAAATGGAAGAAGTAGATTGTTAAAAAAAAAGCATTACTGTCTGATCAGAATGGTCAGCGCGGTCATTCGCGCGAATCAGCCGCGGTTGCGAGAAGTAACGCTTCCGAAAAAGAAATGAATACAATGGAACGTGCTTTTCTGTCAAAACAGGGGTGGGAAATTGTTGTTTTTTGAGTTTGTAGGTATTTCTTCAAACTTATATTTTGCAAATTTATTGTGAATGTGTATTTTGCATTTTAAAAATAAACGAAGATTATCAATTGTGTGGATGGAACAACCAACAAGATGTTTTTTTTTTTGTTAATCTGTCAAACGATGCGACGATTACGGGCGGAAAAACGGAAGAAGTTAAAAGTTAAACAATGTCTAGCCCCGCGGGTCAATTGTATTCATCCAAACGAGTTTATATGCATTTTAACTTTGACAGAACGTTTTCTGAAGTGCCGCGCAATCTATTCAGTTCAGCCAGTTAGTAAGGAGAATGTACGATAAAACTAAACTAGATAGCACATTCCTTCCTTTATTTTCGCGCACATACATACATCATCGACGCAAATATTTTAGTAGCTACTTTTTATATTAGGAACTTCTGTTTAGAATTAAAAAAACACAAGTGTACTGTTTTTAAGAAACAATAATTCATATTTATTTAATGTTTAAATTTAGGACTTTATATATCTTCAAACTGCAATTTGTGTGCGTCGAAGACGTCATTCTATGGACATCCTGTTTAGTTCTATCATGATGGGCTTTAAGGTTAATAGCAAGTTTCATTCAAATTTCAAAGATTTCACAGAAATGTGTATGTGTGCATTCAGAACATATCTGCCAACCCATCAGAGATATCTTTTGTGTTAGAGATTTGATCTAGATTTGCTCAATGATGACAATTCAAAAAGATCCAATCTTTTCTTTAATGAAACTCGCTATAAGTAAAACGTAGTATTTTTAAATATGCGTTAGTTGTTAGGTCCCCAAATAAATTAATTAATATTTGTAGTTACCTTTATAACGACAGCATAATTCGAAAGATGGAATACATATGCATTTTTTTTTAATCATTGAAATTGAATTGTTATACAAATTTACAGTATATGGAATGGATGGAACCAGTGATGTGCCGTAGTGTTCATGCAAGGCGTTCACTAACTTCTCCTTCAAATATTGTCTATTTTTAGATACGATTCTGTGTTACGACGGGCACGTTGTTTTTATTATGTTTGATTTTTTTTTTGTGTTTTTTGTATTATTTTTTTTTTTTTTTTTAGTTTTTGTTTTTATACTTTTTTATGTTTTTCTTTGTAAGGAAACTATAATTTAGAAAGGAAATACGTCAATAAAAGTTCAATTCGTCGGGATTTCTTCAAAAAACTTGCAAAACTTCGTCATAGAAACTGTTTTTTACTTTGATTTCCTTTAAAAATGATTTTTCTATGGACATAATTGCAAGTTTCGATAATCTTTGCTCCTGCATTTTATTTTTTCCATACGATTTAACGTGTTTAAGATCAGAAAAGGAACGTTCGATAGATTAAATCGATGTGGCTATTTTTAATATCAGTCAATTTAGTTTAAAGGTTTTCGAAAAAGTTTCTTTTAATTCAAGAGCATCAACCGGTCTTGGAATGTCTTCAACGGAGATATTTTTAAGCTGAGGAAACTTAAAAAAACAATTAATTCATTCTTCAGCAATGTTTTTCGTAGAAATTTTGTTAACGACTCGAGCCGCATTTCAATTTGAAGATTATCTAAAAAAAATAATTGGCCATATCGCAGTTCAAAACTTTCTAGACCTCGTTTTGGAAAAGATCAATAGCATTTCTAGATGCTTCCAAAATATGATGAAAACTCGTTCTCAAGTTATTTATTTGAAATTTATCACTGTCATTAAATGTTATCAGAATCAGAAATAACATTTAATACTGCATTAATTAAATCATTTTGTATTTTGTTCAGCCTTCGACGTCGCTTTATATACACTTGTACGTGAACGTCGCTTATGAGTATGATTGGATTTTTACTTGGTACACGCAATGAATCCGCACCGCAAACACGCAATGAACAAAATAAGAGTCAAAGACTAAAAGTAAAAAGAAATTAAAGATGTCTTTTCTCTTTATCCTGTTTTTCACGTGTCGCATGGCATGGCATTGGCTGGCATATCTGGTTTCTCTGATCGTAGCATCTACCTATAAGGTACGTTTTCGTACATGTATAGAGAATGAATCCGCACCATAGCGCACATCCACAGCAGGCTTAATGAAAATGAATACCAAATTACCAATTCTCTTCGTACTGTGTACTGATCCTGCTTCTCTTGCACTACCAAACCGAAAACCTATGGTGGAATGAACGACGCTGGCTGACGGTGCACTGAATGTAGTTGAACACCTAACCATATAGGCTTGTACTGGCAATTATCTCTTCTCTTTCTGTTGGATATTTTTTTAATATGGGGCTTTGTATCAGTTGGGTGCGCTAATGTTGGGAGAACACCCAAATGTGTGCATTTTTTTGATTGAGAATGAATTATCTTACTATCCGAAAAAGGAAAAGGAAAACCGAGCGGTTGATGAGGGTGAACACTAAGGGCTGTAGAAAGATTTATAAGGGAGCATGAATTTCGTGGCTTGTTTTTTTAATTTTGAACGTGGAATTGCTGCGTTGAAGTTATGAGAAAATCTTTGAATAAGGTGGGTAGTTGAAAAACAAATTAAAATGAAAACATTTAGGGATTTTGGTAACACATGCAAAATACAGATGATTTTGATAGGGTTTGCGGTGAACACCTGCGCACCTATGAATAAACGTCATAGAACAATGAACACTTGTTTTTCAAAGCTATAAAAGTACCAAGAATTGAATATATACATATAAGGTAATGATAAACATCCATTTTAATTCATATACCTAGTTTTCATAAATTAAATGTACTCATTTGTTATCATATATATTATTTCTGTTGTGAAACTCCTTTTTTCTCATTTATAAAATACTACTGAAGAAAACGCAAAAAATAAGTAAATATTATTATTGAATGTGCGAAATTTTCGCACGGGCCTTCTGGTTTTTTGCTACTATCGATAAAAAAAAATGAAAATATTTTTTTTTAATATCAAAAAACATATTTATATTAATAAATTGAACGCCAATAAGTTTAGCAATTACATATTTTGTTTACGTATTTTGAGTAAATGTTTGAATGAGGCCATTGTGACGTATCACGTTTGACGCAATGAATGAATTAATTAATTAATGAAACATCAAATGTTTAAATAAAAAAGGTGCTGCATTAGATTAAAAAACTACCTAAGTAACTTTATACCCTACTTACTTGAAATTTTCGTTTAAATTGCTCTGCAGCTTGTTGTTCTTCAGGACTGAATTGATTATTCCTGTGTAAAACTCCGATTTTTATTACAATTTTGATAATATTTTTTATTAATTTCTCAGCGTCCTTCTTGCTGCCGGTCTAAAATTAAAAAAAAAAGTAGTTTATTTATTTTAGAAAGACTTTTAGAATATCATTTGATTTACATGCATCTTGCAAAGTTTATATAGGTTGTCTAAAAGTGACGCCGTCGTTCCATCAATGAAGGCCTTTGCTATATTTTTTGTTGCCATGCGGGAAAGAATTTTTTTCTGAGCCCGCAGGCCAATATCTTTGGATTTGAAATTATTTTCGGTCATAACTGGGAATATAGAAAATGTATGCGTGAATATTATAACAAATAAAGATTACTTATAAAATTGTATAAAGCCATTAAAAATTATGATAATAAAATTTTGTTAAGTACAAACTCTGATTGGTGTGTATTTTAATAACAAAAAACTCAACTGAAATTGAAAACTCTACTAAAAAATATTAAAAAAGAAATATGCCATAAAAGAAAATTTTAAATATAACGCTCTTATCTAAAAATTAGTACCTTCTAAGTTCCAGTAATCCACACTCCATAGCAGGAAATATTGCCTTAAACTACTCGTAGACATGTTTAATTGTTATATACTTAAAATCTGATAGAGAAGTAGGAGAGAATAAATGTTAGTATACTTTCTTAGAAATTCCTAAACAAACAAAAATTGGAAACAGGTACGCAGGTTCAATTTTGTTAAATAATTGGATGGATTGAAAACAAATCTGATTACATATTTGAAAGGCAAAATACGCTTATTATGATTTATAATCTTTTATAAGAGAACTTGGCAAATTAAAATCTTATTATACTCTATAACTTTCTGACGAGTTAGTCTAGTTATTCGAAGGGCCATTGGTAAACTGTTGATACTCGTAATCATAATTTGTTGCCCTATGTTGAGTATTTTTAATTAAATCGCTCGACCCACGGACATCATCAGCAACCCTCTTATCAATTTTTTTCTTTAAATTATTTTCGTTTCCCTGATTTATATAAATAAATTAGGTTAGGTTAGGTTGAAGTGGTCGCCAGGAAAACAACTGACACACATAGACATTAGACAGGTCCATTGTGATACCACATGAAGAGAAATTTACTACTTAATCAAACCAGTTGGAGCCTCGAATGATGCGGTGAAGTCGACGAATCTCAATGTGTCTAAGATCACTGGTGTCGGCGAAAAAGTATTCCCTCAGCTGTAATCTTCGTCCTTGGGAGAGAGCAGGACATGAGAGCAGATTTGCAAAAGTCATTGGAGAAAACGCCAAGTCTTTTGGCGTGTCTACCAATTAAACTGTGTCCAGTTACAACACCTATTACGGAGCCAAGATGTTTCCTGCTCAAAGAGAGTAAACTTTTTGCGCGTCTTGGGTCTATTACTGGCCAGATTTGTCTGGTAGCCATGTACGTAGTGAT
This sequence comes from Philhelius pedissequus, assembly GCA_910595825.1. Lineage (NCBI taxonomy): Eukaryota > Metazoa > Arthropoda > Insecta > Diptera > Syrphidae > Philhelius > Philhelius pedissequus. The sequence goes on along the minus strand of OU343160.1, from coordinate 73,301,161 downwards.
GTTTGATCATCTAAAATTTATTTGTTTTATGGAGTTTTGATGTAACAATAGCTTGCGCGTACATGCACATCGTTCGCCGTACGTACATACATATATGTATACCTAATTGTGATGTATTTGTTGTTAATGTTAATTTTAATTTAAATCAACTAAACATGTTTTGCTCTTAATTAAATTTTGCAAAATATCCTGAAGAAGATGGTAGCCGCCGAAACGACAAAATGAAATTACTTATATAAATTATCCAAACACGTTATTCCAAATGTTTGATCAAAAGAAATTACAAAAAGCAACTGAAAAATAAAAACGTAGATTATTCGAATTCATTAATTCAAATTTAAAACGCTGGCCAATTGCATTCATTTAAGTCGATCGCGAAGAAGTCTTTAATTAAATTCCGGCTTTTTATAATAATACATGCTACGGTACAAATTGCAGCTCAAGGTATTCTCTGTAAAAATCATGTTAGGCACACTGAATCAATAGAGCCTGCAATGTAACTCGTGTTCTTAAGAAAGCTAATAAACAATTTGATCAAAACAACGTTAATTGTACGAACGTTCATAACCGAGTATTTACTACTGATTCCAACCGACTTTATGAGAAGATCAAAAATCAAAAAAATTGTGGTATGGTCGGTACCGTTAATAATATGTACAAAAAATGTATGGACTAAACTGTAGACTATACAGTTTGAGATAACTAAGATGGTAGAAACAATTTTATGGCAAGTACCGTTATTTTTGGGGCTAAAAAACGATTCAAAAATATATTTCAGACAATCTCCTAAAACGCTTTAATACCAAGTTTTAATAAAATCGCTTCAGCTACAGACACGGAACCACTTTGTTGGTCTTCTCTATCATCATAATGTCAAGTTTGATAAATTTTTTTTAATGCAAAACTTGTCCTATAGTACCTACACACTACAGCAAGTTAAAAATAGTATTCCATTGGGTTACAGAATAATGTTGAATGGTATAAAATATTCAGTTTTTAAGAACGGAATCTGCAAATAATAAGATCGTATGCAGTTATCTTGAGATTTAATGCATTGTCTAATAATTTAAATTGAAACAGAATTTTAAAATGTTTAAAATGAAATAAGTAGTAAAGTATGTTTAGTGATATGGTAATTTGTGTAGTTTATATAAATAAATTTATTAATCTACATACTGAGCGCATTTTAAACTGTACATATACATTAAGCATTGTCCTAACCGGAGCTATGGCATTGTTGATAGCGTGCATGTTTCTGCACACACCCACGCAATAAAGAGCAATAACTTTCATTGGTTCTTAAATAATGAGCAAATTAATGGTACGAGTTTTTTTTTTTTTTGTTATATTATATTGGATATTATTATTGGGTGACAAGTTATACAATTAAATTTTGCATACACAAACTTCTTTCTGTATCATCAAAAAAAGAGCAGATAGATTATATGACAAAAGGATTTTCGCGAGGATTTCTTACATAAACAGATTCGCTAACGGAGATAAACAATCAAATTGTGAATAACGCGAGTGAGAGGGATAGTCAAATGAAGGAAAGTGTTAACACTATAACCAAATCGGTAAATAAGCTTTCGGTAGAAATTAAAAAGAAAAACAACAGTGCTGACAGTATGGTTGAAAAGAAAACATACGCAGGTGAATTAAAGAAAAATTCTCAAATTAAAGTTGTGCCAAAGGAGTTAAGTCAAAGTGCAGAGAAAACAAAATCGGAAGTGAAATCAAAAGTAAATCCATCTACAAGTGGTATTCAGGTTTCAGGAATACAAAAGCTCAATAGTGGGGCAATAATAGTGTCGTGTGATAATGAGAATTCGGTTGAAAAATTATCAAGTGATGTTAGAGATAAACTTGGAGATAATTATTGTGTAAATGTGATAAATAAGAAACCAAGAGTTAAAATATCATATATCTCGGATAAATTTGAAGAAAAAGAGTTTTTATCCTGCATTTGTAGACAAAATGATTTTTTAAAGAACTCGGAGATAGAATTCAAAACTATGTGGAAGCGAAAGGGTAAAACATCGGTGTACTATACTGCAGTGATAGAAGTGGATGTAGTAAGCTACAATGAAATCATGAAAGTTGGTAAGATCAGTGTTGGATGGGACAAATGTCAAGTGAGTGAAGCTGTTTATGTTAAGAGATGCTACAAGTGCTTGGGTTTTGGGCACTTTAGTAAAGACTGTGTAAATGAAAAAATGGTTTGTTTTAAATGTGGAGGGCAACATACTGGTTCTGAATGTACGACGACAATTTTGTCTTGTGTGAATTGTGTGAAAATGAATGAAGAATTAAAGCTAAATTTAGATGTGAATCATAATGCGTTGGATAATTGTTGTGAGGTTTATCTTCGCAAACTTAAAATAGAAAGAAAAAGACACTTGTAGCAACCCACCAATAAGAGGAAGGCTATTTCGTATTGTTTAAATGCGCAGAGTCTTCTCAATAACAAAAGCCATGTTGAGTTATTGGTAAATAATTGTAAACCTGATATATTGTTGTTATCGGAAACCCGAATAACAACAGATATTGAAGAATGTGAATATAAAATAAGTAACTACTCCCACATTAACTGCTTTTCGCATTCAAGGCATACAGGAGGTGTAATAGCGTACATTAAAAAAGGATTACGTTTTGAAGTGGTGAATGTTACACAATATAATAATTTTGTATGGATTTTAAAATTGTATGTATGGTTTGAAAGTAAAAAATGGGTGTTTGTTGGTGTATATAGATCGCCGAGCTCATCGGTAAATGAATTTTTACGGTTTTATGAAAATTGGTATGCTGAGAATTTGGAAAGTGAAAGTAACACAGTAGTAATGGGAGATTTTAATATTGACTTGCTAACGGATGATACTAATAAAGTGAGAATATTAGACTTAATTATTGATCAAGGTGACATTCAACTTGTTAAGGAGGCTACAAGAATTACAGAACATTCTCGAACATTGATTGATTATGTGTGTGTTAACATAGACGCGAAAGATGAATTTAATGTGTGTGTGGATAAGAACTTTAAAGTATCTGATCATGAGACAATAAGAGTTGAAATAAAGGGTAATAATTATAAAAATGATTTGCAGAAGAAAAAGATTCTTAAGTATTCCAAATCTAAATTAGATAATCTTTTGAATAATAACGGCTTTCCTGAATTGTTTTATGAGCGGAACTTTAATGATCTTACGGTGAGATTTGATGATTGTATTGGAAGATGCTGTGACGCTATGACTATTGAAAAATTGATTGGAGTGAAAGTTGATTGTCAGTGGTACAATGGTAATCTATGGAGAATGAAACAGGAAAAAATAACGGCTTTTAGAACAGCAATTTACAGCAACAATGTTGAAGATTGGAGGAGATATAAAATGATTCGAAATAAATATAAAATAGAAGTTTTGGCAGCAAAAAATCGACATATTCGCACGCAGATACAATCGAACAGTGGTAATCAAGTCGGTACATGGAAAACGATTAAGTCTCTTATTATGAAAAACAATAAAAGTAAAGATATCACTAATGTTAAGTTTGGGCAAGAATCTTTAACTGATGAAAATCAAATTGCTAATAGGTTTAATTTGTATTTTGTTGAGAGTGTGGTCGAAATTAATTATTCAATTCCTTTTCAACATTATATTCCACCAAGCATACACATAAATTGTGTTTTTAAATTTCGTTATGCAAGCGTGGAATCGTTATATGCCCTCATTAAAAAATTAAATAATAAAAAGGACTTACGAGGTATTAACAGAGACATAATTTTAAAATCAATTGAAATCATTGGCCCTGTGTTAATCAAAATTGTTAATAATTCATTGTGCTACGGGATATTTCCAAGCAGTTGGAAAGAATCCACTGTTATTCCGGTAGAGAAGGTGGTAAACACCGTAAAATGTGAAGAGTTTCGTCCAGTGAATATGCTGCCTACATTTGAAAAGATTCTAGAACGTTATGTAGCTAACCAACTACAAGACTATTTAGAAAATAACAACATTTTAATAAAAGAGCAATCTGGGTTTAGGAAAGGTCACTCTTGTGAAACTGCGTTAAATTGGTTGATATATGAATGGAAAAAAGAAATTGATTGCAATAATTCGGTAATAGCAGTGTTTTTGGATTTTAAGCGTGCGTTTGAGACCATTGAAAGAAATATATTAGTGCGAAAGTTGGAAATGTATGGAATTAAGGAAAATGAACTAAACTGGTTTAAATCGTACCTTACAGGGAGGACCCAAAGAACAAAGATTGGCGATATTACATCAAATGCGACTGGAGTGGAACTTGGAGTCCCTCAGGGATCAGTTTTAGGTGTGTTGCTTTTCCTTTTGTACATAAATGATATTAAATGCGTGCTGAAATTTTGCAAAGTTGTGTTGTTTGCGGATGATGCCCTGATATATATAAGTGGAAGGAATGTTGAATGGTTGTTACAATGTTTAAATGAGGACTTGGAGAGCATAAACCGGTGGCTTCAAATGAATAAAATGAAATTGAATGTAAAAAAGACGAAATGTATGAAACTTAAAGTAAATGAACCCATAAATGTATGTATGGATGGGGAAGTTATTGAGTGTGTGGATAGTTTTAGATATCTCGGAGTTGTTTTGGACTCGAAGTTAAATTTCAAAGAGCATGGGAGATATGTGTGCGGAAAAATTGCTAAAAAAGTTGGTTTTATAAAAAGAATTAGAAGAAACTTAACATTTGAAAGTACTTTGCTTCTATATAATACTATTGTCTTACCCCATTTTAATTATTGTTCAACTCTTTTGTATGGTTGTCAACAAGAAATAGTAAATCGGCTTCAATTATTGCAAAATAAAGCAATGCGAATGATATTGAGAGTGAATGTCTACACCCCAATAAGAATGATGTTGGAAGTTTTAAATTGGATGAGTTTTAAACAGAGACTTAGATATAGCGCTATGTTATTAATATATAAAATGAAAAACAATATGGTTCCTGAATACTTAAAAGTTAATGTTGTCAACGTTGGAGAGTTGCAACCTTATAATTTACGCAACAGTGAAAATTTGAGGCCCAATAGGTGTAACAGAAGTAGCACCCAGGACTCAGTTATGTATATGGGAATAAATTCTTTTAATAGACTTCCAAGTGAATTGAAGAATGAGCTAAGTATAAATGTTTTTAAAAATAAACTTATTTTGTATATAAAAAATAGTGATTAATAATACATAGATGTTTTATTGTAAAGGTTTGTCTGACCTTATATATTGAGTATTTTAGAATCTAGAGCACACATCAGAGCCTAATCTCCTGCAATGCAGAGATAGGTACTCTTGGCGTAAGCTGAGATGGTTCCAGAAACTCTGTTATTATTATTATTATTATTATTATTATAAATTATAAGATAATGCTAAACTAAGTATATTCACAGATAATGAGTAATTCTACATTTTCGGTAATGAATAAACGAGTTAAGCAAACTTAAATCAAATACAAGGTTTTCATATAAAAAGCGTTCAAAAGTATAAGTATACGAGTAGTTTATAGAATCAGATCCAAAAGATTGAAAAATATAACACAATGTATGATCATGTGTGGCCGGAAGTAAAGTATACTTTCACTTGCTTTTTTTTATTAAAAAGCTCTAAGTCATCTTTCGGATAAATGTTCAATTTATTATATGTAGTTCGCATTCAAGCTCAAGCCATTTGCGAGATGGTTGCTAGCCTTACAATATAGAAAATTCCAAGAGATGTTAATTGGGAAATGTTTCATAATCTGGCAACTAATTATATAATGATTTAAATACATACAAGCATCGTCGTTCAAAATGTAAAATAAGAAGATATGTAAATAAGAATTAAACAATTTTTTTTTATCGAGTTGATTTTTTTCAGTTTCAGAAAGTATGTTTCATTCCAATTTTCCAAATTTAATTTTAAATTTGAACTGAGAATATACATATGTATGTATGTACCTACATATGAATTTATTTAAATAAAAGATGGCTACATTTCAAATATATCAAAAGTAATATTAAAGCTAAGCCGTTTAAAAAGTATGATAAATCTGCAATATAATATATTTCGTATTAAAATGTATAAATAGGTGTTTACGACCTAAAGCCCGCGTAAACGTTACCCAACTTAAATTATAGAAACAAAGGTCACATATCTAAATAACAACTTTAATAGCTAGGTAGCTATGTAGGTACATAATATAATATTTTTTATAAATTTTTTTAATCGCTGCATTTATCCAAATTAAACCAAACAAACAAAATTGAGAAAAATACTGACAATAGTAAACAAAAAATAAAAAGCCGACCTAGTATCCACATATTTAATAATTTGCTATACGAATTGTTCTGGTTTTGACCCAAGCTACATACTCTAGCTTTTCCCTATTCTATTTCTGTATAACACACATTTTAAAGAATAAATAAATATACATATAAATGTAGGTAATTTAAAAAGTAGAAGAATACACTTTTATTATATATATATATGTACGTAACTACCTGCATAATGTATAGGTACACGTTTTGCTTGTTTAGAATTTAAAAATGTTTAGTATGTAATATCTTGAGTTTTATCTCTTCCCTTCATACGAGGGGTACCTATATCTCAATTTTTGCAAGTCAATTTGAAGAGTTGCATTAAGGAAGTTTGAATGAATAATATCTACATTGTTATCGAGAAAACGTATGATTTTTACGTACATAAGTATATGTTAAGTAAACTGAATATTTGACTAAATAGATAACAATACTTATACTCTTTAAGTACATTTTTTATAAGAAAGTTTAAGCCTAATGTGGGCCCATATAATTGCAATGCAATAGAAGTTTATTACACTTCCTGTCTGCCCTTGTACGTTCAACGTTGAAATACAAAAAAGAGAACATAAAGTAAAGAATAGGAAATTGAAAAAGAACTTCTAAGTTAAACGACACCTTGAAATCTATTTATCTTATTGATTTTTCCTAACAACAGTCAAATTATTTGTCCAAAACAAATTCCTTAGAGAATCTGTTCTTCCACATTAGTATTCGCCAAAAACAAAGAGCTTCTTTAAACTTACCGCCTTTATTGTAAAATTATTTGCTTAGTGAATATGGTACATGGACATATTATTTTGAAATAATTTAATTTTAAAAACGACTCTGGATATATAAATAAAATAATTTTCGAATATCAGACGAAAATAAACTACGCTCACGAAACACAAAAACACAAATTACGTTAATTTTTTTTCATTCCGTCACTCAAAATCGAATTTTTTTGTGTGTTGATCTTTTGATAGTAGTGATACCATTTCCAAATTGTCAAATGAGCTATAAAACCCAGTCTACACCATAGGAACCGTAAATTAGGCCAATTACACGATGAAATTGATTTCTTAGAAACATTTACAGACCAATTCGCCCCTAAAAATATTGATATTGTGACTTTTTCCGAATTCTCCCCACAGCCACAATTTGTGAGCATCAAGGAGGCTTTACATGTATCTTCATCTGCATCGACATCTGCAAAAAAAGAGGAAACAAAATAAAAATCTCATACTTGTGCGATAGAGAGCCAAGACCAAAATTGTGATCAATTCATGTATGAAGATTATAGGAAGTATTAAGGAGGCTTCATCTTCATCTGCATTGATATCAGGAAAAAAGAGGAAACAAAATAAAAAAATCATACTTGTGCGATAGAGAGCGAAGACCAAAATGGAGATCATCTTCTTGTATTAAGATTATAGGAAGTATGAATCTGAAGATTGCAGATTATAGTGAACATGAACATGTTCATCTTCATTATAGCATTTTCATCTGCACCATAATTTGTTCAGTTCAGGCAACGAATTTTCAAGATTTTTCTTACCATTTCACCTCAGTTTGCTTAAAAACAACGAAAATAGCGAAAATTATCTTCTCAAAACTACTAACCGGAATGCTAAGAACATGTTATTGTAAGATGTGTCAAGAAAGTTATAGCAGAGTTCGAGTAAGTTATTAGTGTGAACCTAGTCTTACTTTTATGTTTGTTTTATATTATGGTTCCGCTATGGTTCTACTTTTCTTCGAGTCTGCAGATGCAGTATGTAATGTAAAGCCTCCTTATATGAAGATTATAGGAAGTATGAATTTGAAGATTGCAGATTATAGTGAAGATGAACATGTTCATCTTCATTATAACATTTTCATCTGCACCATAATTTGTTCCGTTCAAATAACGAATTTTCAAGTTTTTTTACCATTTCTGATTTTTGTGGGTTTACTAAGTTTCAACCACGGTTTAAGATTATATTTGACTTATCACATACTTGAACCATCGTTGAATAATTGTTATTTTACCGAAACCGGGAATTTAAATTTCTGAACCACTGTTTAAATATTTGAATGAATGGCTTTCGGAAACCTATACTTTCGTCAAAAAAGAAATTTCTTCCAGTTCCATGTGGTTGTCAAAAGGTTTATAAGTTGTAAGTGTTAATGTTCTATACTTATGTATTGCATAATGTAGTAGCAGATAAGCATTATACTTCGTTTTTACCGACCACTTAATCCAGATTTGAGTGGATTAACCATAAATCCTCTTTTAAATCTTTGAAAACTGAAGATTTCCAATACAAATTTTAATCTCTTTAAAAGAAGATTAGAAGTTAATCTCATTGAAATCTTCTTCGAAGTAGAAGATTGTCAAAAGAAACAAACCTTATTTCAAAGAACGGGCCTACTCTAATGTCATTTCCTCCCTTGACATTCAAGAAAAAAAAACTGTCCAACATTATTTAGTTTGTTTTTGTTTGGTAAAATTTGTCGTTGCCTTCCAATTCTGTTTTTAGTTATAAAAATAAGAGATGCAATAAAGCCACAAAGACCAAAGCGTTGCCTCGAATTTGTAACGGAAAATGATTTAGCGACGAGTTGCAATCTTGTAAGCGAGGTGGATAGTGTGGCCTGTCTTCGAGTGTTTGGGGCATTCAGGTTGACAGGGAATCCATTAGCTGGATGTGTTGGTCAGATAAAGCTGCAAATATTGTTCATTTAGCACGTTGGTTTTTCAAATTCCTTCTAGATTATCGACCTCGTATTTATTATTCTCGTTATTATAATATACCTACTGCTTGAATTTTCAAGGATAAAAAGTTGGGATAACAAAATTTTTAAGTTATTACACATTTTTATTTATTGAAATTAAATTTGTTCACTGCACCGGAATTATTATCCTTCTTTCTAATTATTATTTTGTTTTACTCTTGATATATTGACTTTTGAATGACAATTCAGAGTGAAAACGTCAAACAAATCTCAACGAATCCAATAGTTTTTGGGTAGTTTGAGATTTTTGTTGACAACATATGTTTTGTTCATCAGCTGTTTTTTCCGCGTTACAACAACACCAAGCAATACGGTTCGGATAGGTTGTGCCACCAAACGAAGCCATTGGCCTCGTTCGGTGCGCGGCCGATAGGCTATCCAAGATACCTTTGTAGCGGATTTATTTTCGAACTATTCAGGTAGCTTTCTCGTTATGTCAGTTGTATTGCATACACATCTGAAGTTTTGAATCAGCTGTCCCTCACATTTCCAAACGAATCTCAACGAATCCAATAATTTTTGGGTAGCTTGAGATTTGTGTTTGACAACATATGTTTAGTTCGTCAGCCGTTTTTTCCTTAGGCGTTACAACAACACCAAGCAATCCGGATCGGTTAGGTTGCGCCGCCGAACGAGGCCATTAATTCTGTTTTCTAGCAAAAAAAGAAACTCTGATTTAATGGTTGAAGAAAACTGAACACGGTTATTCATTGTTAATTATGGTATCACTTTTATCTGTTAGTGTCAGATTATGGACCGTCAGCCAACATTTTTTTAGTGGCTGCCTTTTGGTAGTTGAAAAATAAAATAAAAATTAATTATTGTTTTGTCTCTTATTCTTTTATTTCTTTTGTTAGTTTATTAACATTATGGAAACAAAATAGAAATTCAATTCAAAAATAAACCAAAATTCTAATTAATTTAAAACAAGTTTCGGTAATGGCCAATAATATTTATCTGTAAAAACAATTCTAAATGGTATCTCTTGTTTCTAGAAAACTTGTAGTAACTTCTTAAATATTATTAAAATAAAGGTTCGATTGAAGTCGTTTCGTAAAAAATAACCCTCTATTTTATTCGATTGGAAATTGATAAAATGAATCTTGCTTGTAACATCGGTGTAGACGGCAACTTTGATGGGAACTCAAACAACTCGCTTAAGAATCGGATATGCCGTGACTTTGTTCGTGGTATATGTCGCCGAAAACACTGTCGATATCCGCATGTTGTTTCACCCGACCTTGTAGTCTTTTGCCACGACTACCAGAATTCAACTTGCACCAGAGTCAATTGCAAGTTCCTGCACTACACCATTCAGGAGCAAGAGTATTACAAAGCTAATGGGGAGTTTCCACCAGAGCTATCCGAAGAAAATAAATTGCCTTGTAACGAGTACGCAATGTATGGTCGTTGTCGGCACAAGGATTGTTACATGGTAGAAAAAGTACAGTCGACTCCATCAATGAGGACCGTTGAACGAATGGACCGTCATCCAGTATCTTGGAATCACACGGAATACAGAGATCTAATGGATCGCCCAGGAGTTCATATTAATGGATATGGTGCAGGCAGTGATGATTTCCCATCCTTAAAGAGACCCGCAAATGTGGACTCCCTTGAAAATTCAGCAGCATACAAACGTTTCCGGGAAGATATCGAACGAATTGATATAGTTGCTCTAGTTCGTCGCTTTGAAGAGGAGCAAGTTATGTTGAGGAGACGTGTGGAGGCAAATGAAATAAAAATTGCTGAACTTCGAGCTTCAAATGAATATTTGTTGGCACAAAATGCTCAACTGCGACTCACCAATGTTCAATGCTCAGCTGTTGTCAATCCGGTTACTATGACGCAAACAACTTCACAACAACAAACACAGTTAATCGGTGGAGTGTCCATTGCTCCTGTTCAAGTTCAAGCTACACCTATTGTTAGCATTGCAACTCCGCAGACACAAATTATCACATCCAGTGGTACTCCGCTTGCGATCGCTGCTAACACTTCACAAGGACAGCAGTTGGCTATATCACAGCAGAATATTACATCGCTATCTAATACTACTCAACAGCTTGCTCCGACTCATGCTCAACAAATTCTAGGCACTTCTCAAATAACTTTGACACCAGCAATGGCTCAAGGGTTGACTATAAACACTTCGCAAGCTCTTGCAATGTCGAATGCTTCCCAGCCCATTATTTCTTACCCTATTATGACACATAGCATACTACCACACTAAAATCATATATTTTAAACGCTTAAAAGATTTATCAAATATTTGAAAGAGTCTGCAAATTAATTTGAAATTACCTTATATAGTTTAAATTATTGTGTTAAATACAAAATCATATTATACATACCCATAATAAATATATTAACATACAAATAGATATTTATACACAAGTTATTACTAATCTAAATGCTAAAAAGAAATACAATACGGTCGAAAGGATGAAGGAGAGCTTTAGTTTTGGTGCCAGGCAAATAAGAACTGCTTGAATTATTTTTAAGATCACAATTGTTTAGATAGAATTCTAATTATTTTAGACTTCACTCAAATAATGGTAATTACATAGTGGAATGAATTTAAACTAAGTAATATCCGAAACCCAAATGAATAGTTTTAATTAAACATGTTGGATAGCTATTGTTTTGAAAATATAACATTAAAATAAAAAGAAAATCCTAGCTTAGTATGTTGTATATTTATTTGAGCATACAAAAACTGATAGAAGACTGATATGTTTGTTATCTGACATGTACCGTTAATAAGTTTATAAAAGACTCCATCAAATCCTCCCCAAATAAAATCGGTTAACACTCGCCCGGCAAAACATTAATGTTGCTCACAAAAAGAAGGGTATTCAAATTTTATTTAAACACTTTAAATATTAAAGATACCTACGATTTTTAGAACCGCTTATTATAAAAAAAAAACTATTATATATTTTACATACCTACATATACTTATGTATGATTGTACCCACATATACCTATTTATTTCAATTTTAAATTATATACATGATATAGCTTGAACCAATTCACTTGGTCATTCTACTGCGCAGCTCTTCTTAAATTTCTTTGCTCATCTCATTCATTTTAAAAGATATCACCTTCCAGGTATGAATTTTATTTACATGTGATTGATCGTGGTTTATTGTGCATTTTTCAAAAAAGTATTTCATCTCTGGCATTGTACAAATAATAATTAAATCTCTTGCTCACCATTTTTGTTCTCTTGAATCCTCTCTCTCTGCGCAACCGACCGTCGACCAAGTGATTTGGTTCAAGCTATACATATTGGGGATTATAGTGAATAAAAAATTCCCTGGAAATTTTTCTACAATTCGAATAATGGGAACACGAATGATGCACAAAAGTTTCCCTATGAATTTATTGTTTTAAACAATACCAGGGACCTTTTATTACCAAAGAAATTTATTCCGTGAGAGATTCAAGATCGCCGAAAAAATTCGAGGGAATTTCCGTCCCTGGGAGATTCCCTATAGGTCCCAGTCCGAGAAAATAAAACATTCCTTATTAAACATAAATGTTGTTTGTGCAGTTGCAATCCGCATGGATGATTCTAAATTTATTTTTCCATAATTACTATGTATGTATGTAGGTTTGATTTTTACTTGCGATATATATAGGAATTATATGGCAAGTTATGGATTCGTAAGAAAAATCGAACTCGTGATTTTCATGAAACTCGAAATTATGATCATAGAACACAAAATAAGTTTCTTCCGCAATTCAATCTGTTTTTTCTGTCCTCGAGTTTACAGCCTTCACGGTTGGATGGATTTGGTACAAACTTGGTGCATATTGCGTTTTCGTACGTATTTACGTACCACACGGGTTTTATATTTTTTTAACGAATAAAAATAACGGTACCTGTCATACATTTTTTTTTTTGCAAAAAGGTAAATCTGATTTTTCTCAATGGCTCCATCCATTTTTATAAAAAAAATCAGTTCACTAATGAAGCGAAAAAATACATTTTCGCATTTTTTTTTTGGAAAAGAATGATTGTTTTTGGTTTGGAATTAAAAAAAAATTTTTTTGAAAACTCAAAGTTTCGAAAACGAGTCAATTACTTTATTCGAAACTTCATATTTAATAGTTGTTTGACATAATATCTTAAATATAATAGAAAATAGATATTATCTTAAATAGTTTAAAAAAACTACTCCTAAAATAAAAAAAACAACGATACCTCCCGTACAAATGTAAAAAAACCGTTAGGCAAAAAATGTTTGTATTTCTCGAAAACGGCTCCAAGAATATTTTATAAAAAATGTTTCTTACTAGGTATACAAATATTTAATATTGCTTGCACACCTACTTATTACGGACCTTCCCCTAGAACCACTTCTCATATTTTCGACTTTCTTACTATTGGATCAGCCGATTAAAATTATTTTTATTATGCAAATCGCCCCTAAGAGTGTTAATAAAACTACGTACTCAAATTTTCAAGAAAAAGTTTCGATTTAAAAAACATAAATTAAAATTTTTGAAAAATCGATTTTATATATACATATATATATTGCTTTGGAGGAGAAGGTTCAACTACGAACTATACGAGCTGTACAGTACAGCGACATTGGCCTGGTACAAAAAATACGTATATCACGTTTAAGATGGCTAGGTCATATAGAGCGTATGGACAACAATGTTCCGGCTCGCAGGATCTTCGATTCCAACCCAGCGGGAAGACGCAGTCAAGGAAGACCTCGCCTAAGGTGGCGCGCTCAAGTGGAAAATGACCTCAACCAACTTGGAATGCGTAACTGGAGGCAGCTAGCTGGGGAGGCATGTTGGTTGAGGCCCAGGTTCGCCCCGAACTGTAGCGCCACCTAAGTAAGTAAGTATAGATTGCACCTAAATTATAAAGTTATATACGTATAGCTACCTACCCACCTACATTCTTCACTTTCATTATTATATACACATATTTACATACCTAGTTTCCATCTATGTATGTAGGCACATATTACTCTCTTAACTAAATATACATTTCGTTCTATGTCCATTTTTCAAAATGTTGGGAAATCGATTTTTAAAGTTAAGATCGAAAGCTTTTGTTTATTTTACTTAATTTATTTTTGAAAGTTATGTTTTTTCTGAAAGCCTTAACAATTTTGTTTTAAAAACAATTTACAAATTTCTTTTTTCTTTTGTTCTGAAATAATGGTAAATAAAAATCGAGGCATATAGCATATGGATATTGAACAAAGTTATATGGAGTAAAAATAATTTGATAAAATTGGTGGATATTGAACAAAAAAACTTAATATTGAACAAGACAGAAATTAACAACAATGCTATAGGAAAACAGAGGCATTTTGTATTAAATTGAACAAACACATATTTTATTATTCAAATCAGATTTCATTAGGTTATCTGAATGGTATGAATAGAACAATAAAATTTTGAATACCTGGTATGTTTTTTTCATCTGAAATTAAAAGAAATGATTTAGGTCTTAGAAAAACATTGCCTCTATATTCGATTTGTCTGCAATCTTTGAAAGATACCTTTTTTAGATTCAGACTAGTTTTATTAATATTCAAAAAATGTTATATACAGCATTACGCCTATAAAAGTAACTCGAAAAATTAGCGAATCAGGTCATAAGCAATAACCGGCGTATTTTTACACTCTTATTGAAAAATTCGATGTTGTTATCCGGTTTAACAGTGAAGTAAGTTTATTTCTCTGGCAACTAACTGCGTGTTTATCTGGAGATTGAAAAATCGGCCCTAAAAGGCATTGAATATTTGTAGACGCCCCTCATCGGAAAAACAAATTCTTTTATTGGTAGGAACTTACACGTTCATCTTTTATAACAACGCACTGCACTTGCACTGACGTGCTTACTCGATGATAGATCAAAGCACTAAATGAGCATATACTCAAATCAAGTGCAATAATAGGCGTTTTTCTTTTTTACCTCCGAGTAAAGAACTCGGCTGTCAAAAAAGATCTGTATTTGTTTTTTTTAAGCTTAGATACCTCTAATCGCTAAACTTGTATTTCTTTTTTCAATCAGAGCTAACTCGAAGCATGGCATGTTCCATTATAGCTCAAAATAAAATTACCAAAACTGAATTCAGAAAACAAAAGCCTGGGAACTACAAGTTTTAATAATTTATGAAAGTTCTGCACTTAAGTTTATTTCAAAATTAATTCGGAGAGTTCTATTCAGAGCTAACTAGGTTAACTCAGGTTCTGTTTAGTGATCTGCTTTTTGTTCAATAAGGCACAAATTGTAACCAAAATAATTTGAACATTAAACAAAATAGAAATAAATGAAGTATATAAGGATATTGAACAAAAAATGCATAAATGTGGATATCGAACAAGAAAGAAATAAAAAAGAATGATTTAAAAGATATACTATGAATTGTTCAATATAATACAAAAAGAATGAATAGTGGTTTATTGAACAAAAGTGGCACTCAAAATGGTAAGAAGTGGTTTATTGAACAAAACAGTTGTCCATAACTTGGAAACTAAATGAGATAGAACAAAATGGTTTGCGCCAATCTAAAGAGGACCCTAGAATTATCTAACACAATTTCGTCAAAAATGGTCTATTGAACAAGATAAAACTCAGGTGACGATTTGTAGGTAGATAACTATCTATTTGAATCATCCATTCGAACATTCATTATACTAAAAAAGAATCAAGGCAATCTTACCTAAATACATCGGCATAGGATAAGTAGACTACCTACCTACTAGACAGCGTCAATGTTTAGCTTGACATGTTATGTTAATATTTAATTAACATTAAAAATGTTAGCTACAAAAGCAAGTTCGTACGATCCAGTCCATTATATTTGTATCGTCATAAATCGTCCACAAGACAAAATATATTCATTAAATCTTTTATTTTTCATTATCTACATTTATGTATGTGCTTTTTACCCTAACAAATCTTGGCCATAATTAAAAAAAAAAATCAGTTAATTCAAATACAATCTTGCCCTCTTTTAATGCTCTCTATATTTTATAGTTTTTGAATTGTCAATTGACGCTCACTGTATATCAAAATTAAAATTCCAGTTTCCCATTTCATTTTTATAAATTCAAAGACCGATTTCGAATTTTAGAGCCTTTTAAAATATGGAATCAGTACGCAGTAGCATGCCGGGGAACTTCGTCATTACAGTAGTCCTTGACATATCCCGGCTATTTACGCATCCAATTATATTAGCTTTTTTCTTGTTGTTCAAAATAGTATTGATCAAATTCGATTTCTATATATATTTTCGGCATTCCTACCTGTACATACTCTGCCATTTTAAAAAGTATTTAAATTTTTGTTTTTATAAAGAAAAGTTACTGCTCTTTACATTGTTAAATTTATGTATTTTAATCCCAGCTTAAAAATAAATTATTGTTATATTAAAAACAATTGCCTTCAAATAATGTTTCATTGGAAGCACAATTACTTTTTCGATCGGAATTTCTACATTGCTTGATGATTTACGTATTAAAGCAAAGAATAATAAAAATTAAATTTATTTATAACACCAAGAAATCAGAAGTAGCATCAGTTTGGACTATACGGTTGAATAAGGTTTTCAGAAAACTTTTTTATGTTCTCTCCCCCACGCACTTCTTTTTCCAAAAGTGGTAATTTTACAACATGGAAATCCTCATATAAATCAGCTATCTGATCTAGATACTTTTCTTGAATCTAAAAAAAAAAAGAAAACATATTATTTAAAAAATTTAATAAATTTAAATTACCTTATATCTGGAAGCACACATCGAACATGGCTGTTGGTCTGTCTTCTTGAATAACAACTGATTAACAATTATGTTGTGAGTGTCGATTCCACATTTTGTTAGTTCTTGTACAAGTCTCTCAGTTTCGTATAATGAAAGAAATTCCGCAATGCATACACAAACAAATGTTGTTTGATCCTAGAAATAAAATGACAAAGTAAGCTGTATGTTATTTGTTCATCAACGTCTATGACGGTATCTTACTGGATCTCTGAACTGGTCGTTTACTTGTCTAATTATGGTAAGCATTTCATCTAGTTTTACTGTCAAAGCATCAGCACTAAAGTCTTGCAGCCCAAGTAGCGATCCGAATTGAGAGATAAATGGAGCAATTTTTAATTTTAGTCGCATAAGTTTTCCTAATCCTTTTTCAACAACCTTTAAACGAATTTGATGTAATTTTATTTTGCTTTTTTATTTTGTTTTATTACCTGAGGAAATGAGAGCAATCGCAAAGTGTGTCCAGTTGGAGCAGTATCAAAAATTACCGCAGAGAAATTCATTGCTTTTACTAACCTTTAAAAAAAAAAAACATAAATTTATCTAAAAAAACTACTTAAATGTTTTAATACTAAGATGTCTTTTATGGAACCGAAATAAAAAAATTGTGTTGATTTTTACTTGCGATTATAGGTACTATAAGGCAAGTTATGCATTCGTAAAAAAAAAACAATTCTAGCAATCAAACATGACATTACGATCATAGAGAAGCCTAAAAAAGTTATCGCCAAAAAATGTCTGTATGTCTGTCAGTCAGTCTGTCCATTTGTATGTATAACGAGCTGCAGCCTAAACGGCGTAAGCGATTACCTTCAAATTTGGTATGTGTGATTATTTTGGCATTCCTCAGATGGGAAATTGAAATTTTATTTTTAGGCCTAAAACTAACGGTAGTTATTCCACCACAGTTCAAAGAAGCAATAATATTCCACATACATAAAAAAGGAAATATAGCGGACCCAGCTAATTATAGAGGAATATCACTTCTTAATGCATCCTATAAAGTATTTACTAAACTTTTGAATAATAGAATGGCACATTGGATTGAGAGTCAAAAACTTATCCATTAATATCAAGCTGGTTTCCGAAATGGTTACTCAACCATAGACAATATTTTTGTACTCCAGAACATTGCTGGCACATTTCTAGAACAAAAAAAGAAACTATTCGCCTTCTTCATTGATTTCAAGGCAGCCTTTGATAACATCGATCGAAGAGCTCTATTCTATAAGTTATACAATAATGGAATGAGTAATAAATTTGGAAAGGTACTTGAAAACATGTATGAAGAAAACCGGGCAGCAGTATGGTTTGGAACTGAAACTTCGGAGTGGTTCGAAACAAATATGGGAGTGAGACAAGGCTGTTCCTTAAGTCCCTACCTATTTTCGATGTATATCAATGACTTCAGACTGTCTACCTGGAGGAATAGAGTTTGCGGGAGTGTTAATTAAAGCACTTCTTTTTGCAGACGACGGGGTATTATTCGCTTACTCGCCGGAATCATTGCAACTGATGATAAACCGCCTATTATGTGTGCTGTCAAACGTGGAATTTAACGGTTAACCTAGGGAAATCAAAGGTGATGATTTTCTAAAAAGGAGATGGTAAATTATGCAGAAACGATCGATGGTACTTCAATGGAGAACAAATCGAAGTTGTAAAAAACTATAAATACCTAGGCATGATGATTTCTAGTAATCTTAACATGGAACCACACTTAAAAGATAAACTTGTTAAAGCAAAAAGTGCAATCAGTGCTGTATGGAAAAGATGTTTTTCAAATAAATTCATTGACCATACCGTCAAATACAAAGTTTTCGTTAGAGTGGTGGAATCGGTGATGATGTACGCTGCATAATCTTGGGGACACAGTCAGTAAAAAATGGGTGTTTGTTGGTGTATATAGATCGCCGAGCTCATCGGTAAATGAATTTTTACGGTTTTATGAAAATTGGTATGCTGAGAATTTGGAAAGTGAAAGTAACACAGTAGTAATGGGAGATTTTAATATTGACTTGCTAACGGATGATACTAATAAAGTGAGAATGTTAGACTTAATTATTGATCAAGGTGACATTCAACTTGTTAAGGAGGCTACAAGAATTACAGAACATTCTCGAACATTGATTGATTATGTGTGTGTTAACATAGACGCGAAAGATGAATTTAATGTGTGTGTGGATAAGAACTTTAAAGTATCTGATCATGAGACAATAAGAGTTGAAATAAAGGGTAATAATTATAAAAATGATTTGCAGAAGAAAAAGATTCTTAAGTATTCCAAATCTAAATTAGATAATCTTTTGAATAATAACGGCTTTCCTGAATTGTTTTATGAGCGGAACTTTAATGATCTTACGGTGAGATTTGATGATTGTATTGGAAGATGCTGTGACGCTATGACTATTGAAAAATTGATTGGAGTGAAAGTTGATTGTCAGTGGTACAATGGTAATCTATGGAGAATGAAACAGGAAAAAATAACGGCTTTTAGAACAGCAATTTACAGCAACAATGTTGAAGATTGGAGGAGATATAAAATGATTCGAAATAAGTATAAAATAGAAGTTTTGGCAGCAAAAAATCGACATATTCGCACGCAGATAAAATCGAACAGTGGTAATCAAGTCGGTACATGGAAAACGATTAAATCTCTTATTATGAAAAACAATAAAAGTAAAGATATCACTAATGTTAAGTTTGGGCAAGAATCTTTAACTGATGAAAATCAAATTGCTAATAGGTTTAATTTGTATTTTGTTGAGAGTGTGGTCGAAATTAATTATTCAATTCCTTTTCAACATTATATTCCACCAAGCATACACATAAATTGTGTTTTTAAATTTCGTTATGCAAGCGTGGAATCGTTATATGCCCTCATTAAAAAATTAAATAATAAAAAGGACTTACGAGGTATTAACAGAGACATAATTTTAAAATCAATTGAAATCATTGGCCCTGTGTTAATCAAAATTGTTAATAATTCATTGTGCTACGGGATATTTCCAAGCAGTTGGAAAGAATCCACTGTTATTCCGGTAGAGAAGGTGGTAAACACCGTAAAATGTGAAGAGTTTCGTCCAGTGAATATGCTGCCTACATTTGAAAAGATTCTAGAACGTTATGTAGCTAACCAACTACAAGACTATTTAGAAAATAACAACATTTTAATAAAAGAGCAATCTGGGTTTAGGAAAGGTCACTCTTGTGAAACTGCGTTAAATTGGTTGATATATGAATGGAAAAAAGAAATTGATTGCAATAATTCGGTAATAGCAGTGTTTTTGGATTTTAAGCGTGCGTTTGAGACCATTGAAAGAAATATATTAGTGCGAAAGTTGGAAATGTATGGAATTAAGGAAAATGAACTAAACTGGTTTAAATCGTACCTTACAGGGAGGACCCAAAGAACAAAGATTGGCGATATTACATCAAATGCGACTGGAGTGGAACTTGGAGTCCCTCAGGGATCAGTTTTAGGTGTGTTGCTTTTCCTTTTGTACATAAATGATATTAAATGCGTGCTGAAATTTTGCAAAGTTGTGTTGTTTGCGGATGATGCCCTGATATATATAAGTGGAAAAAATGTTGAATGGTTGTTACAATGTTTAAATGAGGACTTGGAGAGCATGAACCGGTGGCTTCAAATGAATAAAATGAAATTGAATGTAAAAAAGACGAAATGTATGAAACTTAAAGTAAATGAACCCATAAATGTATGTATGGATGGGGAAGTTATTGAGTGTGTGGATAGTTTTAGATATCTCGGAGTTGTTTTGGACTCGAAGTTAAATTTCAAAGAGCATGGGAGATATGTGTGCGGAAAAATTGCTAAAAAAGTTGGTTTTATAAAAAGAATTAGAAGAAACTTAACATTTGAAAGTACTTTGCTTCTATATAATACTATTGTCTTACCCCATTTTAATTATTGTTCAACTCTTTTGTATGGTTGTCAACAAGAAATAGTAAATCGGCTTCAATTATTGCAAAATAAAGCAATGCGAATGATATTGAGAGTGAATGTCTACACCCCAATAAGAATGATGTTGGAAGTTTTAAATTGGATGAGTGTTAAACAGAGACTTAGATATAGCGCTATGTTATTAATATATAAAATGAAAAACAATATGGTTCCTGAATACTTAAAAGTTAATATTATCAACGTTGGAGAATTACAACCTTATAATTTACGCAACAGTGAAAATTTGAGGCCCAATAGGTGTAACAGAAGTAGCACCCAGGACTCAGTTATGTATATGGGAATAAATTCTTTTAATAGACTTCCAAGTGAATTGAAGAATGAGCTAAGTATAAATGTTTTTAAAAATAAACTTATTTTGTATATAAAAAATAGTGATTAATAATACATAGATGTTTTATTGTAAAGGTTTGTCTGACCTTATATATTGAGTATTTTAGAATCTAGAGCACACATCAGAGCCTAATCTCCTGCAATGCAGAGATAGGTACTCTTGGCGTAAGCTGAGATGGTTCCAGAAACTCCGTTATTATTATTATTAAAACTGTAGAAAAACTCCTGAGATACTATATCAAGAGAATATTTGGATTACCAAGTACAACACCCAATAATATGCTGATAATTGAAACAGGACTTTCACCATTATTTGTTAAATCTTTGAAGCTGCACGTAGATTATATTCTGAAAGTTCTTCAGATGCCAGACGAAAGGCTGCCCAAAATCATTGCTATGAGAGTAATTCAAAGAAAAAATGTATGGGTTAGTAAACTTGAGGAACTTGCTGGTTATTGTGGGATGGAATTTGATTATTCAAGGATAACAAACGGAAGTCAACGTAAAGATATGCTATACAAGCTCATCTGCAAAGTGGATGAACAATACAGGATAGATTGTATAAATATGGCTACATCCTACGTTCACAGCTCAATATACAGTGCCTTGAACCACAATCTAGGTGAAAGAAATTACTTCAATAACCGCAACAGCCAAGAACTAATATCCGCCATCTTCAAAATGAGAGGAGAACTCATAAGGTTAAATTACATACCACATCGTCCCGATTTACCGATTTATTGCAGTCTTTGCAACCTCTTGGAGAGAGAAGATGTTTTACACTTTATTGGTAGGTGTCCCGTTCTTAAAGAAACTCGCAGATGTTATCTAGGCAGTTATGTTTTATCCGAATATGAAGTTAAAACACTTTTAAATTGTGAATTAGATGTAAGTCTTCTTCTAAACTACTACAAAAAAGCAATAACTTACAGAAATAATATTATAAATGAAAATTTTTAATCTCAAAATAATTATCTAATATTATTCATCTTTTTATCTTGTAAATAATTACAATACAAACTATATATGTATAATTATGTTTATTTTTGATTTAATGTCAATCAGGCAGACGGCAAAAGCCATGCTTAAATGATTTATGTAAAAATATATAATTTTGTAACATACTGAAGGAAAATAAAAAATAAAATCTATCTATCTATCTAACTAACGGTACCTGCAATATGACCTTGAAGGAAAATCTTATTTTTCACTAAAACGGATCCAAAGATTTTGATAAAAATGTTTGAGAATTTTTTTTGTTGGTAATAGCTATCATTTGATATGAACCAAGTTTACAGGAAGTCTATTAACGGTACCTTTCATATAACGTTTTTTTTTAATGTTTGGCTTTCTCGGTAACGGTACATTTGATATCTGTCAAATTTTATATCTGGGAAGATCTAAGTAGCTAAATTAATTGAAAAATCAATTAAAACTAATCAAAAAAATAATTTTAAATTTTATATTCACATGTACATTAATACTCTCTAAAAAATTGCATACCAACATTTCAAACGAATTTTGTTTTCGAAAAACGAAAAATAAAAAACAGGATTTCATCAAAACCCGTCCTATAATTTTCGAGATACTTTTTTATAAAATGTTCATTGATCCGTGGCATCTCGTGGCGTTCTTCGTTTTTTTTCGAAAAACCAATTAAAGTGATGGTTTTGGCAGTTTAAATAAATTTAAAAAACGATTTTTTTCACATCTATACACCATTCACTTTCATTATATACATGTGTGTACTTGTACATATTTACATTATTACCCTCCTAATTTACATAATTAAAATCTATTTAAATATACATTTGTAGGTAGGTAGGTACCTATGTTACTATTCCTTGAATCATGAATTCGACAATTCATTATACCACGAATCAAGGTAATATTACCTACATGGGCTTTTAATCTACATAGGATAACTATATAGGCAAGCTACCCTACCAACAGCATCATTGAGTAACACTAAAGTTGTTAGCTACAAGAGCAAGTTTGTACGATCCAGTCGTGCATTATATTTTTTAATATGTGCAATTGGTTGAAAAAAAAAAATTTCGACCTCCCTCTAGCTTCAGTACCAATAAAGACAGAAACTCGAAGAATTTGCTAAGCCACCAGGCTTAGGCAGCTCACAAAATTTCAATTCTTTAGCATTAGTGATTGCCGAGACGTAATAAGTTCCCCTGAGGAAGACAGCAACCCTTGCCGAAACGTCGGGAAAGCTAATGTAAACAAATAGTTTCAATGCTAAAACTACCGTGACCAAAAAAGCCGAAGGAACTATTTTCATATCGCTTGCACTCATTAATTAAATTTATCTAACTATAGAAGAACTTGGCTCTTTTTTAAACATTTATGTTTTTGGTCTGATATTGCTTAACATCCAACTTTCATACCTTTTTATTTGAAATTCAAATCATGAAAGTGAAAATGAAAAATCGATTTTTAGAATTTAGAATTATTCTGTTTTTTATCGTATTTGATATTTCTGCTTTTGAGATGTACTTCCTGCTTTTTCGCCGCGAATGTGATGGAACGTTATCTATTTATTATTTGATTTTAGTCTAATTTTTACCGAAAATGTACAAAGAACTAAAATGCTTCATTTTCATATTTCATGTTTTTATTTTTAATAGAATTGATTTATTCGTCTCTGTTAATGGATGAGACTAGAAAAACGCCAACTTATAATAGTTACAACAGTTTTTCAATACTACGTCTGAAATATTGAACGCGTGGCTTAAATGAAAATTAAGTGCCCAAAGTTAACCCAGGGCTAGGAGGCTCAAGAAAGTACTTTTATAAACAAAAGGCCTAAATGTCTTGGAAGAATCCTATTTATCCGATATTTACTTGTAAAATATCGGTTAGAAATGAACTCGCTATCTAAATCGATTTTTTATTTCTATGGTTTTATTAATTTTGTCACTCACAATCAGTCAATCTATTTATTCATTTTTGGCTTGAAGTTAAAAGAAATTAATGTAGATATTCCATGGAACAACTTTAAAATGTTTTTAATAGAAATGAAACATAAAAACAGATATTAGGACTCTTCCCCAAAGAAATCTTGATTATAAGTTGATTTAAGAATAGTAAATTTTACTTACTTCATAACTTCGGCATAGCTCATAGCTTCATCAATGCCAGGCAGAGCTCCAATAAACTCATGCAGTACACTTTTGCTCAGCTTAAGGGCATCATTTTCACCTTCAAAATACTCATCGGGAAGTTCGTTCAGGCCGACATTGGGATCAATTTCCATAGCATACAAGTTGTTAAATCCATTAACCTACAACACAAATGTTTCATCTAAAAATACGGACATACGGTAGCTACTAATAGAAATTCACCTTTGTTGGAACTTTCGTGAATTTTTGATCGAATGCATCTGAAATATTATGTGCTGGATCAGTAGAAATTATTAATACTGATTCACGAACTTTTGAAAGTTGAACAGCTAGACTACAGCTAAAGTTTTCAATACCATTATTTGTTTCTGGTTAATCATTTTTACCAAAATATTAAATAGGTGTGTTCTTACCTGCATGTTGTTTTTCCAACACCACCTTTTCCTCCGACAAATATCCATTTTAATGAAGATTGTTCAATTATGTTTTTTAAACTTGGTTCTAATGGTTCAAAATCAGCACTCATTTTTTCTTTTAGTTTTATTTAATTCTTCAAACTGGAAACAAAAATGTTTTTCTTGCAAACGCAAATGCAAAACCACACGTCGAAACCATAAACTAATAATGTAAAGACCGGAAACCTCTGCTTTCATTTGACATTTGCCTACAAGCTGAAACACGCACACAAGTAACTTTTCTGTTCCTCTTCCTATAGACCCATAGACAACACAGCCCAAGTAATTTGTTTTTGTTTTGCTTTTCGATTTCCCATCTATTCATGGATAGAGTGTCAAAGCTACAAATACAACAATGTAAACAAATGGGTTTTGGGGGGCGAAACGTACGAAGGCTTCAAATCTTTATTATGGCTTATTTGTGGTCGAAACTGACACTATTGCCGACCTGACAGATGTGAGAAAACAAGAAAAGAAAGAACCTCCCATGAAAAAAAAATGAAAGATTGGGCGCGTTCGATTGGGTTGGAACGAATATTTTCTCTTCACACAGGGAAACTAGTTCCTGGAGATTATATTATAGTTTTCTATGGTTATGTTCCCACCGAAGCTAAAACTCGGATTTCGTAGATTTCAGGCCAAATCTACACATTTCACCATATAGTTTTGGGATTTCGAAATCCGAGATTTGGTTGAAAACACAATGAAATCCCATTGCCGATGCGGGCCATTCATAGTGAACATGTATATTTTAAATTGCACCATACTTAGGTGAAAAGCTTTTTATGTGCAAATTACGATCTTTCACTCTAACGATAAGGACATAAAAAGAGAGAATATTTGATAACTTGGCTTGGGTTGATGAATTAGATAAACAAAAATGTTTGTTGTTTGTGCTTCTGAGAAACGAAAACGTAGATTTGGCGGTGTGAACACCAATTTGAAATCTCGAAAGCTTCTTGCTGAAATCTCAGATTTTGCTTTGATGGGAACATGGTATTAAACTGTGTTCCCACCGAAATAAGGCCTTTTGTTTCTTTAAAAATCACTCATGTAAGCCCTGTCCCAAGGTCTAAACACACCTTTCTGATCTCTACAACACAATGGATAATCCATTCATACAGAGTGTGTGTCTTTATTCATTCTGGTATGTCCAGAATATTCAGAATACCAGTTTTGCGTTTCTTATTTCATAGAATATTCCGGATAAGCTATTTTGTTGTTTCTTTATTCATTCCGGAACGTTTGGAATGCATTATTTTTATTCCATGTTAAACACGGAATGAAGAGAATATTCTCGGAATAACCCTTTCACATGAAAGCAAAAAAATGATGAGCAAACATTTTTCATATTTTTATTATTGGAATAAATATATAAATGAAAAAAAATGCGAGTATTCATTAATTAATAAATCAATAATATATAATTTTTACTATTTCTCATAGAGATACCTGTTTTTTGTCATCGTGACAACACTTTCAAAAGGCTGATGTTTGTCATCTTTTTCTTTTCTATTCTGGATAGTAGTTTTGTTTCTTTATTCATTCCATTCTGGATAAATATTTTGTCTTTTCCATCCATTCTTATCCTTATCCAGAATAAATAAAGAAACACGCTCACAAACAAGATGAAGTGCATTTAATATGCCAGTATAATCTTATAATACTTCGAATCACCTTTAGAGGTCATATTGGGCGATATTTTACATTCAGTTATTATTTATTTGTATAAAATAATAAAATACAAAATCTTACTTACTTTGTTTGTAGACAACACAATTAGAGCTGTGTCAATCGTGATTGATTCGGTCTTTATGACCCGTTCATTAAAACGATTGATTGATTGCAATCAAAGTAAGTAAATCAAATCAATCTATTTCAATACCAACTGTTTTACACTATACTACAATTACAATCAAACGATTGAACGCAAGACAATCATATTTCGTTCATTCCACTTATTTACAATCAAAATGAATTGCATTGATTGGTTTCACTTTTCACTACATTCTATCGTTCTAAAGAACGAACGAAAGTGAATGGAAATGAAATATGTATGTATTAGATATTCTCTTTATTTTCCCATAATGTTTATGGGTTAATGGTTTGCTTACTCGAAACTACAAAAATACCTTTAAACAAATGTAGGTATGTTTTTACCAATTTTGTTCCTGAGTTTTTTTAAAAGCATCAGTTAAATTTCACAAACATTCGCATCAACCACGTTACATATGCACATACATATATATATATGTTGAATGAAAGTAAACGATTGATTGACTTCACACACACACAACCATGTGATTGTTTCAGTTCAAAAATATTTCCATATGGGTCGCAACTGTAACAAATGATTGATTGAAAAAATGAACGATTGAAAAGACCGAATCTTTGAAATGAACGACATTTGAACGATTGAATCTTTAAAAATGAACGATTGACACAGCTCTAAACACAATGTCAACTGACTTGTTTTTACTCGGATAGAAGTCAAGGATGGTACCAGTGCACCTCTTAATTTCTTTGATATGTATTGTATCCAGTGTTTTCAGAGATCAGTGGTGTGGACAGATGGAACAAACCCTTGGGACACAAATGTCATCAATATCATTTTTTACCTTTCTTTCTTTGGTGTAGTCGCTCATAGAGCATCAAATATCAAAACAAATTATTTTAAACTTTTTTCCTGTAAAGTAAAAATATGTTTTCATGTACTGTAAGATTTTTAGTACAACATTTTGTCAATATTTGGTTTACTTTAATGTATGTTATTCCTATTACAGAAGTTATTTTTATTACGTAGCATAAGCATAACTCGACCTAAACATTTGACTGCTAAAAAGTTCATCAATAAAAAACAAACCTTACCTTATTTTAAAATAGGAACTGGAAGCATTTTCACAGCATTTGTTGTGTATGATTATATTATAAATGATTTTACTTATTGCGGTGCAATAAGTCGATTCGTACGCTCATTAAAAGTTGCAGCTCAAATATCTTACGACTACTTGTTGCTCCAACAGAAAGAAAATTGTGAAGACTTTGAAAAGCTTGTTAAAGAAGTTCACCTTAAAAGTGCCAATAGACTGCTTGATGCTTGTTTACAGAACGGTGGACTTTACATTAAAGTTGGCCAGGGCGTTTCTGCAATTAATCATATTCTGCCAGTTGAATATACTCAAACTTTATGTAAACTTCAAGACCAATGTTTACCTACAACCAAAGAAGATGTTCAGAAAGTATTTAAAAAAGACTTTGGATTGCTACCAGAAGAGATGTATCAAGATTTTGATTATAATCCAATAGCAGCAGCAAGTTTGGCACAAGTTTTTCGAGCTAAACTTAAATCTGGCGAAAATGTTGCAGTTAAGGTAAGTTATAAATTTTATCTACTTTCTGGGCTTTTAAAAATTAAATACGCATGTTACTACATAATGTTTTATTTGAATGTATTTTAATTTCAAAAAACAAAAATCGTCTTATAATGGATAACAGACTTCTATTTGGATTTTAAATTCACTTTTCACCTCTGTACAGCAAAATAATTTACAAAATTATTTAGGACATTACCGATAGAGTCCAATATTATTAAGTAAAACAGATAGATACAAAATAATATTTCTTCTGACTTTGTTGGTATTCGCCTGATAGGATTGCAAAATAGATCAAAGCAAGCAAAGTTTACAATTCCGGCTTCTTAAATTAAATCTTGCCTGGTGTTTGTACCATCGTATTGGTGGAAACTATGATTAGTTGCTGTATTTATATTTGAATGCTGCTTCTAAAATTGAAATAAATTACTTTGCTGGTGGGTGACCTAATTTGTTATTTAATTTATAATTTGAATATTGCTCTAATAACATAATTCAATATAAATGTTTGTTATAGTAAATTACACAATAATTTTGATATTAAAATTACCTAGTTACTTACTTGTCCTACAGGTTCAATATGGTGATTTACGCAAACGTTTTACGAGCGACTTGGGAACTATTATATTCCTGCAAGATATTATCGAGTTATTCTTCAAAGACTATAATTTTGGTTGGATAGTCCGTGATGTTAAAAAAAACCTCACCCAAGAATTAAATTTTATAGAAGAAGGTAAAAACTCGGAGAAATGCGCAAAAGATCTACAAAAATTCAAGTTTGTGCATATTCCTAAAGTATACTGGAACTACACCAAAGAGGTTGGTTGGTTAATAATAAAAAAAAAAAACTACTATACCTACTACCAACTAACATAATATTGGAAAACATTCCAGAGAGTTCTCACATTGGAATGGATTGATGGAATCAAAATTACCGACATGAATGATTTGAAAATTCGTAAATTTAACCTTCCAGATATAGATTTTAAATTGTTTACAATTTTTGCAGAGCAAATCTTTAATACCGGCTTTGTACACGCAGATCCACATCCTGGCAATAGTAAGTTCAGAAAAATAACTTGTATGTAGTAAATAGTTACTAAACAATTTTTCTATAAAGTTTTTGTCCGAAAAGCCAAAAACAGTGAGGAATCTGAGTTGGTTATTCTCGATCATGGACTTTACGAAACTGTACCAGAAATTGTACGTCTTCCTTTGTGTGCGTTTTGGGAAGCCACCGTTCTCAAAGACGAGAAGAGAATGAAAGAAAGTGCCTTGGCTCTTAATATAAATGAATACAAAAATTTTGCTCAGGTTTTGTTTCAAGTTCCATTCGAAATAAATGGAGGACAAGTTAAAACAAAGCTTTCCGATAAAGACATCGAATATATGCAGCAAATAGCTAAAAATAATTTCGACAGAATAATGCAAACCCTGCGAGAAATGCCCAGAAATATGCTTTTTGTTGTTAGAAATCTGAATACAATTCGAGCGATAAGTCGTCATCACGGCGATGTTGTTGATCGACCAAAAGTTATGGCACGTCATGCTCAAAGATGTATGTACACCAAGTATAATTCATTTATTGGCTATTTCTCTTGGATTTTCAGACGAGCGTTTTTTGAGTATTGTCTATTGTAAGTTGAAAATCTTTCACTAAACTTTGTTTTTTTTTTAAACCTGAATGCCTTATAGAAAAAATTCATTTAAGACGTCGCTTTTCAGTTTGTACATTAATATTTTGTATAAACTAGGAAGATCACCAATTACGTCGAAAGAAGTTTTTAAATCTGGAATAAAAACATATTAGTACAATGAGAATATCTATTAAAGCTGTCAAATATCTACATTGCATCGGTGTCTGAATATTTGTATCTATAAAGTTAAGAGTAATTTTGTACGTACAATATATTTTTTATTAAAATTTTACAATAATACCTGGCAGATTGGAACTACTTACTATAAGAATAATTAATGGAATCCAAGAAAGAATTAAAAACAAACCAATCGAACTTATCTAGTGGTTAAGTAATCTGATATTTTCAACAGTCAACAAATTAAGCCGGAGATGGAACATTGAGTCCGAAACGCGTCGCTGATATAAAAATAATAATGTTGTGAATCGATTCAATAGAACAATAAAATAAAACACATTAAAAAATTTAAAAGTTTATATTTTAAACATTAGAAACCTGATTGAAAATATCAGATTGGCCGCCATCGACATTTGTTGCTTGAAATGTTGATGACCTTTGAACTATACCATGAATAGAGGGTACATGTTATATGGTAATCTCTTTTTGACAGATTTAAATTGAAAAAATTACATCAACAGGTAATGGAATACAATTTTTGTTTGAGGCAAAACTTCAAACAAAAAATTTGACACGTTTAGGCAAGTGGTTACCGTAAAACAGATTATCTTTGTAATTAGAAATCGAAATCGACTAGTGTTCACGTTGGGCGAGAATTGAGGTAATACCTAAATATCCTATTCATGCAAGAGATTGCGCCGGTAAATTTTAAATTCGAATTAAATTTTTGCCATATCCTGGCAGATCGGATTTTTGTGTATTGGTGATTAATTTGAAAGATGAAAAGTGGATCTAAGGATTTAACTAGTTAAGTTGCACCAGGTAATTTTATTAACAAAATGTTGTAATATTAACAAAATTTTGGAAAAAGAAGGTTCTAAAAGGTATCCATTTTATAGTGAGGGAGAATTTTAGCGGTCAACGACGTAGACAGTGGGTCGTTGCCGCCAATAGTGTTTTATTCTCTATCCGTGGATACCCCTAAAATGTCCGTTTACTGATACACAACTTAAGCATTTAAGTTCTACTTAAGCACTTATGTGACAGTTTATGAAGAGGAAAAAGCAGCCCATAAGCGTTTTAAGTTGAACATAAATATTTATGTTGCGTATCAGCAAACGGGCCTAAATGATGAAAGTGAAAACCAGCTCGCCTCACGACTCATCTTTCAGAACTGAAAATCCTCTGTGAATAAAGGGGAGCCCTACCTCACTGGTGTTTGAGTTGCAGGTTGTAGCCCACTAAAATTTAAATTGTGTAAACCCCGGGCGGGCAATTAAAATCTGAACGTATTGCTCCTTATATTATATACAGTGGTGAGAAAAATAAATAATTGCGAAAAAGAATGTTTGAAAGCTTTAATTTGCTTAAGAAAGAGTGAAACAAGTGCTACTAAAATTACTTATGTCGTTTTTATGTGACAATCCGGAAGTCTTCCGGACTCTTTTGAAAGTGTTCACTTGGGAAAAAATGACAGTTCTAATTCTGAAAAGAAGCACAAGCAAAAGAACCAGAAGCACGCACACATTCATACACTTGAACGTCAAACTCGACTGTTGGCATTTTTTGTATCTTAATTGTGCAACAAATATTTTTTTTTTAATTTGAATATTCTCACGTACACAATTATTTTCACACATACAATCTCATGAAAATTCAGAATCGTTAGATTCACACAAAAGTGTTCAGTTGGGATCCCGGATCGGAGAATAATTCCGAATTGCCAAATAAAAACGACATTATGAATTTAATGGCTTACAATAATTTAATGGTTAACAATAAGCATTATGAATTATGTCCCACCAGAGGATGCAATCTTGTTGCTGGTTTACGTTAATTTATTGACCGTTAATGATTACCTTTGTTAAATTTCGCTGTGAACAAAAAAATTGTTGTATGATTCTAATACTCTCCCTAGTTTTAAATTAAGAGAAGTAAGTTATTAGTTTTTTTTATGACTGTAATAATATTTTTATTAATTAATTTAACTATTTTTAAACTGGTAGTGAAGGAAACACCTATAAAACAATCGCGAGACAGGTTGGTTATTCTCAAAATATTGTCACAAATGCCTTCAAATAGACCAGCCATCCAGAATCCCGAGGAATACCAAAGAAAACAACTAAAACCACTGATCGACAGATTACAAGAGCTGTTAAGACCAACCCAACATTTACAATTTTTCAAGCGTTTTTTTTGAGCACACCTATTATTTTGCACACGACTGTATATATCCTTACACATACATTTATATATATACATACAAAATATTTCGATACATTGATCGCTCTGGAAAACATCGTCGTTGGCGGCGTAAACGATTACGATTTTAAATTTTAACATTTATAACATATATACTCATTACGCGAGGTGCTTCCGGGCACGTATGATGAATAGTTCGGAATGCTGGTGGTTGGCGATCTACACGTATGTATATGCCGGAGCAATCCCATCCTAAATATTTTAGCGTGTTATAATTTTATTTACACATGTATATGCATTGCTTATTTTATTATTTGTTTTATTGGGTTATAACCCATTTGATAGTGGGGAAAAGTGTGTGGATTTGAAGAATTCTTTTTTCTCTTTGGCGCCAACACCAGGTGTAGACTAGGGCCACCGTTGGATGGCAAGGTTTTGCGAGCTTTAATCTAGCCA
This sequence comes from Philhelius pedissequus, assembly GCA_910595825.1. Lineage (NCBI taxonomy): Eukaryota > Metazoa > Arthropoda > Insecta > Diptera > Syrphidae > Philhelius > Philhelius pedissequus. The sequence goes on along the minus strand of OU343160.1, from coordinate 73,268,532 downwards.
CACAGAGCTCTATGTAGGTAGGAACGTAGGCGGTTAGGAAACCTTACAGGCAGCACGAAACAGTAGTAACAAGAACAAACGTACGTTCTAAAAATTAATGGTTTCAACATTTGCTGGTTCTCTTTATGATTAATTTGTTTTTCCTTGTCCAGCGATAGTCAAAAGTTGTATTATTTTTCTTGTTAATTTGTTAACGGTTTCCTGCTTAATAAATAATTTTTGTGAATCACGTTATGCATAATGAAAATTTATGTTTTTATGTGAGCTACTGAGAAGATTCATGACTGGGTGCGGAGAGGCTAGCGATTAGCGATATCCTATAGGTAACCGCGATCGTAAATCCGATCTAAATTTCGATATAGGGGTACCTATTCTATATACAGGCTGAACGAATTGCATAGGCCAAGCTGCAAAGTCAGAATTCCCGAAATGCGGATTCTTTGGTGCCGGCTAAGTTTGTGTAATTTTCTTCATCGGGATGATATGTGCATTTTTAGGAATAGGCGAGCTCTGGATTTGGAGACAAGACCCCCCTAATCCGGCGAGTTAAGTCGAGTACAGCGAGCATGCCATCGCATTCATACATACGTCGCAGACATTCTAACCCTTCTCTGTCCCATCCTATAATTCGCTATCCAATTTTTCTCCTATTGCCTTATTTCACACTAACAATTCTCTGGTGTCTGGTAGAAAGGGGTTAAGTAAAAAATCGGGGTTTGGATTTTTATTGGACTTAAGTCATTTTTTGTTCTATATCGTTTAGTCCTATCAGCGTAAGTCTAGCGTTACTCCTTCCTATAGAATTTTTTCGGTACAAAGATTGTAAGTCAGAAAGTTTTCAGATTTGTTTGGTGTAAAGGGTGTAAGTGGACTTAAGCACTTTGTATTTAATTATTTCAAATGCCTAGTCATCTTATAATTCAAAAATCTTGTTGCTCCTAATGGTTTCATCTAGTACACGGTTGCGATAGAAAGGATACACATTTCTAAGCTTAACAAGAGATAATAATAATAAATTTCGTAAATGTCCTGAAAAAAATTCAAGAATTCAAATCCAAAAAGGATGTGTGCTCACTATTAACCTTAGTTCCACCTGCTTTCCATGACTTTTACAAAAATTTAGCAACTTCGGGAGTGGGACCAGATAATGATTCATATTTATTCGAAGATGACCAGATATAAAATTTCAATACTTATTATTTATTTGAATTAATTTATTTTTTTACAATTTATTTTTTTAAATAAATTTAATTATTTATGTACAAAAGGATTTTTTTTTCCTTGACTTAAGTCCCTAGAATAAACGTAATTTAAACAGGTACACAAAAAACAGTTGGCTATAAGGCATCAGAAAATCGGGTAGGTATTTCGTTGTCAATAGCTTAATGTTATTCCAGAAGAACGCTTTGATGATTATTCTGCATCATTAATTTTTTGAGAAAGCAGTATCTGGATTTACAAATAAATATTCAATCTTAAATCTCATTTTGCGGAAAACTACTATTTCCGACTTAACCCCTTTATACCAGGCACCAGAATTTTAAATGAAGCTTTTTGTTACATCTCATTTTAAATGAATTGCAATGGAAACTATGGGTTTTCTAAGCCAAATTCCATTATTTTTGGTTTGGATGAAAGGGCATACCAGACTACAAATCTTACAGATATTGAGTGCTAAGATAACGAATTATACATTTTATACAAATTGGAAATTTGCTAAGCTCACAGTAGTTCAAATTGTATGAAAAAGCTCTAAGTCAAATTAACTTAAAATCCTTTATCATTTTTAATAATATTAAAAGCTTTACAAAGTTTTGAATTGTATTTTATTATATGTATTTCTGGCCAGTCATTCAAAGAGCATGGCTAAGTTTTTAATTTTTAGAGTGGTTTTCCCACAGCTGACTACATAATAGAACAATAAAAACTGCTTCCTACCTCCTCAGGAGTTACTCCGGCTATTTCATTTGACTTCAGTTGCAAGTACGTGTTTTCATTCTTTTTTGCCAGCCACTCCGGCAATGGCTTTGCCCAGTCCTCAGGAGGACTTTGGCGTTTTTTCCACGTTGTGTTTGCGTAATGGGCTTTCAGACGTTTATTTCTTCGTTCTTCTTCACTTTGTACGATTGCTTCACCCGCTGTTAGGTTATTTCCATTTGAATCCTGATACTTAACGCAGTTTTGATAATCAGTTAACCATTGACTACAATCAACTGATTCTCCGTGAACGAAATATTGGTGGAATCTCGCTTTGATACTCGTGCAATCACTATATTCTTCTTTATATATGTTGCACGGACGAATCTTAAACAAAATTCAAAAGTTGAATTAGAGAAAATGGTTATGTAAACATTATAATTACCGCCCAAGCATCCTTTAATTCTTTATTATTTTTATTATTGATATCAACTTGTTCCGAGTCTTTCGGCATAATTTTTCTGTTTATTTGATTTTAATTTGAGTTTTTCTAAAAATTTGTTTTTATTTTCGAGGATGAGCACCGAGTGGCGGAGAACAGCTGATTAATTAGTAGCTGAACAGAATGCACGCGCGGCCGTTCGCGAACCTCAGCCGCGCCGCGAGAAGCAACGCTTCAAAAAAATACAATGGCCTCGTTCGGTGCGCGGCCGATAGGCTATCCAAGATACATTTGTAGCGGATTTATTTTCGAACGATTTAGGTAGCTTTCTCGTTATGTCATTTGTATTGCATACACATTTGAAGTTTTGAATCAGCTGTTCCTCACATTTCCAAACGAATCTCAACGAATCCAATAATTTTTGGGTAGCTTGAGATTTGTGTTTGACAACATATGTTTAATTCATCATCTGTTTTTTCCTTAGGCGTTACAGCAACACCAAGCAATCCGGATCGGTTAGGTTATACCACCGAACGAGGCCAACGGCCATCCAAGATACCTTTGTAGCGGTTTTATTTTCGAACGATTCGGTTAGCTTTCTCGTTATGTCAGTTGTATTGCATACACATCTGAAGTTTTGAATCAGCTGTCCCTCACATTTCCAAACGAATCTCAACGAATCCAATAATTTTTTGGTAGCTTGAGATTTGTCTTTGACAACATATGTTTAGTTCATCAGCCGTTTTTTCCTTAGGCGTTACAACAACACCAAGCAATCTGGATCGGTTAGGTTGTGCCACCGAACGAGGCCAATGTTAATTGATTTTGTAGTTTTGTATTTTTGCAAACTTTTAATCATAAACTAATAACATAAGCCCCGAAACCTCTGCCTTCATTTGACATTTGCTTACAAGCTGAAAGACGCAGACAAAGTAACTTTTCTGTTCTTCCAATAGACACATTGATAAAAACGCACACTAGAATCTTTTATGTTCATCTTTCTATAGACACATAGACAACACAGCCCTATACTCTTTCCCAGAAAAATGTGCAGTACACGTCTTATGGGAAAGCTTTTTCAAAATCATTAAGGTGTCATATTTTTGCACCATACTAAATTGATAGAACGTCTCCATAAAAAGTGTTTGCCCGTCCGTAAATATAAAAAATTATAAAAAAAATTGCATTGCATCTGACGCAGACCCAACGTCCTACTCAGCGCATATCTGAGTGTGGACTGAATTGCGTTTGCTGTGGCCTGTGGCTGCTGCTACTATTCAACCCCAATTAAATATGATGAATTGAAAACCCAAAAGTGTATATTAGCAAAGATTTATTTTAATAAAATGGAAGAAAGAAAAGGTTTCCGTAAGAAGTTTCAGAGAAAGAATATAAGTTGACATATTCGGCCGTTTGAATTTAACAAACAAGAGTGTTACCAAGTATTAACGAAATGTAAATTCTTCTGTCACTGGCATGGCATTGTCCGAGCGCTGGTTGATATTTCTTAGTTCTAACACAACCTTCCTCAATCAGCGCATTTTAACAAGTTGATATACCGATGTCTTCTATACATCTGTAGTGGGCTATTCCAGGAAGTGGCTTGGTGAACACATAACACATCTGCTGGCATTATTTTAGTTGGGATGTAGACGATTGTTATTTTTTTATCTTGTAGAAGCTGTTGGACGAAATGGTATCTGGTCGCAATATGCTTTGTCCGTGAATGACAGATTGCAGCTATATGTATATGTTTTGCGCCTTGTTTGTCTGTTCCAATACTTATCTTGGTGAGTTGAGGCAAATTCATCTCGGTCATACGATTCCGAAGATATGTTGCTTCTCTCGATGACTCTGACAGCGCTACATATTCTGCCTCAGTACTTGAAATAGCTACTGACCTTTGTTTCTGGGAATGCCAGGTAATTGCAGCTCCACTTAGTACAAAAACGTATCCGGTGTATATGATATTCTATCGGTTTCGTCGTTAGCATGATCAGCATCCGAGTATCCTCGAAGACCCAAAGTGTTCTTGGTGTAAATAAGTCCATAGGTTTCCGTTCCTCGTAAATAGCGGAGAACACGCTTCGTAGCTTGATAGGTTTCGTTTTATTGTGCTAAACGATTTACTGTGAACGGTATGTCTGGCTGGTTGCAATTGCCAAATACATAAGCGATCCGATGAGTTGACGATAGGGTTTTTCCACTGATCTCTATATACGGAGTCGCTTGCTTGAAGGTCCTATTTGATTCGCCCACAGATATACTCCGATAGCTTGGTGTCCGAGATAACATTTCATATTGCTAACGGAGGAAATAATTGCTTTCCATCTCCAAAGCAATTAATTTCGAAATTTCAAAATGGCTTTCCGTCAATTTGACTGCCTTCCTGTTATTTATAGTGCCATGGGTGAAACAATTTACTGACTGAACAAAAATGAAAACAAATAAATAAATGTGCCTACAAAGAAAGAATATAAGTTGACATATTCGGCCGTTTGAATTTAACAAACAAGAGTGTTACCAAGTATTAACGAAATGTAAATTCTTCTGTCACTGGCATGGCATTGTCCGAGCGCTGGTTGATATTTCTTAGTTCTAACACAACCTTCCTCAATCAGCGCATTTTAACAAGTTGATATACCGATGTCTTCTATACATCTGTAGTGGGCTATTCCAGGAAGTGGCTTGGTGAACACATAACACATCTGCTGGCATTATTTTAGTTGGGATGTAGACGATTGTTATTTTTTTATCTTGTAGAAGCTGTTGGACGAAATGGTATCTGGTCGCAATATGCTTTGTCCGTGAATGACAGATTGCAGCTATATGTATATGTTTTGCGCCTTGTTTGTCTGTTCCAATACTTATCTTGGTGAGTTGAGGCAAATTCATCTCGGTCATACGATTCCGAAGATATGTTGCTTCTCTCGATGACTCTGACAGCGCTACATATTCTGCCTCAGTACTTGAAATAGCTACTGACCTTTGTTTCTGGGAATGAGGTAATTGCAGCTCCACTTAGTACAAAAACGTATCCGGTGTATATGATATTCTATCGGTTTCGTCGTTAGCATGATCAGCATCCGAGTATCCTCGAAGACCCAAAGTGTTCTTGGTGTAAATAAGTCCATAGGTTTCCGTTCCTCGTAAATAGCGGAGAACACGCTTCGTAGCTTGATAGGTTTCGTTTTATTGTGCTAAACGATTTACTGTGAACGGTATGTCTGGCTGGTTGCAATTGCCAAATACATAAGCGATCCGATGAGTTGACGATAGGGTTTTTCCACTGATCTCTATATACGGAGTCGCTTGCTTGAAGGTCCTATTTGATTCGCCCACAGATATACTCCGATAGCTTGGTGTCCGAGATAACATTTCATATTGCTAACGGAGGAAATAATTGCTTTCCATCTCCAAAGCAATTAATTTCGAAATTTCAAAATGGCTTTCCGTCAATTTGACTGCCTTCCTGTTATTTATAGTGCCATGGGTGAAACAATTTACTGACTGAACAAAAATGAAAACAAATAAATAAATGTGCCTACAAAATACAGAATACTAATCATTAAAATTGAGCGAGCTTAAGCCAAAATAGAAAAAGTTGAAATTCAAATTGGCACGAATGAAATATCCCACCCAACATTTGTATTGCCATTGCCATTACTATTGTTATTAATTCAAATATTGCAAGTGGAGTCACAGTGTCAGGTCTAACATATATGTTTATTTTTCAAATTAATTTTTCTCGTCGGCTTGAGCAGTGCTGATTTGATAGCGCTTCTATAAAAAAATATGATGCAACAAAGACTTTTATAAGTGCGCATGTACCATGCCACTATAACTTTATTATGGGCTTTTCGTTTGGCCGTCCCAGAACTGTGCTGGCCCACAAAATGACAGTTGTTACTCTAAACAGAACAGAAAACGATTCTGGAATTCATTTCAGAATCGAAAAAGAATCACTAACACACTCACATAATTAAAATGTCAAAATCATTGCGTTGATGTGTTGTGTAATTTCCATGTTTTTATTGAATTTAAACAACTTTTATGGTAATATAACATAAGAAGAAGCAAGTTATAATTATTATTGATACAAGAAAATGTGAATCTAAATTGAAATCAAGTGTTTTGGATTCAGAATCAGTCAAATTATTTCCGAGTGTTTTATTGTTGGAACGTGTTCCGGACCGCCAATCGAAAAGGCCATTACACTTCGAATTACTTATTTAGAGGTCGCAATGAGCTATATTTCAAATGCAGGTATGTTTGTATAAAACAATAAAATACAAAACTATTTCTTACTTTATTTGTACACAACACAAGCCAACTTACTCTTACTTCTTTTTTACTCGGATGTACATCAAGGATGGTACCAGCGGACCTATCTCATCTTCAAATTGCATAAAAAAAATTATAGGGAATGCACTATCCACTGCATTATAGAGATTAGTGACCCTGTCACAAAACCATCATCATTTTATATAGATTATACATTATAAAGATGGGAAATTTTGACAACTAATTATGTTTTCCTTCAAGCTGGGGCTGTGAGGAAACTGATATTTTTGCCACTGCGTGTAGCTCCAACAAGTTTTCACATACCCAAGTGTGCAAATATCAGTTTCACCACACCTCAATGCTGTTCAACTTTACAAAAACAACAATGCAAGTAAATTAGTTTTGGATGGAAAAACGTCCGAAAGGTTCCCATCCTGGTATTGCTTATCGGTGATTGCGATTTTATTTTTGTTTTGTTGTTTGTTCTTTGTTCGTTTGGTACAACTTGTTCTGGTCTGGTCGTTTCCTCTGTTTCTAGAGATGAATTAAATACTAATTCTTGTTATTTTTTAAACTATTAATTGTTAGTCAAAGTAAAACTTCAATCAAATTGCGTATATTCTTATAAGTTCTGAAGTTATGCAGGCTTAAAACTAAAACAAAAAATAACCAAGTAGATAATTTTGCCAGCATTGCAAAATCAGTTAAAGTAATCGCTGTTCGTATTTCCTTTGAATTTTCGTAAACCGTGTCGGTGAATACTGAATAAAAACATTTTAATACATGATTGATCTTAAAAAAAGAACTCCCCAATCGAAGAAAGAGAGGAGTCTTAGTATTTAAATCTAGTGGAGTTCTAATGATTCCTCATAAAACAAGGAAAATGTCTGCAAACTTTCAGGATTTGCCTTTCGGTGTAAAAACTATCATAAAACTATCACAAAAATGCTGTCCCAGAACACAATTTCCCAGGTTTTTTCTGTAAGTAAAATTCAATCAAATTTTATTAACATTGCTGGCAATAGCTTTAATAATATATCTAAATTTATGTATTTTTAGTACTTTTTTATCTATCGTTTATCTGGCAATTTGCAAACAAAGAATTATTCAAATTTTAAGTTTGCCGCAAGACTACATACAAACGTTTTGTCATAAGAAATATCAATTTCAGTTTAGTGTAATGAATGTATACAACTGACCGTTTTCTATTACATACCTATAATATGCACATATAAAAAAAATATCTAATGTGCAGTGTTCTAAAAACTGGGGCTAGTGTTGAATTAACAACGCTCTTGTTAGGAAGGGTGTGCCCATCAACAAAGTCAAATGGATTAATGAAATATTGGGCTTTACAACAAGTAGATTCAGGGCCAAAAGTACAGAAAATAATCACATGATGAGTCGGTCCAAAGGAAGGGGTGCTATAACATCTCATTTGGAGAAATCTTATTTCTTATTGCATACGCTTCATTGACTGATAATATTGTTGTTAAAAACTTAATGGACTAACAAGTGGTGGAAATAAACGATTCTTGGCACAAAAATGGTGATAGTTAAATGTTGCTTATCTGCATCTATTCATCATGTAGTTGGTTTAACTGTTAGACCATATAAGTATGTACATTTTAATGAGTTTTAATGTCATCTATGAATACAATAAATAAAATCCGTTTTAGAGATTAAAGTTAAGACCTTTATTGATTCGATTGCAATAAAATCTTACAAATGCTTCCTCATCTAATTATCAGCTTAATAAAGAGGTCCACTGCTGATCTGATTGTATATCTCGCTGAACAGTGGCTCAAATTTTTATATCGTTTTTGAGAAAGTATTCATGGGTTAAAATGAGATAGTCAATTTCCTATCATTCTCTTTCTTCTAACTAGTGCTGTTCAATTCAGGTTGCATTTAAAAGACCTTAGTGTAAGACCTATATAATAAATTATTATTATTAAAATTGATATTGTTTTCCTGCCGACAGTACCCTCTTTTCGTATTTGTTTTTAGATTGACACTCATGTTCTTCGGATGTGAAACTACAATGGCAGCGTATGCTAAGCTGAATAAATTCTAATATTGAGAGCATTTTCAAATGGGGAATAAAATATCGTGTAAAATTTAATGCTTTTCAATGCATCCTGTCGTTAAAGCGGAGCCCTTCCCCAATGCCGTTGCGCATGAGCGGTGCTTGCATCGAGAAAAAGGAACATCTTTCAGCATGTGCATCACCAACTTTTTGTCAAATGACCAAATATACCATGTCATTAAAAATGCTGAAAAGCGTTTGGGTTTTCTTAGGCGTTGCAAGAAATATTAGTCACTCCTCTTCTGAACTGGCATCTATAAAGTCCACATTCATACAAATCTAGAGTACAACTACTATAAATGGGCAGGTGCTCCCATAACTTGGAACACAATTCAAATTAGAGCCTTAAAAATGATAATGATGATAAAAACCATTACATCTCTTGAACACGGTCGTAATGTTGCATTATCGCTATTTGTTGTTTTATCGCTATTTTTATAGATAATGTTCTAATGAAATAACCAGTTGCATTCCTACCTCTAAACTATTCAAGCGTATACCTCGCGCTTCTAGGAATGTCCAGCAGGTCATCCTTGAGCACAATTACAGATGTACTGTCAAGTATAGGGATTCCTTTCTTAGCCGCATCACACAAATGCGGAATGATTTACCCGACCCTATTTCCCCTCCCATTATAATATTCAAACGATCAAAATTAATGTATATCGATTTTTCCTATTAAATTCCCTACTATTTCCCAATTGCTTGCACCGTAATTAAATATTGTAAAGGTAGTCATAAACCCTTGAGTGTGCAGATAATATACAAAAATACTTATTATTATAATTACAGGTTTAAATCGTCAATTCTGGTTCTTACGTATCTCTCATATATGTGCTACCACATGACAAGAAAGCCAATTTCTGTTGTTAAATCCGTCCTGCATACAAATCACACAAATCCAGACAATACAACAACAGAGGGGGGTTATGCCCCATTTGGTAAGCAATCATTAACAAAAAAAACTTTTTAAAATTATTTGTTTTTGTTTTGTATTTATCTAAGATGGACATGATGCTCAAACTCTTTTCGGCGCTTTGGATTCGGCTTTCCTATTTTCCTACGCAGCCGCAATGTTTGTGTCAGGCTTTGTAGCCGAGCGTGTATCGCTTCGTTACTTTCTAGCTTTTGGAATGATGCTCTCGGGCATATTCTCTTATCTCTTTGGAATCGCCAAAACTTATAACATTCACAATTTATTCTACTTTCTGATCATACAAGCTTGTGCCGGTATTGTTCAAACAACAGGTTGGCCTGGTGTTGTTGCTGTTCTCGGTCGTTGGTTTGGAAAATCAAAACGCGGACTTATTTTCGGAATCTGGAATAGCCACACCTCTATTGGAAATATTCTTGGTTCTTTAATTGCGGCAAACTACGTAGAAAGTGATTGGTCTATGTCATTTATTGTTCCTGGTGTAATAGCTTCTGTATTGGGTTTCATGATATTTTTGTTCCTTGTCGATTCACCAGAACAAGCTGGTTTTCATCAAAGGCTATCAATTGATGAGCGAATATCAAATTCATCAGATATTGAAGATGCAGCTGACGATGATTTTCGAGATGCGGTAAGTTTGTTTTTATATAAAAAGTTTATATAAAAAGTAATCTTTAGCATGCTATAGAGTAAAATCGTTTTTATTTATTAGGCTGTTGTTGACGGTTTGCCTAACCCAATAATAATCAATGTGGATTCTGTAAGTGCATGTCTAGCTTTAAAAACGAATTGTTATGTCTATTAAGTATTAACCCGGATTCTTTCGATGTGATTGTACGTTCTTAAATGTTTAATTAGGTCTTTGGCATCTGAATATTAAAATTGAATTTAAAAGTTTGAGATGATTGATAAAATCATAAAAAAGATTATAAATACACCATTACCCGGTTAGGTCTTTATATAACTTCTGATTATTGACTAGATAATTGAAAAAGTTTTAAAATATACATTTATTATTGATTGATTAATTTTCAGAAGTGGAATCACTTATAGGTAGCGCAGTAATGAGGTCATAAATAAAACAATTATGCACTTTTACACTCTGATTTTGCATCTTCCTGACTGCCAACTATGACGTACAAACTTTTACAAACTATTACACAATTATCGGCTATGTAATTTTTTATTGCCTTATTTATCCACACTGTTTTTTTTTTTGTTGCGTGCCAATACACCTACCAATGAAAAAGGGGCTAATTTTAAAAAAGCTTCTTAAATCTCGAAGGAATTTATATATCTGTTACAAACTAAACTCATCAATTTTATATATTTTAATAACTTAATACTTTCATAACACTTGGTAACTCTAAGAAATAAAATGCACGACTGGATCGCACGTACTTGCTCCTATGTTCGATCACATTACATGCAAAAAATTCTTAATAGAAAAGGCTAAACGTATTTTTAAAGTCGTTTTTCACTTAATTTTTTATATATAAAAATTCGAAAATTTTTCTAAGAAAAAATTGTTATGAACATTTAAAATATTTAATAATATAAATGTAAAAACAAAATTTTAGAAAAAATCGTCCACCCGTTTTCGAAATATTGAATTTTCAAAAAAAGAAAATATATATTTTTTTTAATCCAAAAAAAACAATTTATCGAAAATTTAGAAATGTAGTATTATTTCAAATTCGAAGGAGATCCTGTATAAAATGTTATATCGAAATCCGTTGAGCAGTTTATGAGATAGTCGAAGATCAATAAAATGGTTGTATGGCAGGTACCGTTAATAACAAAACATTTTAAAAAAAAATTGTTTGGCCAAAATGTAGACCATACCAAAAATAGTACACACACCAATGTTTATCAAAATCGTTAGAGCCGTTTTCGAGATAATTAGGATGGTGGAAAAATTTGTATGGCAAGTAAAGTTATTTTTGGGGCTAAGACAACGATTCAAAAATCTATTTTGGACAATCACCTAAAACGCCTAAGCACCAAGTTTGAACAAAATCGGCTTAGTCGTTTAGGCTCTAGATCGTTCTACAGACAGACAGACAGGCGGAATTGCGGGACCACTTTTTAGTGTTCTCTATCATCGTAATGTCAACTTTAACTTGTTTCTCTTTTAATCAAGTATTAATTTTATATCTGATTGATTTGCATATTGGGTTTAGTACAAAGCGTTTCGAAATGCATCCGAAACGTATTTAATTTATTAATTAGTTTACTTTTTAATATAATAAATTAATATAGCAAAGTCACTTAAGGTGCAATTTAAAAGAAAACCTGTGATTTTTGTTTTTATTATTCATGGACTTTGCGGTTAAAAATTTTGTATCGTTTTTTTGGTTAATACAGAAAAAGAAAACTCACAACAAAAAACAACAAAACTATTAAGAAAAATGTGCAAGACATACTTATTGGCAGTTTAAAGTTCCAATTGAAGCCTATCTCTTTGTATTCTATGTCCCTATAGATTTTGATCTTACTGTCAATTCTTAGTCTTTCACTACACCACAGTCTTCGATGGTTTAGCGAAGGACTAAGTTTGTAAATGTCAAATAGCGGCAATTCTGTTTTGTTAATAGCATTAGTCCACGGAATAAGTCCCAAACCTTTTCCATGTTTATTAATTTGTATGAGAACGGCTTAAAAGGATATGTTTAGCTATGCGAAAATGCAAAACCAGATCGATTCTAAATCAAACTCAATCAACTTTAAAATTTTGTTTCGCTATTTCCCATAAAATATAACATCAATTCCATAACATCCTAAGCTGCCTTAGAAATTTGTTTGTTTTTTCAAAAAAACAAGAAAATTATAATTATAATTACAATATTTTACATTTCATGTTTTAATTACATTCAAAAACTGTTCTTGGAATTTCGAATAATAAAAGATTTTGCATATACAAAAATTTGATTTTTAAATTGATTTAAGTTGTTGATGTTTCTAATATTTAATGGAAGTTTGTTGTAGGCCTGTAGTCCAATGTTTAATATACTGGCTTGTGTCCTAGTTGTTCTGGTTCTGTTGAAGTTAAACTCGACCACATTTCGCGTATTGAACTTCTCTTCTTGCAGTTATACTTGATTGGAGGTATTCGGGACACATATTATGTTTAATTTTAAAGACAAATATCATTGCCATCATATATAGTCTTTGATTTATATTCCACCAATTTAGTGATTCAAGCACAGAAGATATTGAGGTATATCGATCACACTTTAATATTGCACGCATAGTCTTGCTTTTTGAGTATTGTTAAACAAATAAAGAATACTTACACAGTATTCTATTCAAAATGGGGTCCTACAGTCACATTATACACTTTTATTGCACTACTTTTAGATATGTTAATTGATATGTTCTTCTAAAATCTCCCAGTTTTTTTAAAGATTTTTTGCAGATGCGATCTACATGTTCATTAAATTACAGTTTGCTATCTAACACAACACTGAGGTATTTAATTGGCGCTATCTGTTCTATTTGTGTATTATTTATTAATATATTTTTTTGTTTATTGATTATTGAGTATTATAAATTTAGTTTTGTTAGTATTTAGGACAAGCCTATTCATATTAAACCACGTATATATTGCACTTAAATCTTGTTGTATTTTGTCTTTCAGTGTGTAAAGGTTTTTCCAGTTATATAATATTTAAATAATATTTCTCGTGTTAAACGGCGGTATTAATTTAGATTGTGTTTTAAGCTCTCAGAATACATTGTGGTGCTATGTTTTTTTATTTGTGAATATTGAAAATCATAAAAAAATTCACCATAATTTAAGAAAATCTCTGGAATAAGTTTAACATTGAAATTAATTAATAGAACGGTTGCCCAAGATCCACGGGTAGAATTCTCTCCAGCGAGTGTGTATAGGTGTTGAGTACAATGAATTGTGCAGACTGTAAAAAAAGTCCTCGACAATCGGAGTATGTTGTATACAAATGTGGTTGTTGCTAGGCGTTTCATTTCAAGTGTTTGAATCTTTCAAATTATGAGGCAACGGCAGTGCAAGCTTGTAAATGCGTCATTGGCCTCGTTCGGTGGCGCAACCTAACCGATCCGGATTGCTTGGTGTTGTTGTAACGCCTAAGGAAAAAACGGCTGATGAACTAAACATATGTTGTCAAACACAAATCTCAAGCTACCCAAAAATTATTGGATTCCTTTAGATTCGTTTGGAAATGTGAGGGACAACTGATTCAAAACATCAGATGTGTATGCAATACAACTGTCGGCCGCGCACCGAACGAGGCCATTATCTTATGCGAACCTTGTCAAGAAAAATTAAAATCATCTTGTTATCGACAATTTAAATGAGATAAAAAGTGATCTTGCATCTTACGATAAAAAGGAAGAAAAACTTTTAGAAAATGGTGCTAATAATTTCAATGAAAAAGGTGTTATAGCTGAGAAAAAAAAGTAAGGAAGCGGTTGTCTCTGATAATAAACAAAAATCATTTGCGGATGTAATAAAAAAACAAACAGCAGTGGTAGTAAAATCAAATAATCCTCAAAGCGCGGAGAAAACGGAAGCTGATTTAAAATCGATTCTTAAACCTGAAGATTGGGGTATTCAAATTTCAGGAATAAAAAACTGAACAGTGGAGCTATTATTATTGCATGTGATAACGACAAGTCAGTAGAAAAGTTTAAAGGTGATGTTGAAGCAAAGCTTGGATCATCTCGGAAGAAATGAATGAAAGTGAAATAATAAATTGCCTTAAAAAGCAGAATGATATCTTAAACGATAAGGACTTAAGTGTAAAGACTATGTGGAAAAACAAAACAGAAGGTAAAACTCGTATACCGCAGAGGTCCACCACTGTGTAACTTTCACAGTGGACTGTGAAAGTTTCAATAAAATAATTAAGAAAGGGTCTGTGAGTATATGTTGGGATAAGTGGGCTGTAAGCGATGCGATTTACGTTAAAAGGTGTTATAATTGTTTAGGTTTTAACCATATTACAACGGATTGTCTGCTTACAAAATTTTGTTCAAAGTGTGGTGAACAGCATGAAGGAAATGGTTTAGACTGTCAATCTAATATATTTAAATGTTTGAATTGTGTGCGATATAATGCTTTTTTTTTATAATTTTGCACGCGATCAAGGGATTATGAATACCCTTTATATGTTTTTTAACATAGCGCGGGCATCCGGTGAAAGAAGAGAAAGAAGGATAGGAAAGATGTGTGGCTGATCTTAATTTTGGTTTAGATAGAAATCATCATGCATTTGATAAAAAATGTGAAGTGTTTCTACGAAAACTCTCTATTGAGAAGCTCTCATCTCATACAAGCCTTTTTTATTACTTAAATATTCAAGGCCTTTTGTGTAATAAATCTGACCTGGAGTTACTAATTAAAAAAACATAAATCAGAGCTGCTATTGCTCAGTGAAACTCACATGACAAGTGATATTGGTGATTCTGAACTAAGAATTAGTAATTATGTACATACCGTTTCTGAATCGCATACGCGGCATACAGGAGGTGTCATTGTTTATTCAAAGAGACGCTTACAAGTGAATATGGTTAAGATGTCCAAAATCAATGAAGCTATTTGGTGCATGAAAATACATATTTGGATAAATAATATTAAATGGGCGGTAGTGAATTTATATAGATCTCCAAGTACACCGGTAATTCTTTTTAAAACATTTTATATGAACTGGTGGATAGAACAAATGGAAGATTAACTTAAAGTTATTGTTGCTGGTGATTTTAATATTGACATGCTAGCTTCCAATTCCAATGAAAGATTAATGCTTAATATGCTTGCAGATCAAGGAATAAAATTACTTGTTATACAACCTACAAGAATAACAAATACTTAAAAAAAAAACTTTGGTTGACTATGTGCTTACCAGTGTAGACAGATCGAATGTGAAAGTAGACAGTGCTGAAAAGATATCGGATCAGGAAACTATTCGAATTGAAGTTGATAGTAGTAAGAAACAAGGTATTTGCAATAAGAGACGTATAACCTTCGTAAATTACAAAACAGACGTTATGAATCATTTACTTAACTCGAAGAATTTCAGCGATTTATTCCATAATGATAACGTAGATATCTTATCCTTTTTATTTCATTCAAAAATTCTGGAATGTTTACAAAAAATGACTGTAAATTAAGATAGTGAGAGATGATAGTTCAGTGGTTTGGTTTACCGGTGAACTAGATAAACGATAAACGATATCAAAAAAAATTTCAAGTTCTGCAAAGTGAAACTTTTTGCTGATGATACACTAATTTACCTAAGCGGCCAAAACATAAATGAAATGATCGATCATTTAAACTAGGATCTTGTTAATTTAAGTCAGGGTTTAAAAAAGTGTATGAGCTTTAACTGTAGAACTTATATCATGGTTTTCATGGATAAAGAGCAAATTGAGTGTGTAAATAGTTTTAAATACCTTGGTGTTATGTTAGACAGTAATTTGAAGTTTAAAGAACATGCTGAATATATTTGTAAAAAAAATTGCAAAGAAAGTGAATTTTTTAAAAAGATTACGGAGTGTAATGTTATACACGTGATCAAATGAAATAAAAAATAGATTACAAATTCTTCAAAACAAGGCAATGCGAATGATATTGAAGTGCAGTGTATATACTCCGATACAATTTATGATACAATCGTTGAACTGGATGATCGTCAACAGTATCTAACATTCAATGCAATGATTTTCATTTTCAAAATTCGAGAAAATTTGCTTCCTGAATATTTGGCTGATAACTTGGTTGCTGTTGCTAACGTTCAACCATATAATCTGAGAGGGGGCAAAAACTTTAGACTGGAAAGATTCAACAGAAGCAGCACGCAGAATTCACTCATGTACAGAGGACTTTTATTTTTCAACAGTCTGCCTGAACAACTTAAAAGTGAACATCAAATACAATCATTTAAGCAAAAACTATATAATGTAATTGTAAATATGTAAATAAATGTATAAAATCATAGACAAATATTATATTTCAAATTAATTAAGCCGTCATAAGGCACACATGTTATAATTAAAAAAAAAAATATTTTGTATTGTTAAAGTTTGATGAGACAAATTTGGGAAAATATAGTGAGGTATAAGTAGGATTTTTTATATGTACTCGTACCATTCCATTTTACAGAAATGATCGAAGTCATCAAGAATTCTAAAAATAATAGAGTTCTATAAAAATTGTGCAGCAGAATTCGCATAAGCCCTTACGAATCATTGAACACAAACACATTCACCAAAGTTTCAAAAAAGCTATCATATTTCTACTCCACAAAAAAGGAGATTATACAAAACCACAAAATGAGTGTATGAAAAATATCTATGGATGTGAAACAAAGATGTTTACTAAGCACTTTAATCCTTATATTGTACATCAATCATATAACGGGTGATATGATTGGTGTTATTGAGGTAAATCAGATAGCGATACCAGGGGCCAAATTACCGCATCAGTTTTCCAGTAATCACCTTATCACGCCATCATCCAATAGTGTTTACTCGTTCATTCGATCACTGCTGATGGTACTCACTAATTCGGTCACTGAAGAGGTAATTCAGCCCCTCGTCTCATGTACGCTGTTTATATTCTCTTCCTAGCATAATCAGTCAATAGTATACAACTAAATATTAATAAACTTGAAAGATATTGCAAAACATGGAAGCTTATAGTAAATTTAGAGAAAACTAAAATAATAATATTTAGAAATGGTGGAAAAAATTGGATATGCGAAAGTAAACCAATGGAAGTTGTTTTTTTTTAATTTAACTATATGGTTGTAAGACCTCAGGTCTTTTAAATGCAACCTGAATTGCATGGCACAGTGGACAAATATATTATATCGCATAACTCTAAAAAAAAATAATTGAATCGACTGCTCAGACCTTCCTCCTATACGCAGCACAAGCTTGGGGTTATACCAGCTCAGATACAGTGAAAAAATTGCAAAGATTTTGTATAAAACGTAGATTGTTAAACAGCACCTCAAATTACATGTTATACATCGAAACTGGCTGTTCACCACTTGGTTACCATATTGGTACCCCTGAAACATAACTTCGAATATGTTATGAAAATGTTAGAAATGAAAGAAGAACGTCTACCGAAAATTGTCTTTACACATATTCTAGCCACAAGCGGATACTTTGTCAATGTATGGAATGAACTGGCAAGTGGTTATGGATGTGTCTTCAATTTTCAGCCAAGTTTCGGAACTCTGAAACAGAAATTGGAGTGCATCATCGCAAAAGCAGCATCGCATCTATACACCAACTTAATTAATGCAGAGCAATATTTACAGCGCAGTATATATTACTGCACTTTAAATTACGATTTATATGCAAATATTTATATACTTTTTTGATAGCAATAAATCAGAATTGATAAGAACCATCTTCATAATAAGAGATGAAAAATGTGCAGCTTAAACTACATACCGCACAGACCAGAACTTCCTTTTCCGTTTGGAACTGAAGGGTATCCTTAGTGACGACCGTGGATGGAATAATTTTTAGTACACTAAAACAAGCCTAGAGTACAGAAAGCGCATCAGAAAAGAAGATTTTTAAATTGGTACAAATAATTTGCGCTTTAAACTTTTCTAAATATTGTTAGATATCTTATTTTAAAATAATATATAAATGAATACAAATAGTGTCAATAAAGTAGATGGCTTAAAGCCATATACTGTAAGACTTTGTACAAACAATTACAGTGGAACATTATAGTGGTAGGTTTTTTAACTTATTTCCAATAAACAGTCATTCAAACTAACTAAAAACTATTGAGGTAGATTGTGTTCCATTCTGAGCAGCAATTTGTTTTATATCAGTTTTTATCTTTATCAAAAATCGTTTACGCTTTTGAATTGATAGCAAACAGTGCTACAAGCTAAGTATTGTATTTCTCTAACATATCTGAGATAAAATGTGCTTTTCGAAGATAAACGTTTGAACCGCAAACGAATTAGATTTACTTATGATTTTTTTTTTTACAAATTACCATTTTACATTATATTTCGTCCTTGTTCTGTTAAGCAACAAAAACTTGCTTATTGTTTTTTTTTTAATTTTTGTACTCTTTCTTAGAAAAACTTTGACAAAAAAAAATGTTTGTATTAACATCAGCATTTTGTATTTTATGCATATAGGAAGTGAGCTACCGCCCAACGGAAAGAACTCCTATTCTGGATAGACCGCATTCTTCTACACAGGATCGACCACCAATCGGTCTTATCGGTGCACTTAGCATACCTGGTGTGATTGACTTCTCTTTGTGCTTATTCTTTTCCAAACTTGTTAGTTACACTTTCCTATACTGGCTGCCACTATACATTCAATCTTCAAGTAAGTAATGTTAAATGTCTCTAAAAAAAACTTATTTATACATACTAAAAAATAACTTTGAGACTGTAATGCAAAAACAACAATAGATTTTATATAAAGATATCATAGGAATTAAAAAAAAAACCCACAGTAGATATTTTAATTTTTAATTTAATCTATTCATTGATTACATACACAGTGAGAAATAAATCTTAGAAAATAGTTTCTGCTATTTGAATATATAATTAAATAAAATACACGACTGGACCGCACTACTTGCTCTTATGTTCGATCACATTGTATGCAAAAAATTCTTAATATAAACGGGTACTCATATTTTTAAAGTCGTGTTTTACTTAATTTTTTATATAGAATTTTCTTTAATTTTTTTTTCAAAAAAAAAATTGGCTATTTTAAATATTTAATAATTTAAACTAAAAAAAACAAAACTGCAAAAAAATCATAAACCCGTTTTCGAAATACTGATTTTTTTTTCATAACTACAAAAAATATTTTTCGAAAAATTGGGTATCTAGTATTATTTATAATTCGAAGGACCTCTCATATAAAAAAAATTATAAAAATGTTGATCGAAATGGTTATATGGCAGTTATCATTAACAACAAAATATGTAAAAAAAAAATGTTGACAAAAATATAGACTCTACCTAAAGTAGTGCAGTAGTATCAACATCAATAGCGCCGTATTTGAGATAGTTAAGATCGTAGAAAAAGTTGTGTGGCAAGTAACGTAATTTTTGGGCTAAAAGACGATCCAAAAATCTATTTAAACAATTACCTAAAATGCTTAAGTAACAAGTTTGAAGAAGGCTGTAGATTGATATAGAGACAGACTGAATTGCGGAACCCTGTTTTTTTGTGTTCTCCATCATTGTAATTTCAAGTTTGATTAAAATCTCCAGTTCGATTTTTTTCAAATGCAAAACTTGCCCTATAGTAAGTACTTATAAGGTATATTAAAACAGAGAAAAGGCTACATAGAAAAAAATTATTTTTGAATACTAGTCGTGTTCTCGTGACAATCAAGTACAGCAAAATAAAACTTTTTCACGAAAACGATCCGCATTCCAACTTGATTTTATTTATTTTAATATGGATGGATTTTCACATCTGTGTTTTTTCTGTCAAAAAGCATACAAAATACAAGGAGAAAAAGAAATACAAACATACATTACTAAAAAAAATTACTTCGGCTTGTATAACACAGCACGTGGTGTTTATCCCTGCGTGAATGAAGTGCGAAAGAGAAGGAAAGGACGAAAAGATGAAACAGAAATAAATCTATCTGAATACACGCGGGTATCATTTTCCTTGTGTGTTTTTACGTTTCTCTTTCTACTCTTTCTTTCTTTTTCGGATTTGCTTCATTTAATTTTGCTGATGAATTTAAAAGGAGCAAAGAAATAACATCTGAACTTATTTCGAATTACCAAATGCACCCCGTTCTCTATAATCCATTTCTTCGGGAATAAAAAAATTATTTTTCCTTTAAAACTTATTTTTTGTTCAATATCTTAACTGAACAAGGAAGATAAAATGAAAGATAGCTACCAAATTAACGCGCAGTAATGAAAATGAGAAAAAGACTTTGTGTAATAACACGCGCGTTACCGGATAGAAGTTCAAAAGAAAATAAACAAGACTTGCGCGTTAAAATCATGCACTGTGTAATACCTGACTATCCTCTATGATTGAATAGACTTATGCGGTTTTCTTTTGGTAACAAAAATTAATCTTTTTCTCCTTCATATCTGTCAAAACACAGATTTTTACAATTAAAGCTTTTCCAATGGGCAAAAAAATCAATTTATTTTTTGATCGGAAATCAATTTTGCAGATCTGGACTTTTCGGCAGACTTACCCCTCTTACTAATACCATAACACCATCAGAACAATTGACAGCCGTCATTTTGACAAGATTTTGTTTTCATCAAATATGTGAATAGTGAAATGAGGCTGTGAAAACATACATACATTTTAAAAACATAATAGCAATCATGTATTAACAAGTGTGTAATTCTGCAAATTAATGTTGGCATACTTTTTTTAAACATTGAGATCGCTTCGTGTTACAAAAGAAAAAAAAACGTGAATGATGAAATAATTTTCAAATCGCTTGCCAATCATTTGGGTCGCCGTGGCGCGATAGTTGTGTGTTCGCCTGTCAACATCATGGTCACAGGTTCGATCCCTGCCGTAACCTATGTCTTCTTATTTAATATACACCAATACCGTGATAAAAATAAATCTGAAATCGTATACCATTCGCGACGAAAAAAATCAAATTTCCGATCAAAATCTGAAATTACCGAAAGAAAACCCCATTACTAATTATCGGAACTCAATTATACTTGGGACGAAAAAGAAAAGTTATTGCCAATATGATCTTATTGATGTTTTCCTTGTAAAATTTTTATTTTATTGTACTTCACGAGAACACGACTACTATTGCTTTGAATCAAATTTAATTTTTACATACATTTCACTTATTAAAATCCTTAGTGCGTAATGAATGGAAGCCAGATTTGAAACATTATGCACTTTGAAATTAACTTCAAAGAACTCTGCAAAACTTTGCTTCGACACTTACTTGTTATTTTTAAACTGCTTGGAAGGAGGTTCCTCCTAGTTTGAACAAAAATTAGACACAATCCTTATCCACAACCCTGGTTCGCAGTAAAATTTAAAAAAAAAAATGAAAGGTAAAAAATATCTAAAAAGGGTTAATCGCGAATAAAAATATTCCCCTCATTCAAAACGTAGGGAACATGAATGATACTCAAAAATTTTCCTCAGAATTTACATATTGCTATCGGCAATAAACACTTTCCCGGCTAATTTTGCTGTCATTTCGTACGATTTTTTGTTCGAAGGAAATTTAAAAGGGCCACTATTTTTTTGTTCGAACTTTATTTTGAAGGAGGTTCACGTTCGCATAGGGAGTAAAATATTCCATGGGAAACGAAATGTTTGATAATTAATTCGATTTTGTCTAATACAACTTATTTTTTAAGTTATTCGATAATTTTACAATACCCTATTGTTTTAATTGTAATTTTCTTACTTTGATTTTTATTAATAAAAGACCACAAGTGCGTGTCAGGGTCACACATGTATTACGTATATATATTTTTTTTTATGTTGTTTCTAGCTACATTGGGCGCAAGTTTAAGCGCCGATTTATCGACAGTTTTTGATGTTGGAGGGATTATTGGAGCGATCACAGCGGGCATGATATCAGATTACACTGGAATGTCAGCAACAACGTGTTCAATTATGCTATTTTTGGCCTGCCCGGTCGTAAGTTTTGTGCTTTTAAATGAAAATCGAAAACAAATTTTGCGTTTCTTTAGCTACTCTTGTACAACTACTATGGAACCATTTCATTAACCATCAGCATTGGACTGTTGTTTTTGGGTGGAATTCTGGTCAATGGGCCATACGCTCTTATTACAACATCTGTGAGTGCAGAGTTAGGTCAACATAGTTCCTTGGAAGGTAATGCTAAGGCTTTAGCTACAGTAACAGCAATTATCGATGGCACTGGGTCAATTGGTATATAATTACACTTATAATAGATTTTCACTGGATTTTAATATCTTCAATTTAATTTTTTAAGGTGCTGCGGTGGGCCCACTGATAGCTGGAATGATATCTAGCCATGGATGGGAAAATGTCTTTTATATGCTAATATTTTCTAATATAATAGCCATGTCAATGCTCTCAAGATTAGTTATAAAGGAACTATCAAGAGTAAAACGGAATACTCGTAGAGAGTAATTCATAGGTCTCAAAGTATCCTTCATTATATACATACATAATGTCGTTATATTTTTCATATAACATATCATACATAATGTTTGTATGTATGTAAGATATTAAAACAATTGTCTGCTTACATTTATGTAAATCTAGCCCAAATTAGTTTAAATAATTTTTATCAGTACCAACGAGTTGAATAAGAATATGATTATATGTCTTTCTACTTTATTACTATTTTTGTAATCTTATTAGCACATTTTTTTTTGTTAAAATATAATTTCAATGTAAATAAACGCTTTTATACTATTTATTTACTTTGAAAGCTGGCTTTGAAATTGTTTTTTGAGCGTGCGAAACACAATTAATATTGTTTTGTTTCAAGAACAGAAATTCGTTAAAGATATGATAAAAAGTGCCTGAACGCAATTCCACACGAAAAAAAGTGTGTACGTATGTACACGCGCCAGAAGTAAAACTTCCCTAATTTGAAACCATTTTTTCTTTCGTAATTCTAAGTCAGCTATAACATAAATATTTCAATTTCGTGGAAACCGGTCAAAGAACGACGAAGCTGTCATTTTCTTATGCCTTCCAATTGTACAAAGGTCACTTTCTTTCGACATTTGATTCATAGTTCAGCAATAATACATTACACAATATACTACTCTACTCTACGAAGTAGATTCACTGAAGCACTGGCAACGAGACCACTTAAACATTACACATATATATACAACAGGGAAAGCCATAGAAAGAAAGAAAAATATTGTGGATAAACATTGATTTTAGTTTAGAACGTGTCGTGTAAAAAAAATGTACCCATAACGCCTCAAAAGAAGTTTTACTTCAAAAACCTTTTTTATTTTTGCCTCTTATGATTTTCCGTTGAACGTAATTTCATGTTGGACAAAATTTCCTCGGACAAATAAATAATATCTGCATTTGAAATATCGCTAAATGTGACCTCTAAAAGTGATTCGAAGTGTTATAAAGTTATACTGACCTGGTACCAGTGCACTTACAGTCTTGAAGTTGCGTCATCTTATTTGTAAGAATGCGAATTCCAGTGTTCTATAGTGATCAGTAGGGAAAACACCTAATCCTGGGCCGTTTACGTAAGGCAAATGCGATCGCTCGATCAGTTCACTGTCATTTCGATAGACTTATGCGCCCATGTTCTGTATTTCACTTTTTGTGATTTTGAGGAACGAAAGTGAATTTGGATGTTCTGTATTCCACATAAAATAAAGTTTGTAAATAGCTCATTCCGAATGTGCAATTTTCGGGTTCTGAATATGAAAATTCGTGTCTTACATTCCGATTTTGAACCGTTTTTATACAAATTGCTTGTAACAGGTGATTTTGACAGTTCGAAAATGAATTCGAAGTGAATTGGAAGGAGTTGAATCCACTCGAAATGCAGAACAAGTTATTTCAGTTTAATTGAAATTGAAATTCGTTTTGAATTAATTTTCACTCGGAATGCAGAACATGTGTGATGCAATTAATTTCATAATAAGACCTAGTAATATATAAGGGGTTTTCCAATAAGAGGTGTTATTTTGAATAGCCCGCTAATTCGGTAGCTGTCACTTTTGAAGCTGTCATTTTTTGACATTTGACAAGTAGAAACTACGCTATTAATAAAAATGGAACGATACACGCTTCAACAACGCATTTCTTTTTTTTGAATATCAAAATAACACCTCTTATTGGAAAACCCATTATATAAGAAGTTGATTGCTTTTGTCCTTAAATTAAATGGCGTTTATCGTAATGTCTTATAAGCTAAACGCGCACATGCAACTTTCAGTTTTGCAGCAGTTTTTTTCTAAAGTGAATACCATGGATTTATATGAGAGTGCGCTCACATGCAAAAACTATTCAGTCCGCGATTCGAGGGGAGGGGGATGCCATGAACACATGACCCCTCCTAAGGATCCGCGCTGGCGCCTTACATTGTGGTTTATTTATTTGTTGTTGAAAAGACAAATAGTTATAGGTCTTTGGTATAGTATTACCTATATAAAAAATATCATTAGTATGAATCTTTTCTTATAAAAATAATCGCAAGTAAAAATCCAAGACCTTTTTGAGTGGAACTTCAATTTGGTGTGAGATTGAATAATTTATTTTAGTTAGTCTCAAATGTACGTGTAGGAAAGAAATTTCAGTTCCAAACAATTTCCCTCCATTATAAATACAAATACTTTTTTATATAAATTTTAAGTATTTATTATTTTAATTTAAACAATAGGTATTTAACATGTTTATCCATTTAAGTATAAAATATTAATTTACCTACATATTACATTCTGAACAAAATCTTAGTCACTTTTTTTTCATTATAATGTCTTTTTAGTCATTTTTTCACTAAATAAAAAAAATATTTTGAGTATCCCGCTGAATGTGGTCTGCAGTCAGTCAAAACCCTTGTTATTTGTTAATGGCTCGACGAGATCGTCTAAACCGCATTTTTGTTGTTGCAATTTTAGGGCTCCATTCGTGTCCAACGATCTTTAAAATAGATCTATGGCTTTTTTCGGATCATTTTGGACGTTTTATTGCCTTCAGCGACCGCTTATTGTTCAAAACCGGTTTCTTATCGAGCTTAAAGATAACGGTTGATCGACCTGACAAATTTAATGTCAAATAGTTTTAATTCTGCACTAATATATACATGCGTTCTATCGACACAAAAAAAAATTTGCCTAGTGCCGTGGGCTATCTATGTATATTTAATCAATCGTACCAGGTATGCAGATTTGGAAAATTAAAAAAAGAATACCTACTTGTATTTATATTCAAATAATACTTTGTGTATTTTCGTAAAATGTATCGGTATAAGTATATTTTTTATAAGTATTTTAATACATTTTAAAAGGATATTTATTATATATTATCAGGCCAGAGATTTAAATTTAGTATTTTCAGATACCAAAAATGATGATTTGAATGTCATTATTCTTTTTCTTTTTTGTTTTACTTAATTTTTTTAAGAGGGGATAAAATAACATACAAAATTTGCCGTCCCCTACAAGTTGCCGCCCAAGGCTTGAACCTCACGAGCCTAGTGGTTAATCTGCCACTGGTCGGAACGATAGCCTATCTAAGATAGTTAGTATCCACTTAAGTTCCTGAACAACCAACAGCGGATAGGCTAAATTTGTATGGGTTTGTGCACATGGGTACTTTCATAAATGCATGGTTGCGAAAGTCCGACGAATGCATAGCATTCAAAAATGCAAATGATGAATGTCAGAGTTCCATAAATGTAAAACGCAAATATTGGCAGCGCAAATATAAAATTTCACATGCATTCCGATTTGTTTGCTTAAAGAAAGAGACAGTATGATGTAAACAGTGGTACACCTTCCCTTACTATTCACATCTGTCCAAATTTCCGCTAGAAAATTCAAAGTTGAACTCAAAATTAAAAATAAACATCAGAATTGTTTCTGGTTCACAGGAAAATGAAGCAAAGTATTCATAAACGCAAATTTAAATGCATGCGCAAATAGTTTTTCTGACGTTAAGATGATCGCATGTAAACAAAGCACCCATGCATTTATGAAAGCACCCTATGATTTTGACATTTCTCATGGGATACAAATGTATACCACCATTTTTCGGATAGCTTGAATTTTTTTTTCAGCAGCTGTTTTGTCGTCAGGTGTGTTCTTACATGGGATTACAACAACACCAACCTTTCCGGATGACTATGGTTCAAATTTTGAATGTATCTATTGTATATATTTAATAAATTATAAAAAAACAGGGCCGTTAGAAATACGAAACGAACGGCAGAAAAACCGAAACCCAGAGAAACGATAGACATTGCGTAGAGCGATTATGAGAAACGAATATGGAATCAAGACAATGATTTTTTTTAAAACGCAACTTCACACCTATTTACAAATATGTAATGTCAAAATATAAATGTTAGAGCGACAGCTGCAAGGCACTCGTAAATAAAACTACGAGTATCGTTTTCTTACGATTCCCGTTTCTCGTGATCGTGAACCCCCCAGAACAATGTATACTAAAATTATTTCACATTTTTAGTACTTAATTTTTATTTTAGAACTTATAATTTTAGCAATGCTTCATGTCAGCTTGTGACCAGAACAAGTGGAACCATGTGAAAACGTCGGGTAAATTTCATAAGGTTTTTTACAATGTCATACAACCGGAAACGAATTTAAAAGTTTAAAATGAAAATTAGATATAAAATAACATATTGGAAAAACAAAAATGCTTATTAATGGTACCCCTACCTAACTGATTAACTGATTTTATGAACGCGCTAAAACTCTTGACGCAATACTGTACTAGTTAAAAAATGTAAAATATTTTTTTTTAAACTTGTCACGTGCGATTTTTCAATACGTTTTATAAGACAAACAAAATTTCTAGAAAAAACGATACCTAAACCCTACAACCGTTACCGAAAATCCTATTTTTCCACAAAATGGAAAAAAGAACAATCATTTTCGACAAAGTTATGAATAGGTATTTTATTTTTGTTTTTGTATTTGACCAATTATTTTTATATAATATTTTTTAGATGATAAGTAGGTTCGTTCGTCCAACTTTACCTAGGGTCGACCAAGGTTTTTTTGACAGCCCCAAGAGTTGTCAAAAAAACCTGGGTTTTCGGTTCTCAAAAAACACCCCATGGCCATTAAATTTATGTTGCAGAAAAACAAGTTATGTCATTTAATAATTAAAACTTAAAATATGTTAAACTTAAGTTCTAAGTACATTTGACCCTATTGTGACCCTATGCACAATCCACAACTTCAAAGCTTCTCATTTTTCATGTCTGTGTCTGAAAATTAATTTGAGTATTGTTTTATTTCCAATTTAAAAATAACAATTTGCATACAAAACGAGAATTCACAACAAAACAAATACTTCAGATTAGGGATGATGTATAAGTCCATCTATGTTATTGAAACATCGATATTGAAACAAAAAATCGATGATTCAATATCGATGTTAAAGGAAGAATAGGCTAAAACCCCTCCACACATCGATGTTTTCGATTCGATAACTATTAACATCGATGATGAGTACTCGATATTCTCCTCAATATCGCCCATACCCACCTCAGATCTCATGTGACTTTGACGCTTATTCATTAACCTCAAGTTGCCCCTGGAAAAAAAGGAAAAGAAGGCCCAACCGGATACACGCGAAACTAACACCGAAAATAAAACTTTTAACATTGAAAAATTGGATTTCTAAAGCCTAAAAGTCGAAATATTAACTGTAAATAAAACCTAGTGCGTTATTTGATTCACCTAACTACCTATAGTGGATGACCACTGGTGCTAGCCGGAGAAATTATTAAAGACGACAGAATGAAGCCAAAACCCGACCCACCGCCCGCTCCAAAAGACAAAAAAACAGGGATTGTCACCTAAGCCCATCGCTGGCAGTGCGCTTTCAAAACTTGACGCCGCTCAGCAACTATTATACTTGAGGCACATTGAAACCTTGATCAATGTAGTCAATGCCATCGCAGGAAAAAATGAAACAAAAGACGATCTCCCTGCCCATTCGTCCCAGCAACTGGCTCAAACAACTCTTCCCCAAGTGGCTGAGGAGAAAGGTACAATAGCAACAGTCAGCATCTCCCAAGAAATGGACCTGGGTGAAGAGATGACACTCTCGGACGATGAGTGGAAATCCCAAACAAGAGACACCGCACGTCAATCAATTGCAACCAGGAGTCAGGGCTGACCAATTCATCTATGGGGGCAATCAATTCAGAATCCTGCAAGACTTAAAAATCCAAACGTCCAAGAAGATAACTCCAAAAATGGGGAGTCAATGTATTCTGGAACAACCCACCATCAATGACGAGGATGTACTTAAAAACAGTCGCAGCGGCTAGGGACCTCCTAGAACTAACATCAACAAGGATAATTTGCAAAATAAACTGCTCTCAGGTGAGTTTTGTCCTCCAATAATTATGAAATTTGTAAACACTAGAAAACTTGTTGAAGACCTAAAAGACAAAAATGTAGGCTTCCAATACAAGATAGTCAACCGTGGCAATAGCGCCAGACTTTACGTTGATAATAACGCGGTGCATCGGGAGGTGGTGGAACTCCTAATAAACAATAAGGATGTCCAAGCCTACTCCTTTACAAGGAAAGAGGACAGAACAACGAATTTAATTCTCCAAGACTTAACGCCTGACTATTGGGACGATGAAATCCTCAATGAACTAAAACTACGTTCCCAGAACGTAGTAAGCGTTTCAAAATTTGAAACGATTCATTCCAAACAAAAAAATCAATATAACCTCTTTTTGGTTACGTTACTCCCCGGGACAAGTGCCAATGAGATCATAAAAATAAAATGTGTTCAATACCAAAATCACATGGGAAAGCCGGAAAGGCAACAAAGATCCATTGCAATGCAGGCGTTGCCAGCAATTTGGCCACCTAACTAAAAACTGCGCGAATAGTTACAAATGTGTTAAATGCATTCACAGGCACTTGTCCGGGGAGTGTCCTTTCATAAGAACTAATGATAGTAAAGCCACTTGCGTTAATTATGGCGATCACCATCCTGCAAACTTCAGAGGTTGCAAAGCTTTTAAAACATTTAAAATGAGTAGGGACAATCTTCTCCATGAAGCTAGAGTAAATAAACTCATCGGCAACAAATTAGTCAAGGCCACTTCAAACAACAGCGCCCGCCTTCCAGGGGTATCTTTCGCTAGCCATTTACGTAACAGCCCACCCACTCCTAATCCCACCAACACATTTCTCCCCAATAATAGCTACTCAAGCAAACAAAGCAACAGCATTATAAACCAATTCTTAGTCCTCTCCAAAGACCTATTCGGGATGGAGATGGGAGAGCTGGTCTCTAAAATTGAAGCTTTCACGAGGAAACACTTCTCTTCGCCCCTCCAAAAAAATTGGCCTACCTAGAGTTAGCCAATCAACTCCTTATCTCCGCAAACTAAATGATTGTAAACCTCATGCAATTTAACATTACGTCTTTAATAGCCCATGCAAGGAGAATAGAACTATTAAAAATTCTCCTGGCTAACAATGTTTCTACTGCGTTTATCCAAGAAGCGCATTTAAATCCAAGACATAAAGTATTTTTAGACAATTTTAACGTTAATCGAAATGACACAATGCAATTGTTATCAAGAAAAATATTCATTATGAAATAATCGACTTCAACTTAATTGAATTTCCATGCCTCTTTATAAAGATTAACATCAAGCAGGACAACTACCATAGAGAAAATAATTAGTTGGTTAACTTTATAAAAATTTTACTGGGCTCAATTTATTTTCTCACAAATAGCCCCTCAACCCCTCTCACAGGCGCTCTTGTCAAAATTGAGTCTCTAGCTAACACCTTCGATGGTGCTATAATGGACGGGGATTTAAATGCTCGAAGCCCCGACTGGGGAGACTCGAAACTCAACTCAAACGGGAAAATAATAATGAACTGGCTCCGAACTCAACCACTCACATGAAACTCAGCTTGGCAGAAGCGTCGATCCCACAAACCATAACACCGGAGGCCAGAACTTTTAAAAACACAAACTGGGATGCTTTTGGCTATGCCCTCAATAGATCCCTGTCGGTAAATCTGTCCTCTGAAACATCCTGCTTAACAAATGAGGAAATAGAAAAAACATATCACATTTTTCAACCAGACCATTACAAACTGTCTCAACAGGCATTCTTCAAGTGCCCCAGTGAGCTCGAAAAAATATTCCAACCTCCCAAGGGAAATTGAAATTCTATATAAAACTAAACACGGCTGGCAGAGTCGCATCAAACACATTTTCGGCAATCATTTCAACAGAGTAAGCATTCCTTATAAGGAACTCACCACACAAATCTCCCTACTAAATAAAATCATTCAAGAAAAAGTTTGTATATGGCTCAATAAAGAGCTTAGTAACAAGTTGGTCATTAGCATTTAAAGACTTTTATAGAATTGCAGGGAAGAAGAAGAGATTCTCCTGTGAAAAAATAATCGTTAATAACACCCAAATCTTTAACGAACTTAATATTGCATCAGCTTTCGAAAATCACTTCAAGGACATCTATTCTGGGAAAACTCCTGATTTCAATCATACAGTTACCCAAGAAGCAATACTGAGGGTTAATCGTATCAGCCTATCTAAACCTGAAAGAATATTCATTTTCAGGGAATATAATACGGCACTCAATCCAATAGCCACCAACATCTTTACGAACCCTGAAGAAGTCTCTGGTATCATTAACCAACTCAAACCAAAAAAGTCCTATGGCCCAGACGGGATCTCAAACTTTGCTCTAAAAAAAATTACACCCCTGGCAGTAAATTTGCTAATAATTCTCTTTAACAATTGTATCAACAACGGGCACTTCCAATTATCTTGGAAAACCGCAAGAATTTTACCCATTCAAAAAAAAAAAACAGATTCGTTCGACATCAATGGCTTCAGACCGATTTCCGTACTCTCCAAAGTTAGTAAAATCTTAGAAAAAATCATTCTCAACAACTTGAACTCTCCCGAAGAGAACCCAATAGAGTCAATTCCGGAACATCAATTCGGCTTTTGAAGAGGGCACTCCACCGTTCATGCGCTTCTGAAGCTCCATAGTGACGTAACAGTTAAACTAAGTATGAAACAGTACACAGTGGCATGCTCGTTAGACCTGGAAAAGCATTCGACAGCGTCTGGAGAGTGGGACTTCTTGCAAAAATTTCTGCCCTGGACTTCCCTCGACATATTGACCTTTTAGATAGTTTCCTCATGGGAAGAAGATTTTATATACAAATTCAAAATCAAATACATGCAACAGTTAGCGGGTAGTCCCACAGGGATTGATACTGGGCCCTTACCTCTAGATAGATAGATAGAGAAACTACTGTTTTTACAAATTAAATAAGTAGGTAATCGAGCCAATCAGCTAAGGAATTGATTTCTATAATTAAGAGCGTCTTGAATATATTTGACTAGGCACAATCATCCCTTTTCTCCATTAAGGATTTCAAAAAAAATTTCTAAAGTAAGAAAGCTAATTCTAAAGTGTAATCTTCGGACCTCTTGAAGAATTGGACACTTGGCCACGAAGTGGTAAATATCTTCATTTTCTCTTCTATTACAAAGATTACAGAGCTGAGGCAAATCTTGTCGATGCGGGATGAAATTAAGATTTAAGATTTCGACTCTCGTTCTAAAAATTAAACGTATTTGAATGGCCGAAAGATTATTACAAAAGTAGTTATGAGCGGTAAGAAGCTGATGGTTCAATTTTTTGTAGTGGTTTCTCGAGGCTGATAAAGCTGCTTTGGCTAGATTATCCTGAAATAATTTTTGGTCTGCTAGAGCTATAACCACTGCAAACTGTTTTTGCCAGTCTTCAATTCGATTTTCTGACAGATGTAAAACTGATTCGTGGTCAAGTGCCAACTGCTTCCACTCTTAGAACGGAGTCGCATTTCTTATAGTAACAAGTTCTTTTATAAAATTCTTTAAAATTCTCAATGTAATCCACGCTAGTCTTCAAGTTTTAAATGTAGATTGCCGTTATCCCTGATTGTACGTGTATTGCATAATTTGGAGTGCAGTTGGGTAAATGAAAAAGTCTTAAAGAAATTTCTTTGGAGTTCAAAATTATCAAAATATTTGTAACCAAACCCTTGGACACCGTATGTCATACAAGTATTAATTGTTGCGTTAAAAACCTGATATTTAGACCTTAAATCGATGTTTTGGTTTGGAAAAAGTGTTGGGCACATTATATTTAAAGCTAGTCTAGCTTCTGGACTTTTTTCTTTAACGTGCTTGCAAAAGTTTAGGTTGTAAGTCAAAAGGACACCCAAGTACTTAAATTCCTGTAAAATATCAATACTGACCGTGTTGATAAACCATTTTTCTTCCGGCCATCTTCTTGATTGCCTAGCTTCAAAGATTAAAATATTAGTTTTAAAAGAATTCATATGAAGACCCCAAGTATCACAGAAAGAACTTATGCGGTTTATTTGCATTTGAAGTGTTGATGGTTTATCAACAAAAATTACTAGATCGTCAGCATATAGCAGAACTTTTATTAGGGTATTTGCGTAACTAACTCCTCCAGGAAGATTGTCACAAACGTCGTCTACATATAAGGCAAACAGTAACGGACTGAGAATACAGCCTTGCCGAAGTTTCAAATTGGTTTGAGAACCTCAAACCATCCCATACTTTTGCGTCAGTCAAAGAAATGAGTCTTTCATACATTTGAAGGAATTTTCAAGATATACCCATAGAAGATAATTTATAGATAAGGACTTTGTCAAAGGCAGCTTTGAAGTCCACAAAACAAGTGTACAGCTTTTTTTTTGTTATCTATACATTTTTGAGCCATGCTGGAAATTGCAAAAATTTGCTCCGTCGTCGAAAACCCCGGTCGAAAACCAGCTTGAAAAATGCTTTGATGATTGTTATTTTCTATCCACTTAGAAAGCCGTTCATACTAAATTGCTGAAAAAAAAATTCTTATAGAATTTAATATTGAAATACCTCTATTATTCTCGACTTCGTTGGCATCACCCTTTTTAAATATAGCAAAAATCAAGGATTTTTTGAAATTGGTAGGAGCAGACAAGGGGTTGTAAACCTTATTATAAAAGTTAACCAAGTAGTTTTTGAAATCCGTTGTGCTGTTCTTGTAAATTTCTACTGGAATTCCATCAATGCCAGGACTCTTACCGTTTTTACAATTCTTAAGAATAGTTTCCAATTCCAAGAGAGAAAAATCGACATCGAGTTCATTCCCGCGGGTATTTGGTAAAGCATACTCGAAGGTGTGAAGGTTTTGGTTAACTGAGTAGTGTTTTAAAATGAGCAGCCAGTAACTCAGCTTCCAAGGAAAACTTCACGCCTTGAGACTGTCCACCTAGTTCGCGTACTGTAGTCCAGAACTGTTTAGAGTTGGTGAATTTTTTTAAGTCTTCGGCTTTATTTCTTAAATAAGATATTTTCTTAGTTTTACAAATATCTTTGTAATTTTTATTGAATCGTAAGTAATAGCTTTTGAAAAACTGTGAATTGGTAGTTCTAAAGAACTTCAAATAAACAAACGAGAGTTTACGTAGACACTTGCAATCATTGTCAAACCAAGCATTTTTTGCTACAAAATTTTTGGAAGTTTTATGTGCAAAAGAAGCTGCAGCTATAATAACTTTATTTATACTTTGACTTATTTCTTCGACCATGTGTGTAGATTGCTGAACTAAAGAGCACGAATGTCGATTTAATTGTTTTTTATATAGCGTTGCGTTGTTTTCTGACCATTTTAGCTTGAAAAAGTTGGAGTTTGCACGTTGAATTGACTCAGAAATTTTTATTTTGACAATAATAGGAAAGTGTGCTGAAAAGTTCACCATAGCAACCTCAAAATCTTCGAATAAAACCAGCTAGTTAGTTCACATTGCGGCAAAGTCAATGATGTATTGCCCTTGGCCACTTACAAAAGTGAAATCACCAGCTTTATCACTATTAGAACAACCATTTAATATGTATAATCCGAAATCTGTAATAAATTCAAACAAACTTCTTCCATTGCTATTTAAAATATCACCTTTTGAGTTTCTTGGAAATGAGAGAATATACGCGAATCTAAAAAGGTCTCAGAAAAATTTTAATATTTACCAATTCTAGAATTTAAGTCTTCAATAATCAAAAGGTTCTCATATGTATTTCTATTCATAAAATCTACCAGCTGATTGAATTCGTTTGCCCAGTTATTACAGTTCGGGGAAACAGGTATAATGTAATAGTTTTGGTTCTTACTAATCACGTCAAAAATTATTTTCTCTTCAATAGTTTTAAAGTTTACAAAATTTTCTGATAGATGTTTTTTAATACCGTATAAAATACCCCACTGACTCGTCCATTATTATTAACTCTTATAGCAGGTGTGAACATTACCTTAAAATCTTTAAAATATTTTATGTAATGATTTTGGTTATGAGCTTCAATTTTTTTTTTTTTTTTTAATTTAACTATATGCTTGTAAGACCTAAGGTCTTTTAAATGAAACCTGAATTGCACGGCACTAGTTTAGCACAGTGGATTTGAGAGCCCGGTATTGACTGTCTCATTTTAACCCATGGGCGGCATCCAATTAATACTGTAGGTATAGAAAAGAATGCGCCTAGCGTGGGGATCGAACCCACACGTCTAAGTTAGCAATAAAAGTTTCAATTAAAATTATGATATCAAAATCTTGGAAATACTTAAAAAAAATCTGGTTGTAAAAGTTCGTTTTTGAGGCCAGTAATATTATAACAACATATAATAATTCTATTCAATATATTATTTAAGTGGTGGCAGACGACAGTATTTACCTATTGACTAGTATCTCTAACCCGTTGTATCCTTTGAACGGTAGGTGGCGGTCGAGAGTGGTTTTTGGATGTGATTGGATCATTCGAAAACGGAGCCAACTTCAGTCCCTGGCTGCTGTCAATGTATTTGTTGTAGTTGTCACCAAACAGCTCAGTTAGAAATGACTTCTCTGCTGTTGATTTGACAAGTAAACCATGCGACAACTTGTAAACAAAAAGTTTATTGTTGATCAGCGACTTGTTGTCTCCTCTTAATAAAATTTTTGCGTTTGGGTTAGTGTGCAATAACTTGTTTTTTATCTCCATCAGCGATTTTCTTTTCTTTCGGGATAGAAGTGATTGTTCGCGAAAAACACTAAATTCAGAGCCTTTTAAATTCAATAGATAACTCAAATTCAACGATCACGCCAGAACAACCCTAGCAAAAACTCGCAAAGTCTCAAACACTTTAATGCCATACCTAAAGCACAAATCACCAAATAAAAAATCAAAGTTCCTCTTTTATAAAACCCTCATAAGACCGATAATGACTTACGCTTTCCCAGTTTGGGACTCTATTTCCCCGACCGTGGCTATTGAAGCCGAAAGACATGAAAGGAAAATCCTTCGCCATTGTACGGGCAAAAACTTCCAATCCGAAACTAAAAGATTCTCCAACGACACCATTTACAGAGCATCTAACACCATTCCGCTTCTAAGATATGCAATGACTTTACTAAATAAAACCATATCGAAACTAAATAGCTCAGAAAACGAACTCATTAGAGGAATCATCTCTTCACAGTCGGGCGTTAGGGAGGATACTTATCCGTCATGGTTATCTCATGGATGGACTTCCAATCAGCCCTCGATGTTAACCCAACACCTTTCTATTCTAAGGCGACGCCGGGTCAAAATCGTCTCTAATCCCACTGTTTAATCTAATTCCCACGGCTCACTCCTTTTGGACTACGTTGGCCGCCCTAAAAAGATAAAATTAAACATAAAAACAAGCTGAACTAAATAATCAAAATTAAACCTGAAGGACAAAACTCATCTTTTGTATCGTATTTTCAACCTACTAACCTTAAATGTTCTTTCTACATTTAGCATTGTTTATTTCCTTACATGATTTAATACCAAAATCGACAACCTGAGAATACCATCCGATAGTACTGTCGTACTTTTGTTTATGTTATTCCATTAGTATGTAAGTTATTTGTATATAGGTATAATGTGAACTTGTGTCACTCTCGATATATAATGCTCCTGAGCAAGAGCTAATGTCAAAACTATAATTGTCAGCCAAGAGGCATATAAATATAAATAGAATAAGCAGGTAAGTTACAGCCGCGGTACACAATTAAATGTCAATCTATTGAATTGTTGTCTAATGTAAAATTTGTAAAAAGTCTCAATAAAATTCAATTTAAAGTTGCCCCTGCTTAAAACCTAGTTCTACTTCAGGGCAAGTTGAGGGCGACCCTATGTTTCAAAAAACACAGACAACCGTATTATGATTGTCAATTACAAATTAATGGTTGACAAATTCTGAAATTTTATATTAAATAACCTCATTGATAAGAGTTTTGGCAATTGAGAATGATGGAGGCCATTGTGAATTACAAGAAAATCGACAATTCCCATTAAAAAGTTGTGCACTTTTTAAATAAGCCGGAGTTTTCAAACCAAATTTTAGTGTTTATCAATAATCAAATTGATAATTGACAATCGTAATAGGGCCCAGAAATTGTTTATCAGGGTGACTAGGTTTTTCAATAAACGCTTTAGGTCGACCCTAGGGCGACTTCAGGGCTCAACGAACAAATCTAGTGTGTTCCCGTACTTTGTGGACAAAAATGTGAAGACTGTCATATTTGCAAGAGTGGGGGTAAAAATCTCTCACAGCGCAACAAAGTTTCGTGAACGCTTTGAACAACAATGTTTGCCATTTTTTAAACGTCAATGTAAAAGTGTATTTTTGAAAATGTTTAAAGATTTACGTGAAATTATTTCTTAAAATAACCAATTTGATATCACAAATTTCAATTTATTGCACGGATAAGCCCGACCAGACTAAAAAAATCCTTTGTTTTCAACTTTTGCAACGAAACACTTGGCAACTGACAGCTATGTATTGTTTTTTTTTTCTTTTTTCCTTCATGACAGTCTTCATAATTTTGTCCAAAGAAATTTCTTGGACTAAAATTGGCAGCCTGGGGAAATATTTTACTCTCTCATGAGCGCTCTCTTCTGTGAAATTCTACGAAAATTTGGAGTAGGGGAACGGTAGATTTTCGCAGTTTCGAGTACGGGAACGGACTTGATATGATTAGGCTCTTTATACTCTATCTACAAAATGGAAAAAAGAACAATCATTTTCAACAAATTTATGAATAGGTATTTTATTTTTGTTTTGCGTGTTTGACCAATTATTTTTATATAATATTTTTTAGATGATATGATTAGGATTTTTGGTCCATTTGTGTTTTGGACTGCGAATAAAAAGACTTCATATCACTCTTTACCCAACGTTTGGAAAAATTTCCTTGCTTCATCAGGGGTTAAATTTATTTCATTTGTTAACAATAATTTACAATCATATTACTTTGTTCTATAAATATTTTAACATATGTGTCCCTTTGTAATTCTCAACAATTTTGAATTGATTGCTTAAGTTCGAAAAAAATTAATACTGTTAAATTTTTTGCGAAGTTTCAAGCATGGTTATGCTCGTCCTCAGGCCTTTATTACACATAGTAAATAAAAATAAAATGTGTAAGTATACATTTTTTTTTTAAATTGACAAAGAAACAAATAAACTAAACAAGTATATCATAAACCAAAGATATTCGCTTTCTTACACTTTTTTGTTTATTTTTTAACTAAAAAGATTATTTAAGTAAATAACTGTCATTATATAATTTGAATTTAAAAAAATTATTATTACAATCAGCAACTGGCTAGTTACACTTAAACACTTCCAACTCGATCACCTATACCTAATCTTATAATTCTTTGTGAACGGCCTTCTTATTATTTGGCTATACAGTAAGTATTAATTTTTTTAAAAAGTAAGTATTCATTTTATTGATTTGTTATGTTGATACATTTGTTAACAATTTAATGTATACAGAGCTGTGGTATTGACCTCAGATCTAGTTGGCTATATATGTTGCTAAGATTTTTCATAAGGTACTTAAAGTGGTACAACATAGCTTTGTTTTATGTAATCTTCTCTATTTTTCGTTGAATCCGCAAGCTCTCCAATGTAAGAAGTACAAATATTAGACAGAGAGAGAAAATTACAAGAATACAAGACATTGTAAATTTGCAAATTTGTATGGCAGGTACTGTTATTTTTGGAGCTAAAAAAGATTTAAAAACATAATCGAGCCAATCACCGTAAACGCCTAAGTTTAAAGAAAATTGCTTCAGCGGCTTAGGAAATCGGTGTTATTTCAATTAGCTAAAGTGAAATAAAGCCGAGTCGGCCTTTTTTCGCTTTTAATTTATAAAGACATTCAGATAAAGATTCCTAATGGTGTGCAGATTTGCCCCCATAAAAATGTACCGTTGAAAATATTTACACATTTCAAACACATTCAACATTTTGTTTGAATTCTATTTTATTTAATAAACTTAGTCGTGTAATTAATTGTGAGTTACCTATACGGTGAAATGAGGTAATAGGAGCGGACGGGATTAGGATATAGGAATGGAAAGGGACATTTGGACAGGTAAGGATCGGTAGGAGGTAGGATTGGGACGGGCAATATTTTTCAATGAGAGGGGTTAGGGTAGGGAAAGAATGTCTGCTACGAAGGCGATGGCATCCTCGCGATGCTCAGCTCAGCTCGTTGGATGTAGGGGGGATCTAGCCCCCGCAGCTAGAGCTCACCTATTTCAAAAAACATAAACCATGCCAAAAACTATATCCACTTAGCCACCACAAAACCACGACAGACTTTGGGAATCACTGCGGCTGTCGTTGCAGTTTGGCCTAGTCCCACCCAACCTGGAATTCGTACGGCCCTTTTCTTCGAATTCCCCTAGCTTGCAATAATTTACACTACCTAGTTTGCTTTCACTTCCTCCTCCTTATTTTTTTTTTTTCTAGGTTACCTCCCTTTTCCGATAATTTTTATTTAATTATTTAATATGCCTGCCTTACTTTAACCCCTTGATTCCCTATCGGCCGACCCCTCTAATAAAACTCCTGCATATCTATCTATACCACTCGCTCCTTTCTACATTCACGTTGTTGCGCGCCGGTCAGAATTATTTTTCAATAAAATATAAACAACTTTTTTCTTTTACGGGCTTAGGTAGGGTAGATTATTATATAGTATCTAGGTACCGTAGTTGTTTTTTTTCTTATTTTATTTTGAAATAAAGTTAATGGAAGACAAAAAGTTATTTTTATAGATTTTCTTTTCAAAACAAGAGAATCGATGGCAATGGCGCAAACGTTTACATTCCCATTTAACATATGTGTAGATAGTTTGAAATTGCTTGTTCTAGCGTAGCCGTAACAACGGTAACCTATGTTAATCACTTAAAACACAACGTTTAAGAAATAAATGCTAAGGCGCCAGTTATAGCTTTCATTGAAACTCATCATTGAAAACTTTGATTATCAATTCTGAGGCACTTAAACAAACAAAACTGATGTCGTTTTGGTACCAAAATGAAGGTACTATACTCTGTCCCAGAAAAATAGGCAGTACACGTCTTATGGGAAAGCTTTTTCAAAATCAGTAGCGTGTCATATTTTTGCACCATACTAAATTGAAAGAGCTTTCACATAAAAAGTGTTTGCACGCCCGTAAATATACAAAATCTGCCCTATCGAGGTACCGTCGTGTTTTAGTTTTGAATACATCATATATTTTTTAAAGGTTTGGAGTGACATCAGACCGATAATTTGTTTTGTATATGTGTTGAATCTGCTCCAAAACAAAAGCAAACGCATTTTTATTTAGGCGATGGTTTTTCGTCAATCTTGAAGGGAATTATAGAATTAGAGCTGTGTCTGTGACTACCTAGTTGGCGTATATTGTTTTCGTTCTTGCAATGTTCTTTTATTGTCTAAATAAATAATATTGAATTTCATAAGTTTTTTTTTTCAAATTATTTTTTTGTTGACAGTTCAAACAGAAACGAAACATGTGTTTGGAAATAGGGATGGGACTTTATT
Organism: Philhelius pedissequus; assembly: GCA_910595825.1. Taxonomy (NCBI): domain Eukaryota; kingdom Metazoa; phylum Arthropoda; class Insecta; order Diptera; family Syrphidae; genus Philhelius; species Philhelius pedissequus. The sequence goes on along the minus strand of OU343160.1, from coordinate 73,228,195 downwards.
CGATAGTTTTTGATTTTAAAATCGGTGCATCTAATTACATTTCTTAAAAACTCTAGCGCATTATGATTGACAAAAATTCTTTCTATAAGCAATAGATTACACTCTCTCGCCAATTTTTCATGGTTTAAAACGTTTATAGTGTTTATTTAATATACATTTTCGATATATCAGTTAATTTACTCATCTCTGCCTAACGATTATATCCATCGCAATGCGTCGTCGTATTTCTTTAAAATTTCGTCCTATGATAGCTTCGATCTGAAATTGAATTTCCGACGAAGGAGCGTTGCGGAGAAAATTCCGCTCCGACGGTTAACTCGATAGGGCAGAATTAAAAAAAATGTCATTGCATCGGACGCAGACCCAACGTCCTACTCAGCGCACATCTGAGTGCATAAACTAATAACTTAAAGACCAGAAACCTCTGCTTTCATTTGACATTTGCCTACAAGCTGAAACACGCACACAAGTAACATTTCTGTTCCTCTTCCAATAGACACATTGATAAAAACGCACACAAGAATCTTTTCTGTTCCTCTTCTTATAGACACATAGACAACACAGCCCTAGTAATTTGTTTTTGTTTTGCTTTTCGATTTCCCATCTATTCATGGATAGGGTTTCAAAACTACAAATACAACAATGTAAATAAGTGGGTCTTGGGGGGTGAAACGTACGAAGGTTTCTAATCCTTATTATGGCTTATTTGTGTCTGAGTGTCGACTGAATTGCTTTTGATGTGGCCTGTGGCTGCTGCTGCCATTCAACCCCAATTAAATATTGACGTGCTTTCAGAGTTACCCCTGTCCATTTCTTAACTCGATAGTTTTTTTTCTTTGGGTTTCTGTTGTGGTGCTTTTGATTTGAGAGCTATAAAAAATGTTTTGAATGATGAGTGTTATCGTGGAGTGTTTTCATTTTTTTGCACTTCTTTTAATATGTGGAAAATACGTTTAAATGCAGGAACAAAATTTTAAGCTGTTTTATTTGAAGAGGAACATAAATTGCGTAGATTTTAATTAATGTGAAGTAAAGTATTTTTGTATAAAATGTATGTTTATAAGGTGTATTTATTTTAAAGTTTTGTGCAATTTGTATATTAAACTCGTGTATTTTTAAAGAAGTGTTTTTTTTTAAGTTTTTTATAATAAGTTCGAAATGGCTCCGAGGATTTCAAAAGATTTAAGTTCCGAAAAAAAAGAAAATGTTGACGCGAAAAAAAATTCATAAAAATTAGCAAAATAAGACAGAAGCTGTGAAGCAGAGTTGGGAAAAAATGATGTAAGAAAATTTCAATTACAATTACTTGTAATTGAAACTTCCAAACATTTTTTCAATTACTTTTAAATGTAATTGAAGAATTTCAATTTACTAATTACATGTAATTGAAAATCGTAAATTACAAGTAATTCAATTACATTAATGTAATTGAAAACACAAGTAATCATAAAAAAAAGAAGTAATTGTTCATTTTACAGTAATCATTACACAAAAATGTAATTGAAGTATTTTTTTGTCAATTACATTTTACGCAATATTATACAAATATTTGTTTTCAATTAATAATTAATAGACATATATTTTATTCGTTTTTATCAAGCTTTTAAATTTACATTTCGTTTGAAAACAATAATATTAATACTACAAAAAATGAGAAAACTTACTCTTACTCTTAGTATCTCGCTAAATACCAAGTCTGACCTGGTTGTGCAGAGTAAAGAGCATTAAAATTGCTTGACAAAACACACCAGGGGTGGAATCGCATAAGGTGATAGTTGATTATCAATTTGTTGATTGTCGTTTCTACAATCGCTCTCTCTATATGTATTTCTTTTTTGATATGATAGAGACAGCTGTAGTCAAAACGACAATCAACGAATTGATAATAAACTATCACCTTACGCGATTCCACCCCAGACTTTCTTAATATATCTGCGGACGTAAGTATTTATCATATGTGCACATGCAAAATAAAATTTGGGGCGTGGAAATTTCCGCGGGTTCCCAGGGAGGCAGGGAATCACCACGCTGTTCAATTGATAAACAAGTAATATGTATAATCCGATTATAACAGTTCTTAAGATTGTGCATGAATTCTATTTTGTTTTTGTAACTACTCAAAACATAACCACCTGCCAGCTGCGACTGAAAGAGGAACCTGTGACTAGTGTAAGGTTGTTGGTCTTTAATTCTTTATAGTAAATATTTTGTGTAGTTAAGATGAGTGGTACAGAAAGTGAAGCAAAGTCTAACAAAAGAAAATCGAATGAAGATTCTTCTCCAGAATTACCCCCAAAGATGAGGAAATATGCTGAAGAAGTTCTTTTTAATGAATATTTTGAAAGACACGTAAGTAACATATGTATGTGATAGTGGATATGCATAATTTACATTTAAATCTTTCTAATATTTAAATTTTTTTTGAGAACGTTGTTTTATTTTGTGATAATGACCATTGCAATGAAACAACCATGGGGACAGTTTTAATTTTAAGTTGCTTGATTCCAGCCGGTTGTCAACAAAGAGCCGAGTTAGTAGTATATAATTACACTTAAATAGTTAAAAGAATGACATTATATAAAATGTAGATTGTAGGGCTGTTTTTTGTAAAATAAATAAATATTAACGAGATATTGAAGACATTTTTTAAGAAATGTTCACTATGGCGTATGAGCATTTTTTAATATTATCAATATTATGTATTATTATATTTGTCTTGATTAGAATCAAATCGGTATTGAACTTAATTTATTGAAAATATATTGTCTGGTATACAAAGGTCAATCATTTACTATGTTTTTTGCATATCACCGCAACCAACAAATAAACAGTAATATTTGTGCTTAGCATGTTTAATAGTACTAAATATAATAAACGATAAATTAACAGAAAAATAAAATTACAAAATTCTGTTTAGAACGGAAGTGATGGAACATCAACATCTTCTGATCCATGTGCTTATGGTAAATGCCGAATTTGCAAAGAGAAAACAGTTGTTATTAAGTTTCATCCAGGAGTAACTTCCAACTTGATAACCCATTTAAAAAGAAAGCATCACAATGAGTATGAAACATATTTGAAAACAAAAAAAGAGGAACTTGAAAGTCGAAAAAACGTAACAAAACAGGAACATTTTAATAATGACATAGTGGATTTCATTGTTCAAACGGCATCTCCAATTACTATTGTAGAAAATCAATTTTTCAAAAAGTTGTTCCACAAAAGAATTAATTTAAAAGTACCAAATAGAAAAATAACAATACAAAAATTAAAAAATAGGTATGGGTTTATTAAGGAAATGATCAAAAAAGAAATGAGAGACACTAAATATTTTTGTACTGCTGCTGATATTTGGTCAAATAAGCATAAAAGTTTTTTTGGCTATACTTGCCACTGGTTGGATACAAATAACAATTACCAACGCAGATCAGCTGCTTTAGCCTGTAAACGTTTCACGGGTTCACATACATATGATCGTATTGCAGAAATGATAACATCTATAAACAGAGAATTTGATTTGAATCCTTCTAATAATATCTTAACCATCACCGACAATGGATCTAACTTCGTCAAAGCATTTCGAGAATATGGTGTAGACACTGAAACATTAAGAGATATTTCAAATAACATCGAAATATGTAATCCAGGCCATGAAACGGACACAAGTTCAGACAATGAGGACCTTCCTGATAATGTTGCAGAAAATTATAACGAAAATATAGATTTTGTTGATATTAATGGAATCGCAAATAACCTCATTTTGTCAAAACATTTCCGTTGTGCAAGTCACACGTTAAATTTAATAACAACAAATGATTTCATCTCAGCTTTGAAAACAAAATTAGAAATTTTTAACATTCATTTACAGGTAAATTAAATATTTTTTTTATGTTCATCCAACTTAATTTATGTTTATGAAGGCGATTTCTAAGTGCAACCAGTTATGGAAGAAAACCAACCGACCAAAGTCGTCTGAAATAATAAAAAATCTTTTAAAAATGTCACTCAAAAGTCCAGTGGTTACCCGCTGGAATTCTTTGTATGACTCAATAGCCCAAATCTTGGAAGTGGAAGATCAACTAAATGAGCTTTGCATAGAGCTGAATTGCGAATTGTTTTCAGTTTCTGACAAAGCATATTTAAAAGAATATTGCAAGATCATGAAACCATTTGCTCATATTTTGGATTTTTTGCAAGGCCAAAAAGGAATTTACTTTGGTATGCTAATTCCATCTTTAGCAACTCTAAAAGTCAAAACTGACAGAATCATCAACGCCAACGACTTGCTATTTTTAAACGATATTTTAATAAAAATGCAACAGAGCCTTTTCGACCGCTTCAAACCCTTTTTTGAACTATCTGAAAAGGCACACGAGGCTGTTATTGCTGCCGTTTCCCACCCTACAGTCAAACTAAATTGGCTTAAGGTTTTGTCTCCAATGTCTGGTAAAACAAGAGCAGATATTTTGCAAATAATTGAAATGTACTGTCAGAAACACAAAACAACGTTGGATTTAAAAAAATTGGAAAAACCACCAGTAACAATTTCAACCATAAATATTTTTGATTATGGCGACGAGTCAATAGGTATATATTGTAAAATAATTGTTGTCAGGAAAAATCATAAACTGCCTTAACCATTTCAGACTCTTCTGACATCATTAGTAAACCTGTTAGTGCATCAGATTTAGAGTTTGAGAACTATTTTACAGATGGAGACACATCTCTCAACAACTTGAGAAAATACCCACTGGTGTCAAAAGTGTTTGAAAGGTCAAATACTCCGTTGACATCTTCGGCACCCGTTGAGAGGCTTTTTTCCTTTGCAGGAATTGTTGCTACTCCTCGACGACAAAACCTCAACGACGCTAACTTTGAAATGTTAGTAATGTTGAAGGCTAACCAACTCTTTTGCCAATAGTTTAGTTTCCATTTTTATAAAGAAGTTGAAAATGAATACAGTTTTTTATGTAGGTTTTTTTTAACAAAAATTCTATATATACCACAGAAATAAAACAGCCAAGAAGAAGACTTCGCGCTTTTCAATTGGGGACCACCAGGATAAAACGCCAAATTTTTGTGGATAAAAGGCCGTTAAAATCAACTCTGAATCGAATATTAGTTTAGTTTTTTACTTAAAATACCTTTTATTTACTTTCAGTATACCTATTAATCAATAAAAACTTGTAATGAATTACATTCAATGAAATTAATTACCTTAAATGTAATTAACACAGTGTTATCCTTCAAGAACTTGCAAAAACCCATTACTATTTTCAATTACATGTAACTTGTAATTGAATTTTTTCAATTACAATTACAAGTAATGGAAGTATATGTTTTTTTTCAATTACAATTAAGTGTAATTGTAATGGAAAACTTTCTAAAACTAATTACTTTTAATTGAAATGAAAGTTGAAATAAATTACAAAAAGTAATCATTATTTCCCAACTCTGCTGTGAAGCAAATAGCTGATATTTTTCTTGTAGGTGAACGAACAGCTTACAGACTTCTTAACGAAAACAGTTCCAAAGGCCAAAACTCGCCACCAAAGAAAAACAAATCTGATAATGAATAATTTTTTTACTTGTTTTTTATTTGAAAGGGATTAGACCTACTGGGGATACCCTTCAAAAACGCACCTTTAATCTTACCTCATGGTGGTGTGGAAAATATAAATATATGTTTTAATTTTTATAAACAAAACGATTAAATAAAAAACCCAATGGAAAAATGAGCGGTAACCCTACATAATATTCTTTCATATTTGGGTCCATTTAAAATACACACTACGAAAACCCTGTGAGAGCTTTATTGAGTGACATATTTATGCAATCCACTGCTGGCGAGACTACACTGCCTATTTTTCTGGGACAAAGTATAAGATGTATAATATTTGTTGTCAAAAAAATATTTTATTTGCTCTACCACTTTCTTGTAAATTCATTTTTGATCATTGAATTATCATTGAAAACGCTTTCCATCAATGAAAAATCAAAAGTGAATTTACAAGGAAGTAGTAGAGCAAATAAAATATTTTTTTGACAACAAATATTATACATCTTATACTTTTTCGCAGAAAAATAGGCAGTGTAGTCTCGCTAGCAGTGGATTGCATAAATATGTCACTCAATAAAGCTCTCACAGGGTTTTCGTAGTGTGTATTTTAAATGGACCCAAATATGAAAGAATAGTATGTAGGGTTACCGCTATAACTGGCGCCTTAGCATTTATTTCTTAAACATTGTGTTTTAAGTGATTAACATAGGTTACCGTTGTTACGGCTACGCTAGAACAAGCAATTTCAAACTATCTACACATATGTTAAATGGGAATGTAAACGTTTGCGCGATTGCCATCGATTCTATTGTTTTGAAAAGAAAATCTATAAAAATAACTTTTTGTCTTCCATTAACTTTATTTCAAAATAAAATAAAAAAAAACAACTACGGTACCTAGATACTATATAATAATCTACCCTACCTAAGCCCGTAAAAGAAAAGTTGTTTATATTTTATGGAAAAATAATTCTGACCGGCGCGCAACACGTGAATGTAGAAAGGAGCGAGTGGTATAGATAGATATGCAGGAGTTATATTAGAGGGGTCGGCCGATAGGGAATCAAGGGGTTAAAGTAAGGCAGGCATATTAAATAATTAAATAAAAATTATCGGAAAAGGGAGATAACCTAGAAAAAAAATAAGGAGGAGGAAGTGAAAGCAAACTAGGCAGTGTAAATTATTGGAAGCTAGGGGAATTCGAAGAAAAGGGCAGTACGAATTCCAGGTTGGGTGGGACTAGGCCAAACTGCAACGACAGCCGCAGTGATTCCCAAAGTCTGTCGTGGTTTTGTGGTGGCTAAGTGGATATAGTTTTTGGCATGTTTTATGTTTTTTGAAATAGGTGAGCTCTAGCTGCGGGGGCTAGATCCCCCCTACATCCAACGAGCTGAGCTGAGCAACGCGAGCATGCCATCTTCTTCGTAGCAGACATTCTTTCCTAACCCCTCTCATTGAAAAATATTGCCCGTCCCAATCCTACCTCCTACCGATCCTTACCTGCCCAAATATCCCTTTCCATTCCTATATCCTAATCCCGTCCGCTCCTATTACCTCATTTTACCGTATAGGTAACTCACAATGAAAAATCAAAAGTGATTTTACAAGAAAGTGGTAGAGCAAATAATTTATTTTTTTGGCAAAAAATATTATAATATCGTATTACCTTCATTTTGGTACCAAACCGTCATCAGTTTTATTTATTTAAGTGCCTCAGAATTGATAGTCAAAGTTTTCAATGATGAGTTACAATGAAAGCTTAACTGGCGCCTTAGAATGGGTTGTACTTTTTCCAAATGCAAAATTTGATTTCTAGTACCTACTCGTATATCGCAAGCAAAAATATTATAATGAATTCTTCTAACGTTGCATTGAGAATTGATTTTCTAGCAAAATTCAAACATTTTCGTTGATATTGTTTATTGACAAACATACGTGCACACATGATACGCCTTTGGAGCAAAAACTAATTTTTAAAAAATGTCTTGTTGATTTTATTCTTCTAAGGCGAATATTTCTTGATGTAAATAAAACTAAAAAAATATACGTATATTTGACACTATTAGGAATCTCCCAGGAAATATTTTATTTCCTCGAAATTTTTCCTGTGATCGTGAATCTCCCGCGGAATAAATTTTCCTCTCAAACAAAAATCGTATGAAATGACAGCAACATTTCGTGGGTAAGTTTATTCCCGATACAAATAAATTATGAGAGAAGCTTTTGAACTTCATGTTCCCAAGATTCAAATGGGAGAAACATTTCCAGGTATGCTTCCTGGAGTGTTCTTCAGTGCTGATGATTGAATAATCAACCCTATTAGGTAGTTAGTCATTTTGAAAAATTATGAAAGGTATCTGTCCTATCAACATTTAAATCTTAATCGGAAATTTGTTGCATATTCCATATAAACTGCCATTACTAACGGGTTCTGTGATAACTTTTTTCTGTATTTCGTGGTTCTCGTTTACTATGGATTATGGAATTCGTTATTATTTTGTCGTTTAGGTTAACAGTACTGAGTACAAATAACTGAAAAAAACACAAATAATATCAACATATTATTTGTGTTTCTGTCGACTGTGTGGAATTAAGCCAAATTGAAATATTTTATGAGCTTTTGTCCAAAATGCGTTTCCCCGAGCACGATAGGTGCTCGACCAAAACAAAAATATTGCGTCATAAGTGTACGTCAGCATCTAACTGATGAGCCCAACTATCGTTCTGGGGCGAAACGCATTTTGGAGTAATTACATATCAGAGGAAAATAATCACGACGTGGTCGTGACAGTGTGGAAAACAACTAGGAATAAAAGGTACAATCTGGGGCCCTACTATGTAACTTCGTTCTACTTCCGCATTTATTCTAAAGTTGTTTTCAATGTTATGTTTAATTAATACTATATTGGTTAGTAGCATCCACTGTTCACGAATTGGGCTCTTTGCCACATAACCTCCAATTAACTCTGTTCTTTTCAGTTAATAAGTGCTTTACTAAAGAAGTAGCAAGTTGCAATTTTGCTAATTCGAACAATCTTATTGTAGAATCAAATTACAATAGTTGAGCCCCTACTCCGGTTTTTTTTGTTGTCATAATATACGTTGTTTTACTTCTTGATATAAATTTATTTTTGTGAAAAAAGTAACCAAACAAATTAGGTAGGTATCTTAAAAATATAAATCGCATTCGAACTTAAAATTCGTAACACAATTGCTCAGCGTTTTTATTCTTTTTCTAACTTTATGATATACTTAAAAAAGATTTATTCTGGCCTATCGTGGTAACCGTCGGAACGGAACATTTTCTGATTTGTTGGAGAAATGTTCCGCACAGCTGTCGGAAGATTACCTCGAAGCAAATATTCTGTTACCTCGCTCATTAACTTCAAAATCAAAATAGGAATCTAATTTTTATATTTCATACACATAGCTACATTAAATTATAATAGTTTGATAAAAATAAAATTACATGGATACTTCTTCAAATTCGTTTGGGTGATAATTATTTTCACCCAACTTATTTTCGATTATTTCTGTTACTGTTAGCGCGGTCATTTCTTTGTCTCCATGTCCATTATGCGTTTCTCTCTTATTTATGGATTGTCTGGATTTAGATATCATACATTTTATGACGTTCTTTGATAATACTTGGTGAATCTCGGACATAGTAGCTGTTGCATCAAGTGGTGAGAGCTGGCTTAATTGTAATGCAATTGTTTTTCCAAATGCTGTGTATATAGAATCTGATGTGGTTTTTGTGACTTTTGCAAGGGTTTTGACTGCGGTGTCTAACTTTGAATAATAAGGAGCTGGCCTGTGCTGATGTACTTTTATCTTCATATGTGACATGGCTTTCCTTTCAGGAGACGATGATGGTGAAGGTAGCGAAACCGCATCTGCATCAGTCACATATTGCTCATTGAATGTACTCTTAATTTCGTCGGGTTGTTCTTGTTCGTCGTCCTCTTCAATGGGATCCTAAAATTTAAATGAAATGTATTACATTTTAGGATAATTGCAAGTATCTATAAAAATTTACGGATTTATTTTGTATAGCTTCAAATCGTATTCCTTTTCTGCACACTATCATTGAATCAAGAAAGTTCAAATTTTTGTAATAATATAAGTTAGGTTGATAAATTCTGCCCGTTCCGTAGGAATCATCAACTTTTTTCTTTTCGCTCACATATGCGGAACGCAAGTTTTTAATTTTTCTTTTGATATCGATAACTTCTTTCCCAAACAAATTTGCTAATTTAAGCCAAGCATACTTTTTCAAAGCATATCGCTTATACTCGTTGCTTCTGAAATCCCATAAGCACTTACATTTTTTATAGGCAGCTATCAATTTTTCAACTTCATTTCTTTGCATTCTCCATTCGCTCATGGTGAAAAAGTTTTTTCCTTTACTTTATTTTTGGAACCAAATACTCGAATAGTATAACGTACAAATTATAAATATTTAGTCAACTTTCAAAAAATGTTGTTTATCGACAAACATGAAAGATGATACACAAAAATCAAAATGTATATTTTAGACTTTTTTATATCAGTTTTCATGTTTTGACATGATGGGCAGACTTATTATAGAGTGGAGACCTTCACTGTAGAGATCCTATTATGTTAGGTTCGTTCCTCTTAACTTTACAAAACAGTAGGTTTGTTCGATGTTATCTGTCTCAGGGCGCAATCGGAATAATATGAGTGCAAATTCATTCGCGAATGTTTTGAGGGTGAATAGATTTTTTACATAGAAAATAATTCACACTTGCGGAATTGGGCTTCCAAGCAATTTTGTGTGCCTCTCCTTCATACTACATACCTCACCGACGTGCTTTAAAAATTAAAATTTTTGAATACACAAAATGAATATGTAAACAAAGATGTTGACTTTGCATGTTAATACTAATATTACAGACTGGTCATCTTCATCCGACGATGACGAAGAAGAGTAACCCTAGTAATCGTTTTAAATAACTTTTCTGAGCTAACAGGAATCCGCAATTCCAAATGGTTACATTTTGTAAAGTTGTCACAGCTAGTCAAATGCTCATGGGGTTTTTCATAGAAGTGTTTTCCAAGGAAATCAATTATTAACGTTGTTGATTTCTTTTAACAAATAAATAAATTCTTCATAAAAAACTTCGATTTTTTCAAATAAAAAAAACAACAAACAAACGTCACGCACCAACATTTCAATCAACTTTTTTGGATTTCAGGCATTTGTTTCAACATAATGCTTTCTCATTTTTCGTCACACATTCAGCCTAGTAAGCGGCTCGCTCTAAAGTTTCACTCCCACTTTTCTCTCCGAACATAAGCTGAAATCCTATGTCGATTTCGTTTCAATAATTAGGATTCGCTACTAAAACCAATACTTTTTGGCTTTGAAAAGAACGATTACGGACCGAATCTCTTTTTGGGACTGTGTGTGTTGCTTGGCAGCTCTAAAAAAAAAAACAAATCTTCAATTCGTTAAAACATCATTATTTCGTTTTAATTTCTCGATTCCGACGCGGGGGAGTTCCTAAACCCACTTGCACTTTTTTAATATTTGTTTCCAAGAAGTTTTTAACAATTTTTTTATTTTTTAATATATTAATTTACTTTTTCTGTACACTTCCCCAAAATAAAAATTAATTCACAACACAACAATAGAGAAACGTCAAAACAAATATTGTAGTGTGTGTACGAATCTGTGTACAAATCCGTTTTGAATCCGTCTCCAAAAAGAGATTCAATACGGATCTGTTTTTTCAGAAAAATATTGGTTTTAATTTGAAACGAATTTGATTTTCAGAAAAAAATTGACGGCGGATCGACGGCAAGTCGATGTTTTTGTTGAAACGAAATCGACACTAGCTAAAATTTGACATGCGAGAGTTGTGGACAATTTGAAATTTGAAACAACAGTTCTGTAGAGAATATGTTAAATAATATTAAAATGTCAAAAGTTCAATTTTTAAAAATAAACACGTGTGATAATTAAAGTGAATATTGAACAACAGGAAACGATTTCAAAATCAATTCAGTTGTTTTAAATTATTTACACATCCTCAACACAAAATTAGCATGCAATAGGTAATAAATTCCATAATTTATTGGTTTCAACAAAAAAAACTATAGATAGATAGAGAATTAATGTGCCGGACATTTATTTCCTGCGCTAAATTCTGACAGATTGTGAAGGTACAGTGGAAACAAAAAAATTATTTCCTAGCTGGAGCTGCGTACCTTCCACTAAATGCTTGACTAAATTTTGGGGAAAATTTTGTGTGTTTTATAGAGATCAGTGGACAAATCCAATTTATTTTTAGGGGATTGGGAAATTTCCCCCGAATTTGTTTTTTTTTATTTATAGACAGGTGAAGCTAAAGCGATTTAAGGATCTGTTGAAACTTAAAAGGATTCTTAATAAAAACGTTGAGTGAATGATAAGTACATAATATCAAGATGGAAAACTTTCGTATGTATAACCCTCCAAAATACATTTGTTTACATTGTTGCATTGTTAATTCTTTCTATCCATGCAAAAATATCAGTTCCATCCTAAACAGATGCAAAAAATTGAAGTTTACCAACAAGAAACGAGAACAAAAATCATAACATACAAATCGCTCCACTGATAATAATTTATTTCTTGCCCAAGAACCTTAACATGAGATTAGGCCTGCCATTTCATGTCAACTAAAGAACAATTAATTTCTTTGATTTTGTCTGCACATAAAAACCTAACATAAGTAGTTTGGTTTGGCGTTTTAATTGAATTTTACGTTTTCTGAGGGACCCAACTATGTTATGAGATTCTGCAATAGTTCTCCGAATTCGCAAAATTTCAACTATCTTATTCTTTAGTAAAGCGCTTATTAACTGAAAAGATCCGAGTTATGAGGCGAAGAGTTTAATACGCGAACAGTAATTGCTGCTTTAGAAATACAGTACCACTTAAAAATAGCATTGAAAACAACTTTCGAATAAATGCGAAAGTGGAATGAAGTAAGGTAGTAGAGCCCATATAGAAACTCTGAATACAATTGCTTTGGAAAATGTTGAAACTAGAAATTTTAAAAACAGTACCCACATGCCCACTGCTTGTTTAATTCGCACTCCTTAAACCAAAAAAATACCTAATGATCACTTCTTATTTAAATATATTTAAAAATATGTTTCTTAACATAAACAAACTAGATATTACACGGTAACTTCATCAAACGCGGATGGTTGATTGTCTGGATCTGTTTCGTTTTCTATTGAGCCTGTAAGCAAAGACAAAGAAAGTTTTCTGTCTGTATGCACTTCCGATTCTCTTTTACTCTTGGAAGGTTTACCTTTCGACATCGACTGAATAATGTTTTTTGATAAAACTTGATGTATTTCCGACATAGTAACCGTTGCATCTAGTGGTGTGAGCTGACCCAGCTGTAACGCTATTGTTTTCCCAAATGCAGAGTATACAGAATCCTCCGAATTAGTTTTTGAAATGTCGGCAAGTGTATTCACAGCAGCATTTAACTTTGAATAATAGGGAGCTAGTCTACGTTGCTTTTTTTTTAATTTGTGATGCGACTCTGTTGGTCGCCGAGGTGACAAGGGTGGTGATGGTGATACTGCCTCTTCTTCGGTAATGTAACGTTCGTTTACAACCTCTATGGGTTCTTCGTTAAACTCCGATATAGGATCCTAAAAAAAAAAATACCTAAGATCATAAAAAGCAAACAGATGATCAAAATAACGTACAGTGTTTTCAAATTTGATTGTTTTCCGCAATACTATAATTGGATCTAAAAAACACATTTCATCATAATAAAATAGATTGGGGCGGTATGCTGGAATTACTCCAAAATATTCGTCAACTTTTTTCTTTTCAGACACGTAGCATGAGCGCAAATGCTTAATTTTTCTCTTGACTTCGTTAATTTCTTTTCCAAAAATGTTTGACAATTTCTGCCATGCAGCCTTCTTCAAGTCGGTTCGCTTATATTCGCAGTTTCTATAATCCCACAAGCACTTATTCTGTCTATATAAATTTATTAGTCTGAAAACATCGTCGCGTTGCATTTTCCAATCCATGATGAAAATGTTATTGATTTCGAAAATAAAACAAACACTATTTGTCTAACTACTAGAACTTTTAAGTTTCAATTAGTTCTCAGATTTCGACTTATTTGCTGTTAAAACTGATGCCCAAAGATTAATTAAGATGAAATGGCGACAGAAATCAAAGCTAATTTTTAGATATTTTTCAGTTTCTATGTTTTGACATTACACACAAATAATCAGTGGAGACTGAATGGAGAGATGTCGACAAAAGTGCGTGTTCAAATTATTGATGATGCATTTTGGCCTTTATTCTGCTATTACATATCTAGTTTTGTGTTTTTGCTTTTTCATTATTTTTTAATGATTGCGATGCAGAAGAAAGTTGAGATGAATCTCGGTGGCTTATTTTTTAAATTTGGATTTTCCTTGTCTGATACTTCAATAAAACGCTTCATTTCTTTTTGTTGCTTATAGAGTGTACATACCAGTAAGGTTTCTAGGAAAACGGAACAAAACGCAACGAAGCGAAACAGAGGCATTAAGAGGAGAGAAAATTTGTGTCAAGACCATTGTATAGAGATATTAATAGTACTATCATGACGACGAAATTCATCCAGCCTGCAATAATGTCCACTACTCATCATGGGTTCCACTACCAAATCGGACGTTAGATAGTGTTGGTGTGCAAAGAAAAGCCAATATGAAGAAGAATAGCGTGATAATGGATTGATGAGAGAACTATATACAAAATTTGTTATAAGTTAGAGGAGGAATGGAAAATGTATTTCATATTTCATATTTTTTTTTTTATGAGGATTTTCTTGTTGAGTAGGAGCTGGTTGCGTGTGTGTGTGTTTTTATTCTACGGGCAGATAGAATGAAAATTGTTTGATGGCTGTAGGGAATATTTAAATATTCAGGTATACACTTGTGTGCAACGGTCACTACTCAATAAAATAAAGTTTTTTACCAAATGCACAAACATGATAATATAATTTAACAGTTAAAATTTGAGATTTCTGTTAATCGTTGTGCAAAAAATTGTTCTTGTGACACAAATTTTTTTTATTTTATATTAAATTATTTTGGACTTTGAAAAAAGAACTTAATTTTTTTGAAAATTCAGATTTGATAAGTAATTTCGTAAAAAATCGAGTTGACGAATTTTTAAATTTTTTTAAGTCGTTTTTGATTTTTTTTAATGAGTATTCAACGATATATATATACATTTGAAAAAATTTTTTTTTTTAAAAATCGTCGAAATATTTAATTTTGCAAAATCCAAAAAATAGAATTTAATAACACATTTTCTTTGAAAATTTTTGGAGCCGTTCATTTTTTTCTTAACGTTTTTTTGAACATTTCTATGGAAGTTACCGTTGTTTTAAATCGATTAAGACGAAGTTTCAAAATATTGAATTTTCAAAAAAAAAAAATATTTTTTTTTAATTAATTTTTTTTAATTTGGGCTTACATTAGTGGTGTTTACTCTAGGAGCTTATGCATAAAATAAATCAAAAAAAAAAATACCAAAAAGTACCTTCTCCTTTCATTAATGAATTGATTTTTTTTATAAAAATTGTTTGAGGAGTTTTTGAGAAAAATAATATTTACCTTTTTGGTAAAAAAGTATGGCAGGTAGGTAGATACCGTCATTTTTCGTCTTAAAAAATGAAAAAAAAACTGGGGGCATATTTACGAAAAAAAACATTTTTTTCTTCTTCCCTATCATCGCGATGTCAACTTTGATCAAAATCTCGAGTTCGATTTTTTTTACGAATTCATTGCTTGCAATATAGTACCTACATATATAATTTCGCTAGTAAAAATATATTTAAGAAAAATATTCTGTACTACCTAGGTACCTACATACTTTATTTCCAAATAAATCTGTCTGTGGAGCAAAAAATTAAATTATTCCCAATAGATATTATTTGAAAAAAAGTACCTATGTACATACATAATTGTATGTAGGTGGGTATCTGGGTACATAAGTACCTACCTAAACAAAAAAATATTGAAATATCTCAACATCGCTATGCTATTTGTGCATAGACAAACTGAAAAGTAGCAACGTTGCTACAATTCAAAATCCTAAAATCCACCAAATATCCAAAATTTGAAAGAAAAATTTAAAATAAATTCTATACTAACCTATGCATGCATGTATACCCATATACATTCTTACTTCAAATTCATGTATACGGCAATAGCCTTGATATAATTTATTTAGTTGGGCATTCAAAGTCATCATATAATTTATTTATACCCGCCATATTTTGAAGGTTGCCATTGCAAAAACAGCTTATTCGGTTTTCTCCCTTGCCCTCTATATTGTTGTCAGAACTAATAAGTTTCGACCGTCTCCCTTGCTTTTTTCCTTTTTGCCTCTACCTTTTCTTCTTCCACATCAAAAATTCAATATCAAGAAACGAGAAACTAGCGCCCCCATCGACGGAACTACTAGCTCAAAAATTCTGTATCATAGTAGTACTATAGGTTTCATATACAATGGTCAAGACCCAAAAGTTTTAGTGTTATAGCAGGCTGAAGAAAAATTTATTGATAAATGTAAATTACCTCGTTCAAATGGTGTCTTTTCTCTTTTCTATTTTGACATTTGAACAACAACATACATTGCATTTCGTGATTATTTATACCATGTTAAATTTTGTACAACCTAGTTTTTGACGTATTGTCTGATTAGTTGTCAAAAGTAATAATAATTATTTGAGAAGCAATATTCAATTATGTGAATGCGTAAATTTATGAATAAGACATTTTCATATTCGATTGAAATCAAGAAAGAAAATACTCCGGAAATCCAATTGAAAACGTAATGATTCATTTATTTCAAAATATATTTACAAAATATAGGCTTGATAAAATCTTGATGCGAAAGTAAACCTTCATTACTTGATTCTTTTAAATTTGATCTGATGTCGGTTCTAGCAATTCCATTTGTTTATCATGCGAATGTTTGGCACTTTCAGTCAGTCGCTAGCATTATGTATTGAGTCTGTGCGCTAAAAGAAATAGTGGCATTATACATTTTGTTTTGAATGAAGTCGAAGAAATACCCACCAGTCGCCAAAAATCTTAAGGTTAATTGTAACCTCTCAGCTCACTCAATACAATTTCTGAAGCAAAACCAAACACTTTGATAAAAAAAATAAACTTCTTTCGATGTATCACATTTTTATGTAGGAATGTCATAAAAAAAATTGCCAAACAAGTTTTTTTTCGCTTATTCTGCTTTCATACAAGGAAACTGAGTTGCCGGCAACTGGGAGTTTGTCGGCGAAAATGGCAAGAAGTAGAGGAATGAAAAAAATCTCCCCGGTCAACGATTTGAAGAGGTTTTTTTTGACGTTTTGCTTTGCATTCCAATTAGTCCAACATAATCTTCCCAGTTTCCTGGTGCCAGTTTCTTCGTGTTAAAGCTACAAGGCAATTAAAGGAAAACGTCAAAAAAATGTCCAGCAACTGGTTTCCCTGTGTGAAAGGGGACTTACTTATTAATTTATTGTGAAAAATAATTCAATTATTAGGACATATTCTTAAAAAGCTGTTCTAATTAGTGCCGCGGCGTACATTTTGTATTGTTTCCCTACTGACCCTAAGTTTTTATTTTTCAAATAGGTTTAGATGTCCATATTTTTTTTAGAACTCACAATCGGGATTCGTGGTGATGTGGTCTTTCCTACGTTTAAGCACTCCGAATTCATTATTGCGCTTTTCGTAATCAATAACAGATATAATGATTGTATGTTCAGTGGTGACAAAATAAATGGCACATACATATATCTTATGATTCCGGTAATCAAAGTTTTTCGTACTTTATTAAATTTTAAATAACTGTTTGACTTTGGGGTACTTAAACAACGATATGTTGGATTTATTTTTAAAAAAATAATGAATATTGAATTCAAACAAAAAAAAATAAACAAAAACTGGAAACAAGTGAAGTTATTCTAGAACAAAATAAAAAGCACACTTCATTTACTAAGTATAATAACATAACATTTGATCATGATACTAAGAGAATTATGCGTTAATATTTAGTGAGATAACATTTATTTTCAATCGCAGCGGCACACTGACTGTTCAACAGGTACTGAATACCAAGCTAGCTGAACTTCCTGCCAAAGTTTGCCCGAATTTTAACTAGCGATTTATTAATTGGCTTATCCACATTATTACACAAGTTCTCAGAATAGAGATCTGGGGATTGAGCTGGTTCTTCCATGACCGCGATTTTTCGCGTGGATAACCATTTCTTCACACATATAGCGGTGTGCTTTGGATCGTTGGCCAGCATACGGTAGCATTGTATTGCTCAGAACAATCTTTCACTATCTTCCAGTGCGAGATATTTAGAAGTCATCCTGGACCCTAAACTAAACTGGAAACCCAATATTGAAGAACGGGCTAAGAAGGCCGCTTGTAGTAAAACATTCGTTAAAAAATGGGTTCTTCTATCTAAAATAATCCTATGGACGTACACAGCAGAAGTACGACCAATCCTGGCTTATGGTTCGATTGTAATGGTGGTCCGCTTTAAACAAACAATACAACATCAATAGGCTTAAGAAAATTCAGAGAACTGCTACCGTTGGTTCCACAGGGGCCTTAAGATCTTGCCCAACGGATGCCTTAAGTGTTATTCTACATCTTCTACCTCTGATCTCCACATTAAATATCTGGTATTTTGCAGTGCATTAAGACTCAAAGAGTGAAAATACTAGTTGCCAAACCTTACTGCCATAGCAACACAGCAAATCTGACTCCACTGCACCTCTATTCTGAGCCTCGGCAAAGGTTTTAAAGTCATCTTTCCATCTAGGAAAAATTGGGAAGATGACGAAGTGTCCCAGGATTTCGATGTACAAATTTTTACCACATAAGTTCGGTTCTTGCGTATTTTTTTTGGTGACACTTCTAGTTTCTTGACAATGGTAAAGGGCATTAACAACCTTCTTCCTTGAACTTGTTAATTTTCCATCTATAGAAGAATTTGAGTAACCTTAATTTTTAAAATCGAGAACTCGTAGCATAAATGCTTTTGTGGAATGCTTACCCTATACTACATATTAACAATCAATCAAAATGTTACCTATTTTATTAATAAAAACCTCTAAACTTTCCCACTTATCTTTAAAATGTTTAAAATATTTACCAAAAATGTATTATGATACAACGAAAACAATATGTGCTATTTAAATTTATTGTCTTTACTTGAATGCACTTGCTTACCTTCTGACTTACATTTGATTTAGTTTATTAAATAAATTGAAGAGAAGTAATATCCCGACTACAGAGGAATATCCCTGCTTAATGTTGCCTGCAAGATCCTATCCAACGTACTATGTGAGCGTCTAAAACCTTTCTGCAACACTATCATCGGCACGAACCAGTGTGGCTTCAGGCCAGGCAGATCAACGATAGACCAAATCTTCACATTGAGGCAAATCCTGGAAAAAACCAACGAATTTCAAGTCGAGATTCACCATCTTTTCATCGACTTCAAAGCCGCATATGATAGCATAAGTCGCCATGAGCTTCTATTGGCGATGTCAGAACTCGGAACTGAGCTTTTCCAGACATGTACAGGATTCAGACAAGGAGATGCGCTATCATTTGACTTCTTCAACATAGTCCTGGAGCAGATAGTACGCAAGAGTGGTGGTAACCTGGAAGGCACTATCTTCAACAGGTCTTCCCAACTGCTTGTTTATGCGGACGACATCGATATCATCGGCCGCTCCAAGCGAGCTGTACTTGAAGCATTCACAGCTATTGATGAACAGGCGAAATGCGAAGTGAATGAGGACAAAATCAAATATATGCTATCAACAAACAAAGCCTCATCTGTTCATCGCAAAACGTGACAAAACGTCACTGTTGGTAGCTAGCAGTAATTTGAGGTAGTCATGGAGTTCACCTACCTCGGAACAAACATCAATTCCACGAACGGCACCTTAGTAGAAATCCGACGAAGAATTAACCTAGCTACTTCGGTTTGTCCAAACAAATGGGTTCCTGTCTCAAGAAACAAAGTGCACGCTATACAAAACGCTTTTTACCAGTTCTACTCTACTTCGCCGAGTGCTGGACGATAAGTAAAAAAGCGGAATTGATACTGGGCACTTCGGAGGATATTTGGTCCTATATGCGAAGAGGGTGAATGGAGGAGAAGATTCAATCGAGAATTGTAAGAGCTGTACCAAGATGTGAATGTAGTCCAAAGAGCCAAAGCGCGTCAACTACACTGGCTCGGCCACATCGAGCGAATGGACAACAACGCTCCAGCCAAGAAAATCTTCGAATCCCAGCCCGCAGGTTCGAGACGACCAGGAAGACCGAACCTCCGCTACAGGGACCAGGCGGTTACAGACGCAAGAGCGCTTGGTCTGGACGACTGAAGTGAGCGTGCGAGGGACCGCAATCGATGGAAGACCGCAAAATGTCAGGCAGCGACCCTCCATGGATCGGGAGCCTGATGAGTAAGTAAGTAATATCCCGTTACTTTACACTCAAAAGCCACAACAAAAAAGTTCTTACAGTACTGAAATTGAAAACGAGCTTCTGATTTAAGGCTTAGTCAAATTTCTTAACAAAGCTGTGCTATTGGACTCATACAATAACTGAACTAGAGCTATCCGGATAGGTTGGTGTTGTTGTATTCCCATGTAAGAACACAACTTATGATAAAGCAACTGCTGCAAAAAAAAAAATTACATGGGAATACAACAACAAGAAACTATCCGGATAGCTAACAGTTCTGTTATTGGATGACGCCATTTATTTTGTCGCCACTGTACCTATATATTATGTATGGTATAGATATATATATGAAACATGATACGTGAGCTGGTTAAAATTAAATATAGTAAAAGTCAGTACACAAGTCATTAGTGGTTCCTAGAAAAATATCTCTTTTTTATTTACGTTGCAAACATTATTTAAAGAAGATAAATAAGTACTATGATGACTTATGAACAATCAACCATATAGTTATAATTACAACCGTTAATTTCGGTATCGAAAACTAAACTTGGGGCACATTGGAATGTGTACTTAGTCTTTCTGTTACAAAAATAAAATGTTGAGCAATTTTTAGGGTCTCTAAAATATCCCATTGCGTCAGAATCACACATAAAACTTGATGGAGCTATTTTCGTAGTCGCCGGAGCGCCTGTTGTCTTTACACCTGTTAATTTTGTCGATTTATTGGGCAGGTTGACAACTACTTCGTTTTTATCTAGAACCGAATGAATGGTTTTAAGTAGTATATACTTTTCACCGCAAATTCCATGAAAATCGTCTGATTCCAGAGACCATATCATGACACCCCCTAAGCCTTTATCAAGTGCATACTCTGTTTTATATTTAATGCTTTTTGGGTCTTCAAATCCAATCCATTGATTTCCCCGGTAGATGTATGGGACTTTTTGGGAGTTCTCCCATACATATGTCCAATCTTCTTTTTGTAGTTTTTCACATACTTCATTGTAGCCAATGTGCCCTGGTTCATTGGAGTATTGACCTGGTAAGCCAGTACCCGTGTGTGGAGACCCAACTGTGTGTTTGCTGGGATCCGCTAAAGTAAATGTTCTACCATAAAATGGCATTCCCAAAACAATCTTTTCACGTGGAGCACCTGCAGTAAAAGAAATAATAATAATTATTACGTCTTATTTTCTTTTCAAGATATTTGAATTGAAAAAGATTGCACAGGAATGTGAATATAGTATGACGAATTCCATAATTAGCATTTGGGTGAGTTCGGAAAATTCTTTAAAAATACAAAGATCGGCAAGGGTACGATAATTCGACAAGCAATAATAACGGTTTTGTAGAACAGTTAGATACAAGAATGTTTTCCTTTGGAAAGAAAATATTTAAAAATAACGGAAATACTTACAATTATATTACATTGTTTTTTAGGGTTATATAATATCATTCTGTTTTTTAATTAAGTAATTTGTATAAAAAGTTTTTGAAAAAATTAATTTCAAAATCAAAATTTTGGACAAAAAAATGATTAAAAAATTTATTATTTATACCTATTGAATTTATTCAAAATTGTCAGATTATAGCTATACTGATTTTTTGTATTTTGTTTTTGCTCTTTTAAGTTCTTAATCGAAACTAAAAACTAGATGGTTGTAAAGTCTACTAGTTTTCGAGAAAACGTGCAAAACTTAATTGTAATTATTATTGTTTCCCCTTTGAAGTTTTTTCTTTTTTAGATAATTCGAACACCCGCCTAAAAGGATGCAGACATACCCCATAGTAAGAACTGATATACATATCCGTCATTAAACTTTGTCGCCTGAGTTATCATTATATATTATATACTCTCACCGAAAGCTAAACAAACAAAAAAAAAACTATGTTGGCCCAATTTATTTCTTTGCAGTCTAAACTTACCATTATTTAACCAGTAAGAAATACTAGCATGTACATTTAATTGCTTTTCGACGTCAGTTTTGTCGTTAGGTCCTTCATAGAGTGGAGCATTAATACCAGTAACATCATCCCAAGAACCATGCAAATCGTATGCCATAACGTTAATTATATCTAAATACTTTGAGACCTCTGGTATGTTGTAAGACACAGATGAAGAAAACTCAGCTGATCCAACGGCAGCTGTTAGAAGTAGGTTATCCTTCCCCAGTCTGTAAGAACAATAATGTACATAAATTTAAACTATGCATCAAATTTGTACCAAAATTATATAGTGACAAATATCGAATTGATTTGCATTATTTATTAAATAATTTATAAAATAAGAACGTTATTTTTCATTAAATTCGAATGTGTGCAAAAGTGAAATAAAATGTCGAACATGTTATGTGGTGGTTGACAACAATCAGGCATTTTGTTGAAGTCAGTTTAATTAAATTACAGAAAACTTATGTCGTTTTTATTTGGCAATCCGGAAGACTTCTTGACTCTTCTGAAAGTGAGAACAAATTACAGTTGTGGGCCCATGTTCTGTTACTTAGGCGATAACTTTTACTCATTCAACGCCTCTGCAAAAATGGGTTTCTGTGAGTTGAGGCGATACTTTAATTTTTAATTTGTTTAACTGGGATTTTCGAAGGGAAGGCGATAAATTGAAAAAGTCATTTGGGCATCTTAACAACAAAATAAACATTTTTTTTTTGTTTCTGGACTATTTTTATCGATTCAAAAGTTACAGAACATGGGCCTTGGCCCAGGTCACTTAAGACTAAAACGGTTGTTTATTTATATAAAAGAGCAGCCAATTATTGTCAAAACGATGATCGTTTGATCGAACAATCATTTTAATGGCCTTCTGATTGGTCGTCCGAAAGCCTTCCGAATGCTTCTGAAACTGTTCGATTGGTATCAAATGACAGTTCTTCTCTTGGTTTTTAAGTGAGAATCAAACCCAGAAGCACGCACACACTCAAACACTAAATGTCAAACTCGAATTCAATGTCAACAACAATGTTGTGAAGGGATGAACGATATTGAAAAACATGGATGTTAACATCGAAAATACAATATCGATATCAGAAATGTCGATGTTTTTTAACATCGATGTTTTTATTATTTACAATATATTATAAATTCAAAATACCTTGATTGTTTTGAAAATTGTAGCAATTTTTTTTATCGCAATTTGTTTTCCCTTTTTTTGTGTAACAGCGCCAATTGGCCGCTGAAGTGCAGTTCCGTTGAGTGCGGTCCAACCTTTACCCCGTTTATATGAGTGAATTGAGGAATCGAATCCAATCGAATTGAGATTTCGATTCAGGTATATGGCCTCATGGGATCGGAAGATTGAATTAAAATGGAATCGAAGTGACAATTTGAGCTTACAGAATAAACAACAAAAACATGCAACAGAAAAAAATCCAAAGAAATCGGAAACCCACTGACCACAAAAAAACACTATTGGTGCACAAACACCAAGAATCAGATGTGAATTCGATTCCTAAATTCCTCGATTCAGGTATATAAATACATTTTCAATTCGATTCAGCTCTTATAGTGGGATCGGATCGAGTAATCCTATTTTAATCCGATTCAAGTATACAAAGACCTAAATCGTGATTCAATACCGATTCAATTCTCCATATAAACGTAGTACTTAATAAGCATTAGGTAATTATCATTAGGACAAAAGATTTCAACTTATTTTAGTTCGATATTTTGAATCGATGTAAAAGCATCGTTTTTCAGTTTTTTCAACCTTACACACAAAATCACATTAAAATTCAGAATCAAAAATCAAGTGTTAACTTGGTCGATTGAAATCCCGGTTCGGAGAGTTCTTCCGGATTACCAATCGATTCTGATTTGAAATCAAAATCGAAACCAGTAGTTGTCATTTTTTATTGTCCAACATTATTTTTCATTTTGATTGTATATATCAAAATAATTGCATATTAGAAAATGATCCATATCAAAAATAAGTTTTGTTGCACTATTAATAGCGAGTTTTATTTAAGAAAAATTGCTCTTTCTGCCAAAAGATTGGACCTTTTCGAATTTGGAGTTTCATTTCAACAAAAAGACCAAATCTAGATCAATTCTCAACACGAAATATTTGATTTATGATGGGTTGGCAGATTTGATCTGAATGCACACATACATGTAAAGTCTTTTCTGTCAAACGTCAAATGGAAAATATTTTGATATTAATATGTTGTGCACAATATGGGTTTGAAATTTCTTGCCTTACACATCCACTTACATTAATCTTCCTAATCAAGAATATAGTGCTTATTTGTTGGATTGGGATTCCCTGTCGGAGAGTTCTTCCGAATGGCCAATAAAAAACCACATAACATACGAATTCTCAAATCGGTTCCTTTTTTTAACTTACATTTCTTTTAGTTCCTTCAGCAGAGTTACAAAGTTAGCTTTGTCATCGTTTGTTGTAAGGTTATGTCTCTGATTAGGGTACTCCCAGTCCAAGTCAAGTCCATCGAATGCATGTTGCTTCACAAACTCTACTGCAGACGTAACGAAGCGACTCCTTTTGATTGGATCATTTGCGACATCTGAAAACTTTAATGAACCCTCATTCCATCCACCCACAGCGGCTAAAACTTTGAGATCAGGATTCTTGTTTTTAAGTTGAATAAATTTTTTAATATTTCCTCGTCCCCAATTTTCTTGCAAGTCAAGATATGGGTCAATTATTCGGATCTGGCCATCCAGCTCAATACCGAAAAACGCATACATAACATGAGTACAAAGGTTAGGGTCGATGTGAGATGCATCAAATTTTCCAAATGAGTGTCGATATGTTGCCCATGTTCCTTGATAGCAAACTACAAACTCTGAAATAAAAATATATATATATTATATTGAATGTGCCTATCTTTCAAATTGATTAAGGGTTTTATTAATTAAAATTACTTTATGTGGAATTCCAAACAAATAAACATTCGATTTTTTCTGTACACAATCGAATTATTCCTAAAAAAAATCGATTGTATGCTGTCAAAACAGATCTTGAGTTTTTAGTAAGATTTCAGACAACATAAAAAGAAATCAATCTGAAATCGATTTGAAATAGTTGTTTGGCATTCGCCATAAATTATTTTAATTTGACAACAGTATCCGACGGGGCAGCGGAAATCAGACTCTCTCGGCACATATTCACAACGTGAATACAGGCGAGCTTACATATAAACGTATGACTTTACTAAAGCGAGTTTCATTCAAGAAAAGGTTGTATATACTATATCAAAAAATTTGATCTTGAATTTTGAGTTTCATTGCAACAAAAAGAGCAAATCTAGATCAAATCTCAACATGAAAGATTTGATCTCTGATGGGTTGGCAGTCAAGTCTTTTCTGTCAAAATGGAAAATATTTTGATACTAATTTGTTGTGAACTTGTGCCAGTCCGTGCTAAGAAATAAAAAAAAAAATAATGGAAGATT
Organism: Philhelius pedissequus; assembly: GCA_910595825.1. Classification (NCBI taxonomy): domain Eukaryota; kingdom Metazoa; phylum Arthropoda; class Insecta; order Diptera; family Syrphidae; genus Philhelius; species Philhelius pedissequus. The sequence goes on along the minus strand of OU343160.1, from coordinate 73,202,660 downwards.
AACTTCTTCCTTTAGATTTTATCTAAATTTAGTGGAATTTAAATTGCTTCGTCTTCGTCCTCCTCGTCATCTGATGATGTGCATGTATTTTTCAAATTGTCTTTGTCAGTCGCTCATTCACATATACTACAATTAAATATGGAAACAATTTTCATTGAAAAGATTAACTCTCGATTTTGAGAGGAGACTTTGAAGTTAGAATGAAACTCGCTATAAGATTTAAAAATTAAATTTGATTAATGCAGGCGTAGATTTTACTCTGCATTTTCCACAGTAATTAATTAAGTTGGCTTCGGGCAGATTATGTAGAGAGAAAAACAAATCTACTTGAAGTTTATTTTTTTGTGATTGGCGAACACTCAAGGGGTTATGACTACCTACTAAAAAAAACGAATATGTTCTGTGGTGTTTCTACAAAAGTTAATCGGGGATAGACATGCCGAGAACTGAAAGTTGTACGGTTTCCTCGATGCAAGCGCCGCTTATGAACAACGGTATTTGGGTGGATCCCGCTTTAACGACAAAAGACAGCATTGGATTTTTAAAGCATTAAATTCTATATGGTTTTTTATTCCTCATTTGACAATGATGTCAAGATCAAAATTTAGTGAGCTTTTCATACGCTGCCGTTGGTCCATATCCGAATAACATTAGGGGTACTGTCGTCAGCGAAACAATATTTTGGATTAGAAGTTTCAGACAAGTAATCATTGATGAAAAATATGAGAAAGAGAGTCGGAAATCGAACGAAGGCCTGGGGCACACCACCATTTATTTTGTGAATTTCAAACTTGAAACCGTCCAATATGACTTGACTTGTATTGAGGTTTCTGAAAGATAGTTTCTAATCCAACGAAGAAGAGATTCACCAATACCAAATGCACGCATTTTCGATAAAAGAGCTTGATGCCAAACTCTATCAAATGCTTTTGAAATAACAAGCCCAATAATCTTGCTTTCTCCAAAACGATGTAAAGATTTGTGTCACTGTTCGGTGAGATATACCGGTATATAACGGTTTACCAGATGATCTTAAAATAGGAAACAATTTAAAATTCCGTTAAACCGGAAGAAACTCCGATCCGAGATCCCAATCGCACAAGTTAACATTAGATTCTCGATTTTGAAGCTTAATGCGAGTGTATGTGTAAGGCACGCAATTTCAAATGCATATTTGAGATTATGTATGCATTTTATTTTGTAAACATGGCCGACAGAACATTAATTTCAAGGTTTGACAATTAATAGGTGTGAGTGTGTGCGAATTATAAACAGAATCGAATTTCTCTTTTTCTGGGAGAAGAACTATTATTTAATACCAATCGAACACTTTGAAGCATTCGGAAACCTTCCGGAGGACCAATATAAAACTACAATGTCAGATCACAGTCACAGATACGGTATAGAATAGCCAATATAGTTTCAGGATTTTGCACTGAATAATTTTTTGTTTTTATTTTAAAAGTGAAAAAGCGCGTGAACTTGCAATTGTAAATAGAGTTTTTTTTTCGATTTGACGTTGTGTATTTCCCATAAGGCGAAAAGTTCTAAAAAACATTAATTTTAGTAATTAATTTTATATGGAAGGGTAGCTATATTATAAATGCAATATAATAAGAATACATGTGATTTAGGAAATCAAGAAAAATATATGTCAAAACTTAATTTAATTTTATTTTATTATACTGATAAAAATGCAAACAAGCCCTCATTGTTGTTGTTGTTTTTTTTAAAAATGAGCTCATATCGGTAGTCAAGATAATATCACGCGCGTATTACCTTTATTAACAGAGGTTTTAATGAATTTGTTTGTTCGCATATTTTATATGTAAAAGTTCAATATGTGAAAATGAGAGAGATACGACCTGCGCAAAAACTATGGCGCAAACTTTAAACCAGCTAAAAAAATATATTTGCATGATACTAGATACTTAAAAATTTGTTAATATTAAAGCACTTTACTAAAATACTCCTAATCTTAAACACTTTTTATTACCACCATACGAACCTAATTTTTGGATAAACTGCAGCTGAACACGCACAAAAGGGTGCAAAAAACTATAACCGAACATAACTTTCTGACGTTTGTAAATGTCAAAATGACATATGTATTTAGTACGATAGTAGCCATTTTGGGATTTAAACTTTAGTATAAATTATTAAGAAAATAGAACGATACTAAACTCTTTGAAAATTAGCAAAATGCCCTTTTTACGTTCCTGAAAAACGCCATGTTAAACGAAATCGTGTTAAACGAAACAAGAAGACAGTGCAAAAAGGGGGGTTACGTTCCATGATTTCAAAAAACAACCAAGGGAAGAATTTTATGTATCGAAATTGAAACCATACATAAAATGAACAAACGAGAGCACAAAACATACACCATAACTCCTTTTTCCTGCAATATAAAATTCATAAAACTTTAAAAAAAGAAAGAATAAATAAACTTTTAAACTGAGCAAAGAAACATTGCAGATCATTCTTCATCACTGCTTAAAAAAATCCATACGTGGCCCTTATGGCGATGGCAATGGATAAAGTGCAGTGGGTAAAGTGCTTGATTGCTAACTAGGACGCGTTGGTTCGTTCCCCAAGCTAGGCGCATTCTTTTCTATACCTCCAATTTTAATTGGATGCCGCCCATGGTTTAAAATGAGATAGTCAATACCTGGTTCTCAAATCCACTGTGCCAAACTAGTGTCGTGCAATTCAGGTTGCATTTAAAAAGACCTTAGGTCTTACAGGCATATAGTTCAAATTAAAAAAAAAAAACAGTAGTCATGAATATGGATAACTTATGCATGAATGTGAAAACAAATATGCAATATCTGTACAAATAAAATATGTATATAATATTATGTAACATAAGGACAACAAACATTTTTTTTCCGATACCGCGTTAGAACAAGGCTTTTAAACCATTTAAACGAAAATTGTTCCCATAAAGTGAAACATGATAGAGCGAGGCCGTGTTAAAAGAGGTACGCGGTAAGTGAGGACTACCTGTATCATATTAAAAACGATTTAACATATTACCAAATCAACTAAAATTTTCCGCCAATATCAAAATCCCTTTAGTGCGCGCAATGTATAAAAAAAAAATATGGATGTAGTTATTTGTATTAATTTAAAGGTTATACTTGATTTTTTTTATTAGAAGAAAATTGACGAAATCATTTGTCGATTTTTTTAAAGAACTAATAACCTAAAACATATCCTATTCAATAAAAATAAACATTTGATACATTTCATGTCTTTCACTATTTTATCTCTATTTTTACAAACAATGTTGTAGCAAAATAGCCAGATACATTCCTTCCCTTAAACTATTCAACCATAATACTCGCGCTTCTAGGAATGCTCATCAGCTTACCTTTGAGCCCAATAACTAAAGACGTACTGTCAAATACAGAGATTCTTTCGTTAGTCGTACAACACGAATGTGGAATGCCTTACCAAGATCTATTTTTCCCTCCTATTTTCATTTTCTGAACTTGTAGGTTTTACTGATATAAAACTATAAATAAAATCTTAAAAAAAAAAACAAAATATCTCAGTTTATCAAAAATTTAGGCTTTTAATAAATTATTAGATATTACGAACAAAAAAACAATGGCGCAAAATTTGAAACAGCTTGATGTTAAGGGCTTAGCGTGATACTACTCATAAACTAATAATGTAAAGACCGGAAACCTCTGCTTTCATTTGACATTTGCCTACAAGCTGAAACACGCACACAAGTAACTTTTATGTTCCTCTTCCTATAGACACACAGACAACACAGCCCAAGTAATTTGTTTTTGTTTTGCTTTTTGATTTCCCATCTATTCATGGATAGAGAGTCAAAGCTACAAATACAACAATGTAAACAAATGGGTTTTGGGGGGTGAAACGTACGAAGGTTTCCAATCTTTATTATGGCTTATTTGTGATACTACTAAAGAACTTTACTAATATTTTCCTAATATTAAACACTTTTTAACCAGCATCATACTAAATCTATTTTCTTAATAAACTACAACTAAACACGCTAAAAATAGTGCGAAAAAGTAAGCGAACATAACTTTTTGACGTTTGTAAATGTCAAAGTATCATATGGACTTAGTGCGATACAAATCGCCGAAAAATCGCCGTCCACCGCCTGGACTTTATATGGATTTAGGTGTATATCCAAATGCAAAATGCGCCATAATGTGCCGTAAGACAGTCCTAATTCCTGAGAACGACGAGGAATCGACACATTGGGGTCTTCGGCGACACTTTCACTTACAGCAGCGATATTTTCAGTGGTACGAGCGAAACGATGATGCACAGGCCTTACAATATCTGTAATCAAGTCTCTTCAAATTTTGCCAATTGCTTGCGCAGTTGGACCATAATCTCCTCTTAAAGCACGATATGGCAGAATCACCATTTGTGTAGAAGATCTTAACAATTTGTATGCGTTGTGCGATAGTTAAGCGATCCATTTTCGTAAATGTCAGACTTTAAACTGACAAAAAAAGTTGGTTTAACAATTAAGTTTGACAGATGTCGAATTCCAGCCCTATACTTTTGAAACCGCGAAATGGATAACCCTTTATAAGCACACAATCCTTTGATTTATTTTAAATTATTTGTATTAAAAAATTATTCATTTTCTAAACAAACGATTAATTATTCGAAAAGATTTATTAAAAAAAAAAACAAACATACCTTACGAAAACAATTCGTTATTTTAATAAACCTGTCTTGTTTTTGAGTAAGCGATGATTTCGTTATTATTTCTCGTTAAAGAGTTGTTTTTTACCATTTTCCATTTTAGAGTTAAAGCATTATAGTTATCAATTTCGATTTATTTAACTTTCATACTAAATTAGTCTATTACTGTCAGGGGCGTATACAGCTTCACTTCTCGGGGGATGTCACTCTCAAAAAAATCAGTAAAACAAAAAAAAAAAACATGAATATAAAGTCATACAAAAGTTTCAATTGGATTTAATTTTCAGCACAGTCCACAAAAACAAGATTTTAATATTAAAAATCAAAGAAAAGTTGTAAAAGTTGGTCTGGTAGCCTAAGCAACAAGAAGTATACCGAAGCATATTGATAATGAAACTACCAATAAAACCACTTATACTCTGAACCATAAATGGTTCAGAGTAAATACTTAAGTACTTTTCTTGACAAGAAATTAAACGGCTTAAGTCAACATTCCTTAGAGAATTTTCATTTCCAAGGAAAATAAATATAGTGTGCCGAAACAGCTGAAACTATAGAATAAAAACAAAAAATTGTGGTAATTAAAAACAAATATTTAGTTTTCTTTAACATATGAATATATAAAACAATTATATTATTTAACAAAAATAAAGTACTTTTATGTATGTACATCCGTAAATATAAAATTTTATTTTAAAAAATCAGTCTAATATGTTAAACTTAAAGGTAATTTTTTTTCTAACAATCAAACATGGCATTACGATCATAGAGAACACCAAAAAGTGGGTTCCGCAATTCCGTCTGTCTAAACGGCTGAACCGATTTGGTTCGAACTTGGTGCTTATGCGTTTTAGATTCTTGTCCAAAATAGATTTTTGAATCGTTGCTTAGCCCCAAAAGTAACGGTACTTGCCATACAAATTTTTCTACCATCTTAATTATCTCGAAAACGGCTCTAACGATTTTGATAAAAATTAGCGTGTATACTACTTTGGGTATGGTCTACATTTTGATTTTAAAATATTTTGTTATTAACGGTACCTGCCATACATCCATTTCATTGATTTCCGACTTTCTCATAAATGGCTCAACGGAATTCGATAAAAAATTCATACAGGAGCTCCTTCAAATTCTAAATAGTATTGCATTTCAAAATTTTCGAAAAATAGTTTTTTTGGATTTAAAAAAAAATATCTTTTTTTGAAAATTCAGTATTTCGAAAACGTGTGGACATTTTTTTCTGAAATTTTGTTTTATAATTTATATTATTAAACACTTAAAATGTGCAATTTTTTAGAAAAATTTAAGGATTTTTATCTATAAGAAATTAAGTGACAACCGACTTCAAAAATACATTTAGCCGTTTCTATTAAGAATCTTTTGCATATAATGTGATTGAACATAGGAGCAAGTACGTGCGATCCAGTCGTGCATTTTATTTTCTATGGGTTTTGGCATCAAAATATGAAAATATGTGCTCGAAAGAAACACATCAATGTAGTTAAGTAGTTGATGTAGATTTTTTCACAAATATTTATTTTCATTTAATGTCGAATTCCTTTCAGCCATTTAACGTCGATTTTTTTTAATGAATCTGTATTGTACAGAGGGGAAATTGAAATTTTTGTTTAGCTCAAAAAATAACTGTACCTGCTACATACATATATAACTGTTACGTTAAAGCCTATTTTTCTCGAAAACGGCTCTAACGATTAATATTTAAAAAATCAGTGCAACTTTTGAAAAAAAAAATTAAAAAATGTCGAATAATGGTACTTTCCATACGCCTGTTTTTTTTTTGCTTTCGACTATCTCGTAAATAACCGATTCTTTAGAAGTTTTACACATATACATATATGTATAGGAGAGTAAGTAGCCCAATTTATACTGCATACCAATATTTGTAATTTTTTTTTGTATTTTTAAAAGCATTTCAAAAAAATTTACTCATTAATTGTTTTTTTTTTTTTTCAAAAATTATAGTTATATGTATTTGCTGAATACCTATGAATTGGCGTTTTTGAATTTTTTTTGAAAATTATTTTCAAAAAGTTTTGAAAAAAAAACTTTTTTTCTCAAAAAACCGCTCCACAGATTTTAAAATGTTTTTTCTCATAAATTCAAATTTACCCAAGAAACAAAATGACGTACTTTTTCTTGATCTCAAATTAGTTTAAGTATTTATTTCAAAATTTTGAATTATTTTTTCTTTGACTAAACTGATTTAATCTTTTGTTTTAAAGCTTATATTACTAAATATTTAAGATAGTCATACAATTTTTTTTAGAAAAAAATTAAGAAATTAAAGAAATTCTGTATATATATTTTTAATATAAAATCTTTTGTATACGATGTGAACGAACATACGAGCAAGTTCGTGCGACCCAGTCGTGCATTTTATTTCATTTCCTCTCCAGCAAGAATCTACCCAAACATTTATGCACTCTCTTGCTTGTCAAACAAGAAATCAGCTGATCGAATAATTTGAATTTGACTTTGTGAAGTAGTGTAATTAAAACTCTTTTTAACAATTTTAAAAAATAACGGTAACTGCCATATATATTTTTTTTTGCCAATAAGAAACTTGCGAATTTTCTCAAAAACGCCTCCAACGATTTAAAAAATAAAATGCACAACTGGATCGCACGTACTTGCTGTTATGTTCAATCACATTATGGAAAAAAATTAATAGAAACGGTTAAATATTTTTTTAAAGTCGTTTTTTTACTTAATTTTTCATATACCAAATTTGTTTTCTTCTAAAAAAAATGGAAGTGGCAATTTTAAATATATAATAAGAACAAAATTTCAAAAATAAATCACCCACCCCTTTTCGAAATATTAAATTTTCAAAATTTTTTTTTTTCAAAATCCAAAAAAAAAGAAAATGGGGACGTTCACTCAATTATTCTCAGCAATCTGGAATAACTTTCTGTTGTTGTAATGCGTGCAAAACCACATCTGATGAACAAACAGCTGCTCTTATGAAAGCTATCTTCAGCTATCCCAAAAAATTTGGAATAACTAGCTATCCGAGAACAAATGTATAGAACCAGCTGACTGCAAAATTTATTGGTATGCGTTTTGCTTTGATTTTTTGACAGCTTTCAGCTAACCTTTCTGATTCGTCCACAGATATACTCCGATAGCTTGGTATCCGAGAATAAATGAGTGAACGCACGCAATGTTGGTATGCAGTAGTATTTATAAATTGAAGGATCTCCTATACAAAAATGTTGATCAAAATTCTTCGAGTCGTTTATGAGAAAGTTCAAAATAAAACAAATGTTTGTATGGCAGGTACCATTAATAACAAATTATTTTTAAAAAAATGACCAAAATTTAAAGCATACCTAAAATAGTGCATACACTTTTTTCCATCTAAATCCTTAGAGCTTTTCGAGATAATTAAGATGGTAGAAAAAATTGTATGGCAGGTACCGTTAGTTTTGGACCTAACAATACGATTCAAAAATATATTTTAGACAATCACCTGAAACGCTTAAATACCAAGTTTGAAAACAATCGTTTCAGCCGCTTAGGCTGTAGAGCGTTGTACAGACAGACAGACAGGCAGATGGAATTGCGGGACCTATTTTTTTTGTATTCTCTATCATCGTAATGTCAACTTTGATTAAAATCTCGATTTCTATTTTTTTCCAAATGCAAAACTTGCCCTATAGTACCTATATCGCAAGTAAAAAATCGATGTATTAAAGACGAGACAAGGTACTTTTGGTTATTTTGTTTTGGGAAAAAAATGTTTATTTTTGGTACCTCTAGTGGAACCTTTTTTGGTTTTCGATTTTCCGGAAAACGGCTCATTTAATTACATATTTTGAAATTTTTGTATGCAGAAGCCCCTACAAAATTTTTTTGAAACTCCGTATTTGGTAGTTTATTGACCTTATCTTGAAAAGTTAAAAAAAGACTTTTTTCCTAAAATAAATACGTCACCTAATACCTACATAGTATGTGTACATATTACATACATATATGTATCCTTAAACATCCCATGAATCTTCGCACATTGAAAACATAATTGGCACTATACCAAACTTTTTCAAAAAGCCATTTTTTTCTTTAATACTTATAATTTTTTTTTGTAATCTTAAAATGCCATTTTATAAAAGATACTACATTTCGGCAAGTAACACAACAATTCAATATTTTTTCTCAGAGCTCTCGACAATTGAAGTAAATCCAAATTTATTCGGCCATATTCGAAAACTATGTTTTTTTGTAGTGACACTTTTTTTTCAACGTGCCTTATGTTTATTGCACCTACATTATGAAGTTATATGCATATAGCTACCTACATCCTTCATTTCTATTATTATATGTAAATATTTAATTATCCAGGATTTATCTATGTATGTCATAACATATTAGCCTCCTAACTTATCTAATTAAAATCCATAACCTAGATTTAAATATACATTTGTAGGTAGGTACCTATTTAACATCCACTCGAAAATTCATTATACTAAGAATCAAGGTAATCATCGGCTTTAAACTTGCATAGGATAACTAGACTACGAACTTACTAACAGCATCAGCGGTTAGCTACATTAAAGTTCTTAGCTACGATCCAGTCGTGCATTTTATTTTTTTTCGAAATTGAATGCAATAGTAAAATAAAATAAAATGTATGTATTTGGTACTACATAAATATATGTTATAATGTATGTATGTGTATAAAAAAAATCAATTTTAATACCGATAGCTGTACAATAAATTTGCCATACATCTGTGTTAATTTGATTCAATCAATTTTAATTTTCTTCCCTATATGACAAAATGTTTATATATTTCTCTATGATGCTATTCTGAATAAAACTTAAGACACTCAATAAAACCGAACGCTAGCCAGATTTGTGTTCTATTTTTGTCTACAATCTAAACAAAGCTTGGGAAATTACGTTGCCTTCTAAATATTCTCAGTATTGTGATTTATATATCAATCAAACTACCTAATTTAATAAAATTAATTTTAAATCAACTTGTATGCTTTTAAAGCTTTTCGTTGGTAGTTAATTCCACCTCTATCTTCTTTCATAAAAAGAAACTAAAAAGACCTTCAAATTAATTGACTTTCAAATACACAGGGAGACAAAAATATTGTTCAAATACATATTTCTGCAGGAAGTCAACAATTTATGAAAAAAAATTAGGTACTTGATCGAACACTTGACGCCAGCTAGTTTAGCACTCAAATAACTGTATTTAATCTATGATTTCGATTTTTGTATTTTTTTTTGGGAATAAATAATGCAAAATAGATACACTCGATTTTTTATATAAAAGTTTATTAAAAAATGAAATCAATGAAATGACAAAATTACATACACAAGATAAAGGTATAGAAAAAATAAAAATAATAAGATTTTACGAAAAACATAATCTTCTCAACGATTGACGCTTAGAGCTTAATTTAGAGTTAGACTTATTTTCAACCTTTAATTTTTTATGACATATAATAAGCTTCGATGGAGATTCTGGTTTCGATATTTTGCAATTCTCCCCAGGATGATAATCGCACAAGCACTTTGGACAAAACACATATTTGCAAGCGACGCTCGTGCAAACACCAACATCTTCAGACATCTGAGGTAGCCCTTTGCCGATATTATTCTCTCGAGCTTCTATATCGCAAAAACTATCCGCCTTTTTATTTAACAATGTTAAATCACTGGATGTGTTTCTAGAGAAAGAAATTAATGAAGTTGAGTGCAGTCGAGCTGAAGAATCAGATATAATGCTCCCTCTGCTGCAACGTGGACACTTGACCAATCGTTCGTTCATAAAGAGCTGCTGCACAACATTCTGATTTTCAAAAAAACTACTAGTGAGAGATAAGTCTTGCGTTTTTTTAGAGGTAGATACAATATTATACTGTGAGAATGGTTGACGCTTATTGTGAGTAATTGTGGGCTTTATTGGCTCCTTCAGATTCTCTTTAAAGTTGTGTGATTCATTGAGATATTGTTTTATTCTGGCGTTGGCATTTCGATTGGATTTTACTATTGAATTCCACTTTCTCGACACGAGTGATACGTTTAGCAAATCTTTGTTGCTCAAACTTTTGAATATGTCATCCAGAATCATAGTAAATTGCTCCAATTTGCCAATGATGTTCAAAAATCGGGATCCATTGAAGTATATTCGATCCGTCTTACCCCCATTATCAACCGGTGGTATATCTAACTTTCTCTTTGAGTGCTTAATCAACGGTGCAACGTTCCGCATACATTTTGTGGGTCTTTCCGGAACAATTGCCTGCTCGTTGTTTTCCTCCTCATATCTAGTGGAATGCTTTGATATCGATAACGCAGAATCATTAATAAATGATAGCTGATTGTTTCTAGTTGAACAGAGTATATTTTTCCGTGGTGAGAAATCATAGTTGTGCAATCCCTTGAGGGGACAACCACTGTCATTTATGTGATCAGGTTTATATCGAATACTTGTGTTAATAGCAGTCTTGGGCTCATTTTCATTGTTTTCGGACTTAGATCGCTTAAGAGAACTGGTATTAAAGGAGCTATATAAATGCCTTTTGATGGACGCACTGCTTTTAGGTGTTGATACGTGATATTTCAAGGCCGATGAGTTTTGTTTCATAGGAGTTCGACTGACAGAATTCGGGCTAAATATATCGAAGCTTTCGCTGTTAAAACTCTTTTCCATTAACACAGAAGCACATCCATTGTAAATGGAATCGAATCCTGAATCTTCTTGGCGAACTCCGCAGTTATATTCTGGGATATCCATGGCTTGTTTTTTTTTATTGTTCTATAACTAGTACTATATTCTTATAATTTTTGTAAAATAGCAGTAGATAGATAGATTAGTGATGCATCCGTTATTTGATAAAACTGTTTAAAATTCTTTGTACTAAATAACAAAAAACATTAATTTTAAACGAAACAAATAAATAAAACACTGACTGCAAATGACAAATATACGGACATAAAACTTTTAAATGAAACATGGACTCGTCCAGGGTCTAATTAAAAGAGTTAATTCAACAACGAAATAAGTGATGCCAATATATATAATTTAGTGTACAAAAAAGTATTAGGCAAGTAATGAATTTTAATTATAAATGTTGTTTTTGAGGATAGAAAAATAATGTAGGCATTGAAAAATAATATATTTAAAATTGTGATTACTATACACAAAATTAATTTTTTGATGACTTTCAGAAATGTTCATTTTTGACTTGACTCGGGGCATATGCTAACAAGTGTGATGCAGAAAAGTAGACTTTATTCGGCCCGAAGTGTTAAAAAGGCATTCAGGATCGGAAATTAGTTGTCTGACTAAGGCGCTCGTAATAACTTTCATTTAAAAAACAAATCAGTAAAAGTAGTTATATAAAACTATATGTGTGGTATTCATACACATGCGTGGTTTCTTTGTTTATATTCGATGAGTTGCGTTCATATTACCGTCAAAAAAACTATTTGCGCATGCATTTCTCTGACTTACGTCATCTGTCTTGATGCTCCAATGGCCAGAGTTCCAAAGAACACTTCTTTTTTTTTCTTCAGAGAACTATCTGCAGACCATAGTTCTAATTTGTATTTTTAATTTTGAGTTAAACTTTTAATTTTCTAGTGGAAATTGACAGATATAAACAACAAAGAAAAAGTGTACCTGGCTTATACCATACTATCTCTCTCTCTTTAAGAAAAAAATCGGAAAGCATGTGGAATTTATATTTGGGCATTTGCGGCTGCAAATATTTGCGTTTTACTTAATATTCATCATTTGCATTTATGAATGCTATGCATTCGTCAGACTTTCGCAACCAACCGTTTATGAAAGCACCGTATCATTCAAACTTAAGTTTATGTCATTGACAAGATATCTTCCATATCCAAATGTAATTTTGAGGTTAGATTTGATCATTCAAAAAAAGCTGACATGAGAACAGGAAAACAAGGGAGCACAAAGTCTTTATTGGACAATTGTGTTCCAGAAAATTTGTTAGCTGTTCATTGAAAATGCCTTTCCGTCATTGAAAAATCAAATATGATTTTACAAGAAAGTTGTATAGAACAAATATAAAAAAATAAAATATATTCGCTTCATTTTGACCAACCAAATCGGTTTAAGAGCCTCAGAATTGATAGACAAAGTTTTCAATGATGAGTTTCAATTAACTAACTGGTGTATATAAAAATAAGTGAATCCTATTGCAAAATTTTAATTAGATCACGAACTTAGGAAAATATAGTAACCCTGATAATTTATATTTGACACTAACAATTACATTAGATCAGAGTTACATAAACACACATGCAAACAATTTCTAATGACATAAAATGGAAAGGCTATTGGTATGTATAATATTATAGAATAAAGCAAACAAACACATTTGTCCGTTATCAAGAATATTATCAGGTAATTTGTTTACCAATAGAATTATTAACATTTCTTTATCACAGTAAAAATATTTTTCTTTGGTTTTTGTGAATACTACCCAGTCTTATTCATTAGTGTACAACAGAAAGAGTAGGATACGTTTTACGATCCACGTTTTTACGATCTTTGTGTTGTCTGTCAAATGTGTATCTTGACAGTTTCAAGTTTTTTTTTCATTTTTTGTTATCGTGTTTACTTTAATAAGTTATTCCTTCCGATTAAATATTTGTTAAATCATAGAAGGATGTTATTAAACGCAACTAAAATAAGCTATGCAGCTATTATAACATGTGGTCTTGCATTACGTTCAATAATTTCTCTCTATTCTTATTCCGGAGCTGCAACTCCCCCCATGTACGGTGATTATGAAGCTCAACGACATTGGCAGGAAATTTGCGTCAACCTACCGGCATCAACTTGGTACACCAATTCCACTGACAACGATTTGCTTTACTGGGGCCTAGATTACCCACCACTTACTGCATATCACAGTTTCTGTTTGGGTCATATAGCAAGAATACTAAACATGTCATACGTTGAGTTGCACGAGTCGAGGGGATTTGAATCGGAAGAGCACAAGACATTTATGCGATTAAGTGTTTTAGCTGCTGATGTTTTAATATATGTTCCGTCATTATTGCTAGCTGTAATTGAAATTCGTTTAATAGGAACTCACAGTGGACATTCGACTATGGTTCTTCAACACTTGGCTGTATGCTTGCTCTATCCGGCTCAAATACTAATTGACAACGGACACTTTCAATACAATAACATATCATTGGGACTAGCGGCTCTAGCTATTGTGGCAATCCTGAAAGAACATTTTATCTTTGGGGCAGTTCTCTTTTCCTTGGCACTCAACTATAAACAAATGGAACTATACCACGCTCTTCCCATTTTTGTGTACTTGCTTAATAGCTGCATGCAGGAAAAAACTATTAACAACAGAATCATAAAGCTGATGAAAATTGGAGCAAGTGTCATACTGACTTTCGGTCTTCTTTGGCTTCCATGGATCAACTCGTGGGATAATTTATTAAGAGTTATTCGGCGGATATTTCCTATATATCGGGGAGTATTTGAGGACAAAGTATCAAATGTTTGGTGTGTCCTGAATGTTGTAATTAAATTAAAGACCATCTTTAGCAATGAACACATGGCGCTAATATGCTTGGCCACTACTGGTGTCATTCTAATTCCCAGTGCAGTTCAACTCTACCGAAAACCCAGCAAACAGAACTTTCTGTACTCACTTTTCAATTCGGCGTTAACGTTTTTTTTATTCTCATTTCAAGTTCACGAGAAATCTATTCTACTTCCTGGTCTGTCTGCGATGTTACTTTATCCAATTGAACCCTTCATCATGGGCTGGTTTCTTCAGATTTCCACTTTTAGCATGTTCCCACTTTTAGATAAGGACAAACTTGTGCTGTCATTCGTATGTATGATGATTATATTTCAAGTTTTACTTAGGTTGATAAACGAAAAAGAATTTCCGAATGGTATGTCCCAACAAATGAAATGGCCTTATCGCAGTTCAAGTGCTATGAGTTTAGTTTTAATTATATGTCATTTGTATGCTCCAGTGCCCAAGAAATTGCCACATGTATATGTATTGGCGATATCAGTGTTTTCTTGTATTCATTTCGTGGCATTCTTGGGATATATCAATTATCGACAGTTTACCTCTAAGGCAGTTTTTCATAAAGTTTCTAAAAAATCAAATTAAATAAATATGTTCTTTTGTTATAAAAAACGCCTATTACTTAAATACATGGGTGACCCAAAGGAAGTATAACGATATTTTAAGTAACAACACTTTATAATAAAAAATTTTAGGTCTATAAAACTATTTTTTTTTTTTTAATTGGGTTGTTGACCGATTTTTTTTTAACCAAGTCAACATTAGGTGTCAAATAACTGGCTTTGAAATAGTTTTAGATAAAATCAACATAATTATTTTTTATTATGTTATATGCTCGGATAGTGGCCGCCAGACTTAAAAGTCATAAAAGAACTTAACTCAGAACCTTGAGTTTAAAAAAAAATACTCTGAGACACTCCTTGATAAACATTCTAAAGTCTTACAGAGTTACTCTATATTGTAGGTACACACCCGAATTAAAATGTTTGCATTAGTTGAGTGATTAATATTTGTAAGAAATTTCAAGTTATTGTTTAAGAACATGCAAACATGACATGTTGATAAGGAAATTGTTTACAGACTTGTATTGTACACCGATGATAAAAACGTTCTATAAGGTGGGAATAAATTGAATTTATGTCAAAAAACTGCCGTGTTGAAAAAAATCACGATAGCAATAATTCAACACTGATTACTGAATTATACAAAAATGGAAATTAAAAATGTGTTTATATTGAAGTTTGAAAATAATACACAGTATAATATCCTTCGAAACAACAGAACAAAATATTAACAAAGATGATAATTGAATTTTAGTTAAATTAATAATAATGTTCAATTCGAATATACAATAACTTAAAGGCATATTATATATAAAGTTTTTTTTTATATTTAAAATTAAAATTTTAATGGCGTTGCTATTTAATTTAGATTGTTTTCAATATATAAATATATATGTAATGTACATATATAGTCAACAGATTGAAAATAGGTAGATTTACATTTCTGACAATACTTCAGTACTTGGCCAAAAATTATAATTAATTTAATATTATTAGAGGCACCGTCATTGTTCTTCATTTTTCAATAATTATATATAAGTATACATATATACTCCTCAGTTGGATAATAGGATCTGAGGCTGTAAAATATAAAAAAAAAATAGAAAATATGCCAGTTAGTAAATTATTTGGAGGACTTAGAGATGCTATATACTTGATCTAAAGTAATTACCTATACCGTTAAATTAGTTTTTGATTTCACTTCGTATTATACACACAACACAGGCTTATGCAGGTACATATGTGTATCAACAGAATCTATGTCATATATATCAAAAAATGTTGTCAAAAACGTATGACGCTAATGATCTCAGTTGGCATTCGACCATTTTCAATATACTTTGGTTTTAAGCTATGTGCTATGTGCTTATGTGTATTGGTTTTCGATTTATGGCTGTTTTTGTGAGCTATTAAAATTAAAAAATGTTTACTAAATTTGATAAATCTCATGAACTAATACACATAAACATAAACAATAAACATAAACAAATATAGTTATATATACAAAAATGTTGTCGAAAACGTATAATTCCTGATTTCGCTTTTGTTAGTTCAGCCGGTGTATTTCTTTCACATAAACTACTTTGTATTTGTTCAATATAACGCTGATGTGGATTTCGTTTCAATAAAAACATCGATCTGCCGTTGATCCGCCGTCTATTTTTTTCTGAAAATCAGATTCGTTTCAAATTAAAACCAATTTTTTTTTCTCGAAAAACAGATCCGTATTGAATCTCTTTTTGGAGACGGATCAAAACAGATTCACACACACTACAATATTTGTTTTGAAGTTTCTCAATTGTTGTGTGTGAATTCATTTTTATTTTGTGGCTTTGTACAGAAAAAGTAAATTAATATTATTAAAAATTAAAAAAAAATTGTTAAAAACTTCTTGGAAACAAATATTAAATAAAATGTACGACTGGATCGCACGAACTTGCTCTTATGTTCGATCACATCGAATGCAAAAGATATCTGTTAAAAATCTAAATATATATTTAAAGCAGTTTTTTACTTCATTTTTTATATATACAAAATATCTTTAATTTTTTTCTAAAAAAAAATTGTATGACATTCTTAAATATTATAATATAAACTTAAAAACAAAATATTAAATCGGCTTAATCAAAGAAAAAATAATTCAAAATTCTGAAATAAATACTTAAACTAATTTAAGCTAAAAAAAAGTACTCCATTTTATTTGTTAGATAAATTTGAACTTATGAGAAAAAAATTTAAAAAATCTGTGGATCGGTTTTTGAGAAAAAAAGTGTTTTTTTTAATTTTTTGAAAACATTTTTCAAAAAAAAAATCAAAAACGCCAATTCATAGATTTTGAAAACAAATTTAATGATCAGTTTTCGAAATATAAAGTAAAAATTTTATTTTTTAAAAATGATTTTAAAAATACAAAAAAAAATACTAATTAAAAATATTGGTACGCGGTATAATTTGGGCAACATTAACCTATATATGTGTGAAATTTCGAAAGAATCGTTTGAGCCGTTTATGAGATAGTCGAAAGCAAAACAAATGGTCTTATGGAAAGTACAGTTTTTAGACATTTTTCTATTTTTTTTTCAACCATATGATCGGTCGTAGCTAAAAAGCCGCACTGATTTTTTTTTATCAAAATCGTTAGAGCCGTTTCCGAGAAAAATAGGTTTGAACCTAAAGGTTATATGGCAGGTAGCGTTATTTTTTGAGCTAAAAAAATTTCAATTTCCCCTCTGTACAATACCTAAAAATCTCTATATACCAAGTTTGAAGCAATTCGGCCCACCCGTTTGGGCTGTAGGTGTCTATACATATGTACATACAGACAAACAGACATACAGATGGACAGAATTGTTAGACCATCTTTTTTCGTCTTCGCTATCATCGTAATGTCATGTTTGATTGTTATCTCAAAACTTTTTTTTCGACGATTGCATAACTTGCCTTATAGTACCTATAATCGCAAGTAAAAAGTGCATGTGGGCTTAGGAACTCCCCCACGTGTCGGAATCGGAAAATAAAAATGAAATAATGTATTAACGAATTGAAGATTTGTTTTTTCTTAGAGCTGCCAAGCAACACACACAGTCAAAAGAAGAGATTCGGTCCGTAATCGTTCGTTTCAAAGCGTTCGTTTTAGTAGCGAATCCTATTTATTGAATCGAAATCGACATGAGTGAAAATTTGTTTTTGTTTTGCGTACAAAATTAAAGCGATTTCTAAATAATACGTTTACACTGATACGTTTAATACGATTCCGTAATCACATTTACTTGCTCGATGCTCCCGGTGGGAGATGCAAGACATTCGTGATTTAGTTGATTCTAGCAACAATTCGGCCAAGATTTCTTTCGTTGCCTATGGCATTGATACCACACCGTGTGAAGGCGGTCGAACTGCACATTCCGCTTTGAAACTGGCGATGAATTTTTTCACGGTTGACAAACCAATAAAGCAGACAATGACCAAGAATTCGGTGACAGCGAAGTTGATGCGAGAACTCAAAATCATAATTTGGGATGAATGCACGATGGCGCATAAACGAGCTTTGGAGGCAGTTGACCTAACAATGAAGGATTTACAAGGTGAGTCGAGATGATTTGGTGGGGATATGATATTGCTCAGCGGAGATTTTCGTCAAACGCTTTCCGTCATCCTAAAAGCTGCTGCTGTCTTTGTGCCGGCATGTCAATAAGTTGAAATTGACCACAAATATGAGTGGCAACTGCTGGCGCTTGGCAATGGCCAAATTTCTGTTGATGTCTCGATTGGATTTATATAATTCCCGACAAATTTTTGCGAGTTAACAACGTCGAGGGAGAAACTCATCACCAAAGTAGTGTTATATAAAATACTAATGGCTAATTTCTTGACAAAGTTCTAAAATCAATTTAAAACTCGATCTAGTAGCTCTCGGTTTATCTTTAGAACTTTGTTTTAAAAATATTTAGAACTTCGTTATTTCTTCACTTCAATCAAAGTCGAACTCAAATTATTTTTGAGTTTTAAGAACTTTAGTTCTCGGTTTTAAAAACTAAGTTTGAAGGAACATTTTTCAGCTTTTTAGTCATGCGGTGATTTATTTTGACAAACAATTCTGATTTTTTTTTGATGAAAAAAAAAACGTAGAAGTGCTCCAAGATTTAATTGGTTTGTATGAAAAATGATTACAGATACATATATATGTTCCTAAATATACACTGCCGCTCATCTGAATAGGTTCAACTTTTCTCAACCTTACTGTTAGCCTCTCTTCATATATGTATATTGCAATGATACATCTTTGTTATATATTTAATGAAAGATCATCATTCACCCTTATTACGAATGGCGTTTCGCTTAAATAACGAATGTCATTTTCAAATATTTGTATTACGATTGGCGTTGTATAGTAATTTTTCTCAGCGTAACGCCTTAATTAAATTTTTTTAGAGAAACGTCACTCATCGTTATTACAATATGCGTTACGCCTTGTTTATAGGCCAACTAATACGCTCTTTTTTGTCGAACAAAAACGTTTAAACGACTCGTCGCGAAATTGCCTGAAAATATAAGTTTTGTTGTTTTGTATACCTATTCTTTTTAAACACTTTTTATTAAATTTGAGATTATTAAAGGGTAAAAATTACAAAGCTGAACAAATGAAACATCACGTGGAGTTATTGGGAACGAATTTTAAGAGAGGAGGAGGTATCACAAAATGCACAAAACAAAGTCAAATTGGAATCATAGCACAACATTGAATTCTTCAAAACAAAATTTTAAAATTGACACACAATATCCTTCTTCTTTGTGGCATTTTGTTGTAAAGAAAGGCTACCTTATTCAGCCTGAAGTATATATACGCATTACAAATCTGGAAAGAAGAGAATAATCTTCGTATCTGACAAATCTCACGGATTTGATTTGGAATTAGGATCTTTAATTATGTATATCAATTTTGTTGGTTTCTTGTTCGCATTTCTTGAGAAAATAAATGCAGCAACACTATTTATTTAGTGACTTTTATTAATTTAATCGGCAGAAATTGAATATGAATTTAAGAACTAATGACAGTTGCATTGAAAATTACTTTTTTCAAAATCAGCTGCTTATGTGGAACGTATTTCGATCTACATCGAGTGGCGTTTTAAGTACTATATACATGAGAGCGATCAACGACCAACGTATTGACGAATA
This sequence comes from Philhelius pedissequus, assembly GCA_910595825.1. Lineage (NCBI taxonomy): Eukaryota > Metazoa > Arthropoda > Insecta > Diptera > Syrphidae > Philhelius > Philhelius pedissequus. The sequence continues at coordinate 73,182,644 of OU343160.1, read as the reverse complement.
TTCTTCCATTTTGACATTTTATTCACATGGCTTTAATTCTATTCGTCTCGAATATAGGTAGAAAGTCTGATTTCGAGGTTAGACGCGCGCGAACAATTTATTCGTCGATGGGTGGATGGTATGTGGAACGCAAATAGAGTGACTGTTCGTAGCAGTCAGATGAAATCGCGACGATCAATATTGTTTTCTCAAATGTATCTTATTTTGGCGTTTAAAATGTAAATTTTTCTGTCGGAAACATTAATATTATATTTCTACAATTTTGTTTAGAATTTGTGAAGAATTTAGGTTGGTAAATTGTTTTAAATTGAATTTATTCGTTTATTCGTTGGTCGTTGGTCGCTCTCATGTAAATAGTGTTTTAGTATCGCAATACCGACACTAAAACGTCTAAAAGGGACTCGACACAAAAAGTGAGAGCTGTCGTTCAAGATAAACGCCAATCGTAATAAGGGTGATTATACGCTTATTTTGGGAGAAAAAAATTCTTAAAGCTTACCGTTATTCTCACACCCTAGACTAAACCAAATGCATTCAATAAAACAAACATATTCTTTGGCTCATCTGGATGTGTTCAACAGCAAAAACTTTTGTTTACGTTGAGTTGCGTAGGTTATTTGTGCTCAAAATTTCTTCTGTCAATTAATTTAATCGTAATACTGTACCTTTGTATCTGATATCTCATTTTTCTGAACTGGCCTAATAAATAACGTGGCAGGCGAAAAATGTCAGTGGCGAGAGATTCAGTGACTGGGTTTTGAAAAATCGATTTTTCAAAAAAAAAATGTAGGTATTTATTTTATAAAAATCGAAAAACTATTTTTTTTTTTGAAAATTTGAGTATGCAGTCTAGTTAACACTTCTAGGTACCATTTGCATAAAAAAATTGTGAGAAAGTCGAAAATATAAAAAGTTGTTCAATGGAAAGTACCCTTAATAAGTAGGCAAAATAAAATATTTTTGTTCTTATAAGTGAATTGCACTAATATAAGAACACACACATTTTTTTTACATTCTTGGTGGAGGCGATTTTGAAAAATTATTTATTTTCTTAACGGTTTTTTTGAACACCTCCCATACAGGTATATACCGTTGTTTTTTATTTTAGGAAAATAGTTTTTTTTTAACTGTTCAAATTAATGTCATTGTCATAAAACTACCAAATAAGAAGTTTCGAAAAAATTGATTGATTAGTTTTCGGAATTTTGAGCTTAAAAAAAAAAATGTTTGAAAAATGTTGGTTTACATTAGTGTTTATACTTACTAGAAGCTTCTGCATAAAAAAATTTAAAAAAATTAAATGAACCGTTTTCCAGAAAATGAAAATAAAACAAATTGGTTTTAATACAAGTATCTACTAAAAATAACTATTTTTTTCAAAAAAAAAATACAAAAAATAGTTTTTCCCTTCATTAATTGACTGATTTTTTTTTATAAAAATCGTTGGAGCCGTTTTTGAGAAAAATAAGATTTTTCTTTTTTGGCAAAAAAAAAATTATGGAGGTTCCCTTATTTTTCTCCTTAACAAAATAGAAAAAACGTGTGGGCATTTTTCCGAAAAAAAAAAATAATATGTGCCAATTTTGAGATTATCTATGTGACCAATTCTTTTTGAATTTAATAGTTGTTAATACAAATTTCTTTGATTGGGCCTTATGTACCAAGTTTGTTTAGTCTGTAGACTCGATACAAGCAGACAGACGAAATTGCGGCACCCCAAGTTTGATCAAAATCTCGTGTTCGGTTTTTTTTACGAACCCAAAACTTTCCGTACCTATATATCACAAGTACAAATCTTTGAACCAAACCCTTTTCACTTCTTTCCAAATTTAAATTAAATGACCGTTAACAGTCATATACAATCAAACAAATTAATAACAAACATTTGATCTTAGTATATTATTAAAATTTTTCCAATAATAATTAAAAACATAAATATACATACACGTACATTTTTTTATATTCACTGCACAGATATTAAAAAAAATAAATGTTTTTTTTTAAATATTATATAGTATTAAGTAAAACTTTGTGTCATGTCCACAAAAAAAACTATATATACATATTTCGTATTACATTCGTTTATCTTCTTCTTTGAATTTATGAACGTAAATTTTAGAAATCATTCATATATTAAAATTTTCTTGTGTATTGAGAACCACTTTAATTAAGAACATTAAAATATAGTTATACTTGATTGTTAAAACTTACTTTTCGAATTTACCGCTGTGCATGTAAATAATAAAACTAAAACACTGAATATAACGAGGGATTTTGCTCCCATATTTTTTTTTTAATTCTTTTGATGGCTTTTTCGTCAATTTAAAAACCTCTAGCCCGAATGAACTGAAATCGTAGCACTTAAAGTCATCGATTATATACTCGGTCGAAATGCGTTTGATGTCTTCTCGGTAGCTGACAAAGAGAAAAGCCCTTGAGACCGATAGGAAGTTTGATAAGATTGTGCTGATTGGGTGTGAAAGCATTATCGATGCACATTGAATAGGCTTCTTAATTACTATTTGCTACCGCCAATCTCTTAACAAAAAAAAAACAGTTAACATAACATTTTTTTAAATGAGTTATATTACTTTGAAATGGGAGACATTTATTTCAATAACAACATTATTGATTTTTGTGACGACTCTTGTTAACAAGAAGTATGTTTTTTTATGATACGAAAAGCTTAACAGTGCCATTGTGTACTTTAACATTGTTTTTACTTTTATGAAGCGACGGAATGCTTGGAAAGATTCACTCGTAATCTCTTTGAATTTTTAATTAAATTTAATACAAGCACCCATATATACATGCATATACACTTTAATTAATGTTTGTTTCTATCATGTTTACCCCAACGTCACCTAAAGCCTTAGGAGCATCAGAAATTCTTGGTGGTTACCGTGAATAAAAATTTCCCTGGAAATGTTTCTCCAATTCGAAACTTAGGAACGTGAATGATGCTCAAAAGTTTCCCTTGCAATTTATTGGTATCGGAAATAAGATTTCCCAGGGAATTTTGCCATTTCATACGATTTTTTGTTCGAGGGAAATTTATTCCGTGGGAGATTCACGATCGCAGGAAAAATTTCCAGAAACGAAATTCCCTCGGAGATTCCCGATAGGGCCTAATATTGGAGGTATGCAATGATCTTTCAAAAACAGCCCTATCAGAAATTCCATCGTAATCGAAAATATACTACATTTCCCGATAAAACTATCACAAATTCCATCGTAGTTAATTCTGCCTTTCGGAGTGAAAGAATTTCTTATGATTTTCGAAGTTGGTATAAATTGGTAACAGTGAACAAACTATTTCTACGACAAACCATTATTGTATCGGACACTGAAAGTAATGCGTCGTTAACAGTTATTTTAAGGAAAAACGTTAGTATTTTTACTAACTCTATGGTTTTATATATAATATTTGATTTTAAAGGACAAAAACAACAAACAAATTTCAATATGAAATACTCTTTTAACTAATGACAATGAGCGAGATAGCTGACCTGGGCCATGGCTATACAAAACTCACAAAAGGAGAGCTTAAAAATGTCTGTAAAATTTTAAAAGGCGAACTTAATATTCTTCGACCACAAGGTTGTTTTAAATTTTCAACTAATAATACATATGAAATTTAAATGAAATTTAATATAGCCTTGGTTTTGTTATTTATCATTTCCGTTTGACATAACAAAGCTGATTTCGAAAATAAGAATATTCCACTCGGTTTTTGTGAAAGCAGTTTGTTGTAGAGCGGGGCTTAACGGCCCGTGCGATAAATTATTACGATGGAATTTAAGAAAGGGCTGAATAGTCGTTTTAAATAGCGCTGTCATCAAGCCTTCAAAATATACTCTATTTCAAAAACAGTTTGAATATTTATTTTGAATCTTAGTCTGATTTTGTTTTTGTTTCAAATCTATTTTTTTTTTCTAATTTAATAATTCTCATTTAAAATTTTGCATATAACGATTTATGTTGTATGTACAGTGGATCACAGCTTATTTGATACAGTATCCCTTTTCAAATAAAAACCGTGGTAACTTCACATTTAGGAAGGATATCAACAAAATTTGAATGAAGGTTTTAAGATCCTTGTTCAACGAATATAAACCGTTGTACAGAGTTATTAACAACATCGTCCCGAAATAGAAAAATTGCAGTTTTTAAGCAAAAAACACCTCACAGCTTATTTGATACAGTTACTTCAGTGCATCTTAACACCTAAATTTTGCGGTTGAACGATGTATGTTTTTTGTTTCTCACATTTCAATTGTGTTTGCAGTCTTGTTTGACTAGTTTTAAGTTTCTTAGAAGTTGATTAGCCAATTAAAAATGAAATGGGTCCTCGTACTACTATCGAACAGAGTGAAACGGGAAATTAGTTCGGAAAATAGCTGCATTTGTGAACCTGTGTGCGTTTACAATAATGCAGCACATCATTGAGTGGCTTGTGCATAAAAATCAGGTTCAAAATAAAGGAAGAGAAGCACCAAACAAAATCTTCAAAGCGCCTGATGAACGATATATTGTGCAATAAATAAAAGTTAATCCAAAGTTATCGGCTACAAAACTGGCTATTTAAGTTCAGTAGGAACTGTAAGTCATGCAGTGCTGAAACTATCCACCGTGTGCTTCGCGAGCATTTCTTTAATGGGCGACTGGCTATAAAAAAAACCGTTCATGAGCCAAAAAAAATCAACAAAGTCGAATTGCCTTTGCTAGGGTGTATATTTCTAGAGGTGCTAACATTTGGAACATGGTAATTTTTGCAGACGAGTCGAAACTTAACATATTTGGTTCCGATTGTATGTCCTACGTCTGGCGGAAACCGAATACAGTGCTTAGAAAAAGAATTTGAACGCTACTGTAAAACCTGGCGAAGGAAGCGTGATGGTATGGGCCTATATATCTGCAGCTGGCATGGGGATTTTAGAATTCAATGAGGGGGTCATTGATAAAAATGGTTATCTCACTGCGTGAAATTGGGTATACGTCAACAATTCCGTTTTTATCAAGTCAATGACCCGAAGCACAAGTCAGGAATTGTGCAGACCTGACTATGGAACTGACCCCATTTGATGACATTGACGGCATAGTCACCTGATATGAATGTAATTGAAATTCTGTGGTCTTTAATGGACAACAAGATTTGTCAGCATAGCATATTCAGCAAAGAGCAGTTGAAGAGGGTGTTACTAAAAGAATGGCAGAAAAATACCCCTGAAATAATACAAAAGCTTGCTGATTTAATGCCAAACATGCTCAAGGCTCTTGAAATGGCAAAAGGCTATCACACCAAATATTAAAAAACACCATTATTACTACTTGTTCATAGCATTATGTATCAAATAAGCTGTGGTAAACAATTTTGTATTTCAACAATGTCTCCCAAACCCATCGATAGATACATCAAAGGTCTGTTCAATACCTATCCACAGCTGAAGACAAAAAGTATCTGTGACATCTGGTTCTTGAGATATTTCAATTCAAAGTTATTCGCATGATTTTCCACCCTACTGCATTTGACTCGTTTTGGATGGTGATATCTCCGCAACCAAACCCCGCAAAAATCTGCGGCCACCAGTTCTCGAAAGAGATTTCACAGACCTTTCCACTGGTGTACAACTTGTTGTACAATTGACGACTTTACTTTTTTCAACATTTTAGAAAAAAATCAAGGCTAACCCCTTGCCGAAAAAAATTACATTTTCAACAATGTTTCCCAAACCCATCGATACATACATCAAAAGAAAGGTCTGTTCAATACCTATCCACAGCTGAAGACAAAAAGTATCTGTGACATCTGGTTCTTGAGATATTTCAATTCAAAGTTATTCACGTGATTTTCCACCCAACTGCATTTGACTCGTTTTGGATGGTGATATCTCCGCAACCAAGCCCCGAAAAAATCTGCGGCTACTAGTTCTCGAAAGGGATTTCACAGACCTTTCCACTGGTGTACAACTTGTTGTACCATTCACGACTTTACTTTTTTCAACATTTTAGAAAAAAATCCAGGCTAACCCCTTGCCGAAAAAATTACATATTCAACAATGTTTCCCAAACCCATCGATAGATACATCAAAAGAAAGGCCTGTTCAATACCCATCCACTGCTGAAGACAAAAAGTATCTGTGACATCTGGTTCTTGAGATATTTCAATTCAAAGTTATTCACGTGATTTTCCACCCAACTGCATTTGACTCGTTTTGGATGGTGATATCTCCGCAACCAAGCCCCGAAAAAATCTGCGGCTACTAGTTCTCGAAAGGGATTTCACAGACCTTTCCACTGGTGTACAACTTGTTGTACCATTCACGACTTTACTTTTTTCAACATTTTAGAAAAAAATCCAGGCTAACCCCTTGCCGAAAAAATTACATTTTCAACAATGTTTCCCAAACCCATCGATAGATACATCAAAAGAAAGGTCTGTTCAATACCTATCCACAGCTGAAGACAAAAAGTATCTGTGACCTCTGGTTCTTGAGATATTTCAATTCAAAGTTATTCGCATGATTTTCCACCCTACTGCATTTGACTTGTTTTGGATGGTGATATCTCTGCAAGCAAGCCCCGCAAAAATCTGCGGCTGCCAGCCCTCGAAAGGGATTTCACAGACCTTCCACTGGTGTACAACTTGTTGTACAATTCACGACTTTACTTTTTTCAACATTTTAGAAAAAAATCAAGGCTAACCCCTTGCCGAAAAAAATTACATTTTCAACAATGTTTCCCAAACCCATCGATAGATACATCAGAAGAAAGGTCTGTTCAATACCTATCCACAGCTGAAGACAAAAAGTATCTGTGACATCTGGTTCTTGAGATATTTCAATTCAAAGTTATTCACATTATTTTCCACCCAACTGCATTTGACTCGTTTTGGATGGTGATATCTCCGCAACCAAACCCCGCAAAAATCTGCGGCTACCAGTTCTCGAAAGGGATTTCACAGACCTTTCCACTGGTGTACAACTTGTTGTACAATTCACGACTTTACTTTTTTCAACATTTTAGAAAAAAATTAAGGCTAACACCTTGCCGAAATACCTTTTCAACAATGTTTCCCAAGCCCATCGATAGATCCATCAGAAGAAAGGTCTGTTCAATACCTATCCACAGCTGAAGACAAAAAGTATCTGTGACATCTGGTTCTTGAGATATTTCCATTCAAAGTTATTCGCATGATTTTCCACCCTACTGCATTTGACTCGTTTTAGATGGTGATATCTCTGCAACCAAACCCCGCAAAAATCTGCGGCCACCAGTTCTCGAAAGAGATTTCACAGACCTTTCCACTGGTGTACAACTTGTTGTACAATTCACGACTTAACTTTTTTCAACATTTTAGAAAAAAATTAAGGCTAACCCCTTGCCGAAAAAAATTACATTTTCAACAATGTTTCCCAAACCCATCGATAGATCCATCAGAAGAAAGGTCTGTTCAATACCTATCCACAGCTGAAGCCAAAAAGTATCTGTGATATCTGGTTCTTGAGATATTTCAATTCAAAGTTATTCACATGATTTTCCACCCAACTGCATTTGACTCGTTTTGGATGGTGGTATCTCCGCAACCAAACCCCGCAAAAATCTTCGGCTACCAGTTCTCGAAGGGGATTTCACAGACCTTTCCACTGGTGTACAACTTGTTGTACAATTCACGACTTTACTTTTTTCAACATTTTAGAAAAAAATCAAGGCTAACACCTTGCCGAAATACATTTTCAACAATGTTTCCGAAACCCATCGATAGATCCATCAGAAGAAAGGTCTGTTCAATACCTATCCAATGCTGAAGACAAAAAGTATCTGTGGCATCTGGTTCTTGAGATATTTCAATTCAAAGTTATTCGCATGATTTTCCACCCAACTGCATTTGACTTGTTTTGGATGGTGATATCTCTGCAACCAAGCCCCGCAAAAATCTGCGGCTGCCAGTCCTCGAAAGGGATTTCATAGACCTTTCCACTGGTGTACAACTTGTTGCACAATTCACGACTTTACTTTTTTCAACATTTTAGAAAAAAATCAAGGTAACCCCTTGCCGAAAAAAATTACATTTTCAACAATGTTTCCCAAACCCATCGATAGATACATCCGAAAAAAGGTCTGTTCAATACCTATCCACAGCTGATGACAAAAAGTATCTGTGACATCTGGTTCTCGAGATATTTCAATTCAAAGTTATTCGCATGATTTTCCACCCAACTGCATTTGACTCGTTTTGGATGGTGATATCTCCGCAACCAAACCCCGCAAAAATCTGCGGCTACCAGGTCTCGAAAGGGATTTCACAGACCTTTCCACTGGTGTACAACTTTTTGTAGAATACACGACTTTACTTTTTTCAACATTTTAGAAAAAAATCAAGGCTAACCCCTTGCCGAAAAAAATTACATTTTCAACAATGTTCCCCAAACCCATCGATAGATAGATCAAAAGAAAGGTCTATTCAATACCTATCCACAGCTGAAGACAAAAAGTATCTGTGACATCTGGTTCTTGAGATATTTCAATTCAAAGTTATTCGCATGATTTTCCACCCAAATGCATTTCCCTTTTTTCGGATGGTGATATCTCCGCAACCAAGCCCAGCAAAAATCTGCGACTGCCAGTCCCCGAACGGGATTTCACAGACCTTTCCACTGGTGTACAACTTGTTGTACCATTCACGACTTTACTTTTTTCAACATTTTAGAAAAAATCCAGGCTAACCCCTTGCCGAAAAAATTACATTTTCAACAATGTTTCCCAAACCCATCGATAGATCCATCAGAAGAAAGGTCTGTTCAATACCCATCCACAGCTGAAGACAAAAAGTATCTGTGACATCTGGTTCTTGAGATATTTCAATTCAAAGCTATTCACATGATTTTCCACCCAACTGCATTTGACTCGTTTTGGATGGTGATATCGCTGCAACCAAGCCCCGCAAAAATCTGCGGCTACCAGCCCTCGAAAGGGATTTCACAGACCTTCCACTGGTGTACAACTTGTTGTACAATTCACGACTTTACTTTTTTCAACATTTTAGAAAAAAATCAAGGCTAACCCCTTGTCGAAAAAAATTACATTTTCAACAATGTTTCCCAAACCCATCGATAGATACATCAAAAGAAAGGTCTCTTCAATACCTATCCACAGCTGAAGACAAAAAGTATCTGTGACATCTGGTTCTTGAGATATTTCAATTCAAAGTTATTCGCATGATTTTCCACCCTACTGCATTTGACTCGTTTTGGATGGTGATATCTCCGCAACCAAACCCCGCAAAAATCTGCGGCTGCCAGTCCTCGAAAGGGATTTCACAGACCTTTCCACTGGTGTACAACTTGTTGTACCATTCATGACTTTACTTTTTTCAACATTTTAGAAATCAAGGCTAACCCCTTGCCGAAAAAAAATTACATTTTCAACAATGTTTCCCAAACCCATCCATAGATACATCAAAAGAAAGGTCTGTCCAATACCTATCCATAGCTGAAGAGAAAAAGTATCTGCGACATCTGGTGCTTGAGATATTTCAATTCAAAGTTATTCACATGATTTTCCACCCAACTGCATTTGACTCGTTTTGGATGGTGATATCTCCGCAACCAAACTCCGCAAAAATCTGCGGCTACCAGTTCTCGAAAGGGATTTCACAGACCTTTCTACTGGTGTACAACTTGTTGTACCATTCACGACTTTCCTTTTTTCAACATTTTAGAAATCAAGGCTAACTAGCCCCTTGCCGAAAAAAATTACATTTTCAACAATGTTTCCCAAACCCATCGATAGATACATCAAAAGAAAGGTCTGTTCAATACCTATCCACAGCTGAAGACAAGAAGTATCTGTGGCATCTGGTTCCTGAGATATTTCAATTCAAAGTTATTCGCATGATTTTCCACCCAACTGCATTTGACTTGTTTTGGATGGTGATATCTCCGCAACCAAGCCCCGCAAAAATCTGCGGCTGCCAGTCCTCGAAAGGGATTTCATAGACCTTTCCACTGGTGTACAACTTGTTGTACAATTCACGACTTTACTTTTTTCAACATTTTAGAAAAAAATCAAGGCTAACCCCTTGCCGAAAAAAATTACATTTTCAACAATGTTTCCCAAACCCATCGATAGATACATCAAAAGAAAGGTCTGTTCAATACCTATCCACAGCTGAAGACAAAAAGTATCTGTGACATCTGGTTCTTGAGATTTTTCAATTCAAAGTTATTCACATGATTTTCCACCCAACTGCATTTGACTCGTTTTGGATGGTGATATCTCCGCAACCAAGCCCCGAAAAAATCTGCGGCTACTAGTTCTCGAAAGGGATTTCACAGACCTTTCCACTGGTGTACAACTTGTTGTACCATTCACGACTTTACTTTTTTCAACATTTTAGAAAAAAATCCAGGCTAACCCCTTGCCGAAATAATTACATTTTCAACAATGTTTCCCAAACCCATCGGTAGATCCATCAGAAGAAAGGTCTGTTCAATACCTATCCACAGCTGAAGACAAAAAGTATCTGTGACATCTGGTTCTTGAGATATTTCAATTCAAAGTTATTCGCATGATTTTCCACCCAACTGCATTTGACTTGTTTTGGATGGTGATATCTCTGCAAGCAAGCCCCGCAAAAATCTGCGGCTGCCAGTCCTCGAAAGGGATTTCACAGACCTTCCACTGGTGTACAACTTGTTGTACAATTCACGACTTTACTTTTTTCAACATTTTAGAAAAAAATCAAGGCTAACCCCTTGCCGAAAAAAAATACATTTTCAACAATGTTTCCTAAACCCATCGATAGATACATCAGAAGAAAGGTCTGTTCAATACCTATCCACAGCTGAAGACAAAAAGTATCTGTGACATCTGGTTCTTGAGATTTTTCAATTCAAAGTTATTCACATGATTTTCCATCCAACTGCATTTGACTCGTTTTGGATGGTGATATCTCCGCAACCAAGCCCCGAAAAAATCTGCGGCTACTAGTTCTCGAAAGGGATTTCACAGACCTTTCCACTGGTGTACAACTTGTTGTACCATTCACGACTTTACTTTTTTCAACATTTTAGAAAAAAATCCAGGCTAACCCCTTGCCGAAAAAATTACATTTTCAACAATGTTTCCCAAACCCATCGATAGATACATCAAAAGAAAGGTCTGTTCAATACCTATCCACAGCGGAAGACAAAAAGTATCTGTGACATCTGGTTCTTGAGATATTTCAATTCAAAGTTATTCGCATGATTTTCCACCCTACAGCATTTGACTTGTTTTGGATGGTGATATCTCCGCAACCAAACCCCGCAAAAATCTGCGGCTACCAGGTCTCGAAAGGGATTTCACAGACCTTTCCTCTGGTGTACAACTTGTTGTAGAATATACGACTTTACTTTTTTTAACATTTTAGAAAAAAATCAAGGCTAACCCCTTGCTGAAAAAAATTACATTTTCAACAATGTTCCCCAAACCCATCGATAGATACATCCGAAAAAAGGTCTGTTCAATACCTATCCACAGCTGATGACAAAAAGTATCTGTGACATCTGGTTCTCGAGATATTTCAATTCAAAGTTATTCGCATGATTTTCCACCCAACTGCATTTGACTCGTTTTGGATGGTGATATCTCCGCAACCAAACCCCGCAAAAATCTGCGGCTACCAGGTCTCGAAAGGGATTTCACAGACCTTTCCACTGGTGTACAACTTTTTGTAGAATACACGACTTTACTTTTTTCAACATTTTAGAAAAAAATCAAGGCTAACCCCTTGCCGAAAAAAATTACATTTTCAACAATGTTCCCCAAACCCATCGATAGATAGATCAAAAGAAAGGTCTATTCAATACCTATCCACAGCTGAAGACAAAAAGTATCTGTGACATCTGGTTCTTGAGATATTTCAATTCAAAGTTATTCGCATGATTTTCCACCCAAATGCATTTCCCTTTTTTCGGATGGTGATATCTCCGCAACCAAGCCCAGCAAAAATCTGCGACTGCCAGTCCCCGAACGGGATTTCACAGACCTTTCCACTGGTGTACAACTTGTTGTACCATTCACGACTTTACTTTTTTCAACATTTTAGAAAAAATCCAGGCTAACCCCTTGCCGAAAAAATTACATTTTCAACAATGTTTCCCAAACCCATCGATAGATCCATCAGAAGAAAGGTCTGTTCAATACCCATCCACAGCTGAAGACAAAAAGTATCTGTGACATCTGGTTCTTGAGATATTTCAATTCAAAGCTATTCACATGATTTTCCACCCAACTGCATTTGACTCGTTTTGGATGGTGATATCGCTGCAACCAAGCCCCGCAAAAATCTGCGGCTACCAGCCCTCGAAAGGGATTTCACAGACCTTCCACTGGTGTACAACTTGTTGTACAATTCACGACTTTACTTTTTTCAACATTTTAGAAAAAAATCAAGGCTAACCCCTTGTCGAAAAAAATTACATTTTCAACAATGTTTCCCAAACCCATCGATAGATACATCAAAAGAAAGGTCTCTTCAATACCTATCCACAGCTGAAGACAAAAAGTATCTGTGACATCTGGTTCTTGAGATATTTCAATTCAAAGTTATTCGCATGATTTTCCACCCTACTGCATTTGACTCGTTTTGGATGGTGATATCTCCGCAACCAAACCCCGCAAAAATCTGCGGCTGCCAGTCCTCGAAAGGGATTTCACAGACCTTTCCACTGGTGTACAACTTGTTGTACCATTCACGACTTTCCTTTTTTCAACATTTTAGAAATCAAGGCTAACTAGCCCCTTGCCGAAAAAAATTACATTTTCAACAATGTTTCCCAAACCCATCGATAGATACATCGAAAGAAAGGTCTGTTCAATACCTATCCACAGCTGAAGACAAGAAGTATCTGTGGCATCTGGTTCCTGAGATATTTCAATTCAAAGTTATTCGCATGATTTTCCACCCAACTGCATTTGACTTGTTTTGGATGGTGATATCTCCGCAACCAAGCCCCGCAAAAATCTGCGGCTGCCAGTCCTCGAAAGGGATTTCATAGACCTTTCCACTGGTGTACAACTTGTTGTACAATTCACGACTTTACTTTTTTCAACATTTTAGAAAAAAATCAAGGCTAACCCCTTGCCGAAAAAAATTACATTTTCAACAATGTTTCCCAAACCCATCGATAGATACATCAAAAGAAAGGTCTGTTCAATACCTATCCACAGCTGAAGACAAAAAGTATCTGTGACATCTGGTTCTTGAGATTTTTCAATTCAAAGTTATTCACATGATTTTCCACCCAACTGCATTTGACTCGTTTTGGATGGTGATATCTCCGCAACCAAGCCCCGAAAAAATCTGCGGCTACTAGTTCTCGAAAGGGATTTCACAGACCTTTCCACTGGTGTACAACTTGTTGTACCATTCACGACTTTACTTTTTTCAACATTTTAGAAAAAAATCCAGGCTAACCCCTTGCCGAAATAATTACATTTTCAACAATGTTTCCCAAACCCATCGGTAGATCCATCAGAAGAAAGGTCTGTTCAATACCTATCCACAGCTGAAGACAAAAAGTATCTGTGACATCTGGTTCTTGAGATATTTCAATTCAAAGTTATTCGCATGATTTTCCACCCAACTGCATTTGACTTGTTTTGGATGGTGATATCTCTGCAAGCAAGCCCCGCAAAAATCTGCGGCTGCCAGTCCTCGAAAGGGATTTCACAGACCTTCCACTGGTGTACAACTTGTTGTACAATTCACGACTTTACTTTTTTCAACATTTTAGAAAAAAATCAAGGCTAACCCCTTGCCGAAAAAAAATACATTTTCAACAATGTTTCCTAAACCCATCGATAGATACATCAGAAGAAAGGTCTGTTCAATACCTATCCACAGCTGAAGACAAAAAGTATCTGTGACATCTGGTTCTTGAGATTTTTCAATTCAAAGTTATTCACATGATTTTCCATCCAACTGCATTTGACTCGTTTTGGATGGTGATATCTCCGCAACCAAGCCCCGAAAAAATCTGCGGCTACTAGTTCTCGAAAGGGATTTCACAGACCTTTCCACTGGTGTACAACTTGTTGTACCATTCACGACTTTACTTTTTTCAACATTTTAGAAAAAAATCCAGGCTAACCCCTTGCCGAAAAAATTACATTTTCAACAATGTTTCCCAAACCCATCGATAGATACATCAAAAGAAAGGTCTGTTCAATACCTATCCACAGCGGAAGACAAAAAGTATCTGTGACATCTGGTTCTTGAGATATTTCAATTCAAAGTTATTCGCATGATTTTCCACCCTACAGCATTTGACTTGTTTTGGATGGTGATATCTCCGCAACCAAACCCCGCAAAAATCTGCGGCTACCAGGTCTCGAAAGGGATTTCACAGACCTTTCCTCTGGTGTACAACTTGTTGTAGAATATACGACTTTACTTTTTTTAACATTTTAGAAAAAAATCAAGGCTAACCCCTTGCTGAAAAAAATTACATTTTCAACAATGTTCCCCAAACCCATGGATAGATCCATCAGAAGAAAGGTCTGTTCAATACCTATCCACAGCTGAAGACAAAAAGTATCTGTGACATCTGGTTCTTGAGATATTTCAATTCAAAGTTATTCGCATGATTTTCTACCCAACTGCATTTGACTTGTTTTGGATGGTGATATCTCTGCAAGCAAGCCCCGCAAAAATCTGCGGCTGCCAGTCCTCGAAAGGGATTTCACAGACCTTTCCACTGGTGTACAACTTGTTGTACAATTCACGACTTTACTTTTTTCAACATTTTAGAAAAAAATCAAGGCTAACCCCTTGCCGAAAAAAATTACATTTTCAACAATGTTTCCCAAACCCATCGATAGATACATCAAAAGAAAGGTCTATTCAATACCTATCTACAGCTGAAGACAAAAAGTATCTGTGACATCTGGTTCTTGAGATATTTCAATTCAAATTTATTCACATGATTTTCCACCCAACTGCATTTGACTCGTTTTGGATAGTGGTATCTCCGCAACCAAACCCCGCAAAAATCTGCGGCTACCAGTTCTCGAAAGGGATTTCACAGACCTTTCCACGGTTGTACAACTTGTTGTACAATTCACGACTTTACTTTTTTCAACATTTTAGCAAAAAAATCAAGGCTAACCCCTTGCCGAAAAAAATTAGATTTTCAACAATGTTTCCCAAACCCATCGATAGATACATCCGAAGAAAGGTCTGTTCAATACCTATCCACAGCTGACGACAAAAAGTATCTGTGACATCTGGTTTTTGAGATATTTCAATTCAAATTTATTCGCATGATTTTCCACCCAACTTCATTTGACTTGTTTTGGATGGTGATATCTCCGCAACCAAACCCCGCAAAAATCTGCGGCTACCAGTTCTCGAAAGGGAACTTGTTGTACAATTTGTTTTTGAATTTATGCAATTTAACATAAAAAACAAGCACTCTATCAATAGGCTAGTGTAAACATTGTATGTGTTTCTAATTTTAAATTCATATTCACGTTGTTCTTTCAAAATGTATTCCTGAAAACCAATTTGTAAGTTATCTTATCTTTTTTAAATAATTTTGCATGTACAATTCCGCCTGTCCGTCTGTAGAACGATCTACAAACGATCTACAGCCTAAACGGCTAAAGCGATTTTCTCCAAACTTGGTATTTAAGCGTTTTAGGTGATTCTCTCAAAAAGATTTTTGAAGCCCCAAAATTAACGGTACATAGTCTAAAATTATAATTATCTCGAAAACGACTCTAACGATTTTGATTAAAAAAAAGTATGTGCACTACTTTAGGTATAGTGTACAGTCTTAAACTTTGGGCAACTTTTTTTTTACATATTTTGTTATTAACAGTACCTGCCATACAACCATTTTTTCGATGTTCGACTTTCTCATACACAGTTTAACGGGTTTCGATCAATTTTTTTATGCTATCGAACTTTAAATAATACCTACTGCATTTCAATTTTTTTTTAAAAACACATTTTTTTTGGATTTTTGAAAAAAAATCCAAAATTCGGTATTTTGAAAACTGGTGGACGATTGTTTCTGAAACTTTGTTTTTAAAGTTTATATTATTAAATATTAATAATATAATATATACATATATTTTTTAAAAATAAGAATTGTAATACCATAATCCTTTTTTTGAAAAAAAAAATAAGAATTTTTTCATGGGTATAGAAAATTAAGTAAAAAACGACTTTAAAAATATATTTTTATTAAGAATATTTTGCATACAATGTGATCGAACATCAGAGCAAGTACACAAGTTATTATTATTTATGATTTTGATTTCACATTCAATACATAATTATTTTTACATATACAATCACACCAATTTTCATAATTGTCAGAATTCGGAATCAAAAACTGTTCAGTTGGGATCCCAGATCAGAGAGAGATTCCGCATTGCCAAATAAAAATGCCATAAGACCACAATCTGTGAATATTTAGCTTATAATTGCCGTTTTTCTTTTTTAGCTCCGAGTAAAGAACACAGCTGTCAAGAAAAGATCTGTATTTCTTTTTAGCTCAGACACATTTAATCTCTCAACTCGTGTTTTTTTTTTTAAATCAGAGCTAAATCGTGGCTTGAACCATTTGCTCAGAATAAAATGACCGATCAAACGGAGTAAAGTTCTGGGCGCGGCTAACTTTACTCATAATTATAACAATAATCACTACAGTAAAACCAATTAAAAACAAAAATGAATTCGGAAAACGAAAGCTTTGGATTTGCTGGTAAATAAGTTTTAATAAAAAGAATTATAATAATATATGACAGTTCTGCGCTTAAGTTTATTTCAAACTTAAATCGGAGATATCTGACCATGCTCTACTCAGATCTAAGTCGGATTACTCAGGCTCTGCTCAGAGATCTGCTCGGAGATAAAAAAAACAAAAACGCCAAATGATGATAATTGTCGAAACGTCTTCGGGTGAAAACATTCAATCAATTTGAATTTAAAAATTGAAGTTGTTAAGGTAATTGATGGTTTTGAATCTAGATTTTCAGTAATTCGAGTCGAAAGCCGTATTGATTTTAAACCAAGTTGAAAAGACTTGTTAATTTTTAATTAAGTTATATTTAATATAATAGATATTAAATATACAATATAAGTTAAATATGAAAAAAATAAATAAAAAGTCTACTACAAAAATAAATTAGTTCATACCGATCGCATAATATATAAGTTGAAATAAAAACTTAAGATCTGTTAATTTTTATTTAATACATAGAAAACTGATAAAACTTGAAAGAATGTGATATTTTAGTTTTTTTTAAACAATATGATATTCTCTTATACATTTTGCATATTTTAAACTACTTTGGTCATTGTATGCTTTGTACAGGAAAAACATATCTATCAATTACGAATTGTATTTCCTCCTATTTCTTCGACCGGATTCGCAACTAAGTTCCTGATATGTTTTCCACTCCTCAGGCTTGTGCAAGAAATACAATTTTCATGGCTGAATTCGTTGTACATTTCAAACAACATCTGCTTTTCTAAACCATCTAAACCATTTTTTTTTTTTGGTATTGCCCAGCTACTGAATGGGTACTCTCTTTTGTTACTTTGCCTAAGAAATTCCTGGACAGCATAACATCTTCTTTTCTTTCCGGAAATCATTTTTTTTTTGAGAAACTTTTAGCCATTCAATTCTGCTCAATTCTTCTTCCTAAGTTAAAACTGTTGAGGGTCGTGGGCGTACTGTTGAAAATGTTTTGCTCTATCGGAACTGCAGAGTAAAACGCAGTATTTTGTGGTAGCTGCTTTTTTATATATATGTCCATTTTATATGGCCAATAGACCTTCTTGAACATCTGTTTCTTTGAACGTTTTTCTTGTTTTCGGCAATTTTCAAACTTACAAAAAGTAACGGTTTAATGGTATAGTTATTGACTGTCTTGAAAGTATGGCAGTGCCAATAATAAAAGTTCCATAGAACCAGTCATTGGCACCCGAGTGGCAATAATTGGAACCCCTTCTTTATTGGAACCAATTATTGGCACCTTTTAATTTAAAAAAATGGCAATTAATTTCTTAAAAAATAGTTAAATACGAATAATTTATTATCTGATATTAAAAAACATATTCATATATTAATAACTAAAAACGGCTCACCAAATCTTAGAAGTGTACTTTTGAAAATGTTTATTAAAGATTCTTGAAATTATTTCTTAAGATAACCAATTTGACATCACAAATTTCAATTTATTCCACGGATAAGCCCGACCAGACTATAAATTCCATTATTTTCAACTTTTATAAGGATACACTTGGCAACTGACAGTTTATGTATTGTTTTTTTTTTCTTTTTTCATTCATTTGACAGTCTTCATAATTTTGTCCAAAGAAATTTCTTGGACTAAAATTCACAGCCTGGGGAAATATTTCACTCTCATGAGCGTTCTCTTCTGTGAAAAACTACGAAAATTTGGAGTACGGGAACAGGATTTGACTGTTTTTCGTAGAAATTCGTAGATTTTCGCAGTTTTAGGGAGTACGGCAACGGACCTCTTATGTCCTTAGTAAAAACACAAAATTTTTCAATTTTTTTACTTTTTTAAAACGTGTTAACACTATCACTTAAACACACCGGCTGAAGAACTAATTAATCAAAATAAAGACGTACAATTTGAGGAATAATTAGTAGTTGACTAAAATTAAATTGGCTTGATAAGATTGATAGTTTTAGTTAAGAATCGTTATTGAATGCGGTGGTGCCAATAATTGGTTCAAAAAAGGGGGTACGCTGTCTTGTAATGTTTAAAGAATTGACATCCTGGCTGAATAAGTATTCAAATTAATTTTGAATTGCGAATTTTCAAAAAAAAAATGAAGGATATCGAAACTACAGTAATTTGTTTTTAAATTCTAAAAATATTAATCGAAACAAATTTATACAATAAAGCAATGTTTAATTTTAGTAATTTTTTTTGTGATCAGCCAATTTATTATGAATTAAAATTTCTTTAGCTTCGCGAGTTTATTATTTCTTCTTAGTGCCATTTTACGAATCCTCCTCCAGTACTTTTTCGATTCAGGATCTAATTCTTCTAATGGAACAATTCCTTGATAGCTAATTTTCCAGAGCCATTCGGGATATTCTGAGTCAGGTTTAAGCTAATATAAAAAATAAATTCATAATGCGATATGATAAAGTATGTCGGCCAATGTGCTTACTTTAATGTCTTCTCCGGTTTTGTTAATGTTGCTTCCACAACAATATGATACCAATTTATTTACATCTGTTTCAACTGGAATAACTTTCTTCTCTACAATTGCACCAAGTTTTCCTATTTTTTTCTTTTTGGACATTGGAGAAGCTGAAAGTTTTCAGTTGTGTGATTTGACTGCGTTATGCACATTTTAAGATCATTAGTAGTTACCTGCCATGGGTTTTGCATAATTTCTGATAATAACAGATGGTGACAAGATACGATGTTTTAATATATTAAACGCATTGGATATACTTGAAATATTCATGTTTGTTTTTTTAATTTATAAATTCTAATTTATATTTAAGAATTGAAAGAAAATCCAACCAAACGAAAAGTAAAACCTTTTTTATAAGTTTTGACAGGAAAGGAGATGAAAAAACTACACGGATGAATTCTGTAACAGAATTCATTTACGATTTGGAACCCACGACCGCTCAAACTGTTGCGCCAAGTTAAGGCCCATTTCTTCCAGTTAGAATTGATTGACGTCATATGTGAAACAAAATCTGCAAATTGTTGTTGTTTGTTGTTTGCGGATTAATGGATTTTGTTGCACATATAAAGTTGGCGTTCTCATTACCGAAGTATAAATGTGTATAATCCTGCCCTTCAGAAGAAATTTTTATTTTTTTTTTAATTCAGCAATTATTGCAGGCATTTTCATTTCTTCCTTCAGTGGGCAAATTGTTTCATAATATTTTGCTTCGCTTTCCGAAGGTTGCATGTTGGTTGTCTTTTCTTCGGCCAAGGATGGTCGGATCTCGGGATTGAAATGCAAAGGTTCCTCCATTACTTAAATTGGGCCATTATGTTGCCAGTGCGTTGTTCGATGAAATCTAGAGCTCTGCTTCATCAAAGCTATCATTAACAGCCTGGAATTAAGATTTGTTGTCCGTCGGACTATTTTCGTTTTTTGATGCCATTTTGGATTTCGCCTGGTAGGTCAAATTGCTGTTTATTCGCCAATTCGAGTTAAGACCGCTTTTGTTATTGTAACTTTATTGTCTTTTATTTTTATACATTTTTAGAAACAAAAACAGAATTAAGGCAACGACAAATTTCAATAGACACAAACAAATTAATTATTGTATGACAGGTTTTTTTTGTAGAAAATGACATTTGGATAGGCCCCTTCCGCGAAATAAGTTTTGTTTGTTTTGAAAATCTTCTACTTCGAAGAAGATTTCAATGAGATTAATTTCTAATCTTCATTTAAGGAGATTAAAATTTGTATGGGAAATCATCAAGATTTAGAAGATTTCAAAGAGGATTTATGGTTAATCCACTTAAATCTGGGTAGGTGAAAAAGTAGTATAAAGAGAATACACATGTCAGTCGAACTGACTAGACGTCAAATTATTTCTTCATTTATTTCTACAGAAATGGCAAGAAATAAATGCTTTCGTACATTAATTTATTTTATGAAAATATGAAATTTCCATTGCATGTTGATGTTATTGCTTGTGGAGGAAGAATTGAATTACTACAGGAAATAACTGTACTCATCTGCCATTGGTCAAAAACTACCACAAAAAATAAACACATAAATAAAATGCTCATGGCTTTTTCAAAAAGTATTTTTTTTTTCGACCTGTCGCGCCATGGACACACATTTTTTGGAATCCAATATGCCAATTTCGTGGCATGTTAATAGTTCTGCTATCGCTTATGAGCTGTAGAGAGGCGGCCTATATAGGATTGAATTTTGCGACGTTTAATTTTTTTTATCGAACGGTGAACTAAACCCGAACACAAATTTTATACCTAGCATAGAAAAATATAGTATATTTTACGAATGTCAGTAATATTGGCCACATTCAAAAATCGATCCATAGCTACTATCCAAATAGGTTAGTTCTGTTGTAATGCCATGTATGAATACAGCTCTCGACAAACAGCTGCTACCAAAAAATCAAAAAATCAAGCTATCCGAAAAACTTTGTACACCATCAGAAATGTCAAAAATATATGTACATAAGCTCTCACAAATTTAACCTAGCCGATTTTGGTTTTTCAGGAACTTAAATGGATACTTACGTATTATTAGATAGGATATCATACCAACATTGAAGGTATCCATTTTTTGTGGGGGGAAGAAGAAGATTCTGTTTTCACTCATAGATGCTGAAAATAATTGTTTTCCCCACCATTTTTTTCTTGTTCAAAATAAATGTATACTTCAAACTCGAAAAAGCATTTCCTTGTGATAAATCGTAGATATTGGCAAGCCTACCACTTCGAGAATTGTCAGAAATGACGTTTATGTGACTTTGAAGTTTAAACAACAGATGAGAAAATACATTTCTCCTCTGGGGTTTGAACCAACCAAAACACAACTTTTAACATTCCGCTTCCGATTTCATTTCATACGCACTGCCACAAGATTTCGAGATCAGAATCGAAAGAATTGTTAAAATAATAAATGAAAAATCCTAAATTTAAAACTTAGAAAATGAGGTTCCCATCAAATGCAACGCTGGCCAAAATTGTTGTTTATGGCGCAATCGCTTCTGTATCTGGTGTCATGTATATGAGATATAAAATTCAGGACCGAATCCGGAATACACAGTATTTCAAATCTGCACTTCAAACGCTACGCCAACACAAAGGTAATTATTATCTCGCGTTTGTTTTATGTAATAAAATTAAAATCGGTTAGGAGTTTTCAGGTGCTGTAAGTCTTCTGGGTGAACCCATCAAAGAAATAGGATTCGAATTAGCTGACAAAAAGAACCAATGTGATGGAGAAACAGCAAAATTCGAAGTTTCTGTGAAAGGACCTAAAGACAAAGGTAAATAATGACCAAGCAACGAGATATTTTAAATATAAGTTTGTTCTCATAGGAACTATATTTTTTTGGGCAACACGTACAGATGAGCTTGGTTGGGTGTTGGATAGATTAGACTTGGAGGTGAAGTCTCAACCGGATAAAAGATTTTTAATCAAAAAGGCTACTATTTAAACTATTTATGATATTCGTTCAATAACTTGACGCGTTCTAATAAATTATAATTATAAAAAAGTACGAACTTTTTCAGCTGTTAACTTGCCAGTCACATACCTACTTTATTAAATCTGCTTATCTCATACAGATGAACATGAGTTCACACAGTTTTGATTATATTTATGTTTGCATTTAGGGGCAGTTTGCTTAGCATATTCTGCCCAAGATTTGTACTTAGGAATTTTCTCCCTTTGATTGCTATTTCCATTCTTTAGTGAGCTTAGAAATAAATTACCAAGAAAATGGAGCAGAAGCCTGAGCACAGACAACTTAATCCATTTTTCATGTGACAGTTTAATGCTCAAATCATCAGAAAAAAATAGTTTACTGCATCTTTTAGAAACGCACCCGGAATAAGGTCGCAAAAAACTTTAAACTGTTCTATATAACTATTATAGGGCGATATCTTATAAGAAACACGCTATACATATATCAAACAAAATATCCCCGCGTTATAAATGATAAACATTTAGCGAGTTCAATGCCGTATTCACCCCGAACTATTCGCTTCAAATTTGAACATTGGCTGTTTAATTAAATGTTCCAATGAATTTCATCGTGGTTCTATTTTGTTTTTGATTTTCAGAAATTCAAAGGCAATGTGCATCCTTCTTTTCTTTCCTAACGCCCGCACTGTCTTTGATCATTTTATGAGTAGGTGCCATCACAGAACACTGCATCAAAGGCAGACATGCTGCAAGACTCGGCGTGCTCCCAAACGACTTCTGCAGAAGCTGTTTAGATGAGGAGGAGGAGGAAAACCCTTCTCGCCTACAAACTCCCAGTTGCCGGCAACTCAGTTTCCTTGTGTGAAAGCAGTTTAGGTTGATAATCTGATTTTGAGGTTAGTCGCGGCCGAACAAATTCGCCTTCATTCCGATAGGCGGTTTTCTAAAACGCCAACTGTCGTTTTTTGAGTCGTGTCGTTTTTAATGGTATTCCGTAACTAATAGCGTTTTTATTTGGCAATCCGGAATTCTTCTCCGATCCGGGATCCCAACTGAACACTTGCGTGTTCTGACGATTCAGAATTTGAATGAGATTCATGTGAAATTATTTGTGTACGCAAGAATATTCAAATTCAAAAAAAATGTTTGTTGCAGAATTATGATACCAAAAATGACGACAGCCGAGTTTGACGTTCAAGTATATGAATGGGTGAGTGCTTCTGGTTCTCATTTCAAATCCAGAAGCAAAATTCTCTTCTTTTCAGAATTAGAACTGTCATTTTTTCCCAAGTGAACGCTTTCAGAAGAGTCCGGAAGGTTTCCGGATTGCCAAATAAAAACGACATAAAAAGCGAACATTTTTCTCGCTCTTACATTCCACAATACAATCTACCAAAACAGTTGCCATCAAATTGTTTACAAATTGAATTATTTGGTTTTTTAAAACTATATTTGTGTAAATTTGTTTTAAACATAGGAAAAAAAAACAGAAAAATATATATTTTAGCAAGTTATTTTTCTTCGAGCAGCAGTGACGACGAAGAGGAAGAAAAAAAGAAATATCTGATACTGCAGGAGGTGCATTCGATCCTTTTGATTTGCTTGCTATTTCATCGCAATTGTTATCAGATTCAAATGTTCTTTTATCTGGACAAAGAAGCTTTTAAGGATGTTTTGCCTTTGATAGAAAACCTTTTCCCCAGCAACGTTCTGTGGCAATTCCAATGGATTTAAAACTAACCGATACTCTTAGATTTTTTGCTAAAGGGAGCTAAGAAAAAGCGGTTGGGAAAGACTTTTTGGGAACAAGCCCAGTCTAGTCTAAACAAAAATCCCATCCAATATTTGTTTTATAACCTCTTAAGGAGTGTTCTCATGTGAACGACCAACTACCGACGAATAAACAAATAAATTCCATTTAAAACAATTTACCAACTCAAATTCTTCACAAATTATAAACAAAATTGTAGAAATATAATTTATATTAATGTTTACCACAGGAAAATTTACTTTTTAATCGCCAAAATAAGATAAATTTGAGAAAACAATATTGGTCGTCGCGAATTCCATCTGATTGCTACGAACAGTCAAACTCTATTCGCGTTCCACATACCATCCAACCTTCAACGAGTAATTTGTTCGCTCGCATCTAGCCTCAAAATCAGATTTTCAACCTATATTCGTGACGAATAAAATTAAAGCCATGTGAACGAAATATCAAAATGGACGAATATTCGTTAATTCATGTGCATAGTACTTTAAAGCTTTTGTCGAGGTACTCATTCTCCATGAGCTCGATTATTTGTCGCATGTGAATTTAGGTTGATATTTTTACCCTAAGCATTGTATATAGATATTAATAGTAGTATCATGACCACGAAATTCATCCAGCCTGCAATAAGTTCTACTACTCATCATGGGTTCCACTACCAAATCAGTGGTTAGGTAGTGTTGGTGTGTTATGAAAATGCGTATGAAGGGAAATAGTGTGATAATAAATTGATGAGAGAAATATATAAAAAGTTTATTATAATTTAGAGGAGAAAAGGAAAACAATTTATTTCATAGGTTTTTGCTTTTTTTTATGAGGATTTTTTTGTTCAGTAGGAGCTGGTTGTGCGTGTTTTTTTTATTCTACGGGCAGATAGAATGAAAATTGTTTGATGGCTGTAGGGAATATTTAAATATTCAGGTATACACTTGTATTATATATTTTTTCAAGTCGTTTTTTACTTATTTTTTTTTAAATGAGTATTCAACAATATATACATACATTTGAAAATATTATTTAAAAAAATCTTCAAAACATTTAATATTTATTTGCAAAATATTGTTTTTTTCAAAATCCAAAAAATAAAATAAAATTTAATAACAATTTTTTTTTTTGAAAATTCTTGGAGCCGTTTTTGAGAAATAAATTTTTTTCTTAACGGTTTTTAACATTTGTATGGGAGGTACCGTTGTTTTTTATTTTAGAAAAATAGTTTTTTAACTATTCAAGATAATGTCTAAAAACTACTAAATACGAAGTTTCGAAAACATCTATTAAGTCGTTTTCGAAATTTTGAATTTAAAAGAAAAAATTATTTCCAAAATAATTTGTTTTGAAAAATTTTGTTATACAAGAGTGTTTAAACTTTCTAGGAGCTTCTGCGTAAAAAATTAAAAAAAAAATCAGATTAACCGTTTCCGAGAAAATCGAAAACCAAAAAAATGGTTCTACTAGAGGTACCAAAAAAACAATTTTTTTCCAAAAAAAAAAAATTATTAAAAGGTACCCTTTCCCTTCATTAATGAACTCATTTTTTTTATAAAAAGCCGTTTTTGAGAAAAATAAGATTTTTGTTTTTGCCAAAAAAAAATTATGGGAGCTACTGTTATTTATCGTCTTAAATTAAAATTATTAAAAATTATTTGTCGTCTTAAAAAAAATAAAAAACCGTGTGGGCATATTACCGAAAAAAAATAATATGTACCAAGTTTGAAGACAATCTATCAAAGCGTCGAGGACAGACAGACAGAATGACAGACAGACGGAATTAGGGGACCCACTTTTTTGGTGTTCTCTATGATCGTAATATCATATTTGATTGTCAGAAAAAAAAATTTTTGAGAAAAATAATATTTACCTTTTTGGTCAAAAAGAAAGTTTGGCAGGTACCTAGGTAGGTACTGTCATTTTTCGTCTTAAAAAACCTGATAAAAAACTGGGGACATGTTTATGAAAAAACGTTTAGGCTGTAAACTCGAAGACAGAGAGACGGAATTGCGGGCCCATTTTTTCGTCTTCGCTATCATCGTAATGTCAAGTTTGATCAAAATCTCGAGTTCGATTTTTTTCGAATCCATAACTTGTAATATAGTACCTACATATATAATATCGCTAGTCAAAAAAAAAAATTAAAAAAAATACTACCTAGGTATACCTACTTTATTTCCTAATAAAACTGTCTGGAGAAAAAATTAAATTATTCTCAATAGATATTATATTTGAAAAAGAACAAAAAGTACCTATGTACATACATATTGTATGTAGATGTGTATCTGGGTACACATGTACCTACCTAAACAAAACATATTGAAATATCTCAACATTGCTTAGCTATTTTCGCATAGAAAAAGTGAAAAGTAGCAACGTTGCTACAATTCAAAATCCTAAAATCCACCAAATATTTAAAATTTGAAAGAAAAATTTAAAATAAATTCTATAATAACCAATCCATGCACCCATATACATTCTTACTTCAAATTCATGTATACGGCAATAGCCTTGATATAATTTATTTATACCCACCATATTTTGAAGGTTGCCTTGACAAAAACAGATTATTCGGTTTTCTCCCTTACCCTCTATATTGTTGTCAGATCTAATAAGTTTTGACCGTCTCCCTCGCTTTTTTGTGTATTTGCCTCTACATTTACTTCTTCAACATCAAAAATTCAATATCAAGAAAAGAGAAACTAGCGCCCTCATCGACGGAACTACTAGCTAAAAAATTCAGTCTCGTAGTAGGTTTCATTTACAAAGCCCTAAGCAAAGAATTTTAAATAATAAAAACTAAAATAAATTCAAAAAATATTACATTTTTACTCCTGTCGTCAAAAAATTTCTCGGCGACAGATTTCGACGTTTTACAGACATTTTTTTCTATAGAAACGACTATCGAAATACGAAAAAAATATAGTGAACGTGTTCCACAAGAGAGAATCGACAAATTGACGTTTATTTGGCGTTGAACGCCATTAGTTATACCAAATTCACAGTCGTTGTTTTATGGCGTTCAACGCCTTACAAAATAAGTCTGATTATTCGTTTAAGTGTGGATGGTATGTGGAACGCGAATTGAGTTTGACTGTTCGTAACAATCAGACGCAATTCGTGACGACCAATATTGTTTTATCAAATTTATCTTATTTTCGTGACTTTTTTAATAGTAAATTTTTGTGTCAAAACATTATATTTCTACAATTTTGTTTAGAATTTAGGTTGGTAAATTGTTTTAAATGAAATTTATTCTTTTATTCGTCTGTCGTTGGTCGCTCTCCTTTACTGTTCGTAGCATTTAGATGCAATTCGCGACAACCAATATTGTTTTCTCAAATTTACATTATTTTGGTAATAAAAAAGATATAATATAATAATATAACATTAACATAAATTATATTTCATCTTATTTAGAGTTTGTGAAGAATTTAGGTTGGTAAATTGTTTTAAATCGAATGTATTCGTTTATTCGTGTCGGTTGTTGGTCGCTAGCATATGAATATTTTTTAGTGCCGACATTTTTGAATGTTGAATTTTCTCTTTTTTTGATTAATTGCATTTAATAAAAGAAAAGTAGATCTCTTTTTAAGATTAACAAATTGACGACTTTATTTACTAGAGCTTTCTTTTCTTTCATATTATTATTTTAAGCATTTCATTTTTTTTATAAAATTTCTATTTTCTTTTCGATTCAGTCGAAACGATATAATCGGTGTTATGAATCCAACAAAAAAAAAACATAGATTTAATTTAAACACATGTATTATGATCCCCGAAAAAAAAATGAAAATTAGTCAAAATAAATTCCAAATATGAATTGATTGAATGTAAATAAATGTTTTATTTAATTATGATGACGAATTACTTTATTATCTACTGATAAAAATATATATTTATAAAAATTTATATAGTTATACTTTATAAACGAATCCAAATATTTGTTTAAAAAAAAAATAGTTTATATAAAAAAAAACTATAACCAATGGAGATAAAGAGTAACTTACTATGCGGAATCGTATTTGTGTTGTAGAAAATATTTATAAAATAATTTAATACAAAACGGAGGAAACTAAATATAAAATGTTTATTAATTTAATACAAATTTGTTTTGAACGGCATACTTTTGAAATACTTTCTGCTTTTGTATAAGCCAGCCACTATTTGCACAACAAAGTATATATATAAGTTGATAAATTTTCTTTATTTTTTTTTTTGTTTGTTTTAATAGGTTTTTGTTTTGTTTTGTTTTTGTTTCGTTTAAAGAAAAATGAAGTATAATTCTTTTTATATTAAATGCCTTATTGCGTTTTCAGTTCTTTACCAATACTATACGACACGATTTTAGTCCAATCAATTTTAGTTCGGGTGATTGGAAGTTGTCGGCGCATAGCCTTAAATGTTGTGTCTGACATTGTTTGGTAGTTCTCCGATATTGCCAGCTGGTATTCGTTTTCGGCATCTTCAATTAATCGAATTATCTCTCTGGCCATTTGTTGTTCATTAGTTACTATGAGAGCATCGCGGCACTCTTTCGATGAAACTAACTGTACATTACCATCTTCGTAGTAATGCACCTACATACATATAAATATATTAGTACTATATTCATTTTTAACTAGTAAAAATGTATATTTTACTAACCTGCACTTTTAAGACACCTTTAATTTCCGCACTACCACTGGCCGGCTGAAAGCTTACATGCCACTGAGATCGCCATCGGCCATTCCAGTAGTTTTTCGGTTGAAATTGATGGTCCTCCATACAGATGGTTAATGTTATTTGGCCACCTTGTGACTTTCCGAACACAGAACAAACCTAACATTAAACACTTATTATTAATGGATTTAATTTTAATTGTATTGTGATTACTTACGCCGTGTCTGTAGTGGTTTGAAGTATATGCAATTGCTTCAATATCGAGTGCAGAACGCCATGGTTCTGCTAATGCATCGCTTTCTAAATTTTGGTAGTCAGTGGCTTCTTTTCGCAAATGGTCGTATCTAAACGATTGCTTAGTGCGTGGATCGTAAAAGCGTCCGCTTCCTAGAAAAATATTATCACCACTTTATTATAATATAAAATACTCCTTTTGATAAGTTTTTTAGTAGTTCTGTTGGGTATAACATGGAATTTAAGACTATGGATAAATTAGTAGGGCATGTGTTAGGATAAGAGTGTATTCAAACTAAATTGAACCTACTTGCTTTTGTAATTGAAGTAGTAAAGAAATTTGAGTTTCATGTTATATCATATTACACAGTTCAAGTGTCAAAACATTTTGTATATTTCATGATAGCGAAACGGATATAGAAGGCAATGTTAGGTAGAGTACTGTGCGGAATTGTTCTAGGGTAAATTCGTTTACCATGTTTAGACTTTTTTAGGAATTTGGCCGAAGTCAGAGGTTTCCAGAATACGCTTTTCTGATATACTACATACATATATTCCTATATATCGACCTCGTAAGTGAAAGGGTAGCTGAACATATTTTGTTATTTGATTTGATTTAAATAAGATAAATTGTACTTTGTCTTCCTTGTGGAAGATATATTATCGGTCTAAAAAAATGTCGTTAAAAGCTGGAGATGAATAAGAAAGTTACCTAGGAATGCGTGTTTTTTTATAATATAAATTCTATATATTACTTAAATTATTCAGACAAGTAGAAGGCATTTGCGCAAAGTTTTAAACAGCCTGATATTAAGTTATAAGCATTGACAATTGATTAAAAATGAACAAATTAAAGGTTAATGTAGACAAAACTAAGTGTATGAAATTCATAGTAGATAATGAAATTAATGAGCGTCTTGATAACGTTTCAAACAATATAGTACAATGTTTAAAATATCTGGGAGTAATAATAGATGACAAACTGAACTTTTTTGTGCAAGAATTTCAAAAAAAGTTTATTTCTTGATTAGAATTCGAAAACATCTCACATTTGATGCTATTTTGTTGCCGCACTTTAATTATTGTTCAACTTTGTAACGCTGAAGTTAAATAAAGACTACAGAGACTGCAGAATAGGGGTATGAGAATCATCTTAAAGCTGAATATATACACACCGATTCGTGTTATGCTAGAGTGCCTTATGTGAAACAGAACCTGACTTATGATGCTATGGTGTTTATATTTAAAATGCGCAATGGAATGATCCCTGATTACGTGTCACATGGAATCTTGGAAGTGTCTGAGGCTCAAACTTACAATTTGAGAAACAACAACAACTTGCGACCGGAGAGATGCCGGCTTATGCAGTACCCAACGTAGTATTTTTTTGATGGAATCAATTATTTTAATAATCTTCCAAGTGCGGTGAAGAATGAAAACCGAACAAACTAATTTAAAAGAAGAGTGAAACTTTTTTCTGATACACAACTTAAGCATTTAAGTTCTACTTAAGCCCTTATGTGACAGTTTACGCAGAGGAAAAAGTAGCCCATAAGAGAAGGCCCTCATTATGAATAGCGAATCGAACATTCGATAAGTTGCGAATAATTTAGCGAACTTCGATTACAACAGTATTATTAATAGCGACCTTCAACGTTCGCTTAAAAATAAATGGTGCCAAAAATTAATTCAAATAAAAAAACATATTATGTTAAACGTCAAATGCTGTTTGTTTTGCGTTAAATTGTTTGTGAAATTTTGTTTTGTGTGCTTAATTTTGTATTTTTCGACGATTTAATTTTAAAAAAAAGACAATTTATGTTAAGCAACATTTTATTTTTTGAGGTGATTGAGTTTGAAACGAAAAGACTGGAAAAAATTATTATCGGCCGGTTGAGAAAAAACATTCCTTATATTTCTAATCCCTTAGAACTCCCGAACAATTTGTAAGCCTTCAAAATTTAATAAATTATTTAAAAAAATCAATGTTTTGACTCCCATTAGATTAATTTTGTTCTTCCGATTGAAAAAGGATGGTTTTTTGTGTGTCAAGCTAAGAACGTCTAGTTCCATCTCTTATAAAATTGGCTTGCACATTGAGATTTCTTGGAAGAAGTTGCTAGCAAAACTGTGTCGGTAATGATTTCAGCTTAGAAACAATCAAAGGTGCAAACAATAAAATATTTTCTTAGTAATGATATGCAACTCTTTTTCTTCACGAATCGGAGGCTCAAGAGAGTTTAATTCAACAGGAAATATTGTTCCCAACAATGTTTTTGGTTTTTCTTCAAAGAAACAAACTATACCTTTACATACAAACGTCCATATTTAATTCCATCAAAATAACTAGTTTTGGAAATTGATTTGCATTTGTCCTTATGATAAGTTAATATTTTTTATTTATTTAACAATATTCACAATTTGCACATAAATACATTTTTCTTTTATCGGTTATTACAAAAAATAACTAGCTACAGGTTAATATAAGTAAATATGAAACTTTTATCAACAATAAATAAAAATGTATTTTTACTATTGCTTTCTTTTTTAATGATAAACAATACATTATGTTAGTTTTAAGATGAATTTATGTAAAAATCAATATCCGTATGTATTTAAACTGAAGATAAATAAAAAATTAAACTAAAAAAAAAAAAAAAAAAAAAACGTTATCACTAAATATTTTGATTCGATATTATATCACACTTACATGGGTTAGATTAACGAAGATTCGCTATTTGTAATCCCTCGATAATCAAATTATCTACAGTTTTGACATTTGAAGCGAGCTAAGTTTAAGCGAATCGCTATTTTTAATACGAAATTAGCAAATTCGCAAGCTTTTAAGTTCGATCCGTCATAATGAGGGCCTAAGTTGAACATAAATATTTATGATTCGTATCATCAAACGGGCCTTAAAGTTTTTTTAACTAATTACTTTGTTTTTTTTTTCATATAACGGGTCCGCCATCTAACTTTTATTTTTCAACTAGTGCTTATTTCGTGAATGGTAACACTTAGCTCATGTCTGATTTGACAGATAATTAGTTTTATCCTTCCGCTGAACGAATATGGTTATGTATACGCTAAGTGGGCCTGCGATCGACTTAAAAAAGATGCCAATTTTGCCAAAAAAATCATCTTTTCAGATGAAGCTCATTTTGATCTTGGCGGGTATGTAAACAAGCAAAATTGTCGCATTTGGGGCACAGAAAACCCGCACGCTTACATTGAAAAGCCGATACACCCAAAACGAGTCACTGTTTGGTGCGGATTTTGGTCCAGAGGCATAATTCGAAAATGAGCAAGGAGTGGCCGTTACAGTCAATGGCGATCGTTATCGGGCCATGTTGAACGAATTTTTGTTCACAAATATTGAAGGAGGATATTTGCAATATTTGGTTTCAACAGGACGGCGCTACGTGCCAGACAGCCAAAGCTACACTCTATGTTTTGCGCCCATTTTCAAAAAAAAAAAGTTATTTGGCGGACCCTTTATATCTAGGGCAAAGTATAGAGCCTAATCTTTTGCAATGCAAAGATAGGTACTCTTTGCTTAAGCCAGGATGGTATGCGGAGACTCTATTAAAAAGAAGCATTACTACTTAGCAATTTGCTAATATTAAAGCACTTTACTAAAATAATCCTAATCTTAAACACTCTTCAATTAGCACTATACCAAATTTAATTTCTTTGTTAACTGCAGCTGAACATGCCCAAAAGAGTGCTAAACTAATAGCGAGTTTCATTCAAGAAAAGATTGGCTCTTTCTGTAAAAAGATTTGATCTTTTTGAATTTTCAGAGTTTCATTCCAACAAAAAGAGCAGATCTAGATCAAATCTTTGCACGAAAGATCTGATCTCTGAAAAGCTTTTTTCTATCAACGGCCAAATGGTAAATATTTTATTTATTTATTTAAATTGATTTCAAAGATCTGCTAAATTCAAAAGTATATTTACAGTAATTTGAGTCAGATACATAATATATACAATCATTATTGGTACTAAAACATAATAGAGTTTTAAAACAAATTAATTTCATACAAAAGAAATCAATTACATAACTGAAATATTTTCTTAAAAGGATCCCTCTTCATGCAAAGGTCGATTTCATTGCATACTCCGTTCTCATCTGAGCTTTTCCATACGTGTACAGGGTTCAGACAAGGAGATGCGCTATCATGTGATTTCTGCAACATAGTCCTGGAGTAGATAGTACGCAAGAGTGGTGTTAACCTGGAAGGCACTATCTTCAACAGGTCTTCCCAACTGCTTGGTTATGCGGACGATATCGATATCATCGGCCGCTCCAAGCGAGCAGTACTTGAAGCATTCACAACTATTGATGAACGGGCGAAATGCGTTGGTCTTGAAGTGAATAAGGACAAAACCAAGTATATGCTATCAACAAACAAAGCCTCATCTATCCATCGCCTAGGATAAAACGTCACTTTTGGTAGCAGTAATTTCGAGGCAGTCAAGGAGTTCACCTACCTCGGAATAAACAACAATTCCACAAACGACACCTTAGTAGAAATCCGACGAAAAATTACCCTAGCGAACCGTTGCTACTTCGGTTTGGCCAAACAAATGGGTTCAAAACTCCTGTCTCGAAAGACAAAGTGCACGCTATACAAAACGCTAATTTTACCAGTTCTACTCTACGGTGCTACGCTACAGTGCTGAACGATAAGTAAAAAAGCAAAATTGATAATGGGCACTTTCGAGAGAAAAATTCTTCGGAGGATATTTGGTCCTATATGCGAAGAGGGCGAATAGAGGAGAAGATTCAATCGAGAATTGCACGAGCTGTACCTAGATGTGGATGTAGTCCAAAGAGCCAAAGCGCGTCGACTACACTGGCTCGGTCACATCGAGCGAATGGACATCAACGCTCCAGCCAAGAAAATCTTCGAATACCAGCCAGCAGGTTCGAGACGACCGAAGACCGAAACTCCGCTACAGGGACCAGGCGGTTACAGGCGCAAGAGCGCTTGGTCTCGACGACTGGAGGTAGCGTGCGAGAGACAGCAATCGATGGAAGACCCAATATGCCAGGCAGCGACCAGCCGGATGAGTAAGTAAGTAAGTATTATTTTCGTAAAATATTGACCAAACAATACCCTAACACTCTAGAACTGGTAAAACTAGACATACACGTGGTCTTAAGCGTATACGCATCATTAAAATCAGTTGAATTTCGCTTTAAAAATCCTAACAAAGAATTGCGCCTAGAAACAGCATAATTAATGGTGGTTCAAAAGTCTAACTTTGAATCAAAATGTACTCCAAGAGCATTCAAATAGTATCGACCCTTAGGAGGCTAAAATTATGGAATTTATATTCAAAATTTGTAAGAGATGGAGGTCTTGTAGCACTAAATATTTTACATTTTGAATAGTTCAGTTACAAATGATTGTAGCTACACCAATTTAAAAGATTGGTGAAGCATATCTGCAGAAATAGACAATCTGTAAGAGAAAATGAATAGTAAGAAAAATCTGTAAGAGAAAATGAATAGTAAACGACCCAAATGACTCCCTTGTGGAAGAACCGATAAAACTTCCATAGTGTCAAACACTGTGTATTTTCTAATTAATTTGTTGTGAACTTGTGTCATCTGATGATAAAGATGTTTTTGTCAGGAATGTGTGTGTCAGTCATTCACCAATACTACAATTAAATCTGGAAAAAAATTTCATTGAAAAGATCAAATCTCGATTTTGAGAGATCTTTGAAATTTGAATGAAACTTGCTATAAGCGCACATAACTTGTTGACGTTTGTAAATGTCAAAGTGGCATATATATTTAGCACGATACTAAAAAAGGTAAAGTACGCATTTGGTGATTTTAGCTTTAGTAAAATGTTAAGAAGATAGATTGATACTAAGCTCGTTTAAAATTACCAAAATCGTCTTTTTTTTACCCAGTATCATACAAAGAATGATTTATCAAATTGCGCCATCATATTTAATCGGCCGTCTTGAATTTATTCAGCCTTATTCTGTAAGGCGATGAACGCCAAAAAAACGTGGTGTGAATTTTGTATTACGTAAGGGGTTCGACTCCAAATAAATGTCAATTTGTCGATTCTCTCCTGTGGAACTTATTTTTTTTTTTTTTTGGTATTCCGCTAATCGTTTCCGTCGTCGAAAAATTTGTAGGCGACAAGAATAAAAATTAAAGATTTTTTGTACTTGTTTTAATTTTTATAATTTAAAATTCTTTGTTTAGGGTAAAAATAACAATCCCAGTTCAAATGCGAGGACTGATCAAACTCATTGAGGAGAATGAGCACCTCGAAAACAAAAATAAACATCTCGGGCGACCAATAAGAAATGCCAAAAAATGGCAGAAAGTTAGTGAAATTAATTTTTTTTCCTTTAGGTCTGGTTTGACGCCAA
Source organism: Philhelius pedissequus (assembly GCA_910595825.1). Taxonomy (NCBI): domain Eukaryota; kingdom Metazoa; phylum Arthropoda; class Insecta; order Diptera; family Syrphidae; genus Philhelius; species Philhelius pedissequus. The sequence goes on along the minus strand of OU343160.1, from coordinate 73,147,383 downwards.
GTTCAAACAAAAATGATTGCTTAACAAAAAAGAAGAATAAGCTAAAAGAGGAGGACCTTTCAAGAAAAAAGTTTTAAATGTAACGTATTAATTCTTCAAAAAACAAAAATAACCAATGTATGGTAGATGTCCTCCCCGGAAATTAATAATCTATGGTTAAATAAGTTCCTATTCATACAACTACCTACCTACGTAAGAGAAGAGCATTCGAGTATTCGTCCAAAATAAAATTGTCCCTAAGTCGCTTCATATAAACTACACTAACAATTAGAGCTCAATCTACAACTCTTACGTGAAAATCCTTTCAACCTTGACCTACCTCAACGACCGACAGTTACAGGTTGTTCGAATCGCTTAGGCAGAGACACGAAAGGGGTGTCCAATATCTAGGTAGCGGTAGGCCTGCTAATACCTCAGGGTGCATGATGTCGGAGATGTTATTCGATTAAAAAAAATTTTAGAGATCCAAAACCCGAAATTAAGCCATAGTAAGCAATATGTCGCTGGACCAGGTGGTCAGTTCAACAGGATTTCGCGCCTAAGGGTGATTGTTTCAAAATAGCTTTTAACGGCCTTTAGTCCACAAAATTTTGGTTTCGTCCGGCAATCGCACTTGGACTCACCAGTTGGCTAGTGAGGGTCTTGTCCATACGCACTTGTTAAGTTCAGTTCATCGTAAATGTATTTTTTAGACAAAAAAACCGATTGTGAACTATATCCAACAAAATTAAAATGTTTAAATCATTAAAATTGGCAGATCTTGCAATAATTAACTCCTATACAAGTTAAAATTTCCACTGTACTGAGTACCTAGAGGGCAAATTGATCAAAGACAGCCAGCCGCGAACTCAATGATTTCTAAAAAAATGTGGATGTGTCCAAGGATTTAAGTCGACAACAATCCTTTATCCAAGTCGTCTTCCAATCTTTCGCAAATAAAATCCTGCAATTGTGTTAAGCTAACAACAATAGAACCTTTATCAGTATTTTCTTTTACAAATGCGTGCCAGTTGCATGTTTTCAAATAAAGAATATGCACATTGTACATATGTATGGAGTAAATATTAGGTAGAATATTATGTATTATTTTTATTTATTAAACGTATAATAAATGTAGAAAGTAAATAACATATCTTGGATTATCTGCTTAGATTTTAGGTAGCATATGAAACGCTGATCAATATCACACAATTTTTTCACACATTCCTTATTAATAATAAATAAGTTATTGAGAGTGAAGTATATAATTGACGTGTGTTAGAGCGATCTTTAGTTTGAAGTAAAAGCAAGAGTAATTTGTTAACTATTTAATAATATACCCAAAATAATTCGCTCTATTTCGCCAACACCACAATCTTATGAGGAATAATTTCTCGTTTTTTATTGCAATTTTAATTTGGACTGAATTCTGCACTAATAATTTGTATTTTTTGCATAGAACATAATTTAAATTTTTTTGTAGGTATCTATGCATTTTTTTTTCTTAAAAAAACAACATTAAATTGTGTAACAAAAATCGCTTATTTAGAAAATATCATATATATAAAAATTCTGTTTTAGTTTAGAACCAGTCTATCCAATTAAAATCTTCCAAATGAAGTGACTTACACCTGCATGAATCTTGGCCCATAATGAGCTTCACAAACAAAAACAAATTTGAATCCCCGCTTTATGATGTATAAACAACAAAGCCTTACTCTATACAGAAACATAACTTTCTACAAACTCAACGAACCAAATACAATCCTAATCGAATGATAACCATATATGGGCACAGCGATGAAAACTTGTCCCCAATTAAGTGTAGGTACCTGAATCTTATTGTTTCTTACCTAAATCATTGTGTTCCGATATAACTGCATTGTGATCGCTTCCCTCGATCCTGACCGGTGTCAACTGATCTTTATTATACTGAGCAAATGCTGAGCTAGCACCTTCTTTAAGAAGTCCATCGTTCTTGAGCAATTCGCGGACATCGTTGAACACTTCATTGAATTCTCCAGGCGGTGCATGAAGAATAAAATCCGATACGATTCTCACTTTTTCAGCATCACTGATGTTCGTTTGTTCCATTGTCTAGTCTTATTTGATGTTGGATTATTATTTTTTTCACAATCGATTGATCTATTTAAATATGATTTTAGGTGTTAAAATTAAATTTTCATTTCAAGATTCATAAAAACAAAAATTGGTTCTTTGAGGTGACGATATATTGAAATTGTACTAGAATTCATAAATATGATTCATTATGGGTTTTCAGTAAACATAAGAGGAAAATGAATCAAGAAAACCAACGAAACAAAAAAAAATCGACAGCGATTGATGATAAAAAAAGCTGAACAAGTTTTGGTTTCTCTCAACCAACACCCTCTTTAATTGCTAGCTATTGCTCAGAGAAGCAAGATATATACGATAAGAAATATTAGTAAATTTTCACTTTATTCTTATTAATATTTGAAGAAAAATTTAATTTTATTATTACTTTGTGGCAAAAATTACTGAACCTCTGAAGAGCGGCTGTCAAAAACAATCCACCCGAAGCAAAACCAAATCTACAAAAACTGAACTGACGATAAATTGTGTAGTAGAACACAAGATAAACGACATCATTATTTTATTTGCAAATTGCAATGTTGGTGAACATGCCAAACGAACAGGGTGATGCATTAATAAGAGTAGAGAATATTTTTGATCCTGTTCATCTTCAATAGACGTTTTTCTTTTTTAGTTCAGGGGCCCAATTCGGCAACTCAGAATGCTTTTCCGTGCAAAAAAATTATTCGCCCTCAAAATATGCGTGAAAAAATTTGCCTATCTGTGTACACGTTATCTGTCAAAAAAATATGCATCGCACCCTTGCGGAATCGGAAAAATGTATGTGTACACAACTTTCTGTGTACACAGAGAAAACTCACGCTTGCGGAATTGGGCCCCAGAGCAGAGCTTTGGCAGAGTGTGAGTGCATATGGTTTCCATTGTATATGGATGTGAATGTTGATAGAAAAAAATAGAAGTAGTGGTGAAAAGGAAATAAACGACCTGACTGTAACTGCGCAGTGAGAAAAAATGCAGTTTCTGAATTAGATTGAGGTTCTGATGTTGGACGTCTGTATGACCAGTGGGGTCGGCCTACTACTTTTATTTAACGTTGCATATCTGCGGTATAGAGCCTACATAAAAGCGAAAATAACTATAATGAATACAAAAATGTGTATACAAAATCAAACCTCTCTGTATTGATATAGGGAGATATGCAAAGTCAACACGATATTACGGTTAATTGGAACTCGTCGCATCGCACGCATTCCTTAAAAACAAACTTCTTTGATTTTGCCAGCAGTATTTTGCGAGAAATCAATGATTAAATTTCTGTTTGTATGTATAACACTTGTTTTAACTCCATTATTACATTTTTTCTTCCTTTTTCGATTTATCAAAAAAAATTAATTTTAGGAAAGTATTTTCCATTAGTAAAATCTTTCGTGCCGAAACTGAAGCCATTTTGGATAGAACATTTTTATTTGTGAAGTTTCTGTGGATATAACTCGTATGGACGCACTATCTTGTTGGAATTGGACACTCTCCGACAGATAAATACGACCCGCGCGGCACCGTCCCGGCTGCAAAATTGTGCCCGTGCTTAAGCAGGACGCGGCGTAAGGGTTTGGAAAGCGACTATACAAGTCCTTGTGATGCGTTTAGCGTTTTTTATTGAATAAGACTGTACATGCACACAAATTCAATAGGTTCAATTTACGATCCGATGCAACAAAAAGGTGTTACTCAGAAATAGCAAAAGTGTTGTAAGATCTTAGTCCATAGCCGTGTTTTATTATCGCCAATAACCCATACGGTTCACCACGTGAAAATAAAACGATCTGGGTTATGTACTTACATGTACAATCTGTTTGCCGAATTTAATACTAATATTTGCAAACCCAGATAGAAACCCCGATAGAAACCTGGATCTCGTGTTGTTTCTGTAATACGTGTTAAAACATAACCCAGACCCAAACCCGTAGATAATAAAACGCATCTAATGTAATATGTAAGTTTTTGTTGTTGTGATGCAAAAAAAATTGTTCTTTTGCACTTTTACAATAATGCTATACCAGTTGCACCGGATCGTGAATAACGCTAATGATATCATTATATAACATTTAGTGTACTCGTGGAAGAAATAAGAAAGATAAGAAAATCTATAATGTTGATTTGAGCAACAATACAACGAGGAAGTTAATTAACTAACAAGTTTTTGTGTAATTTTAACTATATGCCTATAAGACCTACGGTCTTTTAAATGCAACCTGAATTGGACGGCACTAGTTATAAGGAATAGAAAGATAGGAAAGATTATTTTGTAATATAAATTACATATTTATTTATACTTTTCCACCACTTTTCATTGTTCAGCTATTCACTATACCAGCATAGCTCAGCCCTAACCCAATTCAATAACTTTAGTCATAGCGAAAATATACCATAAAAGTGTGCAATATGTGCCACTTAAGAATATGCAATGTATAACAGAGTCGAATGAAATAAAAGAAACAAAACACGATACGTTTGAGAATTTTCGGTTTCGCACAATATTTTTTGTTTAAAACGAACGATCGCTTTCGCTTCGTTTATTATTAGCGAGGTAAAAAAAGATGTAGACACGTCTATCTCCGTTAAGAGTTAAGTAAGAAGTGGTTTATTGAAATGTACAAAAGTTATGACAAGAGAAGTAAGTATGACAGATTATAAATCACAGGGTGTATCTAACCGAAACTCGCTATTAAGTCGCGTTTATTTGTCAATCCGAAAGCCTTCTAGACTTTTCTGCTGAAAGTGCTTAATAGTTAAATAATTACAGTTCAGATTCTGAAAAGAAAAGAATTTAGCTTCTGGATTTGAAATGAGAATAGAAACCAGAAGCACTCATACATTCATGAACATAAACGCCAAGCTCGATAGTTGTGATTAATTTTAATTGCGGTGTATGTAGGTACTATCTATATAGGGCAATTTTTGCATTTGGAAAAAAAATCGAACTCGAAACTAGACATTACGATGAAAGATAACACCAAAAAGTAGTTTCCGTAATTCCGCCTGTCTGTATAACGATCTCAAGCCTAAATGGCTGAATCGATTTTCTTCAAACTTGGCATTCAATCGTTTTAGGTGTCAAATCTCAAATAGATTTTTGAATCGTTTTCTAGCTCCAAAACTAACGTTACTTACCACACTTTTTTTTTACTATCATTATCTCGAAAATGATTACCGATTTTACTTGCGATTATAGGTATTTATAGGGTATGTTATGATTCGTGCAAAAACAGAAAAAATTGTAACAATCAAACATGACATTACGATCATAGAGAAAACCAAAAAAGTGGGTAGATTTGCTTCAAACTTGGTACATATTGTTTATTCGGTAATATGCCCAAGATATAATAAGATGACAAATAACAGTAGCTCCCATTCATTTTGTTGGCCAAAAACGAAAATCTTATTTTTCTCAAAAACGGTTCTATCGATTTTTATAAAAAAAAATAAATAAGGGAAAGTGTACCTTATGCTATATTTTTTTTTTTTTTTGGAAAAAATTGTTATTATAGGTACCTCTAATAGAACCATTTCTTTGGTTTTCGATTTATTGGGAAACGGCAATTTGATTTTTTTTTAATTTTTTTACGCAGAATCTCCTAGACTGTTAAAGCATTATTGTAAAGCAACATTTTGAAAAAAAAATTGAAAATTAAATTTTTTTTTGAAAACTCAAAATTTCGAAAACGACTCAATAGATTTTTTCGAAACTTCGTAATTGGTGTTTTTTGACATTATCTTGAATAGCTAAAAAAAACTATTTTTCTAAAATAAAAATCAACGGTACCTCCCATATAAATTTTAAAAAACCGTTAAGAAAAAAATTATTTCTCAAAAACGGGTCCAAGAATTTGTTTTAAAAAAAATGTGTGTGTTCTTATATTAGTAATATTTTATTTTGCGTACTTATTAACGGTACTTCCCATAGAACCACTTTTAATATTTCCGACTTTCTCACTATTGGATAAATCCTTTAAAATTATTTTGTTTATACAAATGCTTCCTAAAAAAGTTAATAAAACTGCTTTCTCAAATTTTCAAAAAAAAAGTTTTTCGGTTCTTAAAAAATAAATAAAATATTTTTTTTTTGAAAAATTGATTTTTCAAAAACCAGTCAGCCAATTTCATTGAAATTTGAATTTTCTATGTACTTATATTAAAAATATCTTCAAAATAGCGTTTCATTTTTTTTTCGAAAAATGTTTTTTTTTTTAATTTTATAAATACATACAAAATTATTTTTTTTAAAAACCGCTCCAACGATTTTTGAATTATTTTTATGTATTCTTATTTATGCAGGAATTCAAATGGCATCTTTGTTTTCCCTCAAACTAAAGGCAATTAAAAGAAAACGTCAAAAAAATCTCCAGCAACTGGTTTCTCTGTGTGAAAGGGGATATACAATGTTGGCCCTCATTCATTTATACATACACCTGTCCTTAAAAGTCACATGAATCTTATGTATGCATATTGCATATCTAACAACCTACATCCTTCATTTTCATTATCATAAGTACATATTTCCATACCTAGGTTCCATCCATGTATGTATGTAGGTACATATTTCTCTGCTAACTTACATAATTTAAATCCATAACCTAGATTTAAATATATATTTGCAGGTACCTATGCAACTATTCCTTGAATCATCCATTCGGCAATTCATTATACTACGAATCAAGGTTATCTTAATTACATCGGCCATAAATCTGCATATAGGATAACTATACTACTTACCTACTAAACAGCGTCAATGTTTAGCTTAATTAATGTTGTTAGCTACAAGAGCAAGTTCGTACGATCCAGTCGAGCATTTTATTTCTTATATATTTTGTAATTAACGGTTCCTGTCATACAACCATTTTTTCGATTTAATGGCTTTTTTATTTGGCAATCCGGAATTGTTCTCCGATCCGGGATCCCAACTGAACACTTTTGTGTGATTCTGAATTTTAATGAGATTGTATGTGTGAAAATAATTGTGTACGTGAGAATATTTAAATTCAAAAAAATGTTTGTTGCACAATTATGATATAAAAAATGATAACAGTCGAGTTTGACAGAAGCTAAATTCTCTTCTTTTCAGAATTAGAACTGTCATTTTTTCCCAAGTGAACGCTTTCAGATTAGTTCGGAAGGCTTCCGGATTGCCAAATAAAAACGACATAAGACTTTCTCATAAACGGCTCGACGGATTTCTAGCAAAACTTTTATAATAATAATAATAATAATAATAATAATAATAGAGTTTCAACATACCATCATGGCTTAAGCCAAGAGTACCTATTTTTGCATTGCAATAGATTAGGCTCTATACTTTGTCCTAGACAAATATGAGAAAAAACAAAGTCATTAGTTAAAAAACTTTAAGAAAATTTTTAATAAAATGTTTAACTTTTTTTTAATTTGGTTTATTCGGTTTTCATTCTTCACCGCACTTGGAAGATTATTAAAATAATTGGGTACTGCTAAGCAGGCATCTCTCCGGTCGCAAGTTGTTGTTGTTTCTCAAATTGTAAATTTGAGCCTCAGAAACTTCCAAGATTCCATAACACACATAATCAGGTAGCATTCCATTACGCATTTTAAATATAAACACCATAGCATCATAAGTCAGTTTCTGTTTAACATTCATCCAATTAAGGCATTCTAGCATAACACGAATCGGTGTGTATATGTTCAGCTTTAAGATGATTCTCATACCGTTATTCTGCAGTCTCTGTAGTCTTAATTTAACATCACCGCTACAAACAAAGAGTAGAGTTGAACAATAATTAAAGTGCGGTAACAAAAGAGCATTATACAAAAGAATAGACGTCTCAAATGTCAGATGTTTTCGAATTCTACTCAAGAAATAAACTTTTTTTGAAATTTTTGCACAAACATGACTCGCGTGCTCTTTAAAGTTCAATTTTTCATCCATTATTACTCCTAGATATTTTGAATATTGTACTGTATCGGTTGAAACGTTATTAAGAAACACATTAATTTCATTATCTACTCTGAATTTCATACACTTAGTTTTGTCTACATTAACCTTTAATTTGTTCATTTTTAACCAATTGTCAACACTTTTCAAATCCTCATTCAGCTTTTGGCACATTATTTCGCTTTTATCACCACAAATATAAATGAGGCTATCATCAGCAAAAAGCTTTATACTGCAATGTTTTAAACACTTTTTGAAATCGTTTATATATAAAAGAAAAAGAAACACTCTCAACACTGAACCCCGAGGAACACCCAGATCATTATTATATGCATTCGGTAGTTCAACATTCACTTTTGTTCTCTGGCTTCTATTAACCTAATAAGATTCAAACCATTCCAATTCTCGACCACGCACACCATACAAGTATAACTTTTTTAGTTTCAATCGCACGTTTCAAATCCAAAAAGATCGCTATCGCTGATTTTCCACAGTCAGTTTGTTTCTAACACTTCTTCACACAATGCAGTTTATCGCAGTTTCACTAGAATGACCCTTTCTAAACCCAGATTGCTCCTTGATCAAGATATTATGGTCCTCTAAGTAGCACCGAAACTGGTCTGCGACAAATTTTTCTAATATTTTCTCACAAGTAGGTAACATATTGACTGGTCTAAAGTTTTCACAATTATTCGAATTTTTTACTTTTTCTATAGGAACAACTATTGACTGTTTTCATATTTCAGGAAACTTGCCAGTTTCTAGCGAGGCATTGATTAATTTCAAAAGGACTGGTCCAATGATTTCTATTGATTTAAATATAATATCTCTATTTAGTCCAAAAACATCCTTTTTATTATTCAAATTTTGAATTAATCTATAGTGTAATTTCATCACAAAATATAAAATTAAAAACGGAGTTAACACTAACATCTGGTGTCTATCACTTTAAAATATATGCCTTGTTTGACATATAATAACACTCCCCCGGTGTGTCTTGAGTGTGAAGTACATACAAAATGCTTGTAGCCAGCAATACTTATTTCAGATTCCTCAATTTCATCTGTTATATAGGTTTCAGACAGTATTACAAAATCAAGATGATTATTTTGTACCAATATAGGAAGTCGTTCTAATTATAAGTAATACTGCATACTAAAATCTACTCTGCGTAGGCTCCATTTGGGAGATTTCTTATACAATGATCTAAATGATATAGTAACTACAGACATCATTAGTGTCGCGCGCTTCATAAGAAGGCACCAACTGGTTTTAACAAATTGGGAGGAATCTCAAGATTCACGCGGAATTACAATGGACTAACTTATGATCTAAGTGTGTTGTTATTTTTCCGCTTACAGCCACTTCAACATAAACTAACCTAACCTAGGCCTACCAATTGCTTCCAATTATCTAATTACATTATTATACTTTAGTACATTTTTTAACTCGCGATTGGAATACTCCTTAAGACTAGAGAGCTGAAGATACTAGGCAAATTGACAGAAAAAGCCATCTATGAATAAATGTTCAATAAAGGTATTTGCTTTTTACTGGAGTATTTCACAATAGAATGTAAATCTATTTTGATTAAATGACTAAAATGCTCTCTTATTATGTGGTATAATTTTATTTGAAAAAGGGCAGTTTATTCATTGCATTTATGTATTTACATTTTTTCATACGTCTCGGAGTACTCACAACTCATGCACGAATGCGAATAGGTATCATCCTCTTCGTTGTACACTTCAGGACTAAACTCATGCACATGCATCGCTTTTAAATTCTTAGTATAGAGACTACTCCTTACGTCCATTCGTAGCTGCTTCATTTGCTTGTTGTACTTCTTGACTTTATTAATCACGCGTTTTTCATCGCGTTCTTCTTGTTGTTTTATGACCTCGTCTTCGCTACCCCATACTTCTAAAGCTCTTTTTTGAACCTAGACCATTTCCATTTTTGTATAAGATTTAAAATAAAATGCACAAATTTTTACCTGTAGCAGTAGATAGAGCTTCATTTCACCCCATTGGGTGTAGCGTGCATTCTTTTTCCTGATGAATTTTAGAATAGGTTCTCGTCTATCGAAATCGCAATCTTTAAGCAAATATTCGGCCTTAGCTTCAGTTTTAGTAATGAGTGAATGCTTTTCTTCTGGATCTCGACATTTATCACAAACAGCATGGTCAAAATTGTCGAGAAGGTAAGAACCGTTGAATTTGTCCGCACATTCCAAGCATTCAATGTATGTGAGAGGAAAACTAACTTGAGGTTCTTCGTACAACTTTGGGTCTGGTTTATTAGTCAGCGTAGCTCCATTAGCATTAGATGTTAATGGTGCTTCTACGAGAAAACCTCCACCGCTATCGACGAATCTTGTGCCTTCAACTTTATACACTGAATTTCCAAGAACATTATCCAATTCACTATAATAAGCAAGTTTTGTGTTATTTTTTATTGCTATTTGCAAACTTTAAAATAGCTACTTTACATTTTGTTTACAGAATACGGATTGCTTACTACCTTTCCTTTCCGCAAGTTTTGGGCTTTAACTCGATTTCTTTCTATTCGGGATATTTGGGCTGCCGTAAGCTTAGTTTCCTTTTTCTCTGGTTGTTCTTCCATTTCCATTTCAAATTGCCAGTAAAGTAATGATTTTTTTAATTGATAATAAAAATATTTCAGATTTGAAAAACAACTGTATTATAAAATATATTTTCTGATCTTCCAACTTTTGTTAAGTTATCCCTTTGAAGTTCGAATCATACAAAAAATATCACAAACAAATGTCATTTGTACATTGGATTTGTATATACATCTCAAGAGATGTATACACAATGTTTTTTTTTTATATAGAAAAGCGTGTATGGGTAGGTTTGTGCAACAACGAAAATAGAACATTTTTGGTTAGTTCGAAAAATAAAACTTAAAGGTGATACTCTAAGGGAGAGCATGTACATACATACGTCGTTTTTTGTTGACAGTTCAAGGTTATTCTTTTTAGACCGAATTTTCCTTTTTGTATAGGAATAAAAAAATTAGGAGCATCTCCGAACATCAGCCAATTGAAAATCATAGAAATCAATATCAATGTTAGTTAATTCAAGTTTTTTGATGGAAACAATAATTTAAAAAATTAAAAAGTATTAATGTATTTTGCTTGTCTTATATCTATACGACGCACAAGCGAGTTTTGCAACAAAAATCAAATATATCTCTGCTTCCAAAGTATATCTTGCTTTGTCGATGAGCGAAAACGAGACAATAATGGTTTCCCCATCGCATATAGCATGCAGGGGTCGTTTGTACATGCCGATAATACACATTTGCCCACCCTAAAATTTTCCTCAAATTTATTGGTATCGGTAATTATAGCTTTCTCTGGGAATTTTGCTGACATTTCATACGATTTTTTTTCGAGGGAAATTTATTTCGTTCGACATTCACGTTCACAGAAAAAATTTTCGATTAAACGGAATTATTCCCTTGAGGATTCCTGATAGGGCCCAAAACAAGGGAAAATGACATATATGCGTAATGGCAATTAAGTTTTCGATATAAAATTACTTTTATACAGGCTATGTACAACTTTTCAACTCGTTTAGCTTATGTTGCGCAGATATGCAACGTTAGATAATAGGCGTTTTTCTTTTTTCATTCAGAGCAGAGCACTGAACAGAGTTCGAAGACATAGATTATGAACTGAGCTTGTTCCAAGCAGAACGAGCTCTGAACACTAATAACTTTTTTAAAAACACTTATAAACATCAGAATACATTTTGATTTTAACCATAAAAAGCAATATAACAAAACCTACCCTATTCTCTGTACACAGATACACGCCAGATACAGAAAACCAAAAAACGATTAACTTTCGCCAACTTAATTGTATCTGATTATTTTTTTCTTCATATTTTGCTTCTTGACACACATGCCATTTTATGCGTTAGGCAATTTACTCACATGCTCAGTCAATTATGCTCGATCACGTCGATTGCGATCTACCCATGTTCAGAACGAAAAAAAGAAAAACACATTTGTAGTTCTGATAATGCTCTGAGTTAAAAAGAAACAAACAACTTTTTTGACAACTCAGATTCTGTTTTAAAGTAAAAAAGAAATACGCCTAATAAGTTATGATAAAATTATCTTGCGTTTAGAGAACATACAGCTTTATGATAATAAAGGCTGTTATTGTATTTATTTATTTATTTTCAATTGAAATTTTGGGCTCATCAGTTAGATATGCTATCGTATATACCCTTCTAAGACGCAATATTTTTAGTTGATCACTAACGACTTAAAAGGCGCGTCCATATTATGTCGAATGATGCCGATCGGCATGTGCCGCGCCACTTAATCTGGTCGGCACGTTCGGGGCTTATGTCATCAGATCCATTTCGTTCGGTTTGAATTTGGTTCGGATTCGGCATGGACGAGAGGAGTCTCGAGACGTCCATACTTATTCGGCTTGGCCGATCGGCATCGTTCGGCATAATATATGGACGCGCCTTAATAGAATTTGCAGCATATACATACTGCAAATTATATATTTCTAGGGGAGTTTGGTCAAATTCATGCACCTAGAAATATGTATGTATTCTATGCCCGTGGTCTGGCCAGTAATTATAGTAGTAGTAGCAAACAATATTTACTTATTATTCTTGTTTTTGTGGACTGTGTACATTAAAGCCAATTGAAATGTTTTGTGACCTTTAATCCGGTTATATAACAGCACAATATACTAAACACATTTTTACATATACAAATAGATGCAAGATTAATAGCGTTGTCAATAATAGACTCTAACCGCATACTTGCTATTTGTATAGTCAGGCACAGTCTACAAATGAAAACAATTTTGTATGATTACTGCAACTGACATCTCAAACAAAATTCCAATAATTCACTAACTTGTAATTCAATGAAAGCTACATTTCTAGAAAAGTAAAATAACTGGCGCCATAAATTAAATGCAGGCGTTCACTTACTTATTAGATTTTATTTCGGATACCAAGCTATCGGAGTATATCTGTGGAGGAATCAAATAGGTTAGCTGAAAGCTGTCAAAAAACCAGAACAAAATACATACCAAATGAATTTTGTAGTCAGCTTTTCTATACATTTGTTCTCCGATAGCTGGTTATTCCAATTTGTTTGGGATAACTCAAGATAGCTTTCATGAAAGTTATTCCAGATTGGTGAGAATAACTGAGTGAACGTCCCCATTCTAATTTCGTTTTATATATGTATGTTTTCAAAAAATTACAATTAAATATAAAAAATAATGTATCTACCTCCATGTGTTCTTGCCTTAAGCAATTGCACATTCAATTTTCAGTTACAGCGGCTTGCCATTTTCTTTCAAAATGGAGACACAGATTTTAAAAACAGCAGCCAACAAGTGGTTAAAAAATGTTTCCAACTATAAAATGCATCCAAAAGATTCAACTACAAAATGCATCCAACGCCTGTGGCAAAAAACCGGTTTCTCCTTTTGGAAGTAGGAACACACATGTATATATTGAGTAGTTAGATAGAATAAGTGTGTGAAAAACAAAGCCGACCATACCAACCCCCACACAAGTTTTGTTCAAATATACAAATCCAACAAAAATTTATGTGTGCATGTTTTTTTCCGTGTGTTCCTAGGCAACTACATTTGTATATAAAATATAAGTATATACAATCGCAACTCGCTGACTTCGTTTTGTTGGATTTTGAAATGTTGCTGAAGTTCGAGTTTGGCTTTCGACGTGTTCGATTCGGGTCGTGGAGCGGCTCATTGTTTAGCTAATGATCGTGTTTCTAAAAGTGTTTATTTATTTTACCTTCCCATTTTAACATTCGTTTGTAATTTGTTTGAATTTAAGAAAAAAATATATTTTATTAAAGAATTAGTAAATTAAATTCTTTTTTACATTCAACAAGAAGGAAAAAAAAACAAGTAACATCTCCTTGTTTTGCGTCTCGTTTGTGTCATTGCGCTTCATCAATAGGTAGCTCTCTTTTACTCTTGGATTTACCTGAGTTTCTACCTGTGCTGTAGTAGCTGTGTAGTGGAATAAATAAATTTATAAAAAGAAGGGGAAGGAAGAATGAAATTATCATTTCGTGTTCGTGTGTGTAAAGCAATTCAGGTTTTGGACTTTTCCGTCGTCGTTCCATGAAATGCATTCGAAAGCAAAAATGCCGTGTTGCCTCCTCGTCCCTGCCTTTCACAACGTTAATCATCATCAGCCGCAGTACCACAATCAGATCAAGCTCCAACATCAAAAGCAGCATCTTCATCAACTTCAAAACTGTGGACTTAGCCTGCGCCTGTGACTCATTTTTACAAAATTCATTTCAATCCAAAAAATGATTCTATTGTGAAAAAAATAGCCAGAGGATAACATTTTCTTTGTTTAACCAGTCTCGTTCCTCGTAAAGACGGATACGTGAATAAAAAACCGCATTGTGGAACACGACATCGGGTACAATTTATCGCTTACCTTTATATCTATCTACCTGTTTTTTTTTATTGAAATAGATATACATACGTGAATATATACATGGATACAAGTATATATATAGTTAAGTGAATATAAAACATAAATAAGAAGTTAAAAAAAGCATTGCAATTTGAAAGAGAAGCAATAATCTATTATTTCAAATTTCAGTCTATACCTTGCCAATTAAAGTGAATTTTATTAAAGTTTAATTTATCAAATGAAAACAAAATCAAAATGTCTCTTGTTGCATTTAATTTACTTTTAACGGTCGCGTGGTGTTGCGGGGTAACAATCGCCGTTGTGGGTGGCGTTGAGATTGGTAGTGAATTGTCGCCGGCGGTGGGAAGTGTGGGAATTGGTTACAAAAACGACACTCGAACGACACAACGACTCCGACTGAAACGTGAATCGAATTCAGTTTATCAAAATCCGCCTACGTTACGAAATGGCGGCGACAGCATTTTCTTCGGAAATGGTGGTTCATCTAGTGAGGATTGGAATTTGGTAGACAATCGTAAACCGGCGTTCAAAAATTGTCTCGAATATGCTCCTTCAGTTAAGGAGGAACAACCCGAAAATACTTTCGTGATTCAAGTACAGGCTGAGGATCCGGATCCTGGCCAGACAATCAAATACAGTTTAACCCAGTCGGCGAGTGAAAGACCTAAATTTCATATTAATTCAAATACGGGTGTAATAGTGACGGCTCACACATTCGATCGTGATGAACCGATTCATGAGAAGGCAGTTTATGTAACGGTACAAGCGACCGATGACGGACGACCGCCTCTGGATGATGTTTGCACATTCAAAGTGACCATTGAGGATATTAACGATAACCCGCCAGTGTTCAATAAGGCTAAATACGATGAATCAATGTCGGAAGACTCTCAAGTAAGTAGTGTTTGCAACCTAACATCTCCACGCCCCTACTTACACTAGATATACAAAAATCAACTTTTAAAAAAGTAATAAAAGTAGAAGCAATCAACAACCCGTTAAACAAGAAAGAAACACCTGAAATTAAAATGAATGTTCGTTCATTATCGATAAGAATACGAATCTTCTATAACTACATACATACTTATGTACCTATGCTTATGGATGCTTCTAAAATAAATAGGTACCTAATCTTGAAAATGTTTGGGGAATTGGTATCCCAAACTTAGGTAGGTATGCGTTGACTGATGAGATTTTTATTTGCAATATTATGTAGACAATTGTTTAGGTACCTACTAGCTTCGTTCGTTGAACTTTGCCTAGGGTCGATCTAGGTTTTTTGACAACCCCAAGAGTTGTCAAAGAACTGGGTTTTTCGGTTCTCAAAAAACACTAGGGGGGCCATTGATTTTATGTTGCAAAAAGCAAGTTATTATGTCATTTAATTAACAAAACTTAAAATTTGTTAAATTCAAGATCTTAGTACATTTTCTACAACTTCTACAACTTTTAAATGTTTGTGTCTGAAAATAAATTTGAGTATTCTTTAATTTCCATTTTAAAAATAACAAATTGCATACAAAACGAGGTTTCATAACAAAACAAATGCTTCAGATTAGGAATGATCGATGGTCATCTGCATTTAGTGTGTTCAATGAGGCTGTTCGGAACAGATTAGAATACTTTAGAACAGAAAAGTACAGGATTTTGCTGTTCAATGAGAAATTTTCTGTTCTAAACTGTTCTGGTTTGGTGTTCAATGAGTCTGTTTGGAACAGTTTAGAACACTTTAGAACAGGATTTTATGCACTTGCTTTTTAGGTAGAACAGGTTAGAACAGATTTGTGAGAACTGTCAAAACCAATTGTTGTTGTTTAAGAAAAAAAATCGGTTTTAGAATTAGTTGATAAATCATTTTCCGTGTCGGAATCATCTCAATTTCATGACAAATATTTTTTAAAATAAATTCAATTCCATTCACATTATTTTTAAGAACGTTTCTGCAAAAATAAACGAATTTGAATATTTGGTAAACAACAATATTTTTTTTTTATAATCTCTGTCAGATGACTGACTATTCTAAGTTTTTCTATCTTGTTCTGAAGTTTCTCACGAATCTGTTCTGTTCTGTCCTGTTCTGGTCTATTCTGTTCTAACTTTTTCGTCACTGAACAATCTTACTATGTTATTGAAACATCGATATTAAAATAAGAAATCAATGATTCAATATCGATGTTGAACGAAAAATAAAGGAAAATCCTTCAAAACATCCATCTTTTCGATTCGATAATTACTAACATCGATGATGAGTATTCGATATTTTTCTTAATATCGCCCATCCTTACTTCAGATCTTATGTGACTTGACGTTTATTCATTTACCTCAACTTGTCCCATCTAAAACCTAGATCTACTTCAGGGCGAGTTGAGGGCGACCTTAGGTTTAAAAAAACAGAATTTGCTTATCAGGGTGACTTAAGTGTTTAAAAAAAAAAACGCGACCCTATGTCACCACTTCAGGGTTCAACGAACAAATCTACTATTTAATAATTTTAACTATATGCCTGTAAGACCTAGGTTCTTTTTTAATACAACTGCACGGCACTAGCTAGAAGGAATACAGAAAGAAAGAAAAGATTTTTTTTTATTGACAGTGGATTTGAGAATCAGGTATTTACTATCTCATTTTAACCCACGGGCGGCATCCAATTAAAATTGGAGGTATAGAAAAGAATGCTGCATAGCATGGGGATCGAACCCACACGACTAAGTTAGCAGTCAATCACTATATCCATTGCGCCATTGCCACCCGCAATAGGGCAAGTTTTAAATTTGAAATAAAATAAAATGCACGATTGGATTGCAAGAACTTGTTCGATCACATCGTATGCAAAAAGTTTCTATTAAGAATCGAAATATATTTAATATACTTAATTTTGTATGTATGTATGTAGGATTGTAGGTACAACATTTAGTTTTTTTCTTGGTAGGTAGGTATGAAAATTTTAAATATTTAATAACATAAACTTACAAACAAATTTAAAAAGAAAACATCCACCCGTTTTGGAAATACCTTTTGAGATTTCAAAAAAAAAAATATTTTTTTTTCCAAAAATCGAAAAAATATGTTTTTATTTATAATTTGAAGAACCTCCTATATAAAAACTTTGATCGAAATCCGTCGAGCCGTTTATAAGAAAGTTCAAAATCAAATTAAATGGTTGTATATTTATGGGGGTGGTCGTAGCGCGATAGTTGTGCGTTCGCCTGTCTATGTCCTCTTATTTTTCCATTAAAAATCAATCCTCAAAATTATCATAAAATGGGTTGCTGCTTTACTCATTACATGATGTTCAGGCATAACACTAACAACATGTGATTGAGTAAACTAGTATACTCATAAATATGACAACGAAACAAATAAAATAATGCGAATTATAAGGGCCATAGATAAATAAGATCCGCATTAGTTCAGCCGCCATCCCTGGAGATAAAATCTGAGACAACAACCACCTCCAGTCTCAGAACATCGCGCCACACATCTTTCCTATCCTTCTTTCTCTTCCTTACTTAACGCCCGCACTGTGTTGAAACATTTAAATGGCAGTATAATCCCTTGAGCGCGTGTAGATTATAAAAAAAAAGCCGATAATAACAAAATACATATTTAAAAACAAAATTCGAACACAATGTAGAGTATACCTAAAGAAGTACACACACTTTTTTTAAAATCAAAATCGTTAGATCCATTTTTGAGATAATGGAGATGGTAGAAAAAATTGTATTGCAGGTACCGTTAATTTTTGATCTAAAAAAAAGGTACGAATGTACCTAGTTTCGACAATCACCTAAAACGCTAAATACCAAATTTGAAGAAAATCGCTTAAGGCGTTTAGGCTTTAGAGCGTTGTACAGACAGACAGTCGGATTTGCAGAACCCCTTTTTTGGTGTTCCATATTAGGGTAATATCAAATTTGATTAAAATCTTGAGTTCAATTTTTTTTTCCAAATGCAAAACTTTCCCTAACGGCCGAAACTATTTTCTTCAAACTTGGTACATATATAAATAGAATTTTTTGTACCAAATTAAAAAGGTAAATCTGAAAATGTTTTTGTTAAATGAATATTTTCGTATTAACGGTGCTTAACACATACCTAACCTTTTTAATTTCCGATTCTCATAAACGGCTCAAAGGATTTCGATCAAAGTTTTTATGGGTATATGATGTCCTTCAAATTCTAAATAATAATGCATAGGTACCAAAATCTTCCAAAAATATTTTTTTTTGATTTAAAACAATTTTTTACTTGCGATTATAGGTACTACAAGGCAAGTTATGCATTCTTCGAAAAAAAAAGTTGTGAGATAACAATCAAACATGACATTACGATGATAGCGAAGACGAAAAAAGATGGTCTAAAAATTGTGTCCGTCTGTATGTCTGTCTGTCTGTCAGTCTATCAGTCTGTCTGTATGTATGTATAGACACCTACAACCCAAACGGGTGGGCAGAAACTTGGTATATAGAGTTTTTTAGGTATTGTACAGAGGGGAAATTGAAACATTTTTTAGCTCAAAAAATAACGGTACCTGCCATATAACCGTTACGTTCAAACCTATTTTTTTCGGAAACGGCTCTAACGATTTTGATAAAAAAATCAGTGGTGGGTTTTAGCTACGACCAATCATATATGTAGTTGAAAAAAAAATAGAAAAATGTCTAAAAACTGTACTTTCCATAGGACCGTTTTTTTGCGTTCGACTATCTCATAAATTGCTAAACCGATTCTTTCGAAATTTCACAAAAATATAGGTTTAGGTTGCCCAAATTATACCGCGTACCAATATTTTTATTTAATATTTTTTTTATTTTTAAAATCATTTTTAGGAAAAAAATTTAAAAAATGTATTTTTCGAAAACTGCTCATTAATTTTTTTTCAAAAATAATATTTATTTATATTTTCTGAATACCTATGAATTGGCGTTTTTGAATTTTTTTTAAAAATATTTTCAAAAAGTTTAAAAAAAAACTTTTTTTTTCTCAAAAAAGTGTACAGAAAAAATAAATTAATATTACAGTCTTTTCAAATAAAATTAAACTTTTTGAAAATCAAATTAAACTTTTAGCAAATCAAATTCACTTCTGTGGAAATTAGATATTATAGTTTTAAGAAAAAAAAAACATCAAACGAACAATTTATTTCATGCAATTTAAATAATTAAACATGTTATTATATGTTATGGACATAAAAACAGATATAAACTCAAATTTATTAAAACTATGATATTCAAAAACCTGAATTTGATTTCCAAAACGTTTAATTTGATTTGCAAAAAGTTGAATTTGATTTGTAAAAAGTTTAATTTGACTTGAAAAGACTATATTAAGAAATAAAAATATTGTTAAAAACTTCTTGGAAGCAAATATTAAAAAAGTGCAAGTGGCGATTTAGTAATTTTCCCGCGGCGGAATAAGAAAATAAAAGCGAAATAATGATGTATTAACAAATTGATTTTTTTAGAGCTGCCAAGCAACACACACAGTCACAAAAATAGATTAGATCCGTAATTGTTCGTTTCAAAGCAAAAAAAGTATTGGTTTTAATAGCGAATCCTATTTATTGAAACAAAATCGCCATTAGGGGCATTCTTGATTTTAGAAGATCAACAACACTTTTGTACAAGAGGAAACTAATGTTTAGGTCCATCAAGTTAGCAGAGCAAGTTGAGCAGAACACATTTTTTGTGATGCCATAATTTGATGCTAATAAAATTAAGTGCTTTAGTACTTTTGGAGAAAATTAATGTTCTGCTATCTGATTTCAAGTTAACAGAGCAATCACCTAAAATGCTTAAAACGTTGAATTTGAAAATTTGGTTTGGTATTATTTTTAGGTGCTATTTAAGTGCTCTACGAATCCAAAAAAATTCGGCCACAGCCACATATCGTGCTTTAAGAGGAGATTATGGTTTACATAATCGTCTAACTACGCAAGCAATTGGCAAAATTGTGAAGAAATTTGAAGAGACTGGATTGGTTACAGATATTGTAAGGCCTGTGCATCATCGATTCGCTCGTACCACTGAAAATATCGCTGCTGTAAGTGAAAGTGTTGCGGAAGACCCGAATGTGTCGATTCCTCGTCGTTCTCAGGAATTAGGACTGTCTTACGGCACGCTATGGCGTATTTTGCATTTGGATCTACACCTACATCCATATAAAGTCCAGCTCACACAACAACTGAAGCCAGCTGACCATTCACAACGTCGTAGATACGTCGAATGGGTGCTTGAACAACAGGCGGTGCACGTCGATTTTTTGAACAAAATTTTCTTCAGCGACGAAGGACATTTCCCACTCGGTGGGTATGTTAATAAACAAAATTGTCGTATTTGGGGTTCTGAGAATCCTCAAGTAATTGAAGAGAGGCCATTACATCCACAAAAAGTCACTGTTTGGGGCGCTCTTTAGTCCGGAGGTGTGATTGGACCTTACTTCTTCGAAAACGACGATGGAACGACTGTCACCGTCAATTCGGAGCGTTAGGGCCATATGATAACCGTCTTTTTTGCCTGCTATTGAAGAATACGACTTGGAGGATATGAGACGGTGCCACATGCCACACAACTCGAGCGAATATGGCTTTATTGCAAGAGACATTTCCTGGCCGCGTAATTTCTCGTCGTGGCGATATCAACTGGCCACCAAGATCATGCGATTTGGCACCGCTGGACTTTTTTTGTGGGGCTACGCAAAAGACCGTATTTATGCAGATAAACCTTTAACTCTTGAGTACTTGAAAACCAACATTCGTCAAGTTATGGCTGAGATACCGCCCAATATGCGTCAAAAAGTGGTCGAAAATTACCTAAAAAGAATTGATGCTTGCAAACAATTCGCGTGGTGGTCATTTAAATGATTTAGTGTTTCACACATAATGTCGACGCTCAAACTCTATAATAAAAAAGAAATATCATGAAACAAAATATTTTATATGTGTTTTAATTACGTTTACTTTTAAAACCGCAAAATGGATAACCATTTATTTTCGAAGATCTGAGTCAAAAAAAATTATTCCATTTTTCATGCCTATATTCGAAAATACTTCTGAAAATGGGGTACTACTTAATTCGAACTAGGTGAGCATTTAATATAATAAAAATGATCATATTTTTTGAGAAAAATCGAAATTAAGTTAGCAGAGCAGGATACCACCGCATATAGGCATGGGAAATGGAATTCATTTCATACATAATTTTTTTTTTTGATTCGTAGAGCACTTAAATAGCACCTAAAGATAATACCAAACCAAATTTACTAATTCAACGTTTTAAACATTTTAGGTGATTGCTCTGCTAACTTGAAATCAAGATAGAAGAACATTAATTTTCTCCAAAAGTACTGGAGCACTTAATTTTATTTTTGGGTACTTAATTAGCATCTAATTGTGGCATCACAAAAAAAGTGTTCTGCTAAACTAGCTCTGCTAACTTGATGGACCTTTAAAAATGTGCTCAAGAGGGCTCGCATTTGTGAGACTAAAGAGGCGGACATTTACCTGATATTGTACTCCATACATAATTACTTACTTACTTACTTTTGATGGCGCTCACAGCCCAGGATGGGCTAAGGTCTTAAACAATAACAATCCTCTAGTCAGCTCTGTCCCCAGCTAGCCGCTTCCAGTTTCGCACACCAAGTTGTTTGAGGTCGTTCTCCACTTGTGTGCGCCACCTGTTATGGGTTCTTCCTCGGCTTCGTACACCATCGGGGTTGGATTCGAAGACTCGTCGGGCAGGTACGTTTCTGTCCATATGCTCCACGTGCCCCAGCCATCTCAGCCGTTGTATTTTAAGTTTTTTGACCAGGTGAACGTCGCTGTATAGCCCGTATAGCTCGTCGTTGAATCTTCTCCTCCACACTCCTTCGATACACACCTGACCGAAAATCACACGAAGAATCTTCCTCTCAAAGCACCCTAGCAGACTTTCATCCGATTTTTTCAATGTCCATGCTTCTGCCCCATAGAGCAAGACCGGGATGATAAGGGTCTTGTATAAAGTCTCCTTAGTTCTTTGAGAGAAGGCCTTACAACTTAGATGCCTTCTTAGCCCAAAGAAACAGCGGTTGTCAAGAGTAATTCTTCGTTTCATCTCTGCACTGATGTCATTTTGCGAGGTTATAATGGAGCCCAGGTAGACAAAGTCCTTGACAATTTCGAAGATATATCTGTCCATCGTGATATTTTGCCCGAGTCGACGATTTTGAGATTCCTTTCTCGATCATAGCATATACTTCGTCTTGTCCTCATTAACCGCCAATCCCATTTTAGCCGCCTCCAATTCTATGCTCGCAAATGCACCTGCCACAGCTTGCTTCGTTCTGCCGACAATGTCTATGTCGTCTGCATACACAAGCAATTGAACGGAATTGTGATAAATTGTACCGCTGGTGTTGACATGTGCGTTGCGTACAATTGCTTCAAGAATGATGTTAAATAGGTTGCATGATAACTCGTCGCCTTGCCTCAATCCTTTCTCAACATCAAATGATTCGGTGGTGTTCTTACCGATTTCGACGGAGCAGCGAGACATAATTGCCGACATTAAATAAAACATTTATCAATATAAGATCCATTCTCTTTCATTTAATTAAAAATTATAAACAAACAAAGTAGTATACCTTCCCGGTGGACACTATAATATATTTACGCGTTTCTACTAAGAATGTTTCATACATACATAAGAGCAAGTACGTGGGATCTAGTCGTGCACTTTATTTACTTTGCATTTTTCCAATTTTTCCAATATTGGCTTTCCATTCAACCCCACACACGCAATAAAACACAACTATACTACTATATGTATGTTTTGTTCATATTTTTAAAAAAAATTTATGCAGGGTGTCCCAAAAATTGTTGCAATAATGAAAAGTCTTGCTACTCTTGATACCAATTTTTCTTTAATAAATGCTGTCAGTCCTTTCTTGAGTTTTTGCAATCCGTAAATTTTATAAATAAGTGGAAATTTATATTCCTTAACCACTATAACTTCAACAC
Source organism: Philhelius pedissequus (assembly GCA_910595825.1). Taxonomy (NCBI): domain Eukaryota; kingdom Metazoa; phylum Arthropoda; class Insecta; order Diptera; family Syrphidae; genus Philhelius; species Philhelius pedissequus. The sequence continues at coordinate 73,123,868 of OU343160.1, read as the reverse complement.
TCTGGAAATATTAACAAAAAAACAAGAGAAAAACCATTGCTATCGAGGGTAAACCACTAAACCAGTAAAACTGCTGTCTGAATTTCTTTTTTAAGCTCATGACAATGCTTTGACTTTTTATTGAAGTGTATCGTACTGTTGTAAGATAATGTATTTAATTTGTTTTTGTAACAAACTACCCACATAACACCATCTATGTGGGTATAATGCGATTTGTTATTAACTTGAACTCACGTTGGTAGTTTCGCAATCTTATAGGTATACGTTGTTGAATGTGGCAGTCTCTGTATTAGCGGGTAATTTATTTTGAAAAAATAAATTTTCTTTCATTTTTGTTTGGTTCTCTTTGCCGCAATCCTGTTCTGCAAAAAAGACAGTTAAAGCAGTTAGATTTGGGTCTGCAGTGAGGAATCGTTAAAAAAAAAAACAGTTTGGATTAATTTAAAACTGGGATATTAATTTCCGAGTGAAGTTTGAGTACGTTTAGTAACAAAAATGTGTCTGGATTATATAGTAGCATATGAAACGGAGGTGAATTTATATATACTCGTACATTAATTGTACATAATGTTTATGTTATTTATAAGTTCTTAAAAGTCGTGAGTCGTTGGTTTGTTTGTTGAAAATTAAATCTGATCCAGAAAATTACTGCCAATATTATAAAAATGTGTTCATTTTAGAATATGCCAATATTATAAAAATGTGTTCATTTTAGAATATGTATGTACGTATCTAACGGGTGATTTTTTTGCTACTTGGTTTTTTTTGCTACTTGGTTTTTGAATTCGTGCTCTGTGAAAAATGTGTTTCGCAAGCTACGGCCAAACCATGCATCAATTGAGAGGCGAATTTGGTGAGCAGTTGATCTCACGTTTTGGCGCAGTCAATTGGCCACCAAGATCATGTGATTTGACCCCGTCAGACTATTTTTTGTGGGGCTATGTTAAGTCTATTGTCTATGGGGACAAGCCAAACACGATTGCTGCCTTGGAAGCCAACATTGAACGCGTCATTGGTGAGATTCCGGCCGAAATGTGTGAAAAAGTTTGCCAAAATTGGACCTTCAGAATAGACCACCTGAAGCGTAGCCGCGGGCAACATTTAAGTGAAATTATTTTTAAAAAGTAAATGGCAGAAATTGATTTATCGATCCAAATAAAAATTTCATTCACTTTTTACAAGTTTCTGTGTTTTTTTGAATTTTCAAAAACCAAGCTCTTAAAAAATCACCGTTTATTAGTGTATATTTGAATTCCATTTCTTATTGAGATTAATAATACAAAATTTAAATTCCGAAAAAATAGGTATGTAGCTACATACAACATTTCTTACCAATTTTTGGTTATATTTTCGAAGAGTATATATCATATAAGGTCATAAGATGCATACTACATAAAACATTTACGATTAGATTGAAAACTTCTAGTTTGAACCAAAAATTTACAAGTTTGTGCAGATTGCTATTTAATTGGATAGTTCTGAAAAATGAGATTCGCCTTGAAAAAGTAAGGAGCAGAATTCAATTTACCTGGGGAATGCTGTTCATTATCTAATATTGCTTTAATTTCTAAGAGCTCATTTATATCAACTGGCCTAAAGTCCACGTTCTGAAGACGCACCTAGTCGACTTGAAAGCTATTGAAGTTTCTGGTTTCAGATTAGCCAGCTGCCGAACAACAAGGTATATGTTCTACCTTCTTCTCTGAACGTGGCTAATGAGTCTGTCTGAACTGTTTAAACCATTATTTTCTGCTCTTAGTTTTGAGTCAGATCAAGTTACGTTGAATTCTTTACAACCATTTAAAATCGATTTGTTCCAATTTTGTTTCTTTGTTAGAATTTAATATTTTTTTTTTTTATTTTTTTACTTTTGCGATGAATATTGCAAGATTTGTCTAGAAATAATTCGATTTTGTTAAGGAATAAAATGCTATTATATTCGATTACATCGTGCTTTTCTGCACGCGTCGCTGCATACAAGGCTGCGCCCGAAACTCATGTGCATGTGCATACTCTTTGACATTTATGATGCATAGTTCTGCCAAAATGATGTCTGCATTCATAAATTGATCCATAGCTATCCGGATAGGTTGGTGTTGTTGTAATCCCTAAAAACTCTAAAAACACAGCTGCTGACAAAACAAATAAATCTCAACCTTTCCGAAAAAAATTTGTATACACTTCTATATCATGAGAAATGTCATAACATATGCACCAAAATATATAAATTTAACCTATCTGGTTTTGCGTATTCAGGAACTTAGGTAGATACCTATACCTACCTATCTTAGATATGCTATCTTACCACCATCTGAGCGGGCCCAATGAGAACAGTCATTGTGGGTTAAAAATATTTAAATTTACTGAAAATATAAGTTAATGAAATAACGAAATGTCCCACAGGAAAATATTCTTATAACAAGAACTTATCATAACGGGTGATTTTTTTGCTACTTGGTTTTTGACGTTTATATTTTTGACAGATCACACATGACAAATTCCACGAACATTTGACATTTCGATTCAGTATTGTTTGCCATTTCATCATGAATAGACTTACGCCTGAACAACGTTTGCAAATTATTGAAATTTATTATCAAAATTCGTGCTCTATGAAAAATGTGTTGGCTCTATGAAAAAATTTTTGGCTATATGGATACGTGAATAAGCAGAATTGCCGTATTTGGAGTGAAGAGCAGCCAGAGGCAATTCAGCAGCTACCAATGCATCCCGAAAAATGCACTGTTTGGTGCGGTTTATGGGCAGGCGGCATCATTGGGCCGTACTTCTTCAAGGACGATGAAGGCCGCATGGTTACGGTCAATGGAGAAAGGTACCGTTCGATGATAACAGATTTTTTTTTGCCGAAAATGAAAGAATTGAACTCGGTCGACATGTGGTTCCAACAGGACGGTGCCACATGCCACACTGCACGCCATGCATCAATTGAGAGGCGAATGTGGTGAGCAGTTGATCTCACGTTTTGGCGCAGTCAATTGGCCACCAAGATCATGTGATTTGACCCCGTTAGACTATTTTTTGTGGGGCTATGTTAAGTCTATTGTCTATGGGGACAAGCCAAACACGATTGCTGCCTTAAAAGCCAACATTGAACGCGTCATTGGTGAGATTCCGGCCGAAATGTGTGAAAAAGTTTGCCAAAAGTGGACCTTCAGAATGGACCACCTGAAGCGTAGCCACGGGCAACATTTAAGTGAAATTATTTTTAAAAAGTAAATGGCAGAAATTGATTTATCGATCCAAATAAAAATTTCATTCACTTTTTACAAGTTTCTGTGTTTTTTTGAATTTTCAAAAACCAAGCTCTTAAAAAATCACCGTATATAACAATTAATTTGTCCTAACCAATTCTTGGATTTTCTTCCATTTTTAAAATCATAAAACAACAAACATTATTTTTTTGTATGTCAATAGCCCTGTTCTTTTGATAAATCTATCGGCAGCAAAGCAGGATTTCCCAAAAGAACGATCCGCAGCAGCCTGATTTTTTGTATCTTTAAGTTGGTATTACCGAACTTGTGCCTAATAACTAAATGCAAACAATCTACAATTTATTTGTTTTTATTTCTTAAGATTAAATGCATTTAAGAATACCAAAACTTGAATTAAAAGATGCAAATAAAATGGAATATATATAAAGCAGTAAGAAATGACAATTTCTACATCTGTGTGTTCCAAAATGTTCATTTTAGAATTATTTTATATGTTTGACGTGTTTCTTTTCAATAAATCAGATCTTGAGGCAATGAAAGGGTATGTTTGCATTGTGTTGCCTTGCAAAAATGATCGCATTTAATATTTAACTATTAAGTATTTTTAAACTTCGTTTACATACGGCTCGAAAGTAGAGAGGTCAATAAAAAATGAGTTATAAGATTGATTCTTTATATCTTTTTCATCATAAATTTGTTTACAATTTGTTTTCCTAAGAATAAGGACGTGGCAATTATTGCCGTCTGCCTGATATGACATTTTTTATTATGATGTTAAGAAATAAGAAATAAATCAAAACAAAAGATATTTAACATTAAATAATATAAACAAAGTATATAAGTTTTTTTTGTTTTTTTTACGTTATAACTTCAAACATTTTTCTTTTAATTTACACTACAATAATTGGCTAATTACTTACTCAGGTGAAACTTTTGCGGTAATTAACAGCATGTTGACAATATTTATATAGATTGAGCCAATCCGATGCTCCATTTAGGATTTCATAAAATCTATGTAATGGTAGAAAGCTTTCCTGAAAGTATAACCGACGAATTTCTTGTAAGATTGGACAGACCGCTAAGAAGTGGTAAATATCTTCTTTTTCCCTTCTGTTACATAGATTACAGAGTTGCGGCAAATCATCACGGTGCGGTATAAAATTTAAATGTAAAATTTCGACTGCGGCTCTAAATATAATACTTATTTGAGCGGATGAGTAATCACTAGAAAAGTAATTGACATCTGAAATCAACTCATGGTTTAAATGTCGGTAAATCATTCTTAATGCGGACGAATTTGCTTTTAAAAGATTTTCTACAAACATTGTATGATCTAGTTTAGCGATCACCTCTGCAAACTGGTCCTGCCATTCACCAACATTGGTTTCCGTGAACCTTAGGGACAATTCTTGTGATAAAGCGAGTTGGTTCCACTCTTTAAACGGCGAGGCATTTGTTTGTATCATTTTTTCAAAATAGCCTTGTGAAGACATACATAATTTCTTTTCATAACTTTTGTAATGAAGTCAGCGTTCGCGGTTATACCTGACTCTACATATATGGCATAATTTGGTGTTGAATTTGGTAATCGGAATAGCCGCTTAAAGAAATGCCTTTGTAGGCTTTCAAAAGCTTCGAGGTTAATGTATCCGAAAACTTGTACACCATAGGACATACAAGACTTTACTGTTGTATTAAAAACTCGGTATTTATATGCCAGATCAATATTTTGGCTAGAGAAAAACTGTGGCCACATTATATTAAGTGCCAATTTATCTTCATTACTTTTTGCTTTAGAATGTTTGATAAAGCTCAAGTTATTTGTTAGTAAAACTCCTATATACTTGAACACTTGTACAACCTCGATCTGAAAAATGAGTTTTATGAAATATGGACAGAAATCCCCTTTTTGAATCTCATAATTGGGGTAAGTAGTCGTGTTTTGGTAAAAATTTTTAACGTCGCAACAAATAAACACTGAAAAAAAGACGATTATGTCCACTTTTATATTCACTTGTTGGTCAACGGCCAACTCGACTCCGAATTCAAAATGACGTAAGATCGTCAAAATCTGTTTTGGCACGAATTTTAGGGTCAAGTTAATTATCTACGACATACATCAATAAAATTTGACATTTTCTGACTAGGCAATACGCTATATTTTGAAATATTTAGAATGTATTTCTTGCCAAATTTCGCCAAAAAGCTGTAATTTATCACTCTTTTGCGCAGGTGATATTAAATCTGATCTAATTTCCAATTGTTGGTTTTTTAGGAGAAATCCTAATAATCTTCACAATCGAATTCGACAGTTTATGTCTTGCACGTGTTATAAGTGCTCTATCGATAACATACACTTACGTGCTGCTAATGAGTGCTTGTTTATTACTAAATAATTGATATGCACCTTGACTTGCTCTTTAAATGCTTGTTGCTATTCTAATTTCAGAGCTTTGGTAAGGGGCGTCAAGTTTTAGTTAGCTATTTTTTTAGGCAATTTGACAGCAGCTGACACAAAGCCACTCAAACATCTTTTATTTAAGTATCTTTGATCTGGCAGTTTCGCACGAATAAGCTAACTTTAACTTTTACTTAAAGTGGAAAAGCTCCCCCTATCTATGCTTTATAAAGTCACAAAAATAAATAAAACGTATTTTTGGCCCAGTTTGTTGCGTTAGTAATTTTTATTTACTGTACATGAATAGGTTAGAAACAATTTTTTAAAGAAAAGAACACAATTAACCAAAAATTATTGATTTTTGACTGCTTTCAGTTAACCGAATCGTTCACAAATATATTCGAATTGTTTGGTTTCCGAGGTAACTTTTTTAATAAACATGTGAACGTGCCCTTCGAGATTCATTAAAGTCATCGGAACTACCAACTAAACAACATAATAACATTCGATACTCGAATAAATGTCACAAATCTATCCAAAGAAGACTTCTGCTTTTAGTTTTATCGAAAGCAAGTTGTTGTATTTGTATGTGTGTAAATTCTGCTTTGCTGTCGATGTCTTTTTTCCAAAAGAACAGCCCTAATATGAGTAATGCCAAAGCCCAATTATTTCAGATTTTTTTCTTTGCTGTTGTGGCTGCAATTAAACTTGGCCGCCAATTTAGAAATAGAAACATCGTGCAGCGAGGGTTTCATGCAGCCCTTGAAATGTGTCAGCCCTTATAAGAATGTGTGTAATTTATTTTCGCTGCATGTAAAAAATTTGCAGATCTGTTTAGGACATAACTTCAAGATTCTTAGTAGAAACGGCTAAACATATTTTTAAAGACATTTTAACTTAATTTCTTATACCTACTCGTATACAAAATGTATTTACTGTTTTTCTGAACATAAAATTGGTATGTCAATTTTAAGTATTTAATAATATAAAACAAAAAAAAATTCGTCCCCCTATTTCGAAATATTGAATTTTCAAAAAAAAAATGATTTTTTTTTCAAAAAATTCAAAAAAAAATAATTTTGAGAAAATGTTGGTATGCACTATTATTTTAAATTTAAAGGACTCCTTTATAAAAAATTTGATCGAAATCCGTTTGACCTTTGATGAGAAAGTCGAAAATAAAAAAACCTTCTACGGCAGGCACCGTTAATACAATTGTTCTTTTGTTTACCAAAATCATTTTCGGTACAAAAAGTTTGTATAGCAGGTACCATTAGTTTTGGGGCTGAAAAAAACAATTAAGCCAATAACCCAAGACGCTTAAGTATTATGTTTGATGAAAATCGGTTTAGCCCTTATGCTGTAGTTCGACAGACGGAATTGCGGGACTCCCTTTTTTCGTGTCCACCATCATCTTTATCTCGAATTTGATTAAAATCTCGAGTTCGATTTTTTTCCAAATGAAAAACTTGCCCTATAGTAGGTACCTACATTATATCGCAAGTAAAAAGTCGAATGCTTGATTGAAAATATTCGTAAAAACTTTCAAAATCAGCTATTGGAATTTTTTAATGAAATATTTGTTTTTCATTGATTATTTTATGAATCTTTCTTTTGCCGCACTACACGAATGTGGAATGCCTAACCTGGCCTGGTTTTTCTTTTACATTTTAATATTTAGAATTTCAAAACTAAATTGCTGTAGTCATCCCTTGTAGAAAAATTTTGGATTCATTTATGGGGTTTTCGTTTGGTAAATTTATATTTTGATCAATAAATTGATTTTTTTCGTAACGATTCGAATACGTTTTCAGATTGATTTTTATTTGCTATAGTATTGATGTCAGCTGTCTTGTCAAACTGATGGCTGTCAATTATAATGCATAGTGGTGTTAGCACAAGAGGGGTAGATCTGTCGAAAAGTCCAGATCTGCAAAATTTATATAAAATCAAAAAATAAAACAATTTATTTCGCCAATCGAAGACAAATACTGACAAAATCAATTTTTTGACAGATCTAAATCAAAAATAAATTGATTTGTGTTACCAAACGATAACCACATTAGAATTCTGCTTTTTTTATTTTTTTTTTGCATGGGGTCGTACTCGTAACCAATCACGTTTCAGTGCTACGGTGGAAAAAAGAAACCACCTCTAACGAGGTAGGTGTGTTCTAAAACAAAAATCATGCTGTCAGCCGAATTTTGCTCTATGCATTATATTAAAATTATTACAAAGGAGGGGAAAGATGAAGGGTCCTCTTGTGACTTCAAAAGAAAACAACTCTATCAGTGAGTATATAAAGCAACAATTGAATCTACCACCCTTCAAAAAACGAATATTTTTCGAGTACTGGGAGTTTAAATGATCTAAACATTTTTAAAGAAAACGAATAATTAAATCTATACAGACAAAAAGGCAAAGCGAATAAATATATCGGATTGAAATTAGTTGCTGTGGTTATTTACCAAAATAAACAATAATATTGTACGTACACGAATTTCAGGTTTAAAATAAAACATCCTTTTTTGCATTGAATTAAATTAATCCCAAACATGCTGCTTTATCTTTTTAATCAATGTTTTTAGCTTTGTGTTTATCCCGAAAGATAGATGTCAAACGCAGATTAAATCAGTCTAAAAAAAGCTATTTGAAAAAAAAATAATAAAATGTCCTGTAAAGGATATACGCATCAATTAACGTGAAATAACAAGTTTTAAAATATGAGAAACTTGTGTAATTCAACATTTTTCTTTGATTTAAATAAAGATATGATTCATTAAAAAAAAAAAACTACTGGCTGAAATTTAGAATTGAATGACAAGCATTGGTCGTATTCAGAAGACATAAGGGACTGTTTTTATTGAACTGAAATGTGTGAAACTCTTAAAATTACTTCAACAGTTAACCTTCTTCGGAAGCTGATATTGCAAAAAAATAAATCCAATATTTTGTTGTGATGATATAAAATGAATATTTTGTTAAATTGTGTACACATTTCTTAACGTTCGATACATGTTTAAAGATTACTTCACAATTTTAGAAAATATAAAAAAAAAAACGGGTATGACTTTGTGGAAAATATTATTTTTTAATAACTTGGCTGCACCAACATTTCATATAAAGTTATGCCGGCCGGTCGTCAACTCATAATTTTCAAGTTCAACACATTCAACTCTAATGTAGGATGTCCTCAATTCTATTCAACCAACAAGTTTGATCCGGTTGAAGATAGTTGCTCAACGATTTGTTCAACAAGTGTACAGGCTCGTGTTGCTCGTTGAAAATTTTGGTTCAACGCGTTGAGGAACATTTTCAAGATAATGTGTTGCACATTATTTGTTCAACTCGTTGATCAACTTTTTACTTGCGATATATATACAGTTGCGGTCAGAAAAATAGCACTACAATGTAATTGGTTATATTTTCAATGAATGTGTAGTTTTTATGTCAGTAGTTTTTTTTGTTATATTTAAGCAGCCAAAATAATTGCACCGATCAGAGTTCTCCTGTTATTTGTGAAATATTATCTGTCAAAAGTTTTTTTTTTACATAGGTTTGTACGAATTTACTTATTCTCAATGTAATTTAATAAAATCTTAATAATATTTAGCAACAATGGGCCGTGGAGGAAAACATTGTTAGCCTGAGGACAAAAAACCATTAAAAATATGGTATCTAATGATAAAACCTATTCGGAAATCAGACAAATCCTTCGCTGTTCCAATAAAAAGATCAGAAATGCACTAACATTTGCTGAAAAATACGAAACACGTGAGTGGAAGTGAGCAATGTCCCCTCTGTTGGTAAAAAGACTGATTCGCCAGAGCAAAAAAGAGTCGATTTTGCCAGTTACGCAGCCGAAAGCAGTGATAAACGTGACATCAAGCGTAGAAACAGTGCGCAGGCGATTGAGTAATACCGGTTTATACGCCCGCAGCCCAAACTGCAGCTGCTAACAAAAAAAACGTGGCCAAACGTATACAGTTTGCACAAACCCACGTAGATTGGCCGATGTCAAAATGGAGGAATGTACTATGGACTGATTATACCAAGATTGTGTTGTTTGGTGGCACAGGATCGCGGTCATACGTTAGTAGACCCTAACATGCTGAATTCAACCCCAAATATACAAACAAGATTATTAAACATGGAGGATCTAATATTATGATTGGGGCTGTTTCTCGTATTACGGTGTTGGTCCTATATACTGCATAAAAAGTATTATGGATAAACACCTTTATGTAAAAATATTAGAGGAAGAGATGTTGCCGTATGCGCCTGAGGAGATAGATGCCGTTGAATTGGGTCTTTCAACAGGACAACGACCCGAAACACACTAGTAAATTGGCCAAAAATTGGTTTCGGGATAACTGCGTGCAACTAATGGAATATTTTGTTATTAACGGTACCTGCCATACAACCATTTTATTGACTTTCGACTTTCTCATAAACGGCTCAAAGGATTGCGATCAAAATTTTTATACAGGAGCTTCCTAAGGTTCTAAACAATACTGCATTTCAAAATTTTCAAAAAATATTTTTTTTTTTTTTGAAAATTCAATATTTCGAAAACGGGTGAACGATTTTTTTCTGAAAATTTTTTCTGTTTGTCTGGTGTTGGCTGAGGTTCAGGACATAAGTCCAAAATATTTTTTTTTTACTTATACTCCACTTAGTTAATTGTGGACTTATGTTCCATTGACATGTTTTGTTTGAGGAAAATACTGTATCACCTATTACTAGTTGAAACTTTTCTAATCCAAGTACCAATTAGAGGAATTACAGATGATATTAAAAACAGGTTTAACCGGTTTTTTCTTAGCTTATTACCAGCAGGGTTGCCATATGTTATGAAATCAGTTCTATGTCATATGACTAGAAAACCAAAGGTTGTTAGAATAATAATGTCCCACTGAAGTGAGCCATAACGTAGTACGTTTCTGCACTAATGTAAGTGGTTTTAAATTTTTCATCACAATGGAGTTGAATGAAAAGTTGAACGAAGTAGGTTGTTACAGTTGTTCCTAAATAGATTGCAAATGTTAAAAAAAAAACATTAGGATTTAAATATTTGAGGAAATATAATAAAATAAATTTTGTTTATATATTTTCATTTTATTGACCCATAAACTGAACAATTTTAGTGAATTTTGATCGAACCACTCTTCTATGATCGTTTACGTTTAATTTGTTGGCAATATAATGAATACAATACGCTACAAATCAATTAATTTAATATTAATATAAATACTTTTTTTTTATAATTGTGAGCACAAGGGATTATTACTACCCTTAATATGTTTAAGCAGGAAAATAGGGAAGGATTTAAAATGAGATACCGATGTAACGGGTGATTTTTTTGCTACTTGGTTTTTGACGTTTATATTTTTGACAGATCACACATGACAAATTCCACGAACATTTGACATTTCGATTCAGTATTGTTTGCCATTTCATCATGAATAGACTTACGCCTGAACAACGTTTGCAAATTATTGAAATTTATTATCAAAATTCGTGCTCTGTGAAAAATGTGTTTCGCAAGCTACGTCCGTTTTATGGTCGTCATAATCGACCCATCGAGCAGGCTATTCAGCTCATTGTGACCAAATTTCGCACCAGTTTCACTTTATTGGACATTAATCCACCAAATCGTATCCGTAGAGTGCGTACCGAAGAGAATATTGCTGCTGCATCCGCCAGTGTTGCTGAAGATCGCGATATGTCCATTCGGCGCCGATCTCAGCAATTGAGCCATACAAAATACAGCTGGTGCAAGAATTGAAGTCAGGCGACCTACCACAACGTAGAATTTTCGGTGAATGGGCCTTAGAAAAGTTGGATGAGGATCCGTTTTTTTATCGCAAAATTGTCTTCAGCGACGAGGCTCATTTTTGGCTAAATGGATACGTGAATAAGCAGAATTGCCGTATTTGGAGTGAAGAGCAGCCAGATGCAATTCAGCAGCTACCAACGCATCCCGAAAAATGCACTGTTTGGTGCGGTTTATGGGCAGGCGGCATCATTGGACCGTACTTCTTCAAGGACGATGAAGGCCGCAGGGTTACGGTCAATGGAGAAAGGTACCGTTCGATGATAACAGATTTTTTTTTGCCAAAAATGCAAGAATTGAACTCGGTCGGCATGTGGTTCCAACAGGACGGTGCCACATGCCACACTGCACCCGAAACCATGCATCAATTGAGAGGCGAATTTGGTGAGCAGTTGATCTCACGTATTGGCGCAGTCAATTGGCCACCAAGATCATGTGATTTGACCCCGTTAGACTATTTTGTGTGGGGCTATGTTAAGTCTATTGTCTATGGGGACAAGCCAAACACGATTGCTGCCTTGGAAGCCAACATTGAACGCGTCATTGGTGAGATTCCGGCCGTAATGTGTGAAAAAGTTTGCCAAAATTGGACCTTCAGAATGGATAACCTGAAGCGTAGCCGCGGGCAATATTTAAGTGAAATTATTTTTAAAAAGTAAATGGCAGAAATTGATTTATCGATCCAAATAAAAATTTCATTCACTTTTTACAAGTTTCTGTGTTTTTTTGAATTTTCAAAAACCAAGCTCTTAAAAAATCACCGTGTAGTATGTACAAGGTTTTGAAAGAGGGAAAATAGAGCCAGGTAAAGCATTCCACATTCGTGTTGTACGACTAAAGAAAGAAAATCTGTACCTGACAGTACATCCGAAGTTGGGCTCAAGGGTAAACTGATGTGCGCGAGTATTACGGTTGAATAGTTTGAGGAAAGGAATACAACTGGCTATTTCATTAGAGCATTGTCTATCAAAATTAGCGATAAAATAATGAATGAGATGAAAACATTTCGACGGTGTTCGGTCGAGAGATGTAAATCCTTCAGTTATAGTTGTATTCAATATTTCAGGCAATGGCAATAGCAATGACAATGGCAATACAAATATTGGGTGGGCATTTCATTGCTGGCAATTAGAATTTCAATAAACCCTATTGTTTTTATTTTTCTTAAATTAAGCTCACTCATTTTTATTTTATATTGTTTTTTTTTTTGTATTTTTTAGGCACATTCATTTATTTTTTTCCGTTTTTGTTGAGTCAGTAAATTGTTTCACGCACGGCACCCTTTTAAAAAAATAATGGGAAGGCGCAGTCAAATTGAAGTGAAGCCATTTTGGAATTGCTCAATATATTGCCTCGGAGATGGAAAGCAATTATTGCCTTTCATCGATCGGGCAATATTGCAGTTGCCATTGCCAAAGCGCCTCCATTTGGAATATTCAAGGAAATTGCAATATCTGAGGCAATTTATTATTAAATATTGCGTATGGAGCCCCTGGGTTAGATAGATAGATTTTTTATTATATCGTTATGAATTTGTACAAAGGGTTGTTACCGCACATTTTACATTATAGAGATGTGATATACAATGTATCTTGCAACTAAAAGATTAGATATTTATTAGGATTTGTAACAATTTGCTTAGAATTTAATCTTTACACTTTCTTTAGAGGAAAAACGATGAAAAACCTGTTTTTAAACAAAAAAGAAAAAATAAATACATTAGTTTATTTATAACTTACGAAACTTAAAATTAATGACTAGGAGATATTATGTATTACTAAATAGATAAATGGATTATAAAAGAACTAAATAAAGATTGAGGAACTGTATAAAACAGACAATAAATAAATAAGTGTATAAATAATTAAATAGAAATATAATTAGTAAATAAATACATGTAAAAAAAACAGAACATAAATATTGCAATACAAATAATAAATATATTTATTTATTACATAAATTAGTAAATAAACACTAAATAAGTAATATATGTAATTAAAACCATACAAATAATAAATAAATATACATAAACAAATAAACAAATAGATAAATATATATATAATTACAAGATAAATAAAATTAATAAATAAATAATAATCAAAAAAAGAACAACAAATTTATCACAGGTAGGATTAATATTCGAAATAAAGTTAATTTATAAGGTTATTATCAGCGAACTCAAGTCGATTTAAAAATGATAATGCAAGTTTTTGGATTCTATCAGAAACCAATTCAACATTCCCACTTTCATGTAGATCGTAAGTCGGGTGATACCACGGAATACCAAGAAACATTTTTAAAATCTTATTCTGAGAAGTTTGCAATTTTTTCACATGACATTTTGCTACATTTTTCCAAACTGGACACGCGTACAAAAGGATTGATTGAAAAATAACTTTGTAAATTAATACTTTGTTATCTATTGACAATGAAGACTTCCTGTTAATGAAAGCATATAACATTTTAGTATCAATCTTAACTTTATTTATTGCTTGGATTATATTATGATTGAAAGTTAGTTTTGTATCAAGGTACACACCCAGGTATTTAACTTGACTATCCCAAGAAACAAGTTTTCCTAAAACGTTTAACTGATTGCTTGGAAGATAACAAGTTTTTATTGTTCGTGTGAAAAAAATGGCTTGAGTCTTATCGGTATTAAGGTTTATTTTCCATTGGTTGAAGTATACTTTTAATATATCCAATGCATGGTTTAAGTTTGTCTCAATGTTAAGACTAAAATCATGCGAGGATAAAATTGCTGTGTCATCAGCAAATCTTTCTGCTTCACAGTTCGGAAACTTTGGAAAGTCAGATGTATATAAGATATACAAATTTGGTCCTAGGACTGATCCTTGAGGGACCCCAAAAACGAAATATTTTAAATCAGAGCCACCACATAGAACTAACAACATTGTTGATTGAGTAAAACTAGTATACCGATAAAATATGACAAAAGAATAAAACAAAAATTAATGCGAATTATAAGGGACATCGATAAATAGACACGGAAATTTATCCGCATTAGTTCAGCCGCTATCCCCGGAGATAAAATCTGAGACAACAACCACCTACAGTCTCCGAATATCGCGCCACACATCTTTCCTACCATTCTTTCTTTTCCTTAACCTCACCCTCACGCCCGCGCTGTATTGAAACATTTAAAGGGCATTCATAATCCTTTGAGCGCGTGTAGATTATAAAAAAAAAATCAGAGCCACCACTGTTGACTTGATTTTTGAAACATTTACTAGACAAAAAACTTTGGATAATTTTACACAGATACAAGGGAAAGTTAAAAGATATTAATATATAAATTAAGCCATTGTGCCAAACTGAATCGAAAGCTTTATCTATATTTAGTAATACCATTCCGGTGGACATGATCTTAGCACGACTACCTTTAACAATATTGCAAATCCGCAGTCCTTTAACAGTATTGCAAATCCGGTGAACTTGATGCGAAGTATAAGATTTTAGGTTATTATTTTCGCGGATGATATTCATATTACATAAAGTTAAAATTTTTCGGAACTTACCGCGTTAAATGTTAGAAATATTTTCAATTTCTTTTTTCCGACGTTTCGAAGAAGTTTCAAACTTCGAGACTCATCCCGTGACCACGAAGTTTGAAACTTCTTCGAAACGTCGGGAAAAAGTAATTGAAAATATTTCTGACATTTAACGCGGTAAGTTCCGAAAAATTTAAACTTGATGCGAAGTGTAGTGAAATTTCCTAAAACCAAACTGCTCATCTTAGCATAAACTGTTTTCGGATATAAATTTTAGCATTTTATCCTTTAGGATTTTTTCGAAGATTTTGTTGATATTACTGAGCAAACTAATTGGCCTGTAGCTTTCTATCGTTACAGATGCCTTACCAGCCTTTAATATTGGAACAACTTTACCTACCTTCCACTTGATTGGAAAATATTGCATTTTCAAGCAAGCGTTTCCACAAGAAAATTATTTGGATTTTGAATCGTGCATCCGTTTTTAAAAAAAGGCACCTGATGCTTTTGTATATTCTTAACAATTTTGACGATATTCCAGAATGGTTTCGAATTTTTATCTAGAGAATGGAGCTTGGAATTCCAGTCATTATTCCTTTGGGTTAAGGGTTCGAAAGTAATACGACTGTTAAAATAAGAAACATCTTCACGGTATATAGGCTGTCGGTATCTTTGCCAGTTAATTTTTTGGATATTTCTGCACTTTATGATTTGAAGAATATGTGGGGGAAGCCATCAAGCGAACGTTTTTTTTCGCAAATTTTGGAACACATTCGTCAATTGTATGTAAAATTTCTTTAGTAAATTTGCATACAATGTTATCAACATATTATTTATAACATTTCCTAAGTCTGGAGACACGTTTTGAAGTCTTCTTTTTACGTTTAATCGAAAGCATGACCAGTTAGCATTTTTGAAGTCTTGATAAAATTGTTGTTTTCTCACCCCTGACCAGCAAAGTTGTAACAACACTGGGATGTGATCAGAACTAAATTCATTTAAAGTGATTGGAGAAGTTAATTGGCTACACACGTTTGGTAGAAAGATATCGAGAACCCTATTAACGCATCTGTATCACCTAGTCCCCTTTTTCTATCAACCATCGATAACTTCCACCCTCCCCTTCTTATCTCATTCTTTCACGATTCTCCATTACAGTCCACCCCTCCTACGGATCTGTTTTCTTACGACTTCCATAAAGCAAACTATCGCCTAATAAATGAATACCTCAACAAAGTCTCCTTCAATTTTGAAAACTTTACCGTTAATGATGCCTTAACCTTGTTCTACAGAGAAATATTTAACTCTATTTCTCTTTATGTTCCTTTTTCCCGGCACAAAACCTCGTCTACTTCCCCACCCTGGTACAATCGCAAACTTCGTTCTCTGCGAAATAAAAGAAATAATTTGTGGGAAAGTTACATCCGCTCTCGTTCTCCTACTGACTACTCTAACTATCTTGGTTCTTATCTCCATTTTACCGAGCTATACAACTCCCTTTACCAGCGATATCTAATGGAAACGCAATCCAACCTTATCATAGACCCTAAGTCATTTTTTCAGTTTGTTAACTACAAAAGAAAATCCGATGGCTACCCAACCTCTCTCTCTTTCAATAACGAAACTTCAAACGATCCTAACACTATCGCCAACCTTTTTGCCACGTTCTTCAAACAATCTTTTGCCGATGACTGCTTTGTTCCTGATTCAGCCTATTTCAATTATTTACAAAGTTTTTCTCTTGGACCGCTTCTCCCTCGTTCCATTGATCCCCATCTTATCGAATATAAATTGAATCAACTTAACGATGAATTCAACCCTGGTCCAGATGGTCTCCCTGCCATACTTCTAAAAAAATGCTCTTCCATCCTTTCTCTCCCTCTCTCAAAAATTTTCAGCCTTTCCCTTAGTAAAGGAGAGTTTCCTGACATATGGAAATCATCTTTCATAACCCCCATTCACAAAAAGGGTCCGAAGAGCGATGTTAACAATTATCGTCCCATCGCCAAGCTTTCACACTTACCCAAAATCTTTGAAAGTATTTTGTATGAAACCTTAAGTTTCCACTGCAAATCACTCATCTCCTCCTCACAGCACGGCTTTCTCAAATGCCGGTCTACAACCACTAACCTTGTTGAATTTGTATCCGTCACCCTTTCAGCCTTAGAAAAAGGCTACGAAGTCGATGTTATCTCAACCGATTTCAGCAAGGCCTTCGACAAAATTTCCCATAAGCTTATTCTTTTCAAATTGTCCACTCTCGGCTTTGAACCCTCTTTGTTACAGTGGATTTCTTCTTACCTTGAAAACCGTTATTACAGCGTTCGATTTAGATCTGCCACTTCTTGCCCTTTCTTAGCTACCTCCGGTGTCCCCCAAGGCAGCCACCTCGGCCCACATTTGTTTATTCTTGCTATTAATGATATTGATAGGGTCATCAAACATTCTTCTGTCTCTCTGTACGCCGATGATACCAAGTTTTTCAAGACCATTTCCTCAACACATGACTCTTCCCTTATTCAAAAGGATCTAGACAGTTTTTCAGTTTGGTGTCTAAAAAATTGCTTGGAGCTTAACGTCGTCAAATGCCAATCAATTACTTTTTCACGCAAACGTAACAAATCTCCTCCCCGTCTCTACCTGCTCCATAATCAACCTATACCCACCGTTGATAATATTCGTGACCTTGGCATTTTATGTGACCCAGAGCTTAATTTTCTCACTCACATAGACGATATCATTCTCAAAGCAAACTCAGTGCTCGGCTTCGTCAAAAGATGGTCAAAAGAATTCTCCAACCCCTATGTAACCCGGTCCTTATACATATCATTTGTTCGTCCACTGCTAGAATACGCCTCTCAAGTTTGGTCCCCTTACCAACTTACTCATATCTCCAGAATCGAAAGCATCCAGCGTCGATTCCTACGCTTTGCTCTTCGAGGTCTATCATGGAACAATCCTCTGATTCTGCCTCCCTATCTAGATCGACTTAAACTAATCAACCTGAATTCGTTGGAAGAACGAAGAGAGATAGCAGACATTGTCTTCATTCATCGATTACTCTCCGGTTCCGTTGACTGCATGTCGCTCTACAACTCCATCTCTTTTAATACCAATCCCCGTAATACACGTCACCCTCGTCTCTTTTATATACCCCCCCACCGAACATCTTACGGCTCCAACGAACCTGTCTCTCGCATGCTACGGGCTGTTAATTCAAACATAAGTTTCTTCGACCTTAACCTGAGTACTCCTTCCTAAAAACTCCGGCTTCTGAACCGTCCTCCCCCTCACTAACCTTAGCATAAGTTCTTAGTTTTTAAGTTAGATTAAGAATTAGCTTGTATTAAGCCGAATAAATGGGGGTTTGCCCCCACCAAAATCAAACAGGACACCCACGAGAACTAGAAGGGAAATAAGTAGAATTAGGAGGAAACAAGATACTAACTGGTAATCTGTACGACAGGTTAAACAACACATTTCCAAAAGAATTTGCCCTATGAGTTTCAACTTATTACTATTTATAGTTAAAAAAAAAACAATATACGCTTTGGAAGTCCATCCAAAAGAATAGCTTTTTGTAAATCTGTTTATGAGAAAAAAGATCTTTAGCTGTTTACAGGGTGAACCTATTGTATTGACCAACAGTGTTGTATACAAAAAGAAAGAAGCAATAAGCTTTAATTGTTTTCACTGTTTTAAGCGTAGAAATCAGAAATGCTTAATATTTCCTTTTAAATGTGTCCAAATTCCTAACATTTTACCAGAATTTAGGACAACAAACAAAAAAGGCGAATGCCAAACCAAATTGTCTCCATTATTTCTTATTTAGTTTTAAGATTTCTAAGATTGACTTCATTCTAACGACTTTTTTCGTGTTTTTTTTCTTTCTAGCCCGATGCTATCGTAATGCGAATATCTGCTACCGATTTGGATGATGGCGATAACAGTATTATAGAATATGAAATTTTGAACGAACGTGACTTTCAGTATTTTCGAATCGATAAAGCTGCTGGAATAATTTATCTTAATCGAGCCATTGACAAACGTCCCGGTCAATATTACGCTATAACAGTTCGAGCATATAACATTGTTCCAGATCCACCACAAGATGCACAAATTGAAGTGCGCATTCGAGTAATTGAGTCAAGTAAGAAACCACCATCATTCATAAATCCCATCGAAACTACCATTTTCCTTAAAGAAGATTTCAAAGAGTATTCCGAGCCAATAGCCACTCTGAAAGCTGTTTCAAATGTACCTGATAAACCCGAAGTAATTTTCGAACTGATCACCGGCCGTACAGAACAAACCAATAGCAAAAACACGTTTGTCTTCAACCAAATTGGTAACACTGTTTCCATAAGCTTAGGAAAGACCCTGGACTTTGAAGCTATCACTGACTATACTCTCACAATGTCAGTGCGTAATATCTACGATTTGGTAGCCGAACATGTAATTAAAATAAAGATTGAAGACGTCAACGATAATATCCCATATTTTACGGAGGTAAAAACGGGAACTATTTTGGAAAACGAGCCAGCGGGAACACCTGTGATGCAAGTCCGAGCTTTCGACATGGATGGCACAGAAGCAAATAATATTGTTTCATTCGAGCTAGCTGACAATAAAGAGTTCTTTGCTATCGATCCACATACAGGTAATATAACAGCCCTGACAACATTCGATCGAGAAGAGAGGGATTTCTATAATGTTAAAGTGATTGCAAGTGATAATTCTCCATCGGCGCTCTACAAAAATGGAGAACCAAATCGTGGACAGCAAGTCTTTCGAATTGAAATTGCGGATAAGAACGATCACAAACCTCACTTCCAAAGGCCGGAGTATCTGGCTGAAAAACTTCCCGAGGATGCAAATATTAATTTCATAGTTATCGAAGTTACAGCCGTAGATGAAGACAATGCTTCACAAATCGTATATACAATCGAAAGTGGAAATGTGGGCGAATCGTTTAAAATCGAAGCAAAAACCGGCAAAATCACCGTTAACAATCGTTTAGATTACGAGAAAATCACCGAGTATGTCTTAAAGATTCGAGCATTCGACGGAATATACGATGATTATGCAACAGTGACAATTAAAATAGAAGATGTCAATGACAATCCCCCAGAGTTCAAGGAAAAGTACAGCAAAACCATCCAGGAAGAACAAGTTCCAGATTATTGCATCTTGGAAATTGAAGCTTTCGATCCAGATATTAAGGATCCATTAGCTGATCAGAAAATCAAGTATTCAGTTACAAAGGAAGAACAGAAAAAATTGTTAACTATCGATGATAAAGGATGTCTACGACTAATTCAGCCCCTGGACAGGGATCTTCCAAATGGTCACAAAAATTGGCAGGTTCTGATTTCAGCCATCGATGACAATGGAAATGGTTTAAAGACAGCCACACCTGTTACTATAACCCTGCAAGACATAAACGATAATGCACCGTTTTTAATAAACAAGATGCCTGTTATATGGCAGGAAAATCGTAACCCAGGACAAGTTGTACAACTGCAAGCTAACGATTATGACGAGCCCCAGAATGGACCACCATTTACATACGGAATTGATCCGGGCTCATCTCCAGATATCAAAACCAAGTTCTCCATTGACAATGACTATTTGTTTGCGAATGTTCAGTTCGATCGAGAGGAGCAAAAAGAGTACTTCATTCCTATTCGTATTAGTGATTCGGGAACTCCAAAGCAAAGCAGCGTCAGTATTCTTCATTTGATCATAGGTGATGTTAATGATAACGCGATGAGTGCAGGTTCTAGTAGTATATTTATTTATAATTACATGGGAAAAGCTCCTGACACAGAAATTGGTCGGGTGTTTGTGGATGATCCAGATGACTGGGATTTGGATGATAAAACTTTCGAATGGAGGGATAAGGCCGAAGATGATGAAAGGTACTTTTACCTCAATCCAAGCAGTGGCATGATAACGATGAGGGAAGGCATTCCCAGTGGTCATTACGATCTCTACTTTAGAGTCACAGAAGAGTCTACTTTTATCCCAAGGCATTCCGTAGAAGCAGAGGTGTCCATCATAATAAAAGAAATCCCAGAAGAAGCTGTAGATAAGAGTGGATCCATTCGATTTGTCAATATAACAAAAGAAGAATTTATATCGGTTCCACGCTACGCAGGTCCAAATGAGTTGAGTTTAAAAGATCAACTTCAGAAGAGTCTTGCCAAACTGTTCAATATATCTGTGGAGAATGTGGATGTATTTACAGTGCTCGAGCACGCGCAACGGACCCTAGATGTAAGGTTTTCAGCACACGGCAGTCCTTACTATGCTCCGGAAAAATTAAACGCAATGGTTGCACAAAATCAGCGAAAAATTGAAAACGAGTTGGATCTGAATATGCTTATGGTTAATATAGACGAGTGCCTCATAGAAAAATACAAATGTGAAGCATCCTGTACGAATATCCTGCACAAGTCAAATGTGCCCTACATGATTTATTCAAATATGACTTCTTTTGTGGGAGTTAATGCATTTATCGAAGCCGAATGCGTCTGTGAAGATAGATACAAGAGATATTGTTTGAATGGAGGAACGCTTAATGATGATGATATGTGCCAATGCCTGGATGGGTTTAATGGGCCGCGCTGTGAACTTGTATTAATAGGCTTCTATGGCAGTGGTTATGCAATGTACGAGCCTGTATCACCATGTGATAATACAAAAATTTCCATGGAAATCTCACCACAAATGGATACCGGGCTTATTATGTACGTTGGACCACTAAACTATAACCCGCTGTTGCCAATTTCAGACTTCCTTTCACTTGAGCTAATCAAAGGATACCCTGTGCTTATTGTTGACTATGGTTCTGGGGCAATAAGAATCGAACATCGTCATATTCAATTGCAAAGTGGAAGGACTTACGCACTTGATATTGTTTTGCAGAGCACTAGTATTGAAATGACAGTTGACAACTGCAAGCTGTCAACTTGCATGAGCTTAGGAGCTCCGCAAGGACCCCACGAGTTCCTCAACGTTAATGCCCCGCTTCAATTGGGTGGAACCCCAGTCGATCTTGAGCGGCTGGGTAAACAACTAAATTGGACCCACATTCCAAAAACAACCGGATATTACGGTTGTATTCGTAATTTGACAGTTGATGGACGCACATATAATTTAGGAACACCGTCGGTTTTCAAAAATGTCGATCCAGGATGCACGCCATTCGTGGCTGGTGCTGTATCATTTGGTATAGATCGAAATTTCATCATTGCGATTTTGACTATAATTGCACTGATGTTGATAATTCTCCTGGCCGTCCTCGTGCAGAAGAAGCAGAAAAATGGCTGGCACGAGAAAGATATCGACGATATTCGTGAAACTATCATTAATTACGAAGACGAAGGTGGTGGTGAACGGGACACAGATTATGACCTTAACGTCCTGCGCTCCCAACCCTTCTATGAAGACAAGATCTACAAGGATAACATGCATCCTATGCATGACAGCAATGATATCCCCGATATTGGGGGCTTCTTAGGCGATAAAAAAGAAAACTGTGACAAAGATTCGGGCGCGTATCCCGTCGACGATGTGCGGCATTACGCGTACGAAGGTGACGGCAACAGTGACGGTAGCTTATCTAGTTTAGCGTCGTGCACAGACGACGGCGATCTCAATTTCGACTACTTGTCGAATTTCGGGCCGCGGTTCAGAAAATTAGCCGACATGTACGGCGAAGAGCCCTCCGACACAGACTCGAATGTCGACGACGACCAGGGCTGGCGGATATAGTTAAAATAGTTTTGAATAATTATAATTTCATTAAGGACTTCTAATATAATTAAGCTAAAAAGGATAAACTATGTACATTTAGGCTAGAAACAAAAACGGAGTGGAAATATATTATTGAATAGTATTTGCCATCCAAGTGAAAACAAATTAAAAATAAAAAGAATTATTTTTTAAATATTTTATAAAAGAAACGATTTTTTTTTTAATGTTGAGAAGTTAATACGATTCCTGGCAGTTTATGATTTTTCGGATCGGTTGTTCGGTGGTTCTTCGTTGGTTCTTTGGCGAGTCAAAATTAAGGCTGTTTTTGGAAATTCAGCATTGTGGATGGAGGAACAGCAGTCTGCACCCTGTCCAGTTGCCTGTAAGTATTATTCAAAACAACATCATACACACAAAGTTTTGCTTCAGTACACAAGTTTTTTTTTGTTAAATAAATAAAATTATATATTAATATTTATTTCTATACATACACATTTAGGGTTGAACACATTTTAACTTTACCATAAAATTCTCTATAAAATTAACATTAAATAATTTTGTCTGCTTAAAGAATTTGTTTAATATGATATTTTTGGTAACTGTATTTTGTTTCTAATCTGAAGTTTAAAATGCATTGATTTTGTCCATGTTTATCTTCAAAATCAAAAGTCAACCCCACTGAGCAAAACGAAAATTTTCAACAAGCTAGAAAGACCAAGATTTGGCATGACCGAAAATTAAGGCAAAAAATACTACAATGTCTCAAAGATAGAAAAAATGTTTGTTCATTTGTGAAAAAATATTCGAAATTCAACTTCATCTTCGGTTCCATCGCTCGTCTTTAATTACACCCCTTTTGTCAGCTAATGTGATAAGGCCAATTTGCTGGCAGTGCAGTTCCCGGTCAATTCAACGCTGATGTGTATGAATGCCTCCTCCAGTACTTGAGAGAGGGTATATTATTTCATGGAAAGAATCTTCTTTCGCACTCGTGTAGTTGATAGAATCTTTTTCACACTCTAGTTACTGTCCAATTGTTACCACGTCCCTCCTTTCCAAGGTCACGGAAACCCTGATTAATTACCAGCTGAAGAAATGTCTTCAAGGATGGTTTCTCTTAATTTTTTTTATAATCTACACGCGCTCAAGCGATTATGAATATGTTTCAACACAGCGCGGGCGTGAGGGTGAGGTTAAGGAAGAGAAAGAATGATAGGAAAGATGTTTGGCGCGATATACGGAGACTGTAGGTGGTTGTTGTCTCAGATTTTATCTCCAGGGATGGCGGCTGAACTAATGCGGAGAAATTTCCGTGTCTGATTTATCTATGTCCCTTATAATTCGCATTAATTTTTTTATTCTTTGTCATATTTTATCGGTATACTAGTTTTACTCAATCACATGTTGTTAGTTCTATGCCTAAACAGCATGTAATGAGTAAACCAGCAATTTATTGTATGACATTTATTTTTAGAATTGGTTTTTAATGGAAAAATAAGAAGACATAGACTACGACAGGGATCGAACCTGTGACCATGAGGTTGACAGGCGAACACACAACCATCGCGCCACGGCCACCCCAATGACCGGCAATATAGCTTTCGTAGCAATAGGTCAACTGGTGATCTGATGATAAATATATCTCAACGAACAATGGCAAAAATTTGTACATCGTTTTGGAGAAAGTAAGATTATTGCGGTTTATATTTCAAAAGCATTTGATAGTTTCAAGTTCTCTTATCGAAAATGCGTGCATTTGATATCGATGAATCTCTTCTTTATCTCTGGATTAGAAATTACCTTTCGGATAGCTGAATACAAGCCGTATTGGACGGTTTTAAGTCTGAATTTCACAAAATAAATGCTGGAGTGCCCCTGGGCACCGTTCTGTAATCAACTCTTTTTCTCATTTTCATTAATGATCTCTTATCTGAACTTCTAATCAAATAAATTGTGTTGCTGACTCAGTTTTTCATATCCGTTTGCAGATTCAATTCCTTGTTCTTCGGATGTGGAAATGCAACGGCAGCGTATGATAAAATCATTAAATCCTCATCTCGACAATGAGGAATAAAAAACATCATAGAACATAACATAACATCATAGAATGTAATTCTTCAAAAACTCAGTGATGTGGATGTGTTCTTAAAGCAAAACCTACCTTCCATGCCGCTATCCCTCAAATGGACTTACATTGAAAAAACCGGTCAGCTTTCAGCCCTTGGCAAGTACATCCCAGACCACGTCTTGTGGAATGACAACACGATGTCGCCAAAAATGCTGCCAAGTGTTTGGGCTTTCTTCGAAGATGCAAGAAATTCTTCTCCATTTCTGATCCAGCTGTAAGCCTTCATTCGTCCAAAGCTCGAGTATAACTTTCATATTTGGGTAGGAGATCCCCAAACTCATTTGAATCTTTTAAATAGAATTCAAATTCATAAGAATGATAGGCGATATAACTATAATTGAAAGATTTACATCTCTCGAACACCGTCGAATTATTTTATGTATTTCATTATTTTATCGCTATCCTTCTAAACAGTGTTCTAGCGAAGTAGCCAGTTGCATTCCTCTCCTTAAACTATTCAATCGTAATACTCGCGTTCTAGGAATGCTCATCAGTTTACCCTTGAGCCCAATTTCGGACGTACTCTCAAGTACAAATATTCTTTCTTTAGTCGAACAACTCGAATATAGACTGCCTTACCCGGCTCTATTTTTCCCTCCTATTTTGATATTCTGGACTTCAAAACCAATGTAGGTACATCGGTATTTCCTAACGCTCGCACTGTGCTTGATCAAAACTTAAAAACCATCATCAAAATCCTAGTCCGTACCTTTTGTATAGTTGTTATTTACACGCCTACTATATAAACGGTGATTTTTTAAGAGCTTGGTTTTTGAAAATTCAAAAAAACACAGAAACTTGTAAAAAGTGAATGAAATTTTTATTTGGATCGATAAATCAATTTCTTTCATTTACTTTTTCAAAATAATTTTACTTAAATGTTGCCCGCGGCTACGCTTCAGGTGGTCCATTCTGAAGGTTCAATTTTGGCAAACTTGGTGGTCGAATAACACAAACCCGATTGCTGCGATCGGCGCCGAATGGACATATCGCGATCTTCAGCAACACTGGCGGATGCAGCAGCAATATTCTCTTTGTTACGCACTCTACGGATACGATTTGGTGGATTAATGTCCAATAAAGTGAAACTGGTGCGAAATTTGGTCACAATGAGCTGAATAGCCTGCTCGGTTGGTCGATTCAGACGACCATAAAACGGACGTAGCTTGCGAAACACATTTTTCACAGAGCACGAATTTTGATAATAAATTTCAATAATTTGCAAACGTTGTTCAGGCGTAAGTCTATTCATGATGAAATGGCAAACAATACTGAATCGAAATGTCAAATGTTCGTGGAATTTGTCATGTGTGATCTGTCAAAAATATAAACGTCAAAAACCAAGTAGCAAAAAAATCACCCGTTACAAATGCATTCATAAATACACAAATTAGAAAACTGATTTAAAACTTACAACTTCTTACGATTGCGTCGGAAGTTCTGTGTGATTTTAATTCAACTTCTGTAAATGAACAAAAAAAAAACAGTACCCTTTTGAATATTTTAATTAAACCATCACATTACTCCAGCGCAGCATTGGCGTGGACAATCAAGAACTTTTAATTAAGTAAAGAGATGAATCGCACTTGAAAATGTCAGACAACGCCGCGCCGCAATGCAGTCGCCCGCCACCGTCAAAGATTAATGCAAGTCGTTTGCTCAATTAAATTGTTTCAAATACATTTCACTTCTTTAGTTTGTTTTTTTAATGGGCTTTAATTTAGAAAAAAAAATAAAAAAATGAAACTCCCATTCAAAAGGGAAATATAAAAGGGACAAAAAGTGTACTTTTATTTTTTTAAATAAATTTTCTCCCTTCAGCGTCAAGTCTTGTATAATCTCAAATTGGTTTATCTGGATTGGTTTGACCCCGCGATGTAAAGTGCAGTAGAATGCCTCTTGTTTGTTGGATGCGCACACAAGCACGTTCGTTCAAACATAGAATTTGATAAGATTTAACTAATCTATTTCATTTAACTTATGTAAATAGATAATCGCTCAAGTTGATTGAAAATGTAAAAGATTTCAAACAAAATCGTTGTTTCAACGATTCTTTAAATTAGTTCAAAGTTTTCAATATCCACTGAAACTGATGATCTAATCAAGAAGAAATTGAATAAATTCAAAGAAATTAGTCATATTTTTGATTCAATATGATGAATCAAATAAAATAATTTGTATATGAACGCCTCCGTCCAAAGGTGGATTTAGTGCTCCTGGAGCCATACGTATCTACATTTTTTTTCTCACATCCGGACTTGAGTGGACAGAAGACAGACTAATAAAAGAAATTGGGCATGTGATGCTTGAAATGCACCTGCGCGCGTCTCAGGTGAGTGTTTTGTAGTTTTTTCCCTCTATAAGCCATCTGTTGCTATATTTGTTTTTCTAACGAAAAATTGTAAAGACCGGTTTATTAAGTTCCTTTTCCGATCTTCCTGGCAGGTATTTTTTTTTAACTACCACCTTTAAGGAGTATACATATACATATTTTTTTGTGAAACGTAAAGTAGAGATGAATAATTATGATGTAGGGATGATGGTTATAAAAAGCGATCGCTAACAGATGGAATGTTTGCATTTGGGGTACCTATCTACTTTATAAACTTGGCTTGTAATATTTGAACTGTTTCATTTTTGTTTTGCCTTCATATTAGTTACACTTGAAATAATTTCTAACCAACAAAAGTTGTTTAATGTGTATTGAATATCGCTGGAAGAAGTGTTGCCTATTGAAAAATACATTAATTTTGAACACTTGTACATCTTTCATTGTGTAAGCTTGTCCTTCGTGTAAACTTAGTTGTCTTTGGTGTTTAATGGCCTTTTTGATTGGTTGTCCGGAAGGCGTCCGAATGCTTTTGAAACTGTTCGATTGGTACGAAATAACAGTTCTTCGCCTGGAAAAAAGAGAAATTTCCTTCTGGATTTGAAGTCAGAATCAAAACCAGAAGCACGCACACACTTAAATACTAAATGTCAACAAAAATGTTGTGTAGGGATGAGTGATATTGTAAAACATGGATGGTAACATAGAAAATACAATCTGCCTATCGAGGTAACCGTCTGAGCAGAATTCTCTCCGATTTGCTACGAATCGGAGACATTTTGGTTCGAGGTCATTCTTCGATGGGCTGCTCGGAAATTCTGTCCGACGAAATTCAACGCATGCGATTTGTATGCGATAAAGTACTTTTAAAGGTTTTATTTATGACAGATACACACAAAATATTCTCTGAAGTCCTCCGACAAGTTCTCGTTGCGGAAAGTGTTTTCTTTTTAAAGAAATTGTTAATTAAAATGTAAGTACTTAAGGTTTGAACGTTACCTTGTGGATTTTTTGTTTTTAAGCAGAACGAAAAGACAAGTTCAGAGCAATATGATCGGATGATGAATTTGCCCAGCGAATATCCCGATATTGCATATCTAAAATTAACAGAAGGACACCAGAATTTGTGGCTGTGTTTTAGTTTTGAATATATCATATATTTTTTTTAGAGGTTTGGAGTGACACCATCAGACCGATAATTTGTTTTGTATTTGTGTTGAATCTGCTCCAAAACAAAAGCAAATGCATTTTTATTTAGGCGAAAGTTTTTCTTCAATCTTGAAGGGAATAATAGAATTAGCGCTGCGTCAAGTAGTTCGCCTATATTGATTTTGTTCTTGCAATCTTCTTTTATTTTCTAAATAAATAATATTAGGGTATTCACGATCCGGTGTATCTGGTCTTGTATCATTGTAAAAGTGTAGCATTTTTTTGCACTACAACAACAAAATATACTGAATGTCAAAATCTTACACTTTTACACTTTTACAATACCCGAACCCTATTGTAACAGAAAAATACAAGGGTGTAAGGTTTTTATAACACAAACTTAAGCCTTCTTCAGAACAAATGTGAAACAGATTTTGACATTTGCTTCAGTGTTGCTACAGATTAGTAAAGGTGTGTTCACAGTCTGTTGTAAAAAAATAAAATTTTACTCTTTAACAAGACTTGGTACACCAGATCGTGAATACCCCTATTGTATTTCAAGTTTTTTGTTTCAAATTATTCTTTTGTTGACAGTTCAAACGGAAACAAAATACATATGTTTGGAAATAGAGAGGAGACTTCGATAGTTTTGATTTTAAAATCGGTACATGTAATTACATTTTTTAAAATCGCTAGCGCATTATAATTGAAAAAAAAAATACTTTCTGTAAACAATAAATAACACTCTCTCGCCAATTTTCATGGTTTGAAATGTTTATAGTATTTATTTAATAAGGAACTATCGAAAATATATCGTATTTTCGATATATCAGTTAAGTTACACATCTCTGCCTGAATATTTCTTTAAAATTTCTTCCGATGAAAGCTACTTCGAACTGAAATTGAATTTCCGATGAAGATGCGTGTCGGAGAAAACTCCGCTCCGATGGTTACCTCTATAGGGCAGAATATCGATTTTTTTTCTTAAGTTTTTTATTTTGAAAAATAATAGCACGTTCAAAAATCAATTACAAATACAGTATATTATAAATTCAAAATACCTTCAGTGTTCTGAAATTTGTAGCAATGTTTTTTATCGCAATTTTCTTTTCCCTTTTTGTGTGTATGAGCTACATTAAATTCCACTAATCGCCAATTGAACTTCATACAATTTCACATAAATAGTTTTGGAGCGTAGTTCCGCTGAAGTGCAGTTTCGTCGAGTGCGGTCTAACCTTTATAAGCATGAGTTCATTGACAAAAGATTTCAACTTATTTGAAGTCGATCTTTTGAATCTTAACATCGATGCTGCGATGTTTCACACGCTTCAATATCGATGTTGAAACATCGATATTTTTTTTGACTAACATTGATGTTTTGCCAACATCAATGAACATCGCCCATCCCTACATTTATATGTCATTGTTTTGTTTTTTCCCACCTTACACATACACTCACATTCAATTTCAAAATCCAGAATGGAGTGTTAACTTGTTCGATTGGAATCCCGGATCAGAGAGTTCTTCCGGATTACCAATCAAAAAGGCCATAAGTTGGACAAACACAAAATATTTATAAATAAGATTTTGTAGTTATACTTTTACAACCAACAGCGTTTATAAATATAATTCTGTCGATGTGTAAAAAATATAGTTTGACACAACTTGACAGCCAATAAACAAACTAACGGGATAATTTCAAAAATAAACACAAATTAAACTAATATCAATTTTAATAATATTTTATTGAAATAGTTAAAAACAAAACAACCAAAAGCTCATAAGCTGTTGTTCACTAGGAACACTTGTTCCAGCAGAAGATAAATATGTTAAAGCAATTGGCCGTAGATAGCTAGTGGCTAGAAGACCAATATTCTTATACATCAGCATTCCTTAAAAGCAAAGGTACTCTTAAGAAACATTTGTCAGCATAAACCAAAAACTTAACATATCCCAATAAAAAGTAGTCGAGATGTGTTAAGTCGTACGAACGAGGGGCCAGTTAACAGGATCACTTCTGGAAATAAAGCTACCACCAAATTGATTTTGGAATAAATTTATGGTTAAGCACGCTTTATGACAAGTTTTGGAGCCAAGTGTCGCTCGCCATTCACCGTAACAGCATCACTGATGATACCGCCAGTGTGTTAACCGCACCAAACAGTCAATTTTAATATGTAATGGTGTGGCGATTCGTTGATGGCTTGTTGATGGTTTTGAATCGAGAAGAGTAAAATTAATGCGAAAAAGATCAGTGACTGCACGAATTGCTTGCTCACTAGGCCGATTATATTGACAGGAAAATGGTTAAAGTGTTCTCTGAACTTCGCGAACAGACTTATTTTTTTCAAAGTAAATTTCCACAATTTGAAAGCGTTGTTCTGGCGTTAAACGATTCATGATAATTGCCAAACCTTACTAAACAGAAATATCAACAGAGTTTGACATTCTCAAACCATACACAACAACTATCGAAACTTCTCATTCAGCTAAAAAAAAAATATACCCCTTAGGCCATCTGCACACGAAGCATTGCGTCAGAGACACAAAAAACTAATGTGTGCAGATTTGGTGCAGCGCACATTGATTTCAATATAATGTGTGTACATCTGCACACGAGTCGTAAAACGCACATAATCGCCGCGGCACCCAAACTGCAAATCGGCGCTACATCAGTGTCAGTCGCTTCGAGGACGCGAGTCGTAAAGTTCAATTTTTTTTATTGAAAAATATTAAAATGTCTGATATTTTACAAAAACTTGCATTAGTAAGTGGAAACTTATGATTGTTTTTACAATAACACTTTGCAAGAGTATATACTCAAGGAAATATGCTTTATTATAATCATTTCTTGTGCTGAAACGTATTCCCACATGTTGGTATTTGGTTTTTGAATGGCAGGACCTATAAGAAACACCAAATCCTTAAAAGTTCTTTTTGATATTCTATAGATAGAATGCCTGGAATTTAGAATCGTCTTCCGTTAACTTGGCCTCAATGAATAACCTTTGTTAATATTCGTATGGATGTAGGGATGCACCCAAAATGCTCTAAGGTTCTTTTACTTTTTTGTCGGTAACAAAAATAATTTAATAGAAATAAATCTTCTTCATCATTTGAACGTGCCATATTTGTAGCAAACGGTTCCTTATTAATAGACATAATCGAAAAAAACTAGATATTCCGTAACCGTCGGAGTGGAGTTTTCTCCGCAACGCATCTTCGTCCGAAATTCAATTTCAGTTCGAAGTAGCTGTCATCGGGAGAAATTTTAAAGAAATACGACGACGCATTGCGATGGATATAAACTTCAGGTAGAGATGGTCAACTCAACTGATATACCGAAAATGCGATATATTTTCTATAATTTTGTATTAAATATACCCTATAAACGTTTTAAACCATGAAAAATTGGCGAGAGTGTAATTTATTGTTTATAGAAAGAATTTTTTTCAATTATGGTGCGCTAGAGTTTTTAAGAAATGTAATTAGATGCATCGATCTTAAAATCAAAATTATCGAATAAAGTCTCCTCCCTATTTCCAAACACGTTTTGTTTCCGTTTGAACTGTCATCAAAAGAATAATTTGAAAAAAAAAACTTTTAAAATTCAATGTTATTTATTTAGCAAATAAAAAAACATTGCAAGAACGAAAACCATATACACTGGCTACCTGACGCAGCTTTAATTCTATAATTCCTTTCAAGATTGAAGAAAAACTTTCGCCTAAATAAAAATGCGTTTGCTTTTGTTTTAGAGCAGATTCAACACAAATACAAAACAAATTATCGGTCTGATGATGTCATTCCAAACCTTTAAAAAATTGATGTATTCAAAATTAAAACACAGCCACAACGTCTGGTGTCCTTCTTGTGTAATTTTAGATAATGCAATATCGGGATATTCGCTGGGCAGATTTATCATCCGCTCATATTACTGTGAACTTGTTTATTTGTTCTGCCTAAAAACAAAAAGCCCACAAGTTAACGTACATAAGGTTTATTTCTGCATTACCTACATTTTAATAAACAATTTCTTTAAAAAGAAAACACTTTCCGCAACGAGAACTTGTCAGAGGACTTCGGAGAATATTTTATTTGTATCTGTCATAAATAAAACCATTAAAAGTACTTCATCGCATACAAATGGCATGCGTTGAATTTCGTCGGAAAGAATTTCCGATCAGCCGATCGGAGAATTACCTCGAAGCAAATTGTCTCCGATTCGTAGTAAATCGGGAGAATTCCGCCCCGACGGTTACCTCGATAGGGGAGATTAAAATATGAAACGCAGAATCGACTTTTTGTATTTTTCTTTGACAATTACTATACGCCCCGTGTGCAGAAATCTATTTGTCTCGTAATCGTGCAGTAAGGATTATTGAACGAATCTACTACAAGACGCGTCGTGTGCAGAAGGCCTTAGGAAAACATCTTTTTGGCTTGGTTTACACTACTTATAGAACTAAATTTCTTTTCTCTAAATTAGGCCGTGTGTGAATTGCGTTAAAATGTTGGTTAAATTTTCTACCTTGCTTAAATTTTGAAGTTTGGTTTTTGGTGGGATCAAATTTAGCTTTTTGCTGTGTGAATTGCGTTAAAAGGGATTTATTAAAACACTATTTTGGCTAAAATTCCTTCAAGATTGAAGAAATTTCCCTAAAACATTTTTTTTTTTTGTTCAAGTTAATTAATTTCTTTCCCAAAATTTGACTTAGAAGATATAAAGTTAATAATTTGGCACGAAAAAAGTAACGAATTCTCAGCTTTACTAATATGGTTCGGTTTTACATCGTTAATTTAATATTTTAAAACAACAATTACAAATCTTTTTAAAACAATTCCCATTATGGTTAGTTTGTTGATTTAGTCTGTAAACACTAGTTTTCACAGCTGAAGAATTTGACAAGCTGACAAATAAATCTATTTGTATTCAATTTGCAAAATGAAATACAATGAGTATTTTAATTAATTATTTTATATTTGTTAAAATATCAACGGATTATAATATTTGTTTTTTTCCTCTTGAGACCCTACACAAACAAAAATAATAATGTAATTTAATTTTTCAATTGAATAAATTAAAACTTACATTTATTATATGGTTTCCCAGTAGATCTGGACTTTTTGGAGTTCATCTTTCTTTTCGGTTATCGCTTACAGTTTCAAATTACTCTATCTTGAGAAACGTCAAATTTTAACGCAAATTTAGCCTGCTCTACAGCTGCCTACATTTTAACCCATTTTATTCACCACGCTAGTGTCAAATTTTAACCAAGGTACAAAATTTAACCAACATTTTAACGCAATTCACACACGGCCTTAATCTCAAAAAATGTTTGACCCCATCAGATTTAGACTAGCTAGGAGTAGGTAAACTATTCTTATAAATCTTTTATAAAAAAAAAAACAATGCTCTTCAAACGCTTATCTAGAGAAGTCTATTAAAACAAAACAAATTTGTTGGCATTGTGCATTTTGTCTCGTATTCAGACAACACAACCGACAACTGGAAACCCTTTTTAGTTCTTCACTTGGTATTGGTAGGTAGGTATAGAAGAGCAACGATTTCCATCCAGATAACATTTAGTTTTTAGTTGCAATTTCATATGCTGACTGAAACATTTTATACTTTAGATCTGTGTGCTTTTTTAATCACTTTCAAGTGATTCATAGCTTTGACGTGCTAATAAAAAAAAAACTTTTAGCCATTTGAAACACTTCGTATCCATGGTTCTATCTAAGGAATTTAAGTTTTATTTTTTTTTTTGTTGAAATAAACGTCGCATCGTTCAAATCTATTTATGTCCAGGAAGATAAATTTGGTTAAAAAAAAGGGAGACTGCAATTTTTGCCTCAAGTTGAAGACGATGGACGACTATTAAAGAACTTCATTTCATGTTCAATGTTTTCTTTTCTTGTTTTATTTTTTAGAACATCACTTTCAGAATCATTATCCCATTTTGACGTTGCACGCCATATGTTCATTTCTTCAAATGGGAATGAGAAACTGAGACTGAGACTGTATAGGCTTTAGAGTTTGAGTCTTCTGCAATAATATTTTATTTGGGTGTGCACGTTTATACATTATTTTATTTATTATGCGCGTTGCGTGTGTGCATGAATTTTTTTTTTTGGGAATTCCATTTTGCTACAGCTTGCTTTATAATGTACATCAATAAAAACAACAACAACAAGAAAAAAGCCTGATGTGTTTTATAGAGCAGACCGGGAATATTCAACAATGGCTATTATTGTAGGGAAGGGATTGGCATTTTGCGGTACAGTACACGGCCATATAGTTAATTTTTTTTTTCAAATAAGTAGGTACGAGTGTTATTTGGTTCGTTTTGAGAAAAATACGAAGAAAATACATCGACCTTTGCAGCAGGGGTGGATATTATTGGTTTCATATTTCACTTGAAGGGTTTCGGGGAATTTGTTCTATACCTACATTTTATATGATGAAAGGGAAAGAAAGAAGCGATTCCGTAAAGGACTACTATCATGTAGGTAGGTAGAGGTATAAATGCATACCTATCTACATATTGTTATAAATATGAAAATTTCAAAATTTGTTTTGCTAAAACAATGACTGCAAAATTACCAGATATTTTCTAGTGTTCTTTATCAAGTGGTATTTTGGGTTATTGGGCTTACATAATTAAAATCGAAAGTTAAGTGGGGCTTGAGAATTTGTAGTGGTGTTACGAAAATGTTATTAATAATTATTGTGTGTCATACCTACAATATTTTTTTTTTTTTTTGCAAAACTGTGTTTAAGAAGAGTATTTTTCTTAAGCGACCCATACACATAACACTGGTGTATGACACTTGTGTCAGTTTTATTGAATGTGGAGTGTGTGTGGGCTAGTGTATACACAGATTTCTGGTGTCGAACAGGGTGTCGACAAAATCAAAACATTTTGATTTTTTTTTGCCTGTGTCTCTCTGTGTTATGTGTGTGGGAATGTGTACAACACATTCGAGGAATATTCCAGTTGTATTCTGATCGTGTTCGAGTATAGACGTTAATATGGCTATACGTAGCTGTGAGTTTTAGATACCATTTATTGAGCTCTATATGGATTTGCCTTAGGCTTCTCTCTTTGATCGCAAATAAACAACTAATGTGTGTGGATTGGTGTTGCGTGTGTGGCTGAATGGATATTTTGTGTCAAGACTCCGGTGTCGACACGAGAGTCATACCTATGAATGGGCCGCTTTAGACATGTGGTTTTTGGCCAAGAATTTAGCTTTATTATAAAGATAAGGGCTTGCCATTTTGTTCTAAAAATTATTTTGGGCAAGTGTCCAACGCGGCTTGCTCGAATAAATTCAATTCCAGCCGTGATGCCCAATTTTCGACTACTCTTTGCAGCAATGGGGGCCGAATTTCAGCAATAACTCGCCGAATATTTTCTTCCAAGGCGTCTCGGGCTTTTCTGCGTAGACAAGCGACTTCACATAACCCCACAACAGATAGTCCAGCGGTGTTAAATCGCATACGATCTTGGAGGCCACGCCACAAGCCCACGACGCTATATAATGCGCTCACCAAAAGTTTCCTTCAATAAATTGATTGTTTCCTTGGCACTTGGCTGTATGGCATGGAACCAAAGGTCGTCCACATCAACATCCTCCAATTCAGACAAGCAAAAGTCATTAATCATGACTCTATAGCGTTCCCCATTGAACGGCGTCTCAAAATGGCTTGTGGATTATAATCACTCCAAATACGATAATTTTGCTTATTAACGTACCCATTTAACCTAAAGTGTGCTTCAGTGCTGAACAAAACTTTTTGTGAAAATCGGGATCGATGGCCATCTCATTTTGGGCCCATTCACCGAACGTGCGACGCTCATGATGGTCGTTCTGCTTCAATTCTTGAAATGGCAAACCAAACTGAGCATAATATCCCTATTCTGCTGTCCGATCCGATTGAATCCTTTGTATTCACGTGAATATTTCACAATTTATTTTCAAATATCTCCTATCTTTTGAGTCCAAGGCTTTGCTAATATTTTTTGGTTTAATTCTTAAGAGAATCCAACTGTTTAAATTTATTTTTAAAAAATTTATAATACTTTTTGGACCGATTCGTTTTTTCCATCAGATAGCAGAATACAAATATTCACTTGAACGTTAACAGAATAGGGCGGTAAATCAAGTGGCAGCTGTCAAAAAGACCAACTCCGAAAAAAGTATCTATTGCTATATTGAAAACCACACGTCTAAAAAAAAAACAACCCGTTACATTAAAATGTAAATATTTAGTGAAACGGTAAAACACAAATACTTTTAACAAACTCAGGAAACCAGAAATTATATTTTTAGGCTGTATCCATTGGGGTTTAAAATAAGCCGTGGGTATATTTTTGACTTCAGCGAGGTGAAAACATAAACATTTATCCTCGGCCTAATTATTCAACTCAATTGACACACCTCTATATATACAAACCACTATGCTTAGGAAGTATCGAAGCGGTAATTAAAGGTTAGAATATGTGTATATATTTTTGCATGCAATCAAGACTTGATAAAATATCAATCATTAAATTACGGCCTGCCATATTCAATAGATTTCACTAAAACACATCTCAACGGCTGATTATCTAGTTGCCAGTGGAATAGTAACTAATGGAGCAATGCTAATTTTTCTACTCACTTTTGATGTTGTATTTGTGTTTGCGTGGTTTTTAATTATAACTACTCAACCGAAGTTACACACAGCCCTATTAATAAAAAACGCTTAGTCCACCTTTAATCCATGGACTAAAATTTCCTATTAATAAAAAATCGAGCAAGATCTACTACAATAAGTGTCAACGCTGTCTCTTTTTATTGTATGTCCTTGTAAATTTTGTTCTTAAATGTCAATTTATAGTTCTTCACTAGTCCACCGTCTTCGATGGTCAAGCGAAGGACTAAGTTGGTAAACATCAAATTACGGAAATTCTGTTATATTAATAGCATTTTGCACTTAGTCCACGAATAAGTCCTAAAGTATTAGTAACATTGTAATTATTGTAGTCAACAGATAAATATATATTGATGAATAATAAATAAATGACTAAAACTTCCCTAGTCCATGATTAATTTGGGTGATAGTGAATAAGGATTCATTACGGTTCTGCTCTATATCTGTATCTTTTCTTATTTCTCTTTTTATATATATATATTTTTGTTTTTCTGTAAACAATTTAATAATTGGAATAATTTCTTGTTATTTTTCAATTTAATTTTAAAATGTAACATAAAAACCGCATGTAGAATAAATTAAATAACTTAATTTAAATGCATTTTGATGCTTTGCACTATTTAAATAAGACATTTTGTCTTAATGCGTTAAGTTGTTGCCGAGATAAATAAATTGTGTCAAATCAATAGTTTTAAATGCCTCTATTCAAAGTAACGTAACTTTTATAAAAAAATGTTCGTTCATTGAACTTTGCACAGGGTCGACCCAGATAATATTTTGTTGAAAAGCAAGTTATGTCATCTAAAAATTAAAACTGAAAATACGTTTAAATTTGATTCCTTACTGAGTTTGCTCTGGCCCTGTGCACAGACACACAACTTCAGAGGTTTCTATTTTCAATTTCTGAGTATGAAATAAATTGGAGTATTCTTTGAATTTCCATTTTAAAAATAACAAATTGCATACAAAATTCGAATCCACAGCTAAATAAATGCTTCAGATTTGGGATTGGCGATGTTCATCGATATTAACCAAATATCGATGTTAAACACATCGATGTTTTTGATTCGATAATTATTAACATCGATGATGAGTATTCGATGTTTTCTCAATATCGGCCAACCCTTCTTCAGATCTCATGTGACTTTGACAATTTATTCGTTTACCCTTTGTGTATATACATTCCTAGGTTATATATATAAAGGCTTACCCCAACTCGCCCTAGCTAAAAACCTGGATCTACTTCAGGGCGAGTTCAGGGCGACCTCTGGATACACTTTAACGTTTAACTTGGAATGAAGTATATGCACATACATAATAAGACAATGTTCAATTATATAGGTATAAATAGTATATATAATATATATAATACATATAATAAATAAATTTATATAAAAATGCGTATTATTTATATAAATATTATATATAAAAAATACGCTTAAATGGCTATTAATTTGAGAGCGAGCAACAACATACGAATTAATGAATATTCGTCCATTTTGACATTTCGTCCATAGTTCTTTATTCGTCGCGAGTAACGTTTTATAATTGATTTTCTAATTTTGAGATTACGTCGTTTTCGAATTGCCGTCGGCAAAATTTGCGTT
Source organism: Philhelius pedissequus (assembly GCA_910595825.1). NCBI lineage: Eukaryota > Metazoa > Arthropoda > Insecta > Diptera > Syrphidae > Philhelius > Philhelius pedissequus. The sequence goes on along the minus strand of OU343160.1, from coordinate 73,085,211 downwards.
TAAGTTCAATGATCAGTTGACTATGAATTATCGTCTATTCCCTGCTTTCTATCTTCTGAACTTGACAAATTTATCCGTTAAAGCGTGGATGGTATGTGGAACGTGAATAGAGTTTGACAATTCGTAAATAATAGGTGCGTTCCCCTACTCCCTAAAACTGCGAAAATATACGAATTTCTACGAAAAAGTGTCAATCCCCAGGCTGCGAATTGAAGCCCAAGAAATTTCTTTGGACAAAATTACGAAGACTGTGAAAAGAAGGAAGAAAGAAAAAAAAAATAATATATAAGCTGTCAGTTGCCATGTATATCGTCACAAAAGTTGAAAATAATGGAATTTATAGTTTGGTATTCGTGCAATAAATTAAAATTTGTGATATAAGATTAGTAATTTTAAGAAATAATTTCACGTAAATTTTTAATAAACATTTTTAAAAATTCACTTTTATTTTGACTTTTAAAAAATGGATAAAATTATTGCTTAAAGCGTTCCCTTATTTTTGTAACACTTTGTTGCTCTCTTAGAGATTTTTATCCCCACTCTTGCAAAAAATGACAGTCTTCATATTTTTGTGCACAAAGTACGGGAACACTGCAATTCGGAATTGCCGAATTTGGGTTTTTTCGTGGCGAATAGGATATTATTTGCTACTGTTAGCTGTCAAAATAAATAGTTTCCAATTATAATAGTGCTTAGTAGTGTTTAGTAAAAGGAGGGGTAGATTCACCAAAAAATACGGTTCTGCGAATTTGATTCAGAATAACAAAAAAAAATCTTTTTCCCCAATGGAAGGAGTTAACTCTCAAAACCCGAGTTTTGAGAGATTCGTATCAAAAATGATTTTGATTCTTGTATACCAATGGAAAACCACATTATTATATAAACATTAGTATAAATTATATTACTACCATTTTATTTCGAATTTTATAAGTATTTAGGAATGGGATCGCTCTTGATAATTTTTTCTTTGAATAGAACGAAACTTAACAAATCGCAGCTGAAGTCCATTGGTTACTGAATCACGGATTGTGATTTTCTCACATATCTAATAATCAGCTGATATATAAGTATAAAAAGCACAGGCAAATTAAACACAGATAAAACAACATGGCCGCCATGAACTGTCAAAAGAGTCAGAGAGTCAACGCTATGTCCGAGCGCGTTAACCGTTAAATTGTATCTTTAAACACAATAGTAACATTAAGGGTTTTCACATTTTTTTAAAGTATCACAGTAATTTACCCTCAAAAAAACACTATATATACGTTATAACATTTAATTAAAAAAAAGGCCATAAAATATTAAATTACCAAAATGTAAACTCCATGTTTATTTACATTTGGACGACACTTACTTAAATACAAATATTTATTATTAACGCAGAGCTCCTACTTATTGATTCATTTGTTTTGTCTTGCATTTATTTTACTCGAAACATTATCAAACAAATATATAAGATTGTAAATAAATACACGACGGTAACAAATTTCTAGTGAAATGTTTTTTTTTTTTACTCTCTTTGAGTTTTAAAACGAAAAGTACCTTAAAAAGCTAACATCCCATTAGTTTGTGTATTCATTTGACCATGAACAGGAAAAAAAGTTATCATGCGAGGCGATGTGGGGTAAAGCTTCAGAAGGCATAAAATTCCAATACGTGTTCAGAATCAATTAGCTGGTTCTTTCATGTGAAATTCCTTTGATTTGTTTGAGGTGTGCATACTATGGTGAGTATAGGTACCTACTTATATTGTTGCTGATAGGTTACTATGAAAAAAGTATTCACTTACCCTTATTGGGTATTCTATGCAGGTGCACCTACTTATGGATTCAATAAGTTATAAAGGGTTGTGACACTTACAAGCACTCTTCTCCCTTAGAAGTCAAATGTGCAATGATATTTATTAAATAAATATAACTATGAACAGCAGATGCCACAGATGGTGAGAGCCAATTGAAGGTGATTGGAGGGTATAAAAGAAAATAACAAGTAACATGCAACAAGGAGATAGTTACCCGTCACCAAGAATATTGATGTCACGTGGAATAATATCTGTTGAAGCGTGTTATGTGCCCTAGAATGCGTAAATCTGTTACCAATGTAAGACGCAAACCATTATTGTTTCAATGCAAGTTTTTTATTTTTCAAAGAACAGGACCGTGCTGTTACCTACGATTTGACGCTTTGACGGCAATGTACTGGAAATGATTATATTGTTCAAAGAGTGCTTCTATGTTTGTGCGTTTTAAAGCCTACCACTTTGAGTCTTTCATTTCACCCGCAATAAGTGCAATAGAACTCTGATGCCTTTGTGTAGTTCATTTCATTTTTTAATGTCGACAAATTAACTTAACGGAACAGGTACGAGTATAAAGACAAAAATATTTAAACAAATCTGTTGAAATATTTTTTTTTTAAATACGGGTTATTGTAGAAATCCCCAAGTCCAGAAATTTTTTTCCCAAAAGTAAAATCCGAAAAAAATTATGTAAAAAGGAAAATTTGCGCTTTATTTAAGGTTAGGTTTAGTTTAGGTAGATGGGCTGCCAATTGATCTCGTTACCGGCAAACTTAGATCAGAATTATATGTCCATTGTGATACCCTGAAGTGTTGTAACTTCTAATTGTATGTATAACCTATGAGTTCTATGGATTGTCATTATCGAACCATTTAGAGGTTTTTATGAAGCTCAGCAGGCTTTTGCCTGAAAGATTCGAGAACTCTTCTAAATCGTTGAAGAAATAGCTGCCCAAGAATTTGTTCCTTATATGACAAAGTGCTGGACAATGACATGAGAGGTATCCTCGTGTTCATCTTTGTCATTGCAACCTCTGCATACTAACCATGTACCATTTTCTTAGTATAGTAGCACAACAGATTGTGTGCGGTGAGTACACTTACAAGAGAGTAAGTGAAATTGGGCCACAGTTTCCTGGTTGTGGCACAGGTGTCCAAGGTCCTGTTTTGTGACACAGAGTGAGATTCTAATTGACGGGTCTATCTGGGTAGGGTCAATTGTTGAACCTTTTCTCACGAGCTCACCAGCTCTCTCGTTGCCTGGTACATCCCGAGTCAATACCCTTCAGAATCGAATGTTATGCTGTGTACCATGAACCTCAACTTTTCGCGACAGCAAATTACAATTACAGGTGTTTAGCTGAATTTGCCACTTCCAAGACCTCAGAGTGGAAGACACTACTGTGATCAGGGAGTCTAGCGGAACTGGTTAGTTCAAGGTATTCTGAGAAGAAACCGGCACCAACCCCAGTGTCCATTTTTGAGCCGTCGCCATCGGTGTAGATAGTTATTTTACGATTTATCAGTATGAGGTTTATTGTTTGCCCATACCTACTTGTCTATCAGGAAAACAAGTTTTGAAGGGTCTGTTAAAATCTAATTTTCGTGACATATAGACATTGTTGTCAATAAGTCTGGAGAATCTGAGCATGGCCAATGTGGCTAGTGTGCCAGATGTCAGTTTGGTTTAGCAGTTAAGAACTAATTCCTGCTGATTCTTGTACGTATAGGTCAATGTGCTTTAGGTTGAGTATTGCTTCTAATCCCGCTGTTGGGGTGGTCCTCATCGCCCCAATTATGTCTATACAAGCCATTCTTTGTACTCAAGTTAGATTTTTTCGGTTAGTAGTTTTTTCCAGCGCATTCTACCACACCAGATTAATATATGTATATGGATCAAACGATTGCGGTATATATCCACTTGATAATTTTATAATTTGGGCCCGGGTTCTTACCAACTATTCTGTTGCGTGAATAGAATGCCATAATTGCTTTTTAGCTCTTACTTTTATGTTTGGACCCCAGTTTAATTTCTTATCAAGGATCACACCGAGATATTTATGGCTTGATTTGAGATATTGAGTGGGAATCCCATATATTGTGGGTAAACAGAAAAATCTGGTGTTTTCCTTATTTGTAAAGAGGGCCAGCTCAGGCTTCATGGCATTAACCATTAAACCACTTTCCTTACTGCACTTGGAGTGCAGACTTTGGCTAAAGCGTTTTTTAGTTAGTATCTAATAGTGGCTGTGAATTCGCCTGTAGATCTATCCCAAGGCATCGGTATAAGCTAATACTTTGACCCCCCTATGTTTAATTTTAGCGAGAAGTATACTATTCATTACAAGAATCAATAAAAGTGACGAAGACCTTCCTTTTAAGGTGTTTCTCTCCTCTTGAAGCTGGTACTTTTATTTGGGTTCCTTCAAGTCTACTGAAGATCTGCCTATTTCTTGTTTCATAGCCTTTTCAAAACTATACCCAAAACACGATTTTCGTGAAATTATCGGTTTTGGCAGAAAACATAAAGCGATAAGACAAGTTTTCCCATACATACAACTACAAGTTTTAAATAAAACCTGTAAAAACTATGTTGGATTTGCAAGATGAACTAAACAAACATACCTTGTGAAACATTCAGCGCTGCCAGGAAAAACGAAAAAAAACTGTCTGGGGTAATTTCAATTTCAATTCACAACTTGTTACTGTCTGCATCAATTATAGGTTTTTTTTTCTTTTGAAATTGCAGACTTCGCAAAATAAAACCACGTTTTCGCTTCAAGATGTGTGTTTGCGATATGAAGAAGAAGTTAAACAAAATCTTCACATTTTCTTCATTTTTCTTTTGATGTACAGTGTCTCTCAGCTAAAATGGTGTAGTCAATTTCTTTGTTGAAAAACTAAAAAAAAACTCGTAAAACAATGGCAAATGGAATAAAAAGCAAATGCCATTTTATTAACAGGGTTTGTCTAAATAGTTGATCAGCAAAAAAAATAGAAAATTCATATTTTTAGCATTAGAAAATGAATGAATTATTTTTTTTATCAAAAAACAAGGTCACAGCTTAAATGATGCAAAGTGTTAAATCAAATAAAAATTCCATTTCAACAGCAAACAAAAAAATAAATAGTGTTACTAATATTTTGTAGGGTATCCTTTTTCTTTTAGCACCGCTTCCAGTCTTTTAGACATTGATTCGACGAGCTTTCTTGTGCATTCCGAAGATATAAGGCCCCATTCTACCAAAAGAGGCGTTTTGAGGTCTGCCTTTGATCTTATGACATGTTTCCGAATTTCGCGCTCAAGTTTGGACCACAAGTTCTCAATTTCATTGAGGTCTGGTGACTGTGCAGGCGGTTACATGACATGGGGGCAGATCCAAATCAGCCACGATTGCACTATTCCTGACTTATGCTTAGACTGGTTTCACACAAGGAAACTGAGTTGCAGACAACTGGGAGCTTGTAGGCGAGAAGGGCAAGAAGTAAGGGGAATGAAAAAAATCTCCACGGTCAACGATTTGAAGAGTTCTTTTTTGACGTTTTGCTTTGCATTCCAATAAGCCCAACATAATCTTCCCAGTTTCCTCCTCAGTTTCTTGGTGACAATTTCTTCGTGTGAAAGCTACAAGGCAAATTAAGGAAAACGTCCAAAAAATCTCCAGCAACTGGTTTGAAAGGGGACTTAGGATCGTTCTCTTGGTAAAGTCGAAAGGCGTCTTTGATATTGAGCTTTTCAGCTCTTTGTTTCAAATTTTCTTTCAAAATACCCAAGTACATATTTTTGTCCATGTTACCTTCGATAAAAACCAAGTTTCCTACGCCAGCAGAACACATATTGCCCCAAACTATAACTTGACCTCTACCATGTTTGACAGTGCCACGCAAACTCTTCGGCTGGAGCTCAGTATTTGCCTGCCTCCAAACGTAAGCCTTGTCGTTCGACCCGGAAGGTTAAATTTTCTCTCAACTGTAAAGATAACGGTGTCCCAAAATGATGAGTACTTGTTTATGTGTTCACGAGCAAATTTAACTCTTGCTGTTTTATTTTTGTTGCTGATGAATGTCTTTTTTCGGGCACTTCTTAAAATTTAATTAAAACTAGAATCTTTCAGTGTTCGGCGTATGGTTTCAGCACTACATTTTTTGTCCAAATACTTTTCCGCCTCTTCTTCCAATTTTGGTGCACTTAAAGTAAGATTTTCTTTAACTTTTCTTAGAATTCATCGGCAATCGCTTTCAGAAAATATTTTATTTGGGGCTTTCCTTCCCTTACTAAGGATTCGATTTTCACGCACATAACGCTCAAAAATGTGTTAAATTGTTGAAGAACTTATTTTTACCATTTCAGATATTTTTGATTTTTGATTTTTGATTTTTGCCATTGTTTTACGAGTTTTTTTTAGTTTTTCAACAAAGAAATTGACTTCAACATTTTAGCTGAGATACACTGTATAAACATTTGTTTTAATTGGGACTTCATTTTACTTAAACAAATCTAATATAAGCACGCTAAATTTTGTAGCTAATATTACATTGATGCCAAAATAATTGAAGTGCCAAACGAAAACTTGTAAATGTTCAGTGTGAACTTTTTGGATTTGGTGTGAAAAGCCAATAAGAATGTAAACTACTGATACTTTTGAAAAAAAAATAGATATTTTTTTGTGAAATTGTGAGCCCTAATCGACATCTGCATTTTTAAGAAAGCCACAACAATTATTATTGAAAAATTCCAATTTGAAATAATAGAAATGTCATGCTAGTGTGCGTGGAAGATTTGTTTTAACAGCATACAATCTAATTTGTTTAGAATACGATTGCGTTAAAAATAAAATGTACGACTCGATAGCACGTACTTGCTCCTATGTTCGATTACATTATATGCAAAATATTTTTAATAGAAACGGCTAAATGTATTTTTAATTTAATGAGCTGATTGATCGCAAACATTTAGAGCTAAAATCAATTTTCAGCTTGTAGGCAAACCCTTGGTATCATTTATCTATGATAACCATAATATTTTCTGTTCAAATGTCACTTCGAATTCAATTTTATTGATAAATACCAATGTTCTGCATTTCACCTTTTGGGAATTCATACGGCGAAAGTGAATTTGGATGCTCCACAATTCGATAGAAATGATTATTGTGAATTGGAACTTCGAAATTGAAATTGGATGCTCTGCATTTCGTTTTATTCGATTTTCTGAGCGGATTCAAATCACTGTGTTTATTATCCGGAAATTGTTTGTGAAATTGTTGTACTTAATGTTAGCTGTTTATTTTTCTTACAAACCATTTAAAATTTCGTCCACGATTTTTCAAACTGTGGGCCTTGCCATGGCTATGCCTAAATCTTTGCCAATTGATCTTCGATATCTTCCTTCAGATAAGAATCGGAGTGTTGCTGGAAGTTTTTAAATGGAAAATAGCGATGAAGGTCTTATAAAATGTTCTATTTTTCTTAAAACACATAAAAACGAATCCTGGCTTAGTCTAATTACATACTGTGAAAACTTAAAACACAATTAAGAATTTAACTTAAGGTTTCATAGCAATTCATATTCACATACATATGCAACGGGTGTTTTTTTAGACTGGCGGTTTTTAAGAAGAAACCAAACGCATATAATTTAATGTTATGGCCAAACTTTATTATAAAGATAAGAGGTTTCCATTATGTTTTAATGATGATGGTTTAGGAGTGCAAGTGGCCGCCGCGGCTAGCTCGAATAAATTCCTGCGTTTTCGACCACTTTTTGAAGCAATAGGGCCTTATGCCAGCAATAACGCGGCGAATATTCTCGTTCAAGATGCCAATCGTCTCGGGCTTATCTGAGTAGACAATCATGATCACTCAAAATATGACAATTTTGCTTATTAACGTACCCATTTAACCAAAAGTGAGCTTTATCGCTTAACAAAATTTTGTTGTGAAAATCGTGGTCGGTGGTCATCCCGTTTTAGTAATTAATTTGCACGATTTGCAAACGTTGTCCAGGAGTAAGTCTATTCATTATGAAATTGCAAACCAAACTGAACATAAATCAAGCGACAGCTGTAAAAAAGAACAACTCCGAATACAGTATTGCCAGATTAAAAACCACACGTCTAAAAAAACACCCTTTACATACTCACATTATGTCAGAAAAATCTAATTTATTTTGTTTGTCTTCTATTTTTTTCTTTAAGTTATATACTTAAAGATTCTCTTAAAATCTCCAATAAAATTGCACCAGTTTTCATAATTTGTAATATAACTTTAGAGGCAAAATAAAAATGGACGAGTCCACAGTTTTGACAGTTCGAAGCCATTTTTAAGTTTTCGAAATCGATCGAAATGTAGAACAAGGATTTTCATTTCGCGTAAAATTGAAAAGTGATTTCAATTCAATTTCTATAGAAATGTAGAATATGGATGATAATCTTTGTTTTGTGAATATTTGTTGGGGTATTGTTTTGTTATTTGAATAATGCATTATAAAACCAAACATCAAAAGTTTAAAAAATTAAAAATGATGCATTCTGCATTCTTTTTAAAAAAAAATAAAAGAGCTAACTGAAAAAAAACGCGTTCTAAATTTGACATTTATGTAAGTTCGAGTCATTACAATGACTTTTACTTAGATTTCGCGAAAGAATCGAAACTTAACGAAACTTATTAGAACGTTTATTATGGTTAGTGAAATATAAGACTGTGTATTGTCTCGTTGGCTTCAGTTGGGTTAAAAAAGTTCGCAGTATTTACTGCCAAAATACTGCTGTCATTAATTTAATTAACGACATTCGTTTACACGAAGCTAAAATAATGACAGATAAAAATACTGCCAACACTGGCAGTAAAGAATGAGCAAGTTCATTCTTTATTGCAAATTGTCATTATTTGAAAATTGTTGTCAGTACTTAATTTACACGATGCCAGTATAATGTCTCAACTTAACGAAAATTCTGGCTGGCAGTTTTTTAATGACAAATATACTGCCACATTTTCGACCATTTATACGACAAACAGAATAATGCCAAGATTTTGACAGTAATACTGCCAATTTGGCAGTCGTGTAAATCCGGCATTATAGTTGAGCCTTTCGATATCATGTCAGACTTTGTTTTCGACATCATGGCAGATTTTATTTCTGAAGCTTATATTTCGTTAACTAGTCGTAGATAGAAAAATACAAATTCCATTATGGATTTTTTGAGTTCCTGTTTAAATTGTTACTTTTCACTAAGCTATAATTATGGGTTTGTTGGTAAAATCGGCGAGGAAAAAGGAGCCTCTACCAACAAAACTAACATCTAAACATAGGGAGCATTACATTTGCTTATATGCGCTAATTGCATCGCAAAGTCCGGCAGTCGTCCGTCAGAATGTGTGCAAAAAAAAAAACAAGTACGTAATATTAATACCTCTATGTAAGTATATGTAGGTATAACAAAGAAATGGTTACCAAGTGTTTTATTTTCTCACGAAACAGCAAAAAATCATATTTCATCTGCAACATCTGAAACTTAAGCCCCATCATTTGCCCAAAAACCATTAGCTACTCGTACATCTTGTTTTAATTGTTCAATTTAAAGACGAATGTCTGATGCAGTTGCAATATTGCCACATTGTCGTTGAAACAATATTCACTAGCTCAGGTGATAATGATGGTTACAACAGGCTCACGAAACAAATAAACAAAAAAAAGTTTCGTTTTATGTTCATATTTTCAGAACATTAGTTTCATTAGTTGTAAATACAGCGAAGGTAATCGCCTTAAGTCTGATTGGGTCATTTGGATACATTTCCAATGAAACTGGGTAAGCGGTCAGAATGTCTGTACCCTGTGAGCCCTGAAAAAAAAACAATAAAAAAAAAACAAATAAAATAGCTGCAATTTAGTCAACAGCGAGAACAGAAGAAACGTGGCTCGGCTCATCGGAAAGTAGTACATATACATTATGTATGTATATAATTCGTATAATTTCCAATGATGCATGCACATTTCGATAGAACTGCAGGTATTTTTTTCTGCAATAAAGCATAACCTAGTTTTAAATTTCACAAGTTCTACATTTAACAAAATTGATGACACACTCGCATTTAAAAAAAAAAAAGAAATAAAACACTGATGTTGAATATAGAGGGCGTGCGGGTGGTATATTTTCTAGGATTGTTCTGCACAACATGCGGTGCAGTTTAGGTCTAAGGGGGCCAACCCCAATGGGGAAAGTAACAAAAACAACGAAACAATTGATTCGCTAACTCAAATTTCAAATAGGATTATGGTAAGGCAACCACGGCACGCCATGCCATACTATATACCTACAAATAAATACTTATGTATATTCGAACCTCAAGTCTAAGCCACAAATTTCCAGGTGAGAGTGACAGCGATAGTCTAGGTACCTGGTGATTTGATCTTTTGAACTTTGCCTGAAATGCATATTATGTGGAAATGGATAATGAATAATGATGTTGATTTGATTTTGTTACCATCATAACCAACATAAGTTGGTTGTTACCCCAATTTTCTAATCAATGTAATTTTTACCCTATACACACATAAATTTTGTTGAATCGATTTGGGTTAATATGTGTTTGGTATTTCAAACATTTTGGTAGGGATGGTAATTCTAGACTTCTAGAATTTTGATAATACTTATTGTTATCATATGCATAGGTATAGGATTGGCAATTATACATAAGATACGAGCGAAAGAGTGCTGCCGTAGATATTCACATACATAACATGTAAAAAACAACGGTACAACATTGAAAAAAAATGTCTGAAGTCACCAGTGGTAGACATTAATCTTGCGAATTTACCACAGGTATATTAACTGCTATGGCATAATGTAAACGTGTGATCAATTTGGGTTGCGGTTGAACATTGTTGACAAATAAAACTGGTTATTTGACCAAATTCCGGACTGTTATTTTAAAACAATGTTACTGTGTGAGTTCAATGGAGCTACAGCTGAAATAGGTACCCAGTATAGAAAAATATTAAAAATTCATTGAGGAAAAACCTGCTTTTTCCTTGATGGATGGAAGCTGAACCTGTCACTTTTTAGCTGATTCATTTGATGAATTTAACATGGGCGTGTCATTGGCGGGAAGCACATGTTACTTTCTTGAGTAAAATTCACCACCGAAATCACCACTTCATTTGAAGTTGTTTATTCACCAAACCATGTGGTGAAAAACATGGTGGTTATGCAACTGTGAATTCCCTATGTAAATGCTTTCGGATTATTCATAATTTCAATATTTTCGATGAAAAAAGTTATGAAATAAAATGCACGACTAGATCGCACGTACTTGCTCCTATGTTCAATAACATTATATGCAAAAGATTCTTAATAGAAATGGCAAAATTTGTTTTTAAAGTCGTGGTTCACTTAATTTTTTATATATGTATAAACATTCTTAATTTTTTCTAAAATAAAATTGGTATGAACATTCTAAATATTTAATAATTTAAATTCAAAAACAAAACTTCAGAAAAAATCGTCCACTAGTTTTCAAAATATCGAATTTTCAAAAAAAAAAATTCCAATAAAACTGTTCTTCGAAAATTTTGAAATGCAATATTATTTAGAATTCGAATGGGCTCCGGCATAAAAATTTGGATCGAAATCCGTTAAGCCGTTTGTGAGAACGTCGAAAATCAATAAAATTGTTGTATGGCAGGTACCGTTAACACAAAATAACAAAATATTTAAACAAATTTTTTAGCCAAAATGTAGACCATATCCAAGGTAGTATACAACTAATTTTTATCAAAATCATTATAGCGGTTCTTGAGATAATTAAGATGGTAGGAAAAAATTTATGGCAATCAGCTAAAAGCCTAAGCACCAAGATTGAACAAAATCGGTTCAGCCGTTTAGGCTGTAGATTGTTCTACAGACAGACAGACAGACGGAATTGCGGGACCCACTTTTTTGGTGTTCTCTTTCATCGTTATGTCAATTTTGATTAAAATCTCGAGTTCGATTTTTTTCCAAATGCAAAACTTGTTCTATAGTATCTACATCGCAAATGACGCTATGCACACTTTACTAAGAAGAGGAGTGGACTTAGACGATTAATTGATGAACTTGCACAATTGTTTCATCGCATAATCTTTAAATTTTTAATTAAAATAGAGTTTTCTAATTCATGGAAAGAAAGGGTTGTTTAGTAAACACAAAGTAGAAAGTAGGTTCAGAGCTATGAACTGAGGAAACTGTGCATCAGTCTTTACTTACTAAACCATTGCATTTCGTAGTACTCATGATTTGGCAGTGAATTCATTGATGTATTCAGCCATAAAATTCATTGAGGACGATATTTCTAGTAGCTGTAAAAACATTGAATACACAATGTTGCAATGTCACTGACACAACAAGCAAGAGTTGGACAACTTTTAACTTTTGAATGCAGTTTTATTTGTCGTTTAACAATAATTTAGGGTATGAATTAAAATGGAGGTAGATAAGGTTCTCTTCAATCTCTCATGTTGTAGCTGTCAGAGTTCTAGAGTTTCTTTTTTTTTAACATGTGTTATAAACAATATTGTACTTATAACACTTAATATTTTTTTAGTTTACTGTCCATTGTAGTTTCTATGGTGGATTAAAATGATTTTGATTTATAAATTCCCAAAATATTTCCCAAAAACTATGTACTCCTTATAATGCCTCTGAACTCGAAAATCTCATTTATAAAACTTATGCAACGTTAAATAGAGCCATTATAAGCTAAACGCGCTGGTAGGAAATTATAGTGTCGAAATGTCATTCTGAATTTGGACATAAAACAAAATAGCGCAAAATTTTAAACATTTAAACCCTACTCTAAAAATGAGTTTTAAAATAGGGGTCGGCTTTTTGATAATTTTAAACGATAAAAAGTTTAACGTTAAAGATGTCGTCTAACCTTAAACAGAGCAAAACGCTCCTTTATCTTTATTAAACTATACTTTTTCCAGTTAACGTTTGACACTTCGTAACAAAAAAAAAAAAAAAAAAATGCGTTTTGAAGATTTTGAGCTTTTTGAGCCAAAAAATAATAAAGTTCGAGTAAATCCGTTCGAAGAACTTTGACTACTTTAATTTAATTAGAAAAAAAAAACGGAGTACATACATAAATTTATTTTTAATTTAGTAATATAAAATGCTGAACTTATATGTTCTTTTTTTATGAACATAGTGAAATCTATCTTCACGATAAAAATACAGAATGTACTAATAATTAAACAAAATATCGCTTAAATCAACCCGTTCGGTCCTTATTGCTTACAATCAGTGGTTGGTTGCCTTGGCACTCCTGGGGCACATGCCCGCCGACCATTAATAGCATTTCTAAACGATAATATTGAATTATTTAACATTGATGTTGAACGATATCCGATGACGGTATCGTCCTCACTGATATCCTATCTGCGATGTTCCGACCTACTAATAGCATGACGATCAGTTGGCGAGTTCGATTAACGTAGCACTAAACATCTACTTTAATTAGAAGAGTTGTTTAGTGTGTTTAAATTTAAGACAAAGTTAGACAAGGACTGTCAACTAGACGACTCCTTTAACTAGAGTTGGGTTTATTCCTTAAACGAGGACTGTTTAAAATTTTGCGCCATTGCCTTTAATTTTTTTTTAAAATGATTTCAATAATTTCGATCGATTTCCATGATGTTCTACCCACTGATTTAAATCTTTAAAAATTAAAAACTTACATTTTTGTTTTGGGTAGATGATGATGTGAACGGTAACAACCAACTAAATGCGTCAGAAAATCAAGAAAGATTCGAAGCTGAAGGCCTCCAAAATCTCACACGTGTATTAATTGAACAATACTTATCAACACACAATTAATTACACCAACAGTCCCATTATTGACTCGCTCTAAAACTATAGTTTTTCGGAAAACTAGTTTTAAAGGAAAATAATAACTCTTTTATAATAATAAAATTTATTTGTTTATTCTGAAGTCAATGATTCAAAGAATTCAAACATTTGGTCTAACTGTGAAAGTTTTACTTCAATAATTTTTTTAAAAAAAGAATAGAAAAAGGTCAGAAGTTTATGTTAATTTCACAAATCCCAATTTACTGCATGAAATCTTTTCGCTTTCGTTTCCATGGGTCTTTGCTTTTATTTTGTTATTATTAAATCACAATCACAACACCAACAAAAGTTCTAGCTGCGATTTCTGACAAACAGCTGATTTGATCATGACATTCAAATGGAATCGATTACCCGTTTTTGGTACTTTTTGTACATAAACCCCTGCATAACTATAATTTATGGGAAAATGTTTTATAAAAAGGAATTTATGGAAGGTAACAAAGAGGCTACATAACACCTTATTCACTGTATAATTATTCATCTGCTTAGAGCATTCTTTTAAATAAGACTACAAATGTATAAGTTAGCACAAAGAAAATATCACGTATACCTAGATACTACACTTTTTGACTGCTACCTATGCACTTGTAGATCCAGTTTCATCAGTGGCAGCACACTTGTATTTAGACAGGTAATTGATATTCCATTGGTAAAATAAATATCTTAATTTTTATTTAGATCTGTCATTTTCGTCAAAATAAATTTATTTATTTTTTTTTAATCTGTAGAATCCATACCAGTTTTGCAGATCTAAATTTTTTAGTCGGAATTATCCTTTCTTCCACACTCATACCAATAAGGTTGCCAATAATTCTCCGTTTCGTGAATGTATGTGTTGCACAGTACACATTAAAACGATTTTCTAAAATAATATTGTTTTTTCAACAAAAATCTAAATCTAGATTAAGATCTTACCAAATTACCTATTTAAACCCAAACATTAGTTTCGTTTTTCTCCTCGTCCTGCAATACGTGCGTAAACAATAGTTGCTTGGGTGTACATGTAAGCAATCAAGGAATTAATTCTCTCATTCACCTTAGGCTCCAGTTATGGCTTTTATTAAAAGTCGCCAGTGAAAAAAAAAATCAATGCAATTGATTGACAAATCGGTTGTCATTGTAAAATTGTTGTCAGAGGAATGTCCGGTATGTTATAGAAGTTAGAGTTGATCATTGAAAGGAAAAATGACAGACAGGAACAGAGAAAGGAAACGAACACAAATCATTGGAATGATAGTGCTCCACGTTTTTAAGCGAAAAATCAGGTGTTCACTGAAATGTTGATCATTGAAATAGTTAACGTAATTTTAAAAGAAAGTAGTACCTAATGCAAATTTAAATTAAGAAATTAAGAGTTAAATTTTCAGAACCACGAGTTAAATATTTAAACCACGTTTGTAAAACCGAGGTTAACCCAGGCTGTATTAACAATCATAAGATTGGTCTAAAACTGTTTTTTGGTTCTCAAAAACACTCTTGGATCATAAGTATTTATATTAAATTTGAGTCTTTGGTGCATGAAATGTGTACGGTTTCGACCGATGGACAATAAATACACAACTTCAAACGTTTCCATTTTCTGTTTCTATGTCTATATACTTAGGTAAATTAAGTTTGAAAATGAAATAACATGGACTACGGAAGGCTTAGGACTTATTCCGCGGACTAAGTGTGAAATGCTATTAATAAAACAGAATTTCTGCTATTTGACATTTACAAACCAAGAATTGAAATTAAGAATAAAATTTTCCGAGACAGAATAAAAAGTGACAGATTTTTTGATTAATTGAAAATTTTAGTCCGCAGGATAACTTTTATTTGGTTTATTAAAGTTATAGACTAGCGGTGGAATAGGCATGTTTTATTAATAGGGCTGTTCATTTCTATGTTAAAAACTACAAATTGCATGCAAAACGTGACTGCACAACAGAACAAATAGGTACTTCAGATTTCATGTGACTTACAGTTTATTTCTTTACCTCAACAATCCACTGAAAAAGTCCTGGGAATTCCGCAAGCGTTTGTTTCCTTTGTGTACACAAAAATCGGGCACACATACATATTTGGGACTCCGCAAAGGTGAGATTCAATTCTTTTGACAGATTACGTATGTATTATGTTTTTTTTTCAACAAAAAGCGTTCACGATTGCGGAATTGGGTCTTAATAATAAAAGAATCAACAGGCTGAGTTCAGGTTTTTTCCAAAAAATTCTAAGCTGACTTCCAGGCTCAACGAACAAACCTTTTCAGACCAAGGCAGACTAATATGGTTTTCCATTGGTACAAGTTTTGGAAGCATTCAGTTTGACAACTATCGGTTTCACAGAAACGAATATACGTCAATACTATAGCAAAAGAAAATTTAATTCTTTCCATTCGCCACGAAAAATATCAAATTCCGCGTCAAATTCTGAATTTACCAATGGAAAACCCCATAGGATTAAACTGGGTGTAACATAGGGTCTCCACGATCTAGTTTTTCTAGTAAGCTAGGTCGAATTCTATGAAATTTGCTCATGGTGACCACAAATAGCATTCTATAAAAAATGTCATACAAGACATTGCACAGCTCATAGCATTCTATCGTATACTATTTAGCTGCCATTTTCACTTTGAGTTTAGCGTTTGAGGTGATTGATCGTTTGTGGTGTGTGTATTGTTATAATTCCTTGTTTTGTTTTTTGTTTAATTCCTTTTGTTGAAGGTTTTTTAAGTCTTGCAGTGCTACTAGAGGAAGAACACGGCGATACGTATTCCTTCGCGACATTTGTGGAATTGAAATAATATGCTATGAAATGCCCAATGCCAAATTTTCTAGCATTCTATTTTTCTTTCTTTCTATCAAAATGACAGATAGTATACTACACGATAAACAGATAATAAGGTATGCTCATTAGATACACCCATTTCGCCATCTTGCTTATGATGTGACGTCATCGTGTTCTACTAGCTTGACAAGCGAGGTCATTAATTGTAATTTATCAATTGGTTTTTTTTATTTTATTTGTTTTCGGGTTTTTTTTATAATTTTGCACGCGCTCAAGGGATTATGAATATGTTTTCAAACACAGCGCGGCTACCGCTGAAAGAAGAGAAAGAAGGATAGAAAGATGTGTGGCGCGACGTATTTAGACGGTGGTTATTGTCTTAGATTTTATCTCAAGGGATGGCTGAACTTCGCGTTTAAAAAGTGAATTTTAAAATTTGAAATTGGTTGTATGTGCTGTTTTTTGGGGTGTAATAATTCACCGGACAGAAAAAAACAATGAAATAAAATTAAAATTTCACTATCTCCCGAAAGACGCTAAAATGTGCAAATTGTGGATTAGTGCTTGTGGTAATAAAAAATATTATTCTTTAAAAAGCAGTCGTGTTTGCTCAGAACATTTTGTTGAAAGCGATTATGCACTTAAAAATATATACTTTTAAATGTTCCTGAAAATAAGAGAGCTTTAAGGAAAGAATCAGTACCTTAAAAAAATTTGCCAAATGAACCTCCGCAATCTTCGAGAGACAAAAGACAAGAACTAAGATAAAACAAAATGATCGCTAATGAATGTCTAGCTGGTTTCCAAAAGTAATAATTTGCAATAAACTATCCTATATTATATATTTAACCATGTTTAATACCTATAGTTGTAACAAACCCTCGACAAGTAACTTTGTCCCCGAATGTCCATAAGAGGAAGAATTTTGTGGAGACCATGATCAGGAGGATTGGCTGTATTCCACAAATGGTAGCACCCAAACAGAGTAAGATATACTTGGAAATTATTTTGAGTTACCTAAAATAATATTTTATTTTATTCTATTTTCTAAAATAGAGTTGAATACAACTGCAGCAAGGAACTAAGAATCATGGAACTAAAAAGGCAAGTCAGCAGTTTGAAGAGCAATCTGAAGAGGAAGAATCAGCAGGCACAAAATGATGAGGCTATGAGTACGGCTATGAGGACATTTTTAATAGGGATATTTACTCGTACATCTATCCAAGCAGAGCAATTGGAGCATCCCAATTAAAAGGTACACTGGAAAGCTGAGGATATTTCTTCAGCAATGTCCATATGTTCTGCTGGTGCCAGATCCTATAGCCTACTTGGGTGGAAGAAAAGTCGGAAGCTGGAATTAAGAAACCAAGTGATACATTCCTTGAACATGTTAGACTTTTGGAAAATATTTTTATTAAGCGCAATAAGGACCATCTATACATGGAAGGCAAGTTCCTGGAAAAAAACATTTAAAAAATGCTGAAGCTGTGCCTCTAGATATAAGTGTAAAAAAACTATTTTTTAAGTGCAGATTGTATTCTAAAATTAAGCATTCAAACAAATAATTTTTAAGAGAAACTAACTGTAAAAATAGAAAAATAATAAAAACAATGTAATGAAATGGTATTCTTTTCTTTCATCTTATATACGAACCAGTTGACGATGACGTCACACCACACCTGTCAAAACACAATGAGCATACCTTATTATCTGTTTATCGTGGTATAATATAAAATATAGAAGGTGGATACACCGTGTAAGGTACCCACAAAACGAAAAAATTTCCCTACTCCACTTTCATTGGATCTTGTCGTGATTGACATTTCACTTACTCTAAGATTTTTGTTGTAAATTAGATGTGGAATCACCCTGTTTAAGTGAACGTGCGACATAGTTTCCTTGCATAAACACTCGAGTCTCTGTTTATAACGCTTCAACAAAAATCCTAAATATTATTTGCAATGAGAAATGCCATTTCCGATTACAATCATTTCATTTGAATTGAACACACGCACATTGATCCCTTCAATATTTATGTACTCGAGGACCAAGTAACGTTGCAATGCCTTGTTCTATTTAAATGGCCAGGGGGTCAATTCCCGATCTGTGAAGATGTGAAGTGATAAATTTTATCACGCTATCACGTCTAATTCGATTCTCGATTCGTGAAAAAGTGAAGTTAAACGCCAAACATTTTTCATATGATAATTTTTTTATCACAGTCAATTGGTTTGTGAAGAAAATGTTTCTAATCGAATATTAAGAAGAAAAACAGGATTTGGCACATGACAACTAAGCAACAATTATATTTATACACAAATTTATTTTGGTAGTAAGTTATATTTGTGTTAATTCGAGTAAATAAAGAAATTGTTAAATCATTTTGTCAAATTATTGAACAGATTCACAACAGCCGAAGCGACGGTGCTCATTCCCGCGACAGATCGTTGGAAACTACCCATTGCAAAAAAATGCAGAGCACTTTACCATATTTGAATGGCTTTTGAGCGCACTTATAAGTTGAGTGTTTTTCAATAATTC
This sequence comes from Philhelius pedissequus, assembly GCA_910595825.1. Classification (NCBI taxonomy): domain Eukaryota; kingdom Metazoa; phylum Arthropoda; class Insecta; order Diptera; family Syrphidae; genus Philhelius; species Philhelius pedissequus. Next base: position 73,066,218 of record OU343160.1, on the reverse strand, counting down.
TCTCAATTCACGTATTAAATCCATGCATAAATGTTTTGGGAATCTATAAAGTTCAATAAAGTGCTCCTAATTGTAACTTCGAATAGATTCTGCCCATCTCGAAGGGAAAGCCTCAATATCCTCACATGAAAAAATAATAAATCTTACTCAAAACAGAGATACTATTGAATATAATATGAAACCCACAATTGTTCAGTACGACGTCTTTTATTAATTTATTAAACGAATTATTATTCCGGACATTATTCTTAAGCAAATCTAGAAACTGAAATGAAATATTTACCTTTCCCAACAAAAAATCTAATCAGAAATGACAGAATTTATCATTTAGTACTTTTTAGTACAAACTTTATCACAATGAGTTCTAGAATCGCATTAGGCGTGTGCGTGAAGTTGGAAAATGATAAACCTCTGTGAAAACTGAAATGATATTTTTTTTATCACTTCATAATTTCACAGATCGGGAATTGACCCCCAGGAAACACAAAGAGCAGCTGTGAGCTCTGATAATTCTATCGATGCAAACTCTTGTAACATTATAACGTAGGTATGTCGAATGTACCTGAGGTACACGTATACGTTATACGTCATAGGTATTAACACGGCTGCGATTGCGATATTGCAGTATGAACGTTGTACCTATACAGAGTCTTATACCTACCTTTTATTTTTGTCTGCATGGTTGCCTCAGGCTCGGCAGCCATCACCAACAATCTCTTACTATTGCAACAATGCAAAAAAAAATTTAAAAAAAATAAGTTTGGACACACATTCCGTTTTTAAAATTTTAGTTCTTTTGTTTCATTTACAATTTTTCATGCGGGTAGGTACCAAGCAGCGAAAAAAGGTAAATGTTGTTGATGTATTGTAGCACAGCAAGCGCACAAATGACCCTACGAAACAGAGAGACCAAAGAACCATGCCCATGTTGTTTGCTCCGAATTTAATGCTTTGGACACGTATTGCCATCGAAAGAAAGACATACTTATGGTGTTGTTCTCAGCTGAAGGTCTATAAAAGAGCTTAGTTTGCTAGGTGTGAGGATGGAGGAGGCTTGCTTATTAGTTAGATGTCGTGCCGCTATTGGGTGGAGTCATTGAACGCCTTTCAACAATATCCGGTCTTGCTGAATCAAGTTAAACGTGACTTTACACATTCACTGTTCCATTAAAAGAGGTTGCTTTGGGGACGAAAGAACTGCAATAAAAATTTATTCGAATTTGTGAAAGATTAAGGATACTGAAGATAATTTGTTTGAGTATATTATAATGTTGTCCTTCCAAAAATTGTATCCATTGTTAAATAGGAGTTTTAGCTTTTCACTAAATGACTAAACGTTCTGTTGTTATAACAATTGATTTCAGAAATGACCTAGCGTAATGCGCTCTAATAATATGATTGGGAATCGAACATGCAGCGCACTTGTGATGCGATTAGGAACTACATAGTACCTACTAACTATGTATTATTGTATATGTTTTGGCTATTTTTAATATGAATACAGTGTCAGAGTTAAAATTAGGACTTAGGAGAGATTTAAGATTCTACATTTAAAATGGGAGGTAAACAAGTGTCAAATAAATCATTCCACATTCGTGTTGTGCAGCAAAAGAAAGAATCGTCAGAGTGAGAGGAATAATTTTAAAGTTTCTGCTTCCGCAGCTCTATACAAAAATAACTGCTGGCCTTGTCTGACTCCACCGTTATTGGTTCAAAGAGTGATGATCGGCAATATCACCAATGCCTGGCAAATTCAGGTGTTGTGAAAAGAGATATTCATCAATTTCAGAATTCATTTTTTTATATCTATACAATTTTATTTGTTTGGTGATGCGATAACTGGCTAGTAGGGAACTAGGGACTAGCGGCTTAAAACTCACAACCATTCAACCATATACATGTTCTTGATCGTAAGAAATCGCGGTGGTCTAAATTTGTTCCCTGAATTCGAATATCCAAGGCAGGAAGCACTCTTTCGAAACAAGAGATAGTAGGTGCGTTTTTTTTAAACCCCGGGAAAATCGGATGAAAAAAAAAACAACCACGGGACTTATAGAGAAAGCTTGGCAGCACTGTGAGATTTTGCAAGACGTCATTTAGAAAACAGCTGTGTTGCGGTACCCAGTCATCGCGATTGACAAAGATGACAAAAACAAAAACCTAATGCAACAAAAACACAAATCATCTTTAATCAAGATGAATGACATGCTTTTAATCGGAAATTTCGCTTCATCAAGACTGATTGGCGATTTGCAGAATATAAATAAACTTCTTCGGTTGTCGATAAATAAAAAAAACTTTTATGTGTTACATTTTGCAATGCTCAACCAAACCAAACAAAATTTATAATTAACTGACATGTCAAAATGTTAGTTTTGAAGTTTCTATACATTTTATCGATAACTTAATGAAAAAGAATTTGTCAGCACAATTCTTATCCTCTCCAAAATTTAAGGCCCGAGAATCTCTGGGTTAAAGTTAAGCAACCTCGGCGATTAGTTGTTGGCCTAGAAAATTCAATTAAAAGTGGTTCTCTTTTTTCGTTTAAGCTTTTAACTTTTAAGCCCCGTTATGCCCTAATTAAATTATGCATTGGTCAAAAGGCTAGCTTATGGACTTTAAAAAAAATTAAATCAGCTGCGGAATAGTTCGAATTAACTTTATTGAGATCTAAGCGATCATACCGTTATTGATATTTTTACTTGCAATATAGCACAGGGCAAGTTTTACATTTAGAAAAAAAAATCGAACTCGAGATTTTAATCAAACTTGACATTACGATGATAGAGAACACCAAAAAAATGGGTCCCGCAACTCCGTCCGTCTGTCTGTCTATAGAACATTCTACAGCCTAAACGGCTAAACCGATTTTTTTTTCAAATTTGGTACTTAGGCGTTTTAGGTGATTGTCTAAAATAGATTTTTGAATCGTTGTTTTAGCACCAAAAATAACGGTACCATGCAAAATTTTCTACCACATTAATTATCTCGAAAACGGCTCTAACGATTTTGATAAAAAAAAGTATGTGCACTACTCTAGGTACCTATGGTCTACATTTCGGCCAACATTATTTTTTTACATATTTTGTTATTTACGGTACCCGCCATACAACCATTTTTTGATTTTCGACTTTCTCATAAACGGCTAAACGCATTTCGATCAAAATTTGTATACCGAATCGAATTCTAAATAATACTGAATTTCAAAATTTTCGAAAAATAGTTTTTTGGATTAAAAAAAAAATATTTTTTTTATTATTCCAGATTTCGAAAACTGTTGGACGATTTTTTTCTGAAATTTTGTTTTTATGTTTATATTATTAAATATTTAAAATTTTCATCCCAATTTTTGTTTAGAAAAAAATGTAAGACTTCTTTTATATAAAAAAACGATTAAAAATAATGGGTTATACATTTCGCGGTTTCAAAAGTATAGGGCTGGAACTCGACATCTGTCAAACTAAGTTCTTAAATCAATTTTTTTTTGCAGTTGAAAGTCTGAAATTTACGAAAATGGATCGCTTAACTATCGCACAACGCATAAAAATTGTTAAAACCTACTACAAAAATGGTGATTCTGCCACAGCCACATATCGTGCTTTAAGAGGAGATTATGGTTTACATAATCGTCCAACTACGAAAGCCATTGGCAAAATTGTGAAGAAATTTGAAGAGACTGGATTGGTTACAGATATTGTAAGGCCTGTGCATCATCGATTCGCTCGAACCACTGAAAATATCGCAGCTGTAAGTGAAAGTGTTGCCGAAGACCCGAATGTGTCGATTCCTCGTACTTCTCAGGAATTAGGATTGTCTTGCGGCACATTATGGCGTATTTTGCATATGGATCTACACCTACATCCATATAAAGTCCAGCTCACACAACAACTGAAGCCAGCTGATCATTTGCAACGTCGTAGATACGTCGTGCTTGAACAACAGGCGGTGGACGGCGATTTTTCGAACAAAATTTTCTTCAGCGACGAAGCACATTTCTCACTCGGTGGGTATGTTAATAAATAAAATTGTCGTATTTGGGGTTCTGAGAATCCTCAAGTAATTGAAGAGAGGCCATTAAATCCACAAAAAGTCACCGTTTGGGGCGCTCTTTGGCCCGGAGGTGTGATTGGACCTTACTTCTTCGAAAACGACGATGGAACGACTGTCAGCGTCAATTCGAAACGTTATGGTCATATGATAACCGACTTTTTTTTGCCTGCTATTGAATAATACGACTTAGAGAATATGTGGTTTCAAAAAGACGATGCCACATGCCACACAACTCGAGCGAATATGGCTTTATTGCAAGAGACATTTCCTGGCCGCGTAATTTCTCGTCGTGGCGATATCAACTGGCCACCAAGATCATGCTATTTGACACCGCTGGACTTTTTTTTGTGGGGCTACGCGAAAGACCGTGTTTATGCAGAAAAATCTTTAACTCTTGAGCACTTGAAAACCAACATTCGTCAAGTTATGTCTGAGATACCGCCCAATATGTGTCAAAAAGTGGTCGAGAATTACCTCAAAAGAATTGATGCTTGCAAAAAATTCGCGTGGTGGTCATTTAAATGATGTAGTGTTTCACACAGAATGCCAACCGTTCAAACTTTATAATAAAAGAGAAAAATAATGAAACAAAATATTTTATAGTGTTTTATTTACGTTTACTTTTGAAACCGAAAAACTGATAAATCGTTATATTTAGCCGTTTTTAATAAGAATTTTTTGATTGAACATAAGAGCAAGTACGTGCGATCCAGTCCTGCATTTTATTTTTAAATAGGTGTGTCACCATTAGGGACAATTAGTCATCGTTTATAATTTTTATATGTTTATCACCGATTGATTTTTTTTATACGCTTATGTATTTTCCCAGGAATTTTACATTTTCGATTAATCGGTAAATATTTTTACGGATCTCATTCCTTGCATGTCTTGATTTTTCCTAAAAGCCCATATACATATGTGTATAATCTCGGAATCGCTCTTTTGCTAAAGAATTAAATATCGGGACATACAACCAAATGTCAATATTTCATTAAATTACATATGTAGGTATTTACCATTACTTTCCTTCTTAAACTTTTAATAACACTCAACAGATCTCTCTCTACCTGCATTTTAACAAGAATTTATTTTTATCTCTATGATAAGAAATACCAACTAGGTATTTAGTGATAACTTATCCAGACATTCATATAAACATACATATACATATATATACAAGAAATATCAGAAAACAAATACAAACTATAGATAAGACTCAGACCGGGCGACCGACCGACACGACGACGACGAAGCGACGGCAACGTAAGGGAAAATACTTTCTCCCCGCATAAGAATGAAACTCATTGTTGCAAGACTCAAGACTCATCAACGGAGTTAATATAAGAAAGCAGATACATATACATAGATGTGTTTACAGTAGATAGACGCGGAAGTCATTCCCCGGTTTTTATTTTGTTGAATGTGTTTTTATCATTAGGAACTACTGCAACTCATTGCAATTTTCAATTGCAATGCATGAAAATGGCGCTATTTAGAATAGGTACCCCAAGAGTTTTTCAATTGGGAATCAATTTAACTTTTGCACTCGATCATTATGCCAATATAAAAAATCAATAACTTAGTTCAGTCAATCAAGCAGATACTCGTTGTCGTTGGTTGCAAAAGCCTTGCAGAGGGTTGATTGTTCTACTAACACTAAGTAAGATACAAGCAAGTAGACGATAGAAAACCATGTTGACACTATTATTTATAGAGCGTCACTATGGTTTTAATTAATCGATTAAGCGTAAACATAAAGTGACCCCAGTCGCTAAAATATACATGCATAACTATATTATATCTATATAGTCTATCGTTTGTCTGACTATACGATAAGAGTAGTGTGTATGTTTGTATGCGACAAAAAAGTAAACAATATTATTCTAGTTGTATTCGCCTATATGAATCACTATTAAATTTAAATTGTTGAATTTATTAATCTTTTAAATGCAGTCACAGTCGGTGCTGAGTGTATGGAAGGACCATTTCTGCAGACTGTTAAACGGCGATGTATACCAAAATCCCGCTGTCAGGCAGAATGAACCATTCAACATGGACGATGACACAAAACTTCCGTCCACCTGAACAAAATGAAGTGAGGATAGCAATATCCAAACTAAAGAACAACAAAGCTGCTGGCCCCGACGGACTACCCGCCGAACTCTTTAAAGCAGCCGGAGATGATCTGGTAGAGTGCATACACCAACTCATCTCTAAAGTCTGGTCAGAAGAAAGTATGACTGATGAATGGAACCTCAGCATCATTTGCCCGATCCACAAAAAAGGAGACCCTCTAAACTGCGCCAACTATAGAGGAATAAGTCTCCTGAATATCGCGTACAAGATCCTTTCTGCTGTATTATGTGAACGCCTGAAACCATTTGTCAGCAACCTGATTGGACCCTATCAGTGCGATTTCAGGCGAGGAAAGTCCACAATCTATCAAATTTTCACGCTACGGCAGATCCTGGAAACTACCCAAGAACTCCAAATCGATACCTACCATTTCTTTATCGATTTTAAGGCCGCGTACGATAGCATTTATAGAGACGAGCTATACAGAGCCATGTCTGGTTTTGGCATCCCCACAAAACTCATCCGACTGTAGGATGACGATGGAGAACTCTCGCTGCTCCGTCAAGGTTGGTACTGACCTCACAGAAGATTTTGATGTCAAGAAAGGATTCCGACAAGGTGATGCGCTATCGTGCGATTTCTTCAACTTAATACTTAAAAAAATTGGAATAAATTCCCAAGTTTACTCTACTGGCATAATTTTTTTCAAGTCTGCGCAATTGTTAGCATACCCAGCGAGCTGTCACTGGAGCGTTTGCTAACATTGAAGCTGAAGCGGCTAAGATGGGACTAGAAGTCAATGAGGCCAAAACGAAGTACCTGCTGTCCACAAAAAGGGACACACAACACCGGCGGATTGGACTGAACGTCACAATAGACAGGTACAACTTTGAGGTAGTTAGGAAATTTGTCTACCTCGGATCCGCTATAAGATCTAACAACAACATCTCGTTAGAAATAAAGCGAAGAATAACTCTTGCCAATCGCTGTTCCTATGGGCTAGGGAGGCAATTGAGTATTAAAGCCCTCTCTCGAAAAACAAAGGAGACTCTTTATAAGACTCTAATCCTCCCAGCCCTGCTCTATGGCGGAGACATGGACTCTATCGAAAGAGGATGAAGATATCCTTAGTCGTTTCGAGCGCAAGGTTCTTCGCAAGATTTTCGATTCTATCTACGTTAAAGGGCTTTGGAGGAGAAGGTTCAACCACGAACTATACAAGTTGTACAGCGACATTGACCTGGTACAATAAATACGTATAACACGTTTAAGATGGCTAGGTCATGTAGAGCGTATGGACAACAATGCTCCGGCTCGCAGGACCTTCGATTCCAACCCAGAGGGAAGACGCAGTCAAGGAAGACCTCGCCTAAGGTGGCGCGCTCAAGTGGAAGATGACCTCAACCAACTTGGAGTGCGTAACTGGAGGCAGCTAGCCAAAGATCGAGCTAGCTGGGGAGGCATGTTGGTTGAGGCCCAGGTTCGTCCCGAACTGTAGCGCGACCTAAGTAAGTAAGTTAAATGCAACAACAACAAAAAACATTGCATACATATAACAACAGCTGTGATTTTAATTAAAATCTGCGGCTCCTTAATAGGATCGATCATAGTTTCCGTATTTGTGTTTTTTCAATATGGTTTTCTGTTCTGATTCTGACCATTACAGTGTGGTTCCACCGTAGGCCAAAATTAAAAAAAAAAAAGTTTAACGATTTTACTGAAATCGCCTGAAATTAGCAAATAAGATCTTGGACTGGTTATAAATGCGAAAAATGAAACTGCTTTAAGTCAAAACCCTATAGATTTTTATTAATGTTTAGTGTTTTATACTACGTTTTCACCTACCACTTAATCCAGATTTAAGTGGACTAACCATAAATCCTCTTTGAAATCTTTTAAATCTTGAAGATTTCCCATACAAATTTTAATCTCCTAAAATGAAGATTAGAAATTAATCTCATTGAAATCTTCTTCGAAGTAAAAGATTTTCAAAACAAACAAAACTTATTTCGTGGAACGGGCCTATCCAAATGTCATTTTGTCCATTGATAATCACCAAAAAAAAATCCTGTCATACAATATTTAATTTGTTTGTGTCTGTTGTAATTTGTCGTTGCCTTAATTCTGTTTTTGTTTCTAAAAATGAATGCAATTAAAAGACAATAAAGTTACAATAATAAAAGCGGTCTTAAGTCCAATTGGCGAATGCACAACAATTTGACCTACCAAAAAACGAAAATAGTCCGTCGGCCAACAAATCTTAAATCCAGGCTGTTAATGATAGCCTTGGTGAATTGAGCAAGCTCTAGATTTCATCGAACAACGCACTGGCAACATAATGTCCCAACAAAGCAAAATATTGGAAAGATTGGGAGTTTGCTTTCTTGTTATTTAATTGTGTACTTTAGCAAAACAGTATTTTTTGTGTTTAGTTATTGCGTATATTTTTGGTTGAAATTTCCGGTTAATGTTTTTGAGCATTTTAATTTCCTCTCGCAGTGACTCGATTTCCTCTGAGGTTGAACCTCAGTGTGGAAACGTCAAACTAATCTTTTTTTCTCTTGTGTAAACGCTTCCAGATTAATTTTTAATCTACTCAATTTAAACCGGATTATCCTTAGGTGAAAACGTAGTATTAATCTCCTGAAAAGAAGATTAGAAATTAATCTCATTGAAATCTTCTTCGAAGTAGAAGATTGTCAAAAGAAACAAAATTTATTTCATAGAACGCGCCTATTCTAATGTCATTTCCTCCATTGACATTCAACAACAACAAAAAAAAAACTGTCCAACATTATTAAATTTGTTTTTGCCTGGTGAAATTATTCGTTGCCTTCGAATTCTTTTTTGTTTATAAAAATATATAAAAATAAAATATGCAATAAAGCTACAAAGACCAAAGCGGTGCCTCGAATTTGTAATGGAAAATGTTTTAGCGACGAGTTGCAATCTCATAAGCGAGCTGGAAAGCAAGTCTACATTTTTATGCATTTCTTGTTCATACTAATCGACTTCGCAGAAAGTAATTTTTTTTTGGGAATCCTTGTGTATGTAAATGGCGTTTTGAATTCGAGATGCAAAATGGAAATACATATATGTAATTGCGTTCTTTATTTATTTTTAAACTTTTTAAATATTACGACTGTTGTGTCATAGCCAACCATCATATAAATCATACATATTGAATTCATAACTTTAATCATGTAAAAGCCTTTAAAATTTAAAGCTTGAATTTTAATTTATGCATACAATCTTAAAAATAGAGTACGAAAAAACTTAAATTAATTTACTATTGTAGAAGGATGAGACTGAGTGTGTTGAATTCTTTTCCGAGTGAAGGAGTGAGTCACGAGCAGAGTCGGATTTAGCGTCCAAAACACATCTAATTACACCTATTGCGTGTGGTGGATCGTGGCTACAGATGAAGCGTAACAGTTGACTTGAAATAAAACAAAGTGTTTGTTCAAAAAAGAATAAAACGGGTGCCGTTTATTTTATTTATATACGTGGTTAGGATATATTTTACATGTACAATAATTTCCTTCAATCGGTATTGCAGAGGCTGAAGTATCCAGCCGAACTGCACGACAGAGAAAATGATTGTGTCGATTGTTGGCATGTGGCCCTTCTTTTATACATTGGGAGAGCTTTATGTCTTGAGTTATTTTTATGTTTTTTCTTTAGTAAAAGAGCTTTTGTAAAGCTATATTTCACATGAGGGTTTTACATGAGCTGTTTCTGGTTTTGGTTAATTAGGATTCTACATGTGTTTATTTAAATGAACAAATATATATTGATAAAAGGAAATTTATAATTCATTAAAACGTATATAATTTACAATAGAAAAAAATTAAAGAAATTATGGGAGTGTTATAGTCTCCCCCTCTGGAACGATGATCGTCTCGATGGAGTGACAGGATTTTGCTTAGTTCTTCGGTCGTCCTCTCTTACGTAGTCTTCGGACTGGTGCTGCCTTATTTTGTGTAATACCGCATTTCGTTATGGCAGAAGCATGGTAAGTTCCCATTGGTATTGTTAAATCGTCCTTATGTGCAATTTGATAAGACGCAACTTTCTTTATGACTACGTATGGGCCATCCCTTCGTGGTACAAATTTTGATGTTGTGTTTTTATTTGCTTTGCTCAAAACATGACTCGTCACCATTACCTCATCCCCCACTCTTATATCGGCTTGTGAATGTCTCTTCTTGTCCACGTAGGCTTTGTTGTGATCTTGTTGTTTCTCGGTGTTTTCTCTAGCGATTTGAAGGGTTTCGGATAGCTTTATTAGTTTTGGGGTTATCTGCGGAATGAAGTTCTCAGATTCAGCAATTGTTCTTAGGTCATTGTTAGCGTCATCGATTGTTCTGCATTCACGGCCGAAGGTTATATATGCAGGTGAATACCCTGTGCTCTGGCATTTGGAGGTGTTCATGGCAAACCGGATAGCAGGTAAGTTTTCATCCCATGTGTTATGTTCGTTTCCGACCAGGATTGCTAGTTGGGTCTTCATATCCCGATTTCTTCTTTCAACAGGGTTCGATTCTGGGTGATACAGTGGTGTTAACGTATGTTGAATATTGAGCAAATAAACCAGTTGCTGCATTAGTGCAGATATAAACTGTACTCCGTTATCTGTTATGAGGCGTCTGGGAGTACCATACCTCAAGAAAACTTCATTGAGAAGTGTGAGTGCGCAATTTTCTGCAGTTGCCTCTTTTAGTGGAAAAATTTCTGTCCACCTGCTGGCAATATCTTCGATGATAAAGATCCATTGGTTGCCTTCTTTGGTTTTCGGCAAAGGTCCGAATAAGTCAACCGCCAAGACCTCAAAACGTTGGTTGCTTGCTACAGTTTGTAATAGTCCCACAGGTTTCTTATTTGTCGGTTTATATCGTTGACACTCTAGACATCTTCCAACATGCTTACTAATGTCATCCCTCATTCGAGGCCAGTAATAACGTAACATGATCCGGGCAATGGTGCGTTCAACACCATAATGTCCTGCTGTGGCAATGTCGTGGTAAGAATGCAATACATCAGCGCGTTCTTTAGTAGGTACTACTAGCTGGGCGTCTTCAGAATCAGATTCAGGTGAATATCTGAAGAGAACGCCGTCATTCATGATGTAGCCTCTAGCTGTCCATCGGGGTAAATCCTCGCTATTTTCTTCGAAAGATGTTATTATTAATTTTATTTCCGAGTCCTCAAGTTGTGCGTCTCGAATCTCCTTTGCCTTTCTAGATGGTATATCGATTCTTACGTTGCAGATCTCACAGGAGTTATTGCTATGTTTAGCTTGACATGATGGTCTTGACAACATATCGGCGACTTTGTTTGTATTACCAGGGGTGTATTTGATGTCTACATTGTATGGCTGAAGTTGTAAAGCCCAACGTGCTAATCTGCCGGTTGGAGACTTTAAACTCATTAACCATTTTAGGGGTTGATGGTCTGTCAGGAGTGTGATAGTGGAACCTTCGATGTATCCGCGAAATTTATTAACTGCCCAGATGATTGCTAAGGCTTCGCGCTCGGTTGTCGAGTAGTTACGTTCGGCGTCTGTCAACAATCTGGATATGTATTCGACTGGATGTTCGTTTTCCTTCTCCCCCTGGACCAATACTGCCCCTATGGCATAGCCACTTGCATCAGTTTTGAGATAGAAGGGTTTTTCTTCACAAGCTTGCTGGAGTACCGGTGCTGATATTAGTGCTGACTTTAATGTGTCAAAAGCGTTCTGTTGCTCTGTTTTCCATTCCCACGAAACATTTTTTTTTGTGAGATTACTGAGTGGTTTTGAAATTCCTGCAAAATTTGCTATGAAGCGACGATACCATGAACAGGTTTGGAGAAACGACAGTACTTCTTTAACGTTTCTTGGCTCGGGACGGTTTGAAATTGCTGCTGTTTTCTCGGGATCAACTTCAATACCAATATTAGTAATCAAATGCCCTAGATATTTCACGGTTGGACAACAGAATTTTGATTTATCCCGGTTGGCTTTAAGTTGAAACAGTATAAGACGTTCAAAGACTTTGGCTAGGTGTTCACAGTGTTCAGAGAAGCTGCTGGAGCAAATGATGATATCGTCTAAATAAATTAATAGCCAACCACTTCCAGAATCAAGTCCACTCCGAAATTTTTCCATAAGCCTTATAAAAGTAGCAGGAGCGTTCCGTAAGCCAAAGGGCATGCGGCGGAAACAGAACATACCGAATGGTGTTATAAATGCTGTTTTTTCTACGTCGGTATCTGCAACTTTTATTTGGTAATAACCACTTTGGAGGTCGAGTGTAGTTTTGTACTTTGTATTCTTTGTTGCATGGAGAGTATCATCAATTCTTGGGAATGGGTACTGATCCGGTATCGTTATTTTATTGAGGGCTCGGTAGTCGATGCATACCCGAATATTGCCATCTTTTTTGGGTACAATGACTACCGGAGCTGCCCATGGCGATTCGCATTCTTCGATGATTCCTTGTTCCTGCATTTGGTCGAGAGACTCTTTAAGTTGCTTCTTCCTTGTACTGGAGAGCCGGTAAGGAGTGGTAGCAATTGGAGTATGTGCGCCAGTATTTATGCAGTGTTCTGCAAAGGGTGTTGGGTCAGAAACTGGTTGAAAAACTGTTTCGTATTTTGCGATTAAGGAGTTAAGCTGGTCTTTCTCTGAATTTTCGAGGTCTTGTCCTTCATTTTTCCTTATACTAATATCAATGGACATCAGAACAATTCTTTGAAAGAATTCGTCCGAATCGGGCTGTTCCTCACATCTTTTCATTTCCGGGAACAAATTTTACCCAGTGTTTCTTTGATTCGGTGATGATTCGTTTCGTAGAGAATCGCGGAAGATATTATGAATTGAACGTGGTGAGTACTCGTTGTTTTGGATTTGATTTTGGCTTCGACTAGTGCTTATAGATGACATACAAGGCTCTGGTCCATAGCGTTCCTCGTTGTCGTCGGGAGACATTGGAACTGGTGTTACTGAACTAACATGGATCTGTGAATTTTCTTTCATTTGGAGCGTGTTGAATTCGGGCGTTTTTCCCAGTGGCGAAATCGGTTTTATTTTCCTCAGGTAATCTTCATACGATTGCATGCCTCGTAGCATGGTTTCTGAAGGTGTTACAATGGTATCTGTTGAATCAAAGAAGTCGAAAGTCTTTTTCGGTTGATCTTGGAAGTACCAATGTCGTTGACCCAGATTTAAGACCACACCATTTTCTTCTAGGAAGTCGATACCTATAAGCGTTTTATTGTCTCTTGCTCTAGGCAGAGCAATGAATGTTATTGGCCTTAAACGGTTACCGAATATTATTGTGGTATTTGCTACACAAATTTCACTTGGCTGATGAACACTACCGTCAGCGAGGCTAATATCAACATCAAGTTGCTTAAATTTTGTGCCATTTCTCATGAGATGTTCAAATAGATGTCGACCGGCAACACTGGTTCTGGCTGCAGTGTCAAGGTACGCTATACCCATTTCACCGTGCGACATGATGGAAATCGTCGGTAAATCATTACCGAGTGTATTTTTTATTAAATTGAAGGACACAGTTTTAGGACCTTTCGGCAAATCTTTACAAGTTGGGCAATTGGATCTTAAAAACCCAGGGGCTTTGCACTTATAACAATGTATGCCTTGGTTGGATGGTGAATTTGCGCGTTTTGCTGCGTCAGATTCTGCCTTTTGCTTTTTTCGGCATTCCGCAACAGTATGACCTACGTGCGTGCAGTACGTACATCGTTTTATAGCTTGTGTTTTTTCAGTGAGTTGCTGTTTTTCAGCCATACTGTGCTCAATGTTTCTTGAAAGTTCAATCAGGTCCTGAAATGTTACTACTTTTTCTCTGGGTACGCCATCCCTGATTGAAATATGTAATAAGCCATAAATAAGATCTAACATCATGGTTTCGTTTGGTCTCGGCGAGGGCAATTGCGCGAACAACGCTCTTTTCTTACAAATAAAATTATCTGTAGGTTCTTTGACTTTTTGCTTGCTTTCGAATATTTCAGAATAGATCCTATAAGCTGGTTTGGTAGGAGCGAAAGCGCTTCTCAACAACGAAATAACGTCTTGCCACGTATGCGCTTCAGATTTTACACCCTGCCACCAACTCCGAGCGTCATCATCGAGAAGAAGTGGGAACCCTTTAATTGCGTCATCTTCAGTAATATGTTCAACATCTTTGAAGCATGATACCGTTGCAATAAATTCTTCGACTTTTACTGGGTCCCTTTCCCCTTTGAATCTACTCATACATGTAGTAAAACTACCTGGTCGTCTGGTCGATTGCATGACAGCAGTAAGCATACGTTGCATTTGTTCTTCAGTGAACGCCATTGTATTTTCTTGTTGGTTTTTTGCCAACCGTTTACTTCTGCGCAAAAAATCCGTATTGTGTTTTGTTGTTGTACAAACTCTGGCCGCAAGATGGGCGCCAATGTAGAAGGATGAGACTGAGTGTGTTGAATTCTTTTCCGAGTGAAGGAGTGAGTCACGAGCAGAGTCGGATTTAGCGTCCAAAACACATCTAATTACACCTATTGCGTGTGGTGGATCGTGGCTACAGATGAAGCGTAACAGTTGACTTGAAATAAAACAAAGTGTTTGTTCAAAAAAGAATAAAACGGGTGCCGTTTATTTTATTTATATACGTGGTTAGGATATATTTTACATGTACAATAATTTCCTTCAATCGGTATTGCAGAGGCTGAAGTATCCAGCCGAACTGCACGACAGAGAAAATGATTGTGTCGATTGTTGGCATGTGGCCCTTCTTTTATACATTGGGAGAGCTTTATGTCTTGAGTTATTTTTATGTTTTTTCTTTAGTAAAAGAGCTTTTGTAAAGCTATATTTCACATGAGGGTTTTACATGAGCTGTTTCTGGTTTTGGTTAATTAGGATTCTACATGTGTTTATTTAAATGAACAAATATATATTGATAAAAGGAAAGTTATAATTCATTAAAACGTATATAATTTACAATAGAAAAAAATTAAAGAAATTATGGGAGTGTTATACTATCTATATTGTGAACTTAAACAATTAACTATATTTTATTTGACTTTGAATTTGCCGCCTAATACCAAGGGTCGCCATATTTATTTTAATGATTCAAAATGAAACCGTAATGTGGTTTTCGTTTGGTAAATTTATATTTTGATCTATACACTGATTTTTTTCGTAACCATTCGAATATGTTTTCAGATTGATTACCAGCTATCGGTATCAGCTGTCTTGTCAAACGGATTTCTGTCAATTATAATGCATAGGGGTGTTAGTACAAGAGGGGTAGATCTGCTGAAAAATCCAGATCTGCAAAATTGATTTAAAATCAAAAAATAAATCAATTTATTTGGCCAATCGAAGGCAAATATTTTCAAAATCAGTAAATCAAAAATAAATTGATTTGTGTTACCAAACGATAACCACAGTGTTCACAGCCGAAACACGCTTTCTTTTATTGTTTAATTGAAGTTAGACGGAATACATATCTAATATACAAACAATGTTTTATTTTACCGCAATCAAATCGAAACATATAATTAACCCAAAATGATCCAAAAAATATTTTTTCTGCGGGAATTTTCCTACAACTCGAAAAATAATTTTCCCAAGGAGCGGACGAAAAACACTTCGACGTACAACGACCCAACAAAATTATAAATTGCCAAAAAGGCTAGCTTATGTTCTTTTGAAGACAAGCTAAAATCATTTGCAGAAAACATGCGGATTCTCTCTGAATTGAGCTCTGAGTGATCATAACTCTTATTGGTGGCCGGCGTTAATTAGTTATTTACATGATTGTAACACGAAAGGAAATTTCATTAAAATCGTTAAAGTCGTTTTGATTTTATCGTGCTTAGACTGCAACTCAGTCAACATATTCCATGAACAAAAAATATAAGTAAAAAAAAAACAAATACAAAAATTGGACGTGCGAATGGTTATAATCGCAGTTCTTGTCAACTTCTGGATTATTTGACAATGATAAAAACAGTGGGCATGTAACAAGCCTTAAACTTAATTGATGATTTCTTACGCCATCTTTTATCACAGATGGCGCATAGCTTTGCTGTGCAATACGTTCACTGTTGGTGTAATACGTGTTAAATAACAGTCTATTAACAGCCGATGACAATAACAACGAACACAAATATGATTTCCAAATCGAAGCCAAGTTAGCGCTAAATTTGTGGTATACTTAGGTATCGTGGTGCACAGCTGACTACGAATTCAGCCGTCTTTTCAATTGATGTTTGTGAATTTTAATTACGTACCTAATACATTATCTTCTTCTGAATCGGTTGAATTACGGTTCTTAATTCGTGATTCATTTTAAATTTATATTTTATCCAACAAATTTATGTTTAATTCACTTTGAGATAAAGCGCAATTGTAAGCAGTTATTTTTTTCTATGTTTTGGCTTTTGACAGAAATGGTTACCTATTGGGTTCCATACGTTAACAAACGCACAGAATATTTTTCAACAAAGTATCAGAAAGCTGTGCGACCCCGAACGTCCCCAATCTTTCATAAAAAATCAATCAGATCAAAAGCAAAAATATTAAAAAAAAAAGCCAAGTTCCAACCAAAACCTCTATGTAACAAGCCAGCCGTGAAAATTAGTGAGACCTTAAAGTACGCCAAGTTCTCTTGCTTGCACCAAAAGTCATATCATTGTGCAAAATTACAAAATTCTACAATGTCAGCCAGTAGGTCAGTTACGGGGGTTTGTGATTTAGAGGCCTTATATCTCAGGAACTACTTATGCTAAAAAGATAAAATTTAGTGAGCGCCTGTGCTTGACTAGGTAAGGGGGGGGGGGGGGTCCATTGTAATTAATAACAAAATATTTGTATGTGAAAACATTTTTTGACCAAGAAGTAGACTATACCTTAAGTAGTACACACAGTGTTTTTTTTTATCAAAATCGTTAGACCGTTTTCGATATAATTAAGATGGTAGACAAAATTATATGGCAAGTACCGTTATTTTTGGGGATAAAAAAAAAACAATTCACAAATCTATTTGAGACAATCACCTAGGCTGTAGATGGTTGCACTGACAGGCAGACAGACAGACGAAAGGAATTGCGGGTTCCACTTTTTTGCTGTCCTTTATCATCGTAAGTTTAATTAAAATCTTGAGTTCGATTTTTTTTCCAAATGCAAAACTTGCCCTAAAGCACCGGAAGTAAAATTACCTTGTGTCAAGAAATTTTAACTCACCAATCTCGGCGGATTAACTGAGTTTGGATGATGGGTCCAGATTTCAATTGGCTATTCCCATTTATCTGAATCTTGAACCATCGATTAAATTCAGTTAATCCGCTAAAATTGATGAGCCACGAATCAAATATTAAACCACGGTTGTAAAACTGGCCCTTAGTCAACTATGATGTAGTCAACTAAAATGGTCACATCATTTCGATGGGTGAAAGTTTCTTTATCATGGATCCGATGATTCATCCATTTTCTAATTTCTTGATATGTTTTAAATAACTCGTTTAAGTTTTGATATGAAAAAGTCCTTAAGTAAATGTATTTACAATGCAACCTTTGTAATGTATAAAAGCGATAAATACATACGTTTAAAATGTATGCCAATGGTATTTCTTTTTTATCGCTGTGTCTAGGTCTTTTATTACGTTAGACATTTTCTTCCATTTGATTTTTATTTATTTTTTTTGAATGCAGGAAGAATGAGCGTGCCTAAAGCCATTTGTTTACCATAATTGAAATATAATTCTTCGGTATTATTTTGTTGGCAACATTATTTCGAATTGTGCATTTTAATATAAGCTAGTGATGAGGGTGCAATTATTAGTTTATTTTCCACTTTGCGATCACATTTTAAATTCTCTAAAATATAAAAACGCCTTCAAATATTAATAAGATATTTATGGTTTTGCTGGCAAGCCTTATAATATACATGTATAAAATTCTTTCATAAAAAATCCTTTGCTTAAGTATTTTATTTCATAGCCCTCCAGGGGAGGACTGGGGAGAAAAGTTCTACTAATGACTTTGATATAAAGGGCCCTAAATTTCAATTATTTTCTAACATGTATTAAGAAGAATTTTCCTGTCTGTCAGTGAGTCAATTATATCCTTATTCATAACCGCATTTTAGAGATTACCTTAAGCTACAATGCTCAGAAAGAGATCGGCGCATTTTCTAGCAGCTCAGTTGCACGTGTAACATTTGTGCGCAGATTTTTAAAGTACTTTTAATAGCTCTATTGCGCGGAAACGTTTTTTCGCAGCGTAATATCTCAAAATTTTTAGGCGAGATTGGCGGCGGCATAGAAACACTTGAGAATTATTAAACATATTTATATATTATTTGGGTTTCTAACTACATATGCCATAAGACCTTAAAAGTTATATTTGGAATTCATTTAATATTTTTTTTTTACATATATGGAGGTGGCCAAAAGTATTTACGTTGTGGTGCTAAAACGGCAATCTTGAATGTTTGTTTGAACTCTGAAGAAGTTACAACTCCTCGCAAAGAGATATAAATTGGATTTTTTTGTGTTTCAATGTTTTCGGATTAGCCGATCAATGAAATTTATAGCGAAACGTCTGGGGCGAGTACCTTATTGAGCTCGCTTAATATTTTATATTAATAACTACTCGCCCAATCCAAAAATTTAATAACATCAATTATATATCAACTGTGACGGAGGATTCTCTAGGAGGCACAACTACTCAATATTTATTGGTGATCCCTCAGCAAACCAGTTATCTAAGAAAGTTAAAAACCATTAAAATATAAAGCTTAAACAAAGTTTCATTTTAATATCTTTATCCGCTATAGAGCCTATCGGTAACCCAATTTAAAAAGAAAGTGTTCATATTAACAATCACAACAAATTACAAGAATTTTGCCACTGAAAAAGACAAATGTTGCGCCTGCCAAATGAACTAGTCCGCCCCTGATGCCCTCGCAGTCTCAGACTGACTGAATTGACCCTGTTTACATTGGCAGTTTCTTTTATGGTAAACAACACTCAAGCGGACACAGCGCTCTTTCGTGATTCAACTATTTGAGAGTTCCAATGAATTCCAGCGTTGCCTTTCGTTTTGTTTATTAATTTAGCGTCATCATCATTTTACCCAAATATTGCCGGTATACCAGTCGTGGTCGTTCAAATGATTTTTTTTTTGTTATTTTCTTTGGTGTTTTCCTCGTAATTTGAAAGCATAGTATAAGGTATGTATGTATATATTCTAGCCATTCGAATACGAATATATAGCGCTGTCATTTTTTATAAACGTTTAGCAGTGTGGTGCTCCGGAAATCGTTACTTTTTTAGTCAGAAACAAAATAAATTGATTAGAATTCGATTTACATATTTAAGCGTTCAAAACATTTTGTGAATTATCGTGAAATGCAACATAAATTTTAGACAATGTTTAAGATCATAGGAGTGTTACGATTACACATCATGTGCGTGAGCTACAATGCTAATTGATGAACAATAATGAAAAGTTTGTTTCATTTGTGTTTCTCATGAATTCATTGAAGCGTTGCATTTTTGTTATATCGACAAAAAAAAAACAACAAAGATTATTGCTATACCAATCCCAGATACACGCGTTATCATCATATGAAGTAGGGGGACTTTTAAGAATAAATTGGAAAAACCACCAATTTGTTATTTTATTCATTTTATTTTAAAAGAAACGTCCTTCTGTTTGATTCTTCTGAGATGCCACTCCTAGGTCACTTGGCTTAGAAAAATTAAAATTACCAATTCCGACAGAGAAAAATGTGGGAAAATTCTTCACCGACTCATTGTTTGTCATGGTTCATGGAAGAGTGCTCACTTTTTTTTTGTTATACGTATGCTTGCGAAGGGCTTGCATTTGGACATTGAATAAATAATTGAAAATTTGAGGAAAATGTGCAATGTGCACTCAACCATTTCCTAATTTAACAAAAAAAAACAAAAAAAAAAACAGCTAGAGTCATAAATAAGGGGTGTTCCAATTGAAGTTCTTCAAATGTTGGCATCACTATAAATGAGGTGATTAAAATTTTAAATATTATGTCGTTTTTGATTGGCTGTGCAGATTACCTTCTTCTACTCTGAAATTTCTATATTCTACTCTACAGGAATAGTAGTAGATTTAGTGATACCATAATGTACCTACATAGAAAAAGTCCTAGATTTGTTCAACTTCTACAAATTGGCATTTCTCTAGCCTCGTCCATTTTATTCATTTATTAAAATTTCAATATAGCTACAATTCAAACGTGTTGCTGTCAATTATGCATGTGTGATGAAATTCGTTTTGCAGAATTCTTTTAAATTCTTTTCCTATAGAATATGGAAAATTCGGCATAAAAAAAATTACTCCGAACAGTCAATCAAAAGCGACATAGGAAATTGTTTTTATTGAAAAGTCTACACCTCCCTACAAAACCAACTTTGATTTTCTATTTATATTATACTAGGTCAAAAAACTGGGACAAATAATGGTAATCTTACCTGTTTATCTTTTGGCCATTTGTCACTAATACTGTAACTATTTTCTATTCGCAAAAACTAGATAAAATATATCTAATGCCGGTCGTCCACTAGGCGTTCAACGCACAAATTTTGAGTTCAAAACAATCAACTCTAATGTAGATTAAGCATGATTTTCTTTCAAGGAAAAAAAATTGGCAGTCGTATTAATAATATTGGAAAATGAGCTACACCACTGCACCAATTTTCAAGTTGATGTCAACACAATACTTCAACTCATGCACACACACAAATTTTGTCTCATCCAACGCAACGCACAATAAATATTTTCACGTCAACGGCAACCAACACCAAACAAAATTAAAAGAGTTGATCAACGAGTTGGACAATTCGTTGGGCAACGATCTCCACCCGGATTAAACTCGTTGGTTGAATGGAATTGAGGACATCGTACATAGAATTGAATGTGTTGAACTCGAAATTTGTGCGTTGAAAGCCTAGTGGACGACCGGCATAACGGGGCAGTTATAGCGATCAAGAAAACGAGACAGGAAAAAAGTTCTAATGGACACAATTTATAATGTTTTCACGCGTTTTAAAATAAAAATGCTACATTAATCGATGACAAATAACTCAGAGAATTTTTTTTGCAAAAAATATTTGCAATATAACTTTTTCCTGTTTCGTTTTCCTAATCGCTATATAAGGTGTGATTTTTTTGCTACTTGGTTTTTGACGTTTATATTTTTGACAGATTACACATGACAAATTCCACGAACATTTGACATTTCGATTCAGTATTGTTTGCCATTTTATCATGAATAGACTTACGCCTGAACAACGTTTGCAAATTATTGAAATTTATTATCAAAATTCGTGCTCTGTGAAAAATGTGTTTCCCAGCTACGTCCGTTTCAGCGACTAGGCTCATTTTTGGCTAAATGTATACGTGAATAAGCAGAATTGCCGTATTTGGAGTGAAGAGCAGCCAGAGGCAATTCAGCAGCTACCAATGCATCCCGAAAAATGCACTGTTTGGTGCGGTTTATGGGCAGGCGGCATCATTGGGCCGTACTTCTTCAAGGACGATGAAGGCCGCAGGGTTACGGTCAATGGAGAAAGGTACCGTTCGATGATAACAGATTTTTTTTTGCCGAAAATGCAAGAATTGAACTCGGTCGACATGTGGTTCCAACAGGACGGTGCCACATGCCACACTGCACGCGAAACCATGCATCAATTGAGAGGCGAATTTGGTGAGCAGTTGATCTCACGTTTTGGCGCAGTCAATTGGCCACCAAGATCATGTGATTTGACCCCGTTAGACTATTTTTTGTGGGGCTATGTTAAGTCTATTGTCTATGGGGACAAGCCAAACACGATTGCTGCCTTGGAAGCCAACATTGAACGCGTCATTGGTGAGATTCCGGCCGTAATGTGTGAAAAAGTTTGCCAAAATTGGACCTTCAGAATGGATAACCTGATGCGTAGCCGCGGGCAATATTTAAGTGAAATTATTTTTAAAAAGTAAATGGCAGAAATTGATTTATCGATCCAAATAAAAATTTCATTCACTTTTTACAAGTTTCTGTGTTTTTTTGAATTTTCAAAAACCAAGCTCTTAAAAAATCACCGTATATATGTATATGTACGAAGCTATTGAACAATTGAATACGTAATAGGTGTACGGATTTCTCTAACAATTGAACGAGTTGATCAACTAGGGGTACGAGGTTATTCAACATTTCACTATGTTTGTCAACTATGTGTACGAGGCTTGCAACACGTTTTGGTCAACTTTACATCTGGCTTCGCTCAACGTGTTGAACGCAAGTTTGTGTGAATGAAAAGTTGAATGAAATTGGTTGAGCTTGTTGCGTACGTAGTGGACGACTGGCGTAAGGATATTTCATTTTCCTTGTTTGTGTACTTACTCAGCTGGACTTCTTGCACTTATTCATATTTATGATGTTGGCGTTGAAGACCGATAATATTCGAAGTCGAACAAACAATTCGAAAGCATAAAAACCTAAGCCCCTAACAAAATTGAGTTATTTAACTCTTTGCTTAAATAAAGTAAGCGTCGTCGGACTGAGTAATTAAAAACTATTTTTCACAATGGATTAGAGTACTTGTAAAAATCTCTTTGTTGAAAAAAAAATTCCCACAAAATAAGTTGTTTTTTCTTTATTCTCGAAATGCCCACGATCCCGAAGTACTGATGGGAGAATTTAAGTTTAAGTCGTTTATATTGTCTAACTCGCTCTTATAATAAGTTAATTAAGTAAATCATGACGATTAAGGAACTTACAATAATGAGTCGCTTTTTTACGACAAATAAAAGATCAAGTTCCATAATCGACGTAGATATATTTTGTTCAAACTAAATACTAAAACAAAACTATTCGTTTGCTCTTTTAACTTATGAATTTTTCTTTTTAATTTCAGGACCAACAGCAATGGATTAATTTAAAGGTAATTAATAATAAAACAACAGAAAACTTAATTTAGTTTTTTTAAAGACAGAAATATTATTTCATTTTTAAATAAAGTCATTTAAGTGAATTTGTACACAAGTTTAGCATTGGGAAACAAATCGAACTCGAGATTGTATCCAAACTTGACACTACGGTGATGGAGAACAGCAAAAAAGTGGGTCCCGCAATTCCGTCTGTCTGTCTGTCTGTACAACGATCTACAGCCTAAACGGCTGAAGCGATTTTATTCAAACCTGGTATTTAAGTGTTTTAGGTGATTTTCTCAAATTAATTTTTTAATCATTTTTTAGCCCAAAAAATAACAGTACTTGCCATACAATGTTTTCTACAATCTTAATTATCTTGAAAACGGCTCTAACGATTTTGATAAAAAAGTGTGTGCACTACTTTAGGTATAGTCTACATTTTGATCCAATTTTTTGTTTACATAAAAAAAAACGACCTTAAAAATATATTTAGCCGTTTCTGCTAAGAATTTTGTGCATACGATTTTAGCGATCATAAGAGCAAGAGCCAACTGGGACGATCTCAACAATAATTTCAGGATATTTAACTGGTCACTATGCTTTCTCGATAGTGACGTTGCTCAAGACAGTGACGATATGAACACAAGTTTGATTCTTTTGGGAATGAAAACTTTCATCCCGAACAGGGCTAAAAGCATCAGCCCCAAAGAAAACGCATGGTTTGATTACTATCCTCTTACCTCTTACTATCGACCGATTGCACTTGTGTCCCTTCTTTCCAAGGTCATGGAAACGCTGATTAATTATCAGCTCAAGAAATATCTCGAAGATCGAAGGCTCCTCAATGTATGGCAGTACGGCTTTCGCAGCAATAGGTCCACTGCTGATCTTATGGTATATTTCACCGAACAGTGGCACAAACCTTTACATTGTCTTGTAGAAAGTAAGATTATTGCGCTTGATATTTCAAAATCAGTTGATAGACTTTGGCATCAGGCTCTCTTATCGAAAATGCGTGCCTTCGGTTTTGACGAATCCCTCCTTCGTTGGATTAGAAATTACCTTTCGGACCGTTCAACACAAGTAGTATTGGATGGGTTCTAGTCTGAAAAACACAAAATAAGTGCTGGTGTGCCCGAGGGCACTGTTCTGTCTGCGACACTCTTTCTCATTTTTAATAATGATCAACTTACCTGCTTCGCTGACGATAGTACCCTTACCTTTTCATATTCGATTTAGGTTCACCTCCATGGTCTTCGGATGTGGATTTTCAACGGAAATGTATGATAAGCTCATTAAATTCTGACCTAGACAGCATTGTTAAATGGGAAATCAAAAATCGAGTAGATTTTAATGCGTCGAAAACTCAATGCTGCCTACTGTCGTTAAAGCATAATTTACCACCTTTGCCACTATCCATGAGTGGCACTTGTATCAAATAAACATCTCGAAATTATCGGTATGTGTATCTCCAACCACCTTTTGTGGAAACATTAAATACGCGATGCCGCCAAAAATGTCGCTGGATGTTTGGGTTTCCTGAGGCAATGAAAGAAGTTTTTCGCCCCTCTGCTCTGGCTGTCATCTATAAGACTTATAATTTATGTACGCCCAAAGCTAGATTATAATTCCCATCTCTGGGATGGTGCTTTTTTAACTTATTTAAGTCTCTTGGACAGTATTGAACGTTGAGCATTTAAAATACCTTCGTTGAATCGTTTAAGTCGCTTGAACACCTGGGTAAAGTTTCTTGCCTCGCCCTTTTCTACCGTTATTTTAACGGATTATGCTCTAGCGAAATAGCAATTTGCATTCCTCCTCTCAAACAATTGAACCGTAATACTTGCGCCTCCAGGATTGCTCATCAGTATATCTTCGAGCCAAACTTCGGTCGTGCTGTCAAGTTCAGAGATTCTTTAGCCGTACTACGCGAATGTGGAATGCTTTACCACACTCTTATCTTTCCCGGTCATTTCAATGTTCAGAAATTCAAAACCAATGTGCACCGACACTTCCTTTCTAACCCTAACTCCCTTTCCTAATGCTCACACTGTGTCTTGGCATAATAAGGGTGACAAAAATCCCCTGAGTGTGCGCTGATTATAAAAGAAAAGAGGATTTTTATTAAAATTGCTTTTCGTGTTTTCCCTATGCAGCATACATGGTCGGAACTAAATATTGGAAGCGATATCTGTACTCACTCCTAGCAGGTGCAATCACTGGCAACGAAAACAAAATTCAAAGATGTTTTGTCGCGTTCTTTCTCGATTGTCCTAGTCGTACTAACAAAATGTTCCTTATTTCCATAATTTTGGACATCGCCCTTGCTATTGCCTCTTCTGAAACAGCGGCCACGTCAAACAAAACTTGATTTTCACAAAACAAAACTGAATCAGATTCCTCAAAGTCACAATAATTACTCACCTCCAGTTTCACAGTGCAAGTTTAAGCTCCACTTTTGAACACCGGCGTAAAGTTTTTTGGTCTAAACTTCAGATCAACAATTTATTTATTCGGTTTCAGAGTGTCGTTTAAACCTTGAACTAAGTTCAATTTGCAGTTTAAGTTAACCGAGATTATTCTGGCGCTTAAACTTCAGTTCAGCGTTTGTACTTTTTTTTTTAGAAAATATTATTAACAAGACAAAAAAATTGTGTATTAAATGTTATCGAGTTGTGAAAGTGATTTCGAATATTATTTTATTTATTATTCTCGTTTCGCTATCGCTGACCAAAATGAGAATAATAACGGTACTTTGAAACAAAAGGTCCGTTCCCGTACTCCCTAAAACTGCGAAAATCTAAGAATTTCTACGAAAAACAGTCAAATCCTGTTTCCGTACTCCAAATTTTTCACAGAAGAGAGCGCTCATGAGAGAGTAAAATATTTCCCCAGGCTGCGAATTTTAGTCCAAGAAATTTCTTTGGAAAAAATTATGAAGACTGTCAAATGAATGAGAAAAGAAAAAAAAAACAATACATAAGCTGTAAGTTGGCAAGTGTATCGTTACAAAAGTTGAAAAAAAATGGAATTTATAGTCTGGTAGGGTTTATGCGTACAATAAATTGAAATTTGTGATATCATTTTTTTGTAAATTTTTAATAAACATTTCAAAAATACACTTTTACCTTGACGTTTAAAAAATGGCAAAAATTGTTGTACAAAGCGTTCCCGTACTTTTGTGAAACTTTGTTGCGCTCTGATAGATTTTTGCAAAAATCACAGTCTTCACATTTTTGTGCACAAAGTACGGGAACACACTTAAAATAAATCTTCCCTCGGTTGCCAACAGCACAAAGTATTTGTTGTTTCGCGTGTTGTTTGTGTCAAAGAAAGAAAGGGAAGACAAGGGAAGAAAAGTGCTGCCAATTATTGGTCATAAGATCTAGTTAAACGAAGTTCAACTCCCACTGTGAAATTGGAGGTCAGTGTTTCGTTTTGGTTTGCAAATAAAATGAAAAGTTTAGTACCTTATTTATTATTAGCCGTGTTTTATTATCGCCAATAACCCATATGGTTCACCCCGTGAAAATTAAACGATCTGGCTTATGTACTTAAATGTACCCTCTGTTCGCCGAATTTGTAACTAATATTTGCAAACCCGGATAGAAACCTGGATCTCGTGTTGTTTTTGTAATACGTTTTAAAAAATAACCCCGACCCAGACCTGTAGCTAATAAAACGCAGCTATGGAGTGACTAAATTCATTTATACAGGTGTCAAAGTTGACTTTCGTATAGAATTAGTTGATTGCCTTGAGGATCTGCCACAAAAAGATACTTCATATCGGAAGGTTATTCATTTTTTTATATTATTTTGTCTTTTCATAACATAATTTCGAATATTTCATTTAAAATTCAAATATCTAGATATAGCATTGTTTACTATTTAGCGAAGTAAATAGATCCCTGTATGGGCATATTGTTTTGCAAACCTCTATGGAATTGTCGTACATTATTGTAATAACATTATTTTTTATGAATGAGGGTTAGACCCCTTTCACACAAGGAAACTGAGTTGCCGGCAACTGGGAGTTTGTTGGTGAGAAGGGCAAGAAGTAAGGGGAATGAAAAAAATCTCCCCGGTCAACGATTTGAAGAGATTTTTTTGACGTTATGCTTTGAAATTTTCTTAGGTTTCCATTTTGACTTCTGTATCTGATAGATGTCAAACATATTTTTTTTAAAGAGAAATTGTTTCCTACAATTATATTATTACATTAACCAAACCAAGTGAGCTACTTAAATAAATTCATTGTGAAAGAAAATTTCAAGTTTTAATTCTTGTAGGCAAGGCATTTAATTCAATCCATCACGAGTTGGTACACATTTCATACATACAATTATGCGCCTAGACATGAAAAATCGACAACAAAAACGCACGGACCAACTAAGCTCTCGGCTTGTGGCTTCATCACATTTGGTTTATAATGATGTTCCTGTATTAGCGAGCAGCAGCAGCAGGAGGCAGCACCACAGGTATCAGTCATATCATCCAGTCAGTGGTTTATGTGTCCAACTGTACCAATAAAGCTTCGGTGCATTCCAATAAGTCCAATATAATCTTCCCATCATCACTATCATGTGTTGGGTCCAAGATTTGGATGACAAGAGAAACGCACAACAAATCAATTTTCTCCTGGTTCATTGTTTTTCCGTGACCTTTAAATATATTAATTTATCAAACCATTATTAACAACCACAATAAAAAAAAACAACATTTTCCTACATAATCGCACCAGGTTTCTTTATTTTGAATTTATTTTTCTAAAATTAAGCTGCGGTTAATTTATAACTCAAAATTTGCGAAGCAAATTGTTTGTTTATAAAAAGCGAATGTCAAATCAAAAGCAATACAAAAAACGAGCAACTCAGTTTCCTCATCAATATCTTCGTGTGAAAGCTACAAGGCAATTAAAGGAAAACGTCAAAAAAATCTCCAGCAACTGGTTTCCCTGTGTGAAAGGGGACTTAGACACATTTTTGCACCATAAATCACTACAGATTCCAATTATTTTGTCATTGTATATTCAGGCAACACACGTGATTTCACTAAATCACGTCCAAAAGAACGCATCACAAATTGCAAGGGAAGATAACAGATATCAAGCCCCCTTTTTCAAGTATAGAATGTATAGGGTTGTGTGATAAAAAATTCAGTTTGCTTTTGATTCCTTGCATTTTCCCTGAGAATAATGTAGGTAAACAAAAATTAAATTTTTGCCTTCCTCATCAAGAAATCAAATAGAGTCCAGATGGAAATGGGATTTTATCGAAGGGGAAAATCAAAACAAGCTGCAAGCCTACAGGCATTTAGTATTATTTGGAGTGTGCAAAACATAACCGTAAAGTGCTTAATGAGAAGATAACAATACCAACCAGATATTTCTTTTATATAATGTTAAAAAGTCAGAAAGGGGGTGGAAATTTGCAGCTATTCGGTAAGCTACTCCTGAGCCGAATATTTATGGCACTCTTTACGGCACACCTATATACATACATACATACATCTCAATACTTAAAAGCTGTATTTGCTTTGACAGCCATATGCTGTCAGTCAGTGTTGCTAAAGTGTGCATAAACAAATCATCCTACGACGTTTTTCGATAGAAAATACCCTAGTGACATTGGATTACATGATTACATCAGATGACAATGTCAACTATCAGATGATAATTAAAAAGCTGTAGGTGGGAGCATAATTTATTGTGTAGGACATGCAATAAGATGGATGTGAATTTTGTGTAATTTGGTAAAAATTACACAAAATTTTTGGGCTACCAAAAATTATAATTTATTTTGACATGTAGTTTTTATGACTAATGGCTTTCTTGGCTTGCATGCGTAATCATATAATGACAGTAGCCGTGTTCTATTGGTAAATTTATCCCTCGTAAGATTTTACATATAATTCGCTACGGTTGATAAAAACTAGAGCTAGAGTAGAATGCTACGGTCATTGACATACTACACATGGACTGCTAGTCGATTGTCAGTTCCATACAAAAGCTCTATTGAAAATGGGGAGCACGATCTTTACGCCCCTCGGAGCAAAGTAGCACACAAAAATATTAGGGGTAGGTATTCACGATCCGATGCAACAAAAAGGTGTAAAATTGCGAAATTTTTTCTATTCTATTGCAACTCTTGAGTAAAAATGAAAAATCTGTTTGATTTCAAACATTTCTGACAGAAAATAACAGCTGCCAAACTGTCAACTACGCCAAGCAAATTTTGCACCATTGTATTTTTCTGTTGCAACACGGTTAGGGTATAGCAAAAGTGGTGTAAAATCTTTGTCATTGTAAGTTGTTGTTGTGGTGCAAGAATAAGTTTCACTTTTGCATTTTTACAAAGATACTAGACCAGTTGCACCGGATCGTGAATACCCCTATTGCTTCTAAAAGCCATCTATTGCCACTATTGGCATGCTCACCATATTTAGTCAACAGGCAAAGAAACTAGGGCCATTTATTGTTATTTTGTATAAAATAAGTGCTGACACCTATTATTTATAGAAATTAAACAATGGTGTAGTGCTGGGGGACTATAAGAAAAATTCCTTCTTGTTCCATTTTAGGAAAGCGATTGCTTTTAGAGTTGAATTCGAAATAAAACAAATAAAAATCTAATTTTAATTTTCCAATTAAATTTATTCTTTATTTTAAATCACTTGTTTAGAAAATTGCTTCTCTTTTGTAAGTTTTCTGTTTCAGTAGTGCTTTTAAGGGCTGCGATTTTTGTTCTTCTTAAAAAATGCAAAATTTTATATAAACAATTAAATATTAATTTCGTATTACCATACTTTTTTTGTTTTATTTGCATCGGCCAGAAAATTGTAACACAAAAAAATAAAATTTAAATAAAGCAATGTACTTTCTATATATACTCGTACATACATACTTGTACAGGGTGGCGCACGAATCGTGCTACAATAAGAAATTTAAATAACTTTTATTTTAATCGATGTATTTCATTAATTTTTGTTTAATGGATTAAAAATTTAATTTTATTTCAAATAATTAATGGTTTTTAAAGATGATAGACCGCAAATGACCTCCACGCTCATCCACGCATATGTGGCACCTGAAGGGTTGAAATTGGGATTGCCTCAATTAATGTCTTAATGGACTGCTTCAATTCAGTCAAATTCCTGGGTTTCGTATTGTAAACTTCCTGCTTGACATAACCTTATAAAAAAAAGTCTGGTGCAGTCAGGTCAGGTGACCTTTTGGGGCCAACGGAAAGTGCAGTTTCTGGATATCCATTTGTTTGGGAATTTTCGTTGGAGCTCCGCCATAAATTGTGTGGCTACGTGTGCACTTGCTCCATCTTGTTGAAACCAAATCATGCTGAAAGGGATACATCTTCGGCGAAGTTCTGGGTAAAAAGAACTCCTTCAACATCTTTAAATAACGGTCCCCATTGACAGTTTGTGTTACACCGTTTTCTTCAAAGAAGTATGGCCCGACAATACACGTTGATGAAACTGCGCACCACACAGTAAATCGTTCTGGGTGCAGTTCCGTCTCGTGGAGCATTTCTGGATTAGATTCACCGTTTAAGTCAAAATGGGCCTCATCAGACATGAACAAACAATTTATCAATGTGTTGTCTTCTTCGGCCATTGCAATAATTTTTCGGCAAAATTCCAGGCGAAAGGGCAAATCCTGAGTGTTGAACTTGCTTGTAATTTAGACTTTGTACGGAAACAAGCTTAAGTCATCATGAAGTATCCGTTGTAATGACCGTCTGCTAACTCTAATTTGGCCCGATAAGTTTCGAGTCGAAACACTTGGATTTGCCTGTATTGCCGATGCAACAGCCATGATTGTATCCTGAACCCGAACATTGGGATCTCGATGATACGGTCTTCGTTCGATGCTTCCAGATTTGGCAAACATGTTCACCAGCCTCATAATGGTCCATCTACTCGGGGGAGTACCGCCAAACTCCAGCCTAAATTCCCTTTGGACGGAAATGACGGACTGCAAAGAATGGTATCGCTGCACTATCCAAATCCTTTTTTCAGTATCCCAAGCATTCATTTTGATAAATATAAATAGTAGCCTATAAAATAAAAAAAGTTATTACGTTTTATTTTTGTAGCACGATTCGTGTGCCACCCTGTATGGAAGAACTAACTAGCTATTGAGGTTTGCGGCTCGAATTCACTTCTGATGGTTGATGGAAATAGAAGATATATGTGAGTTCAGTATCTACTTTATAAATTAAGAGTATTCATGAAACCGTGTAAGCCTTCCCAAATCGTTAAATGGAAAACCTCACCGCACACGTTTCGCGGACGCACCTAAAAATCAACTTGTAAACGTGGTTAATGATTTTTTTCTTCCTATATTTTAGCTTGACTAATAACCGTGTGTTTATTACTCTCATTTAAAATGTCGGCCAAAAATAATACGAGCAAGAGAAATAGTTATACCAAGACTGTCACACATAAAACGTCAAAATTAAATGTCAAACGTTTTCCACATTTAAAAAATTCAGATGGTGAGCTTTCCCACACAAAATTTTGCGGAAAAGTTCGCAATTTTTTGGTAAACTTTTTAATTTTGACATCTCATTTACCATTTTGCCTGCCACTTAACTTATATTACGCAGTTGTGTTAAATCTTATAGATTTTATTCATTTCGTCGAAAAGTTATAACAAAAACTTAAATGTAGTTTAAACTTAAAGCGTGTGCAAAATTTTATTAGTCGCGTCGAAAATTAAAGAAAAAATAAATTGATATTTGATCTTTCCTTAATTGTATTCCGCTCATCCGCAAAGAACTATAATATAGTTCCCTATTTCTTCTGTAGAAAATAGAGAAAAGGAAATTTTTGGATTTGTATATGGATTTCTTTGAAAAAAAAATCTCTTAAGCACTGGTACTTGATAATATTCGTGATTTCCGCTGAGAGCTGAGTGGCGCTCGTGAGGTCCTAGCTGAGGAGAGATCCAACGCGAAATTGGCTCCTAACAGTCCATCACCGAGATTCAGCTATTTCGGCAAGTGAAGTTAGATGACTCGCCAGTCACTGCTGAAATCTCAGGCGAGTAATCTGGAATTTCATTTCACTCACTCACTCCCTCACTTTTACTAGCTGAATCGATTTTTAATCAAAAGTGACTCATCTCACTCACTGCGGTTTCGAATTAGCTGAATCTCGGTACATATCTAGTATGTCAATGGCTGCGGTGGATAATTGGATTGAATCTCGATGGATGTGTTCATGGAGCACTTATAATTATTATTATTAATCTCCATTCGTAAGACAAATCGATCTTTTTAGTTTTTTTTTTTTTAGTTTGCCAACTTATATTTCTAAGATCTTAGATAACTCCATTTTTTTATAAATATAATAAGTTGTTCTTCTGAAGCTTCTCACTTTTACTATTAAAAAGTACGAGTAAAAGTTTTTGGCATGGATTGGGTGTACATTTTTGTGATCCCATTGCTTTTTTTTCTAGACAGAGAAATTGGCAAAATGTTAAGTATTTGTTCCTTACTCAGCTTATGTTAAGTGAAGTCTGATGAATAAATATTGATTTGAAAGCAAAACACACTCAGAAAATAAATTTGTAAATTGACTTTAAGAATAAAACTCTATCTATCTATCTACTCAGAAAATAAGTAAAAGCATGAAATAAAAGGGGAAATGTAAGCGTTAAAATCAAGCAACATTAAAAGGAAACAAACAAATCTCCAGCAATTTTATTTCCTTGTGTGAAAAGCATAGACGATTTTTAAAGCAATACAAAAATTGTCCTGTGTAAAAACGGACTTTGACCATAGTCTATGAACAATCCCATTCACTTATCATTCCTTTCTATTAATGCAAAATGAATGTTTGAATTCAAAATTGAAAATGGAGAAAAAAAGCAAACAAAAAATGTGTTTCAAACATTAATTAATATTAGTACTATTAATAAGTAATTATTAATAATTAAGTAATATTAATATTACTAAACTATTGGTAATAATTTTGATATTTTCTTTATTATTCTTTACACAAAACTCTTTCATTGCCTCTGATAGCTGTGCAGGGGAACCGTTCCTACAAAACTTTTGGGAATTAAATAGTATGGTGGAGCCAGTTTTCGGGCACCTAACTTTTTTTACGTTTGACTGTCCCTTCAAATTCAGTTGTTCTAGTTTTTGATATTAAGTTTAGTTGTATCTGATTTTTTGGAATGTCTAAATTTCGAATTTTTTGTTTTTTTTCAGTCAAAAAACGAAATATTTCAAAAAAAAAAATTAAATGAAAGTGTGATTCTTATGAAGTCGGCCCCTGAACTCCAGAGGTATGCCACATGAGTTTCCAGTAGTCGGCCTCAATACAAAAATTTATTTTTTCATACTAAATATGTGTCTATTTCCAATTTTATAGAATGTAGGTATCCAGAAATAATTTTAATATTTAATATAAACAGCTCAGTTAAATAAAAAAATGTGATTTTATTTGGTCTAAGAACGCCATTTCATATTAGGTTCAAAGACATAGACTTTTTTTTTACCAAAGTTAATCAATAGGAAAAAATATATTTAATTTATATGAAAATGAAAACTAATAACAATAATAACAATATTAACTACATGCCTTTATGACCTAAGGTCTTTTTAAATGCAACGTGAATTGCACGGCACTTATTAGAAGGAATAGGAATATATGAAGCTACTAAGTTTGTTTTACATATAATAAATATATACATATTTCAGGTAAATGTTATTAAACATTGCTTTAGATAAAACAACAAAAAGCAACTTATATTGTGCGTATACAAAATAATGAAATTATTACTGCTAAAATCACTTAATTCCATGGAAAATGCATTTGTTGAGTACACCGACCCGAAACATTATTGGCCGTTTGATATTAATTTAAAATTAATCTGGCCACTTTCTCACCTACCTAAAACCTACTTGCCGGGCATAGTTTTAACATAGTGACGAGGCCGCCAGAGGAAGGAACACTAGTTGTACCAAATGCTTTTATTTGCACTGACTACAGAGTAGTTAGCCTCCTTATGGTTTCCTAATGAATCATTATACAATTTGTTGCATCATTTGGGAACTAAGCCAATACCTGATTTCGAAAACAGGCAGAAGGATGTTTCATTGACATTATCAAAATACATGAAGCGTCTCCCAAAACGTCTTCGTGGCATCTATTTTTCCTAAATACTATTTTAGCTCCAGGAAGTACTTCGTCACTGTCGTTTGTATTGACAACTTCGAAAATGTTTGAAGAACTCATAGCAGCAAGTCTTCCATCTTAGAATGGGTTATTGAAATTCTCTTTTAAAATGCTTGGACCGTTTTTAATAAACCTGATGATGTTTGTGAGAGTTCACATTTATCAAAGGTCTATGGACCACTTTAAAAAAATTTGTATTCCTTGGTCGCACTAAGGTCTGTATTAGAATAGATTTTTATTATAATTTATAATTATATTTCGGTCTTGTAGATTACTTCTAGGAAACTCGAATTCCCGAATTGCCTATTTCAATTTAAAATGTTTATCTAATTTTGTTCAGTACTGAAGAAAGTGCCTCTTTCACCTAGTTATAAAATATTTTTTCGCTCTTTGTTGTTTCCATTTTAAAGTCCTTTATAACAACATATAAACAAATTTTCGAAATTTGTATAACCTATCCATGATCATTTCTTTAGACATTGTACATGTATGCGTTTTATTACTTTATAAGTGTCTTACAAGAGCAATTAGGTATAATAATGGCGAGTGCAGTGAATTCTTCTTACGAAAAGCAAAAACTTCTCAATACTAGTGGAGTATGTTGCAAGTTCTCCGTGAGTAAAAACAACGCCAGGAAGTTAGTAAATTTTACTGTAACGCACTTATAGATCTATTTACAGTAATATTTCTTAAAAAATTAATTATATTTTTAACTTATCTAAGTAAAACTTACATAATGTAATCCCAGCCTTTATACTACACCCAATAGGCCGACATAAGAACACGTGTCTTCTATAGTCGGCCCCCCAATATCTCCTAACTTTAACAGGCGGCCGACTACTCAAACCATGGAATATTTTTTGATTATTTTGGTATAAATAAATAGAAAATAAAATTTCCTTTAACCTTGCATACTCAGTTTAAAAATAAATACAAAATAAAGTAGTCTTCAGTAGTCGGCCGGGGGGCCGAGCTCGGGAGAATTGAAAAAAATGGCCTCTTAAAGCCGGACCCCCTTGTAAATTATTAACAAACAATAGGTTTTAAGTTTTATAGCCAAAAACAACAAATATAAGCTATAAATAAATTAAAAACAATCACAAAATTCATCTATATTCAATAGTTTGGCGATTTTAGCTCTTTTTAAATGAATGAATAGATTCCCAATAAAACACGGCTACTGATGTAAAATCGGAAGAGAGAGATATTTACCTACCTGAATCCGATATACTCGTAGATAAGTTGACAAAACGCTTACTTAAATAAATTAAGTTCAACGTATACATATGTAGGTACAACGAAACCACAAAGCCCTAGAAGGGGTAAAAAGCCAAGTCAAAAAAAAAATATCAAATACCAAGCATCCCTCCCTACTTCAAATATCGCAGAGAATTCACGAGAACAAGCAGTTCAAACGAGGTTGAAACAATATTTTTTTTATTATTAATTTTTTTTTAATAAGCCGGCGAGACCAATGCTCTATAGCAATGAGGTCAGCATACCACCGATGTGGTACAATTAATTACTGTATGCGTTCCATATGGATATTACGTAAGCCCTTGACACAGTAATAAAAGACAATAATTAGATATATGTATCTTACACGGCAGATGCTTACTGTATTCACATTTTTTTACTTAAAGAACAATTGAGTTGATACGAGTATGACATGATCGCATGTTACGGCTCACGGCGCAACGGCTGGGGGCGGCAATAGGCGATGTTCGTGCATAGCAGCATAGTGCAGCTATTTTTAGGTTTTTTGCACAGTGGAATAATGTCAACCAAAAAAAGTACACATTTTTCTATTTAAATGATTTATTTTAGTTGTGAGTTTAGCAGAATTCCATTTAATATGAATGTGATCGAACTTAAGAGCAATAAGTAACCCAGTCGTGAGTTTAATTTTAATCATATCTTTATTGAAGGGACAACGAAGCTTTAGCTTTTGATTCCCCTTGCGGTCATATTTTGCTAAATAAAACCTTTATACCTACTTCGTTTTCACTATGGTCTTTTCACTATGGTGTTTTCACCACATTAAAAATAGTCATTTTGACAGTGAATGTTGTTTCATTTTCTCTTAAATGCTGAAGTGAGAAAGACATGTCGAAATGTTTGACTTAACGAAAAATTCACTTTTCAAACATAAAAAAATATGTTCATTTCGATAAGTTATGATATATTTTGTGTACAACTATGGGAGATTTAAATTTGCATCCTACCATTATTTGCTGTTCACTCTATAGAATACATTCTGCATTTAAATTTTAATAAAAATTTCAGAAATATGAGTAGTAAAAGTTTTTCCAATAGAGATTTGCGAATTTTGACACATAGGTATTATCGAAGCCATTTAATTATTCTGTCAAATTATTAAATGTGCAAATTATTAAATTGTCTTATGAAAGTCGGTCTTCGTGCGCTTCGCCTATTTTAGGGTCGCTATAACGGTTCAGCGAGAAGGCTGACGTTCGTCAGCAATTTGGGACGCACAATCGGCACGATATCTATCAAATTGCAATGTATCCAGAGAAAGTTACTTCTTGGTGTCGATTTTGTGCTCTGGTGTCCATACTTTTTTGAAAGTGATCCTTCAACGCCTAGACCTATCGGTCGATGATAATTAATATCTTATATCTCGAATTGGATGATATGGACACCAGTGACACATTGCTTTATCAGGATGGCCGTGGCCACGAGGAGGAGATGTAAACTGGCTACCAACATTGTGCGATTAAACTCCATTAGTCTTCTTGGAGGGTTATCTTAAGTCACAGGTCTAAGCCAATTAACCGTAAACCACCACTGCACTGCCCTGAAAGCCAACATAATCAATTCCATTGGTCAAATTCAGTCTGATTTATACGCCAGAACTATGGAAAAGTTGACGTTTAAAATAGTTTCAAAAGAAATGGAAAATTATTATGTCTCATTTTCAGTTTGTTTTATGCAAATTTGAATATAGTAAAACCTTATGTCGTTTTCGAATGTCGTTTGTCCACAATGCTGCTGAAAGTATTCGATTAGTATAAAATGAGAATTCCTCTTTTGGAAAGAAGAGAAACTCGATTCTGGATTTGAAGTCGAACACTCAAAATCAGAATCACACATAATCTCTTCGTGAGTATATTATGTCAGAAACTGTGCAATTTTTGATTACGCGAATGACTTTGTACCAGTGATACCAGACTTTTTCTTTTGGTTTATCCACGACTTGGACAGAAACGCCCTTTTTGCCGAAAATGTTGTCGACGAATGCCCCGATGCAGGGCTACCTTTGGGACTCCCTTGCGTCCTTTTAGCTCCTTTATAAAGTCTGGACTTCAGGACACCACTTTTGTAAAATTTTCGAAAATAGACTCTTTTTAAACTCTTTTTTAACAATTTAAATAATGCTGTCAATTTTGTTTGTCCGCTCGTATTTTTCTCTGAATTCAGCCTTTTGTGAACTCATTCAAATCTCAATACAAACTAGTGGAAATGAAGGCTCAAGACGACACTCCTAAAATGTATATAGAGATTATAGACTTTTCGGTTTCAAATCGGTAATTTAAAAAATCCTTTAGAAGAGTATTTGTATCAAAGCTTGTATGATTTTGTTACAAAATTTTTAACATTGGCTTGTAGCAGCACTTTTGCCTTAGTTTTTTTTTTCTAAATTAACGTTGACCAAACAAACTTACGCACCAACTTAAAGTAGAATCTTGCCAATCCATGTTTTCTGCCCCATGCGTTTTAGAAGATTAGCAGCTGGAAGATTGGATTCATGATCAATTTTAGTTCAGAGCTATAGACAAAATATTCCAAATAATTAATATTTTTAGGTTTTTATTTATTAAGTTATTTTGTCAATTATTTGTTTTATTATTATAAAAATAACTGAATTTTTAATATTATTTATTTTGAAAAAAATATTGTTTTGTTATGTGTATAAAATATGTAAGAATATATTTGTTGATAGAATTTATTTTTCTTATAGTTTATAAGGGGCTGGTTTTTTTAGTCAGGACTCTCTTTTTGGACTCTTTCGAAAATTTTTCAGAGCTAACCCTGCCCCGATGTCGCTTTGAAGAAACAATTAAAGAAAATCCACAAAATATAACACAAATATATATTCACTCTTTTATTAAATTAAATAAACGTATAACTCGTATAAAGGAGGTATAAACAATACCATCATTGAAATTGCATTGAACTGAAAATCCCGCAAATGAACAGAAAATCACAGAAAAGGGGTGATCTAGACTTTTTTTGGGCAGAAATTGGAAACTTATTAAATTTTGAAGAATGGGGATGCAATTTCCTCATAAAGAAATCAAGTTCGAAAAAGTCTGGAACGGCTTGAGCACAATTGTCTGCCAATTTTTAAACGTCAACACAATATTTGTTTTTTTTTTGTATATGTTTTATATTTTATTTAAAATTATTGTTTGTTTAAGATTCACATGTTTTTCTCTTTCTCTTCGAACTAATAATTTCGTATTTATTGCTTTTGAATTAATTTATTTCTTCAAAAAATCTATTTCCATAACAACCATTAGAATTTCTTTTCTTCTATGACAAACGTCAACCTGACAATTGTAAATGTCTGTCACAAATTGCTGCACACAAAAATTTATTGGGCAGAAATTCGCAAGAAATTGTCCTTTAGGGGAAATATTTTACTCTCTCAAGAGCGGTCTCTTTTGCCCAAAACTACTGAATGTATGGTGCCAATCGTTGTGCGAAGGAGCCGCGGACATTTGAACTATATATATATGTATGTGCATATGTCATTTTTGTACATAATGTACTATATGGCACTTAAAAAAAAAAAAAGAATTTCATTGGGGACGTTCACTCAATTATTCTCAGCAATCAGGAATAACTTTCTGTTGTTGTAATGCGTGCAAAAACACATCTGATGAAAAAAACAGTTGTTCTCATGAAAGCTATCTTGAGTTATCCCAAAACATTTGGAACAGCTAGCTATCCGAGAACAAATGTATAGAACAGCTGACTGCAAAATTCATTTGGTGTGCTTTTTTCCTGTTTTTTTGACAGCTTTCAGGTAACCTATCTGATTCGTCCACAGATATACTCCGTTAGCTTGGTATCCGAGATAACATATCTAATAAGTGAGTGAACGCCCGCATTAATACCTCACACCCTTATGGGAAAGCCCTTTCAAATGTATACGTAAATTGCCTGACAATGTAGTTTTATGAAGCATGAAGAAAAAACGTGCTTTGATGGGTTCTCGCTTCGTTAAAATAATGTTTTAAATGAATCGACATAGACTTAATCTGTATTGAAGCAATATTGATTGTGTCGGATCTTATTCATCAGACTGTAAGAGAATCAAGTTCTTATTGTAAACCCTAGCCTAAAAATTGAAAGTTGGCCTGTTTTTTAATGCAAGTGTTCTTCTGTTTGGAGGAAGTTTAATGTACATATTATGCAAATAGATATTTATTGTACTTCACAGAGTCCCGTAGCTAGGTATACATATGATTATGATA
Source organism: Philhelius pedissequus (assembly GCA_910595825.1). NCBI lineage: Eukaryota > Metazoa > Arthropoda > Insecta > Diptera > Syrphidae > Philhelius > Philhelius pedissequus. Next base: position 73,026,426 of record OU343160.1, on the reverse strand, counting down.
AAATTGCCCTGAATTCTGTATGGAGGCTAGTTTAATATAATATTAGTTCCGAAATCGGAAGTATGCCTACCTATACCTATGCAAAGCTTGTGTAGTAGATGTGAAAAGGTTTTGCGATTTTATGATAAAAAAAGTGTGTAAAACATTTTACTCGTATTTTGCAGATGTAGCACAGTGAAATTTTAAAGTTTTTTTTTTCTCCGAAATGGCTAACTTGAAAATGTATTTGCCTAGATAAATATAAATATATGTATATGCCCATATTTTGGTTCTAGTCACTATTATTGAAGGTATAGTAGTTTTGTGGGAAACATGTCCATCGAAAATGCTTTTCAAACCAAGTTACCTCTTAGGAGACTTCCTGACTTTATAAATATTATTATGTCCTTTTTTAGATTTCATCAATACACTCATATATATACATATGTATGTATGCAGGTACAGTGATACCTGCTTAAATGAAACTAGACAAATATTTTTTTTCCTATATAAATATTTTGATCAGAATCCGTCCAGCCGCTTATGAGAAAGTCCAAAATAAAAAAAAACACATGTGCTCCTCGGGACGCCCGACAGAAGTGATAACTTAAACTTATCTAAGTTGAAGTATTTTATAATTGAAATTGTTTAACTTGAGAAAACTCTCCAAAGTTCTCCATTAATTTGATTAATTTCAAAAGTTCTCCGTATGCGTGAGAGAAAGGGAAGCCAGGCAGACACCGTTTCGTAACAAATCGGTTTATCCCATAAGAAGTTATCACTTCAAAAAATATTTTTTTTGGCAAACAACTTTTTTTCAAATATTTTGGAATGCAGTTAGTTAATGCATTTAGAATTTGAATTTTTTTTTATCGAAATGCGTTAAGCCGTTTATGAGAAAGTTGAAAATCAAAAAAATGCAAATGGTTGTATGGCAGGTACCGTTAATAAAAAAATATATAAACAAATTTGTATACCAAAATGTAGAATATGCCTATAATAGTACACAGATTTTTGTTTATCAAAATGGTTAAAGCCGTTTTTCAGATAATTAAGATGGAAGAAACAATTGTACGGCAATTACCGTTATTTTGGTGGTTAAAAATCCTAAGTTTTAGACTGTAGACGATCTAGAAACAGACGGAATTGCGGCAAACACTTTGTTGGTGTTCTTCATCATCGTAATGTCAAGTTTGATTAAAATCTTGAGAACGATTTTTTGTCAAATGCAAAGCTTGCCTTCAAGTTAATCTCAACGGTACAATTGGATAAAACCTGTATAGATAAGAGAAGAGAGGTGGCCATATTAGATGCCACCAAAAGTCTTAATCTCTTTCCTAAATATTATTATGTACACATGTGACATGTGCATGTACATATATGCTAGAAAACCTACCCATCATACTTGAGACACCAACTCCATTTGTAGAGACCTAAGCATTTACATACACACATATGGATGTGCGTATACAATATACATAAGATACTGTCATGACTTTCAACAACTTAAATTTGCTTTTTTCATCAACTTTTGCAGTAATAATGTCAAAAAACGAACAAAAATTGAATTAATTTATTGTGTTAACCACTAGGACACAGTCTTGTTATTTTATACCGGCATATAGCCCCAGGTCCTCAATTTTAAGACCTTAAACTTAAAGATTGGGCTACTAGAACTGATGATATAAACTCAAAACAGCCACCACATATTTTTAATGAATTTTCAAACATAACTATTCTTCTACACTGAACATCGATGATAAGAGTCGAACCAAGCAGCAATTTTGAATGTTTTTCTCCTGTTTTGAAATTTAGATTGCAAAGCTTGTATACATAGCTCATACATTAATGGTTGATACATCAAAATAAACATCATATTGTCTACTTATTAATTAAAGAAAAACCAAATCTATTCATGGAACCAGTCAAAACAAATTGACTGATGTATGCAATCTTCTCAATATTGTAATGTTTTCTTAAGGTTATTGACATTCTAGAAATCCAATTTTTACTTCCGATTATAGGTACTATAAGGCAAGTTATGCATTCGTCGAAAAAAAAGGTTTTGAGATTACAATCAATGATGTCATTACGATGATAGAGAACACCAAAAAAGTGGGCCCCGCAATTCCGTCTGTCTGTCTGCCTGTCTATCTCTGTAGAACGATCTACAACCTAAACGGCTGAACCGATTTTGTTCAGACTTGGTGCTTAGGCGTTTTAGGTGATTGTCCAAAATAGATTTTTGAATCGTTGTCTTAGCCCCAAAAATAACGGTACTTGCCATACAAATTTTTCTACCATCTTAATTATCTCAAAAACGGCTTTAACGATTTTGATAAAAATTGGTGTGTGTACTAACTTGAGTATGGTATACTGGATCTCCTTCAAATTCTAAATAATACTGCATTTCAAAATTTTCGAAAAATAGTTTTTTTTTTAATTTCTGAAAAAACAATATTTTTATTTTGAAAATTCAATATTTTAAAAAATTTTTTAGATATAAAAAATTAAGTGAAAAACTACTTTAAAAATACTTTTAGCCGTTTCCATTAAGAATCTTTTGCATATAATGTGATCGAACATAGGAGCAAGTACGTGCGATCCAGTCGTGCATTTTATTTTATATAAAATATGTAAACAAAAAAATTTAAATAAAATGTAGACTATACCTATATAATAGTGCACATATTTTTTTTAATCAAAATCTTTAAAGCTGTTTTCGAGAAAATTAAGATGGTATAAAAAATGGTATGGCAAACTTGATCCCTTTAGGGTGGCAATTGCTGTACAGACATATACAGACTGAATTGCGGGACCCACTTATTTGGTGTTCTCTATCATCGTAATTTGAAGTTTGATTAAAATCTCGAGTTCGATTTTTTTTTTCAGATGCAAAACGCTATTAAAAATTAAGCCGGGTTCTGAATTGTTTAATTTTTTGTATACGTTCACCTCCACCACTTCTATTCAAGTCACAAATGTAAATGCTAAGTTTTATAACCGTAAGGAAATCATAAACTAATAACCATAAAGACCCGAGACCTATGCTTTCATTTGACATTTGCCTACAAGCTGAAACACGCACCCAAGTAACTTTTCCGTTCATCTTCCAATAGACACATTGATAAAAACGCACACAAGAATCTTTTCTGTTCATCTTCCAATAGACACATATACAACACAGCCCTAGTAATTTGCTTTTGTTTTGTTTTTCGATTGTCCATTTATTCATGGATAGAGTTTCAAAGCTACAAATACTACAATGTAAACAAATGGATTTTGCGGGGTGAAACGTACGAAGGTTTCAAATCTTATTATGGCGTATGTGTGGTAGTAGTAGTAAACTTTATTGAGATTTTTCATAACTACATTTTCCATAGATAATACACATGTATTATTTTGCCGACTTCGAATTGGCCAGGCTACACTGAATTTTATATTATTTTTGTTCTTTAAATTTAGACAAAAGAAAGTTAAAATTACATAGTTGTTAAACTACAGTTTAAAAAGTTTTAAAAATGAGTCCACTCAACAAAGACCATTACGATTTAATTTAAAAAAAAGAACTAAAATATAAGAACTTAAAACTAGGTGCGATAAAGAGAAACGGTCATCTCGTCTCTTTTGTCTTGAAACAAAAAAATGTGTGCAATTACGAATTGGAATACATAAGCGTAAATACATCTCATTTTTCGTCAGTTAGAGCGAGAGCTCAATACTTTACATCTTTCGTTTGAATGAGAGGCCGATATCTCGATGGTTAAAGATGATAGCGATCTTCTAGTTGTTGCGTGGTGAGATGACCAGATTTGTTGTTTCTCCAATTATCGGTTCCGTTACTGTATAACTGGATTCTGCAGCTTGTGTCCATTATGGGCTGCGACATAAGCGATCCAAAGGATGCTTCTAATTTCTGGGACGACGCGACGTCCCTATCGAATGCTGTGTTCATGTGCTCGACCAAGGAAACTGGGAGTAGGTGTAATTCGGATGGCTTCTACACACGTGGATGTCGTTCGTTGGACTCCCTCTCCAAGTTACAATTGCCCTGGTGTTGTCGACATTACATCATAACAATTAAATAACAATTGCACTATTTAATGCGTATTTTGTTTATTAACACAACTTTTAATTAAGTTAATTTAATTAAACTATTTTTTTTCTTTTTCTTAATTTGTTACTTCTCCGGACGGAAAAACACGTCCGCTCACGGACGGGATCCAGAAGCCAACCGACTTATTTGTGAAGGAAATTACATTGTTAATTACATTGAAGGAAATCATGTTGTTTTTCAGCTGCTTAAGTTCCATAAATGTAGTAAAAATTATTTCGTAACACGAAGTCTGCTTTACTGAAATATTTTTCCAGTTATCCGAGATCCGTTTAAGTGAATTTTTTTTCAGTTATCCGAGGTCTTCTTACGTTAAAAACCCGCTTAACTGAATTTTTTTTTCAGATTTTTTGTCGTTTCGCTTAAAGCGGGGTTTCACTGTACTTCCTATATTTATCAAAACAAATGCATTTGTAGGTAAATTATGTATACTTATTAGGCATTTTGCTTCTATACTATAGTCTGCTTTGAGTGATTTGAAGTGTCATTTACACATACACGACTTTCGAATGGATGAGTTTTCTTGCGTGCAGATTGCAGAACATTGCCAATCGCCTGCCTGATAGTAAATACATATCTACATACAGTATTATCGTGTGCCTCACATTTTAACCAGTTTATTAGTCGATAAACTCCCATTCACTTACAACCTAAGTCAGCAGGCAGCAGCGTTAGGTTCTTATTCTATCCATATTCAGGCAACGATCGTACTAGTTCTATTCGTTCCATTCGTGTATGCTTGGGTTTTATTTACATTAAATAGGTAGCACTTTCAGTGACTGTGCATGACAATACTACAATTCTACCTTCAAGTTGCACAAGCCAACTTTGTGCTTACATTTTGTACGATAATAGATTCTTTTATAATGACACTTTCTAGGCAAGGAGATTTCCTCCGCTCTGCCTATATAGCGATAAAGTCCGATTCCGATATTTACTTAAATTTAACAGAATCGTCGTTCGTGGTTTGTTGAGGCATTTTCATGACGTTTGTGTGTAATAAGGCGGCCATTGACTGGATAAATTGAACTAAAGAAGAAGACAGTTTAGAGAAAAAAAATTCCTTCAATTACTTTTGTCATTTGACATAATTAGCTTTTTACGCTAGATGTGTTTTGTTGTTGCTTTCCACTTTTTATTTCTTACACGTTTTTCGTGAAAATGACATGTTATGTTTCTCTTTGCCACGCACGACTACACGTCATTTTTTTTAAAGTGGCACTTACTTAACTATCAACATTTTTAGAGCGAAAAGTTTTATTCCTTTTTTGACGTGTGTTGTTTTTTTTTAATAAAATGAACGTATGACATTGGTATAGAATAACAGGCTGCTTAAAGTTGATTTGGTTACAAACATTCATATATGAATTTTTTCTAGAAAGTTTAAATGGAAGCGCCTCACCGGAAAGCGTATGTCTGTTGTTCGCAGCCGAACAAAATGTGATTCTATACTTTTTTAATAATGAGCGTCGAAGTTATTGAGGTACTTCAGATATGATGGAGAATTTATTGCTGACTGAAAATATACAATATCTATGCAATGCACTATTATTATCGAAAATGATTGCAATTTAAGGTGTGGCAAAAGTAATGTCAAATTGTGAAAATGGCTGCCATATTAATAAAAATGATTGGATGATTGTTTTCACGGAAAGTTTATTTGAATCGTTAAAATTTGGTTGAAAAATGATGGCAGTCATTAAATTTATGTAATGCACATTTGTGCTCATTTAACGGTATTATGAATTTGTGCTCGCAAAACATCTGGGGTGTCTGCTTGTTATAATGTAAATTGATGCTCGAAAAATTTACTACAAAGACTGTCAAAGTGAAAGAGAGAAATGTTCCCTACATTAAAAAAGTAGTAAACTTTTTCGACCTACACGATATAATAAAGGTAAGGAGGTAACAACTGTCAAAACGCCAAGTGATAGCAGTGTAACAATTACCCTAGGCCTCCGCTTAAAATAAATGATTGCAAGAAGTCTGTCATATAGTCAATAGGGGTATTCACGATCCGGTGTATCTGGTCTTGTATCATTGTAAAAATGTAGCATTTATTTGCACTACAACAACAAAATATACTGAATGTCAAAATCTTACACTTTTACAATACCCGAACCCTATTGTAACAGAAAAATACAAGGGGGTAAGATTTTTTTAACACAAACTTAAGCCATCTTCAGAACAAATGTGAAACAAGATTTTGACATTTGATTCGGTGGTGCTACAGATTAGTAAAGGTGTGTTCACAGTCTGTTGTAAAAAAAAAAAATTTTACACTTTTACAAGACTTGGTACACCAGATCGTGAATACCCCTAATATTTATTGTGGAGGCACATTATGTCTGGTTGTTTTATTTTATTTTCAGACATAAAACTCTGTATTTATTTCTTGTCTTCTCGGAAGAAATAAATGGAGAAATAAAATTTGACGGTTCATGTCATCCCACATTCATCATGGACACATTTCTTACAAGACATTGAATCTTGTACATAGTTTGCTTATTTTCATGTTGAATTCCATTATTTCATTCAAAAAGAACAAATTATACCTATTCTAAAGTACATAAAGCCCTCTTTGGAGAAGAATAAAATTTCTTTTTTATTTTTATTTTATTTTTTCCCACATAGCAAAGAAATATAAATTTCAGTAACTGTTTTGTAATAATGGCCGAAATAAATATTTCTAATGGAGTCGCTGTCGCTGCCTTAAGATCTCCACTTGTCTCTGAATTGAATCAGTTTGGCAGTTTACGATTTGGTATTTGAAAATTGGTCTTGTCTAAATTCAGATTGACCAAAATTGGTTGTTTTTTCATACTCCTTCGACACTTCAATGACCGTTATTTCCATTTGTTTTGGTCAATGGTAGCTTATGTCGTTCTTATTTGGCAATCCGGAAGCCTTCCGGACTCTTCTGAAAGCGTTCACTTGAGAAAAAATGACAGTTTTAATTCTGAAAAGAAGAGAATTTTGCTTCTGGATTTGAAATCAGAGGCAGAAGCACTCACACATTCATACACTTAAACGTCAAACTGGAATGTTATTATTTTTTTGTATCATGATTGTGCAACAAACATTTTTTTTTGAATTTGAATATTCTCACGTACACAATTATTTTCAGACATACAATCTCATCAAAATTCCTAATCGTCATAATCACACAAAAGTGTTCAGTTGGGATCCCGGATCGGAGAACAATTCCGGATTGCCAAATAAAAACGCCATTATTTTTCATTATTTTCTTATGGCCTTTACGATTGGTAATCCAGAAGAACTCTCCGATCCGGGATTCCAATCGAACAAGTTAACACTTCATTCTGGATTTTGAAATTGAATGTGATTGTATGTGTAAGGTGAGAAAAAACAAAATAATGACAATAAAATGTGGGGATGGGCTATGTTGATTGATGTTGGCAAAACATCAATGCTAGTCCAAAACAATATCTATGTTTCAACATCGATGTTGAAGCATGTGAAACATCGCAGCATCGATGTTAAGATTCAAAAGATCGACTTAAAACAAGCTGAAATCGTTTGTCAATGAACTCATGCTTATAAAGGTTGAACCGCACGAAACTGCACTTCAGCGGAACTACGCTCCACAACTATTAAGTGAAAGTATGAAGGGATAAGAAAATTGCAATAAAAACATTGCTACAATTTTCAAAACAATGGAGGTATTTTGAATTTATAATATATTGTATTTTTAATTGATTTCTGAACGTGATATTATTTTTCAAAAAAAAAAAAACTTTAAAAAACATCGATGTTAAAAAACATCGATATTCAGATATCGATATTGTATTTACGATTTAAGCATCCATGTTTTACAATATCGCTCATTCCTACACAACATTGTTGTTGACATTTAGTATTTGAGTGTGTGCGTGCTTCTGTTTTTGATTTTGAATTCAAATCCAGAAGGAAATTTCTCTTCTTTCCGGGAGAAGAACTGTCATTTCATACCAATCGAACAGTTTCAGAAGCATTCAGAAGACTTCGGAAGCCTTCCGGACGACCAATCGAAAATGCTATTAGTGATAAAAAAAATTAATATACACATGCTGGCTTTGTTTTTCAAATACAAAGTGACATTTTGTTTATCAATTCCTATTTCCACTTGTCTTTCAAAGATAACCACTCTTGGAATATGTATTTCCATTTGTCATTTTGTGCATATTCAAAAATCCGTCGTTCCTTATTGCCTAATGCCAAGTGCAAATTTACATTTAGAATAACGCATATCTTTCTTATTGGGGTCTGTTTATTTTGTATTTATGTACATATATGTTGGCAACATCCTGATCCAAATCTGTACGCAATTTACCCTAATATACCCTGCAATTTACTTTCGATTGCAATCGATTGATTTCAAAAATTAATAACGTAAAAATGGTGAATGATGTACAGATAACAAAAAGTAAGTTTGCGTTGCTGCAGTGAGTCACATATTAATCACACATAAACATGGCCTTTTATCAATGAGGTAACTGCTAAAATTTGCAGCTCGTTCATGATATCAATGTTTACTTAATTATTCTTGTTAAGTATTTTTGCAGTGAAATCGATTTGATATCTACCTTTATTTACTAACTATTAAACCCTAAATAAGCACAGATGATTTATGCAGTAGTACATTTTTGGGGTCACATAAATTCTTTCTAATGCGATCGTGTAGAACGAAGCTCATTTAAACTCATCACAGGTTCATATACGAAGGGTCTACGCTGGATCGATGCTCTATTCAATCACTGCATATAAACGTAACATATATATAATTTATTATATTTATATTCCAAGTTTCAGTGAATGAACACACTCGGGCGTATACGTATTTTTAAGCCGTTTTTGAGAAAAATATGATTTTTGTTTTTGGCCAAAAAAAAAATGTATGGGCGCTACTGTATTTGTCGTCTTAAAAAAAATGAAAAAAACGTGTGGGCATACCGGAAAAACAATATGTACCAAGTTGGAAGCAAATCTACCGAACCGTTAGGCTGCAGACTCGAGGACAGACGGAATTGGGGACCCATTTTTTTGGCAATGTCATGTTTGATTGTTAGAAAAAAAAATTGTTTTACGAATATGTATGTACATAACTTGCCTTATAGTAGCTATAATCGCAAATAAAAAGGGGGCGGTAACCGCTGAGCGTGCCTCAGGGCGCCGAGAAGGTTAATCCGCCACTGAATTGAACTCAGTTCAATGTTTAAACGACACTGTGAAACCGAATAAACAACTCTCATTTTGTGGGGGTCAGATTAAAAGAAACAATTTTTTTTTATTAAAATTACCAAACAGAAAAGACGAATTTTCGAAATACGACAGCAGAGCTTTGATTTCATCGTGATTGAAGCCTTTTTGTTTTATTTAGAAAAAATGGATCTTAAGAAACGAAAGCTTATAGGAAGACGATTGAACAATTTAGATGATACAACAGATTTAAAGTTTCTGTACTGTGTAGTTCGAAATGAAGGTGTGTTAACAGAATTGATTGTATTGATCACCCCAATTCGTATCAAAACTGTATGCTGTCATATGTTGATTTTTTTTCTTTTTAAAGGAGTAGATAAAAATGCTTTCTGTCTATATGTTATATAATTCATTTATTAATAAATTAACCTCTCTACTCCAACTCGATCTTTGAACCCCATATAAACGAAGTTCATAAGATTCTTAATAGTAAAATAATGAATGCTAACATTTTAAGCAAGCACTATACGAACATACCCATCTATTTGGACAACATCTGATTTATTGAAAAAAAAAAACGTAAAGCAACATTTAGGACCACACAAAAACTTTACTTAACTTTGTTATTTTTTATTGCTTCATATACAAAGTGTATATTCTATTTTATTTGGATCTTTTAATTCAAGTTTTAAATTTGGTATATGCATTCAATCTGAAGAAATAAAAAAAAAATCCACTGTTTATTTTTTCCATTTAATTATTTGACAGGTTGTCATTAGTAGCAACTTAAAATATATAAATTGGGGATAGTTTTATTTTTGGGAAATCGTGTTGTGTTGGCGATAGGTTTCCCAAAAAAACACGGCTAATGATATTTGACGCCATTAAATAGTCAAGGATTGTTTTTTTTTGGCAAGTAATACTCGTATGAAAAATCATACACTTCTTGCCTTAATCAGATTCAGCGTTTCCATTTTATCAGCTCCACTGCGTGTTTTTTTTTTTTTTTTTAATAGAATTAAATAAAATGCCTGCACTTTGAAAATATATAACGAACTATTTCTATGAACTTGTTGCGAACATTGAAGAGCATACATTTATTATTTTTGAGAACCGAACAAATCGAAGACATATCCCCCTTTTCCAATTTTAGCCTTTTTTTCATTTTTTAAACTAACAATTAGGTATATTAAAAGAACACACAAGTAAACTGTTATACTCTTCTTATGTAATATAAAACGTCTGACCTCAGAGGCTAAAGTTAACGATCCAAAATCACAAAATTAATTTAAGTAATAATTATAAAAACTAACAACTTTGCTCGAAAATCTCTTCAGATTCCCTGGGAATTTAACATACCTACCAGCATAGTTAAGCATTGTGTTTGTTGACAGAAGCTCACACAGATTTACCATCCCGATACCAGTACCCTCTTTGTTGTGTACTGATCGTTTAAAATAATAATTTGAATAGAACCCCGATTGTAATTTGAGACCTAGACGAGGAGTTGTATGAACCCTATATGAATAATAATAAATTAATATCCGAAGCCATGATGTTCATGCTTTGAATGAAGTTCGTTGATGGATAAATGTTGCGCATGTATTCGTGCGCAGGCATTTGAGTAAAATTAAATTAACGCTCTCCTTCAAGTTTCCACCCCCGATACCCCACAACGATCAACAGATCGACGCGACGCCGCCGCGCCGCCGACGAAGCCAGCTCAATTTCAAGTACCACACGACGACGGCGACGGATTTATTACGCTGCTCTATAGTCTCCAAATCTCAAATCGTCGTCATTGTACATACGAGTACATTTCATTAGGTGCGTTATTCATTTTGACATGTCGCGTTCGCTCTTAAGATGCAACAATAAGAAAAAGTAAACAAATCTAGACTATGTATCCGAGATTTACAGCCTGGAATGCAAAGATGACGCGTCGCATATTGCAAAGAAAGCGGCAGCGACCACGAACTCGTTGTGGTGTTTAGAGTAGAGGAGATGGGCGAGATGAGTTCTTCATATTCATATTGTATTGCCCTTTTTTAAAGGGTGAAGTGAACAAGACAATATGTTGCCTGGCACTGCCACCATTCATAATAATCAATTCGTCAAGTCAATTAAAAAAAGAATTGAAAATTCATGATTGACGTTTTGTTAAAAACATGGAGCTGTTAACTCAGAGTACTATTCCCTAAGTAGAATGTAGATGTAGATGCACATACAAAATATTTTAACACTACAATCAAGAGAAAAATCAAGCAGATATTATGTATATATATTAGAGATTGATGGGGTTTCAATCTACCACACCATATTTCAATCAATATCGTTGTTATCATTCAAAGCAATTGGCAGAACAGATGCCAATGATAAAATCTATAAGGGAATGTGTGTGGATCGTAGAAGTTGAAGTTTCAAATGATTAAAAAAAAAATTATAATCTATATGTCAACGAAAAAGATAAGAAATTTAATTCTGAATTTGCCAGTATATTTCCTTACTTATTTCGTATAATAAGTAATAGAATATTGTTAATCCAGAATTTTGAAAATAGAATAGAAAATTGTAATTTAAAATTTCCCGCGTTCGAGTATATATCTATGTAAACACTCGTTAGGCGATCTAAGATGATATATCTTAATGTCGATTTCCTTACAACACAAAAATTGATTCGCGACGGAGCTGTAGCAATTTTTTTGCCCTTAAACGAATTCCATAGACAAATGAATTGAATTTTTTTCTGAAAAAATTGAATTCTCTCAAATCTATTTTTGAAGACGGATTTACACAGATTCTTACGCGGATTTTCACACACACCACAAACTTCACATTCCGGAGATGTCAATTCTTGTGATTATCTGCAAAACGTTTTGATGCAATTTTAATTAGTTATGAGTATGTTATAAATGTCTATTGACTCTCCGTCAAAAACAATATTTCCTTCATAATCGATGACAACATCAAATTTATTCAAAACGATTTGCATTTGCACTAGAGAATTTCAAAATGAGGAAACAAAAGTTTAGTTTGACAGTTCCACACACATATTTAAAAAAGAGATTGCTACGTTTTTCTTAAATTTCTTTCAACTAAAAAAGAATTGAATTTTAGTAGCGATCCGTCTTCGTTGGAAGGAAAACCATATTAGTACCCGATATGTTTGTGAACGCACAGGTAACATTTTATGTCAAAGTTAAAACAGCTGATACAAAAAAATATGAAATTTGATTTGCAACCAATTCAAATTGCCTCTGATACGTTCTCGAACGCAGCCATTGATATATATTGTGGGTGTGTTTCTTTATTCATTCTGGTATGTCCAGAATATTCGGAATACCAGTTTTGCGTTTCTTTATTCCATGGAATATCCCGGATAAACTATTTTGTTGTTTCTTTATTCATTTCGGAACATTTGGAATGCATTCTTTTTATTCCTTGTTAAACACCGAATGAAAAGAATATTCTCGGAATAACCCTTTCATATGAAAGCAAAACAAATGGCAGCAACCAAAGACGAAAACCAAGTAAGTAAACAAAATGGATGACCAAACATTGTTTATATTTTTGTTATTGAAATAAATATATACATAAATAACAATTAAATGTGACTTTTCATGAATTAATAAATTAATAATAATCTATTTTTACTATTTTCCATAGAGATATCTCTTTTCTTGTCATCATCACAACACTTTAAAAGAGCTGATTGATGTCATCTTTCTTCTTTTCTATTCCGGAGAGATTTTTTGTTTCTTTATTCATTCCATTCTGGATATTCTAGATAAACATTTCGTCTTTTCCATCCATTCTATTCCTTATCCGGAATAAATAAGGAAACACACTATGTGTGTACATATTCCGAAAATATTTTACTTTATTCCGTGCCTTGTACTTGAAGAAAAAAGGAATGAATACCAAATTCTCTGGAATGAAGAAAAAAACAACAAAAAGTTTTATCCGCTTAATAAACGCAAATTCCGGAAGTATTCCTAATACTATATGAATATTCAAAATAAATATGTCGACGAGCGCAGAATTATTCTGAAATTTCAATACAAAATTATATGTTTGAGCTAGTTCAAATTCTAGGATTTAGCTATAGGAGAACAAAATAAATATGTTGAACGCTATGAAGTATTAGCTAAACAATCAAAAATAGAACACTTTTTATAACTATTCATAAATTAACAATTCAGCAGGAATAATTCTAACGATGAAATAGTGGAATCCATACACATTCCCCTATGCATGTGTAGTGTATGTACCTATCCATTTATGTAACTTAATCAGCAACAAGTTCTATTGATTTAATTAAAAGCTTTTGTTATTAAATGAAGAAAACGCAAACAATATGTTTATATGATTTTTGCTTTTGTTATTAATTTGATGATTCAAAATTGACGTACCGAAATCATGAACGCACTTCGATGAAATTGATAATTGTAGATTGGAGAAACCCATGAAGAAAATCTACTACAAAAAATGAACTCTATCGTTTTGTTGTTCTTTTTTTGTTGTCAAATAACAGTAGTTATTCTTATTCGTTCTTTGGAGGGTTTCGAAGGAACCTTGTATCTTCTATATATGTATATAAAAATTGTGTGAAAAATGTATAATAATAATTCATCAATTGAGAACGACTGGGCCGATTTGGCTCAGTTTTTGTTTCAGTTGTTCGTAATTGTCAGGAGTAGGTTTCTACGAAAGAAATTTTTTTGGATCGGTATTGCTTATCATATCACTCTCACTAAATGTCACATAACATAATTAGTTAACCCGTTAAATGAACAAATTTGTAATCGATTTCATTAAAAGTTTTGTCCAAATTTTTAAAATCTAACGCTTATAACGATGAAGATTATCGCACAATACTGTCACAAATGCATTCTTATTAAAAAGAACACAAAATTTGAAACTAGATTTGACATCCTCTTTATTGCGTTTTATTAATTTATTTTTTCTTATAATCCTTTGCGGTGAATAAGGATTTAAAAAAATTGATAAAAGTCGCCCCTAATTTCTGTTATTTTTAATATGGCTGCCAAGAAACAGTACATTGTTTAAAAATAGGACATTTCTTAAGTAATTTCATCCTAAAAACTAAACAAAAACTTCGAAAGTGTAAACTTCTGGAACGTGATATGTGCAGTGAAAAATCCTACAATATTTCTGGCAGTGTTCAAATGTATTTATAACCAAGTTTTCTTTTTAACACAAATGAAGAATTATAAGAGAAATGTATTACCTATTTAATGATTATACCGATTTAAATTTAAATTTGGTAGGTTTTTGCCCTTAAACGAATTCCATAGACAAATGAATTGAATTTTTTTCTGAAAGAATTGAATTCTCTCAAATCTGTTTTTCAAGACGGATTTACACAGATCCTCACACGGATTTTCACACACACCACAAACTTCACATTTGGGAGATGTCAATTCTTGTGATTATTTGCAAAACGTTTTGATGCAATTTTAATTGGTTATGAGTATGTTATAAATGTCTATTGACTCTCCGTCAAAAACAATATTTCCTTCATAATCGAGGACAACATCAAATTTATTCAAAACGATTTGCATTTGCACTAGAGAATTTCAAAATGAGGAAACAAAAGTTTAGTTTGACAGTTCCACACACATATTTAAAAAAGAGATTGCTACGTTTTTCTTAAATTTCTTTCAACTAAAAAAGAATTGAATTTTAGTAGCGATCCGTCTTCGTTGGAAGGAAAACCATATTAGTAGCCGATATGTTTGTGAACGCACAGGTAACATTTTATGTCAAAGTTAAAACAGCTGATACAAAAAAATATGAAATTTGATTTGCAACCAATTCAAATTGCCTCTGATACGTTCTCGAACGCAGCCATTGATATATATTGTGGGTGTGTTTCTTTATTCATTCTGGTATGTCCAGAATATTCGGAATACCAGTTTTGCGTTTCTTTATTCCATGGAATATCCCGGATAAACTATTTTGTTGTTTCTTTATTCATTTCGGAACATTTGGAATGCATTCTTTTTATTCCTTGTTAAACACCGAATGAAAAGAATATTCTCGGAATAACCCTTTCATATGAAAGCAAAACAAATGGCAGCAACCAAAGACGAAAACCAAGTAAGTAAACAAAATGGATGACCAAACATTGTTTATATTTTTGTTATTGAAATAAATATATACATAAATAACAATTAAATGTGACTTTTCATGAATTAATAAATTAATAATAATTTATTTTTACTATTTTCCATAGAGATATCTCTTTTCTTGTCATCATCACAACACTTTAAAAGAGCTGATTGATGTCATCTTTCTTCTTTTCTATTCCGGAGAGATTTTTTGTTTCTTTATTCATTCCATTCTGGATATTCTAGATAAACATTTCGTCTTTTCCATCCATTCTATTCCTTATCCGGAATAAATAAGGAAACACACTATGTGTGTACATATTCCGAAAATATTTTACTTTATTCCGTGCCTTGTACTTGAAGAAAAAAGGAATGAATACCAAATTCTCTGGAATGAAGAAAAAAACAACAAAAAGTTTTATCCGCTTAATAAACGCAAATTCCGGAAGTATTCCTAATACTATATGAATATTCAAAATAAATATGTCGACGAGCGCAGAATTATTCTGAAATTTCAATACAAAATTATATGTTTGAGCTAGTTCAAATTCTAGGATTTAGCTATAGGAGAACAAAATAAATATGTTGAACGCTATGAAGTATTAGCTTAACAATTAAAAATAGAACACTTTTTATAACTATTCATAAATTAACAATTCAGCAGGAATAATTCTAACGATGAAATAGTGGAATACATACACATTCCCCTATGTATGTGTAGTGTATGTACCTATCCATTTATGTAACTTAATCAGCAACAAGTTCTATTGATTTAATTAAAAGGTTTTGTTATTAATTGAAGAAAACGCAAACAATATGTTTATATGATTTTTGCTTTTGTTATTAATTTGATGATTCAAAATTGACGTACCGAAATCATGAACGCACTTCGATGAAATTGATAATTGTAGATTGGAGAAACCCATGAAGAAAATCTACTACAAAAAATGAACTCTATCGTTTTGTTGTTCTTTTTTTGTTGTCAAATAACAGTAGTTATTCTTATTCGTTCTTTGGAGGGTTTCGAAGGAACCTTGTATCTTCTATATATGTATATAAAAATTGTGTGAAAAATGTATAATAATAATTCATCAATTGAGAACGACTGGGCCGATTTGGCTCAGTTTTTGTTTCAGTTGTTCGTAATTGTCAGGAGTAGGTTTCTACGAAAGAAATTTTTTGGATCGGTATTGCTTATCATATCACTCTCACTAAATGTCACATAACATAATTAGTTAACCCGTTAAATGAACAAATTTGTAATCGATTTCATTAAAAGTTTTGTCCAAATTTTTAAAATCTAACGCTTATGACGATGAAGATTATCGCACAATACTGTCACAAATGCATTCTTATTAAAAAGAATACAAAATTTGAAACTAGATTTGACATCCTCTTTATTGCGTTTTATTAATTAATTTTTTCTTATAATCCTTTGCGGTGAATAAGGATTTAAAAAAATTGATAAAAGTCGCCCCTAATTTCTGTTATTTTTAATATGGCTGCCAAGAAACAGTTAGTACATTGTTTAAAAATAGGACATTTCTTAAGTAATTTCATCCTAAAAACTAAACAAAAACTTCGAAAGTGTAAACTTCTGGAACGTGATATGTGCAGTGAAAAATCCTACAATATTTCTGGCAGTGTTCAAATGTATTTATAACCAAGTTTTCTTTTTAACACAAATGAAGAATTATAAGAGAAATGTATTACCTATTTAATGATTATACTGATTTAAATTTGGTAGGTTCAGTAGTCATTATGTTTTGTTGTGATTTCACTAACCTACTTCTTGCAAAGTGAAAAACTCGAAATCTGCTAAGCTAGCAATGTTTGATTAATACAAATTCTGAGAACGTGAGTGAATGCTACACTCCTGAATGGAAAATCTCATGTTTTGGGTTTATCCCCTACCTACCTCCCTTACGTTCTACCAATTTTTAAGTGTGTTCGGTTTCTTTGTGCACAAAAATGTGAAGACTGTTATTTTTGCTCTCAGAGAGCAACAAAGTTTCACAACAGTACGGGAACGCATTTAACAAAAAATGTTGCCAATTTTTAAACGTCAACACAAAAGTGTATTATTCAAATGACATATTTTTGCAATTTTGCAATTTGCTGGCCCCATATTCTGTAACTCAGGCGATAACTTTTCCTCACTTAACGCCTATGAAAAAATGGGTTTCTGGTAAGTTGAGGCTATAACTTCAAATTTTAATTTGTTTGACTGGGGGTTTCCAATGGAAGGTGATAACAGTCATTTTGGCATATTAACAACAATAACATTTTTTTTTGTTTCTCGACTATTTTTATCGATTTGAAAGTTACAGAACATGGGCCCTCGACTAAAATTCGCTGCATGCGGAGCGGAATAATTTTACTCTCTCGTGAGCGCTCTGTGAAAAAAAACTACAAAAGGGTTGGCAATGGCGCAGTGGATAAAGTGCTTGATTGCTAACTAGGACGTGTGGGTTCGATTCCCACGCTAGGCGCATTCTTTTCTATTCCTCTAATTTTAATTGGATGTCGCCCATGGGTTAAAATGAGACAGTCAATACCTGGTTCTCAAATCTACTGTGCCAAACTAGCGCCGTGCAATTCAGGTTGCATTTAAGAAAAGACCTTAGGTCTTACAGGCATATAGTTAAATAAAAAAAAAAATAAAAAAAATTGTGTGTAGGGGATTTACTGGGATTAACTGGATTTGATCGTTTTTTGGCAGAAATTCGTAGATTTTCGAAGATTTAGGGAGTAATGGAACAAACCTTTTTATCATTCAATGAGAATCGGAAGTTTTCGATATAGTTGTGGTCAATTCTGCAAAAATAGGAGGATATCACGCCCCTGAATGAAAAAATTAAAATGTTCGATGTTTTCCTTGGTATGTACAACGGGAAAGTACAGTATTCTATGGGATTTGGCAAATGCTTCATAATGTTGATATTAATCTATCAGTGAGTATAGTTCATTAACGGTGTTTTTCAATTTTTGTAGTCATGTATAAATGTATGTACCTCAAGGACTACGAAATATAATGAGTGCTCGATGAGCTTAGCAGATATACATACATATACTGGTTTTTAATTAACTGTTATTGAAGATAGATTAGTGGACCTTATGATGTGATTTTCGTATGATTATCGGACTTAATTTGTCATAATACGCATCATACAAAATTGCGGGCAAATTTAAGACAGTGCAGGTTTCAAAGTTACATAATGTTGCGCACTTCACTTGGTTTTCAATTTTAACCGGATTCATGCATTTGCTTATTATGGGGACTTGGTGCCATGAAATAAAATCCAATGCAATAAAATCCAAAACAAAATTTTGGACTTTATTGCACTATAGATAGTGAAATAATGTTCAAAACGAATTTGGATTTTTTTGCACAAAATGTAATAACATCCAAACAGGCAAAATATTAAGAATAGGGTAGGCTTAATTTGAAAGTAAAAAAAATGTCTATTTACTGTTTTTAATTTCCAATTTTTGATTAAATCCAAAAAAAAAACTTTGTATATACCCGAACTAAACCCCACCTCAAATCCTATAATTGTGCCAAGCAGGGGGGTTGCAGGGGGGCAGCATGCCCCCCTTTCGCGCCGAGCTTTTGCTTTAGTTTTCTTCAGGAATAGGCGAATGCAATAAAGTCAAATGGTTTTATTGTACTTTTACTAGTGCAATTAAGTCCAAAATCGTGTTGGACATTTTTGCACTATCTATAGTGCAAAAAATTCCAAAATTTGGTTTTGGACTTTATTGCATTGGACTTTATTTCATGGCACCGGGACTTTATTCGCAAATCTTACGTTTAGTAATTTGGCCTACGTTTGCTTAAAAAATGTCTTCCATTTTTTGAGTTCTTAATAAAAATATAAAAATTTACTCTTTGATTTTTTTGTATATTAAATTTTTAAATTTATTTTATTTTCAGATATTTTTCCTATGGAAATTGTTAAACCAACTGTAACAAGACGACATTTATAGTTTACTTCTTCTTAGGCATATCCCTCCAAACAATCGCCTTGTGTGAATCAGACCTACTAATAATATTTAAAACAAATTTATATTTATAAAAAAAACAATTGTTAAAATAGCAAAAATAAAGACACAAACTAGTGTACCTACGTATGTTTAAAATTCACTAAAAAGCAAGTTAAATAATTTAGTGTAGTATATGTTTCTATATGTGTATTTTTATAATTCTGCAGGTCATCTAAGTAAATCAAATTAAAATTTAATTACAAACATAACAACATTTGCAACTACATTAGATTTATTTTATGAATACATTGATTGTAATTGTAACATAATTATAAACAGAGCAAGTCAAAATAGAAAAAAAAATATCCTTACAACGATGATTCACTGTGTGCCTCTTGTTGTTAATAATAAAAGTTCCAAAATATTTTTTTTTTATATTTTCTCACTGTCGCGTCGCTGGCGAAAAAAAATAATTTAGAAAATTACAGTGTAAATTTTTCACAAAATATCATGAATGTAAAAAGAACATACAAGTATTTATTGCAATTGGATTAAGTAATTTTTTTTTTGTTTTTTTCACTAATTTAATAATAAAACTTCCATGGTGGCTAATTAAATAAGATTTTTATTGGACTTCCATTAATTAGAAACATATTAATTTGTCTTTGTATTTTCATTTATCATTGAAATGTTTGCAAATAAATATTAATATCTAATTTTTGTGTTAAATCAACCCAAATTATATATATTAATACTATTAACAAATATTATCACATAAGTAAAACCAATATGCAACAAAAGACTATTATACTAAACTAATTGAGAAACAAAAATAAAATGTTAATAATATTCGAAAGTATGTATTTAAGACACTAGCATCATAAGGATATGGCATATTACTAAGCACATCGCAAGTTACTGCCTTAAAACAGAATTTACATATTCCTAAATTTACTTATTTGTCTTTTTAATATACAGTGATTAATAAGATTAAGTGAGAGAGTAGAATAAAGTTTTATAATTTTTAATTTTTTTTTTCTTCAAGAGTTAAAATATTTATACAATAAGATGAATCGTGATTCGTATTTTGTAAGTTTTGTACGTAAACTCTTTAAATGTTTAACAATAAAAATAAAACATATAATTAATTAATAAAAAACAAAAATGTGAAAAATATATAATGCAAACAAAAAAGTAGAAAGAAATTAAATAAATATTTTTTTCATAAAATGTATGTATATGTTTAGTTACTTAATATATTTTTCTTAAAAAAATAAAAAAAAATTAATTTTGAATTAATACATTTTCTGTTTCAAAATGTTAAATGTCTTATTTGTTATTATTACAAAGTTTTAAGCTTTTGTTTGTTTAAGTCTTCATCAATTCAAGTCTCATCGACTACAATTTTAGGATTTGGATGACGGCAAAGTTCGTAAAAAATGAAATTTGACTTTAAAAAAAATCTAAAATTTATGAAATTCATCTGACTTTTTTTGTTGTACTCATATGTATTGTTTCTCTACAACCTATTGGTTTCGAAATAAATCCATAAAGATTGCCAGTTGTACTCTTTTTGATGTTTCCCAACCTAATCGATGAAGGCTTACATACGGTTGAATTGAACTTAAACTATTTACAACTACAATTGTGGAACAAATTATTTTTGATTTTGATTATTTTCACATTAAAATTCAGAATGGTCATAATCAAAAAAGTGTTCAGTTGGGAACCCGGATTGCCAAATAAAAGCGCCATAAGTTTAGCTCTTGCGCATGTTGTCATTCGGTTATCATATGACAAATGCCACTATGAAAAACAAAGGTCTCTGATTTTGACAAATAGATTTTTGGAAAACGGTTGTCTTAGTAAAAATGTAATTTTTAATAAATTTATATTAAATTCAAGTGTTCTCTCCAGTGCATTGAGCTTTTTTTTTAATTGAAAGGAAATGTAGTCTGCGCCATGTCAACTTCGAAATCCTTAAAAGCACCAAGCTGGTAGCTATACCTTCTCCCAAAAACTTCAGCGCAGCAGCCAGCCGACAAACCAAGTTTATTGATGACGAAAATGTAACTTCTTGCAACTACTGTTGCATCTTTAAAACGTACTTAAACGATTGTTTATTCAATCGGAAATTTTTTTATAAAACTGAAAAAGTTTCGATTTAATTATTTTAAAATTTCTTGATTCATATCTATTATACAAGTTGTCGTCCATATCAAATGGATTGCACGTGTCTCTCAGTTGTTTTCTTTGAATTTTAAGCTTGTGCCTTCGCCTTACAGCCTCGTTATTTGCAGGAATAATATTATTGCAATCGCTATGGCATCCATTGTATGTGTAAAATGCCGGATTTACACGACTGCCAAATTGGCAGTATTACTGTCAAAATTATGGCATTATTTTGTTTGTCGTGTAAATGGTCGAAATGGGGCAGTATATTTGTCATTAAAAAACTGCCAGCCAGAATTTTTGTTAAGTTGTGGCATTATACTGACATTGTGTAAATTCAGTACTGACAACAATTTTCAAATAATGACAATTTGCAATAAAGAATAAACTTGCTCATTCTTTACTGGCAGTTGGCAGAATTTTTATCTGTCATTATTTTAGCTTCGTGTAAACGAATGTCGTTAATTAAATTAATGACAGCAGTATTTTGGCAGAAAATACAGCGAACTTGGCAGTCGGGTACATCCGGCATAAGTAACAAAAATGAACACAATTGATATGCACTCAAATTAGAAAAGTACTAATGTAATCCATATGTTTGGTATCTTTTTTAAATTTTTATATTAAAACACAAAGACGCAAAATTTTAAACAGCCTGATATTTGATACTTAACAATTTGCTAATATTAAAGCACTTTACTAAAATAATCCGAATTTTAAACAATTTTTAATTAACACCATACTAAACCTTATATCTGGATAAACTGCAGCTGAACATGTCCAAACGAGTGCAGAAAACTAATAGCGAGTTTCATTGAAGAAAAGATTGGATCTTTTAGAATTTTCAGAGTTTCATTCCAACAAAAAGAACAGATCTATATCGAATCTAAGCAGGAAAGATCTGATTTCTGATGAGTTGGCAGATTTGTTCTTGATGCACACATACATGTAAAAAGTCTTTTCTGTCAACGGTCAAATGGTAAACATTTTGTTATTAATTTGCTGTAAACTTCTAAACTAGTGCTAAAAAAATTAACAAATAATGGACCAAGATGTTAATAATTTAGATTTTATAAATTTAGGGGAGTTTTTGATTACTTCGTCTTCATCTTGCTCCTCATCTGATGATGAATATATGTTTTTTCAGGAATGTGTGTATCAGTCATTCACCAATACTACAATTAAATCTGGAAAAAAGTTTCATTGGAAAGATCAAATCTCGATTTTGAGAGGAGATAAGTGAACATAACTTTTTGGCGTTTGTAAATGTCAAAGTGGTATATGGATTTAGTAAGATACTTAAAAGATAAAGTAGCCATTTGGTGATTTTAACTTTAGTAAAATGCTTAGCAGGTAGTTCGATTCTAAACTCGTTTAAAATTAGCAAAATCCTCTTTTTAACCTAGTATCACACTAAAAATGATTAAACATATTACTAAATCGACTAAAAGTTAGCTCCAAAGCATTTTTTGAACACTGATTTCTCGGAGAAAAAAAACGATTAGTCTGGAACTTGCTGTTATAATTATTAAAATTTCTGGAATTCCAATGGGAAAATTGGAAATGGAAACAACTTGCACATAAACAACATTTAAATGGAAAATTGGAATGGTCGTTTTTGCCCGCAAGTTCGCTTTTGAGAATAATCCAAAGCGAAAGTGGTCGAAATTAAGGTATCGCTTTCAATGCTATCAGCTGCGCTTTTTGTACTCGGCCTACAAGCCTAGATTTTCTAACCTATATCGATCTGAATGGCTGAATTCAAGAATCGAGCCATAACTATCCGGATAGATTGATGTTGTTGCAATCCATTGTAAGAACACAGCTGTTAACAAAACTGCTGCCAGAAAAATAGATCTTAACCTAGGTATTCGAAAAACGTTTGTATACTTTTGTATTCCCTGATAAATGTAAAAAACATATGCACAAACTCATATAAGTTTAACACATCCGATTTTTGTTCTTCAGGAACTTTAATGGATACCTACTTAGCTATCTTAAAAAGGCTATTGTACACTGAATTTTGAGTGCACCCAACAAAAATTGTCAGTACAGGGAAGATAGGACGCTTGCCTCTCACTCTGACTGTAATAAATGCCAATAAGTTCGTACTGTTTTAAAGGGCTTACAGGCAATCCAAAATAGCTGCTGAAAGTTCCCACCTTGATATGGCTCATCTGTGGTGAAAGCACACAAGCAGCAGTATGCAGGTGCACTTGAATGTGCAGTAGGAATATACACTGGTTTTTACAAGATTATGTCGGATTTACACGAGTGACAAATTACCTTTAATTCTTGCCATTAAACTGGTAAAATAATTGTAAAATCAAATCAATAATGATAAGCATTTACATGGGGTAAAAAAAATTACTATTTGATTGATAATGGCAATCTGCCATTAAGAATGAGCAAGTTCATTCTTCCTCGCGGTATGCAATAGTTTTCAAAATGGCATCATTGTGGATTTATATGACTCCATCATAATGGCAATATTTAATGTCAGTCTTCCCTGCCATTTTTTTAATGACGAAAACAATGACAAATTTTCAAACCATTTACACGATTTTCTCAGTAATGTCAATAAAACGGAAGAAATAATGGCAATTTGTCACTCGTGTAAATCCGGCATTACGAAAACAATTTGTATGTACTTTAGGGGTTATTTTCAGTGGGAATTTCAGCGACAGGCACTAGTGTATTTCAAGAAGCTCTCCCATAAGGCCTGTAATGACTATTTTTGTTGGACAGAGTATATAGGTGTTTATTTTAAATTCAAAGGCGCAAAATTTTAAACAGCCTGATGTTAAGGGCTTAGCATAATACTACTTAACAGTTTGCTAATATTAAAACACTTTACTAATATTTTCCTAAATTTAGACACTTTTTAATTAGCAGCATACTAAATCTATTTTCTTAACAAACTACAACTAAACACGTCTAAAATAGTAGAAAAAAGGAAGCGAACATAACTTTTTGACGTTTGTAAATGTCAAAGTGGCATGTGGATTTAGTACGATACTAAAAAATTAAAGTAACCATTTTGTGATTTTAACTTTAGTAAAATGTAAAGAAAATAAACTGGTTTAAGATAAGCACAATCATCTTTTTAGGCTAGTATCATACTAAAAATGATTTAACATATTACTAAAACGTTTAAACGTTTGCGCCAAACATTTTGATTTAAGTAGTATGACTTAGTAGGTTCTTAGATCATTATAGCTTTATTATTTTATACAACAAGCCAGATACAACGGAAAAGCAGATGCAAATAAGATGGTAATAGAATAATTGAACACAAGAATGTTGAAAATATTTTTTTAAAAACTAAGTCATTGCATATCTACCTACATTATGTGACTAAAAATAATTCTCCTCGATCACCTCCATATATGTATACGTATGTAAATGCTTACATATATGTAGGTATGTCGAATACCTACCTCATTTTTAACGTGACTAATTTATGCATGAGTTGAGTGAATCATACCGTTTAGACACATAAACTCATTTGCATTAGTATCGTTGCAGTAAAAATCAGTTCAAGGATCATTCATTTGTTACCAAGAAAATATAATATGTAAAAGCCAACGGCTTTTATTAAAAAAAAATTACCATAATAAACTGAAAGTAGCTATTTCCGGTTTATGCTTTTTTTCTTCGTTTTCTCTCACGTTTCTCACCTGGGCTATACGTATTCATATATAAAAGTATCGGTTGGAGAAAATAAATTAAAAACAAACAAAGCCAACTACTGGTCTGGCCATCTTTCTCGAACTAGATGATGTCATGGATGTCATTCACTCACAAGATAAACAACAAAGCTGTGTACAAAAAGATTTATTGTCCCATGCTTAAACTTAAAAAAAAATGTAATTAACTATATAACACAGTCAACTAACTCGAAACAAATAGTGAAGCAACTCGATCACTCACCCGCATCTACCTATATTTCATTTTAATTGAAAAAATGGTGAAAATAACTTCTAGAAAAGTGCTAAGCCACGAGGTCAATTTCATAAGCTGAACTCTTAGACCAGCATGCGGAACTTACGAGTTCCTGAACAAAGCCGCATGAAGTTCTTTGTTTGCACATTTTTCATGTGGTCAAAACACTCCACCTCAACACATAACCAGGTATGACGGTATGAGTGCTATCGAGCTGAGAAGCATTTGCAGCAGCCTTACACATCAAGGCAAACTTAAGCTGCTCTTACATCTGTATGTGTTTTAAAGCCACTGCGTTGTTCGTGCCCCACAATGCAGCCAGAATATACAGTCCGCAGCAAACGATTAGACACTCACAGAGGTAGATAAGTTAGATTTATATAACTAACCTATTTATATATTACTAGGTTCGATCGTTGAACTTTAATCAGGGTCGACCAAGGTTTTCTTGACACTAGAGTTGTCAAAAAAACCTAGGCTTATCGGTTCTCAAAAAACACCTTCTTGCCATTAAAGTTTATGTTGTTAAATGGCAAGTTATGTCATCTAATAATTAAAACTTAAAATATGTTTAAATTTAATTCCATATATAGTGCATTTGCTTTGGCCCTATGCACAATGCACATTAAAGGTTTCTATTTTCTATGCTTGTGTATGAAAATAAATTTAAGTATTTATTCGTATAGTTTCCATTTTCAAAATGACAAATTGTATACAAAACGCGATTCCGTAGCAAAACAAAATGCTACATATTAAATATGAGCGACGTTCATCGAAATAGACGAAACCAATGCTGAAGGAAAGAATATAAAGGAAACTCATTAAAAACACCGATGTTTTCGATTCGTAAATTATAGCCATCGATGATGAGTTTTCGTTGTTACACCGATGTTTTCTCAATATCGCTTATCCCTACTTCAGATCTCATGTGACTTTTTAACTCACTGATCTGAAAGTGCGGCAAGTTTCTTATTTCTGATTGGCCAGCTTTCAAAGAATTTCCTGCGAATTACGAAGAAATACCTTCCTTCATTTAGGTCCAGTGCATTTCCGTCAGAATTATTATTATTTGATGTTATTGTTATTATTGAATGTTTGTGCAGTCAAGTAATTAAATATTTAGATTTTCGAAAACTAGAAAGGGTTGTTTTATAATGTAGAGGATTTTGAAGCAATTTTTGAATGTGTATCGAATTTTAAGGAAAATGTGTGCACAATTTACCAGGAAATAGTAATTTTATAATAAACAGAAATATTTAAACGGAAATGAAGTTCGAAGCTTGGCATATATTACATTTAAGAAATTAACTAGTCTTAATAGTTCTCGATTAGTTTCGTGTTAGTTAAATCTTGACAATTGTCTTAAGAACGAAATATGTGTTTTTTGATTGCAATCACAATATTGGCTATGTTTGAGAAACAGTAAATCAATAAGCAAACAAATTGAAGTGAACGAATTTATTCACTCTTTTGCTTTGGAATTGTTGTCAGCTATGAAAGATAAACAAACTAGCCATGATAGGAATTACATACTTTGCAAAGATTTGATACTGTTGTTTGAAATTGGCGATGCAAAATTTAATTTGTGTTAGACATTATTTGGGGGTGAATTTTTAAGTTTCCATCAAGCTCGTTTTTGTATAAGAAAGTATCTAATTAAGACGAATAAAGGGACGTTTTTTTATAACCCATTCACACAGCAAAGAGCTAAATTTAATGCAACCTCGAAACAAACGTAAGCAAATTAACAATTTTAGAAAATTTAAATAGGTACAATTTGCCCGTGCCCCATTCAGAAAATCTTGAATATTTAAGTTATGAAAAAAAAATTGATATCAAAACTTAATGTTAACTTTTAGTATATATGTCTTCTGTTGAAAATAGCAATCTGTTACTTATCAATATTAAGTTTTCATTGAAAATGTTTTTTCATTCCTATTCTAAGCTTTGATAGAATAATATCGTTCATTTATAATTTAGCTTAAAATAAATTTTTATTTGGAAACCAAAGGTGATGTTACTGTACTCTATGATGATATCGCTGTGGCTAATAACGTGGAACCACAAATTTTGGAAGACGGCGAATCAGCTACAGCTAGTTACGATCTGCAGGAAGAGGAACCTCAATTTAGTGAAGCTATTAATGCGCTTCATTTACAAACAAATAACAATCTCCAGTCGGAGTTTGTGAGCCGCAGTGTCAGGGAGCGTTGGCTATCAAGTAAGTTGAATGATTTTATATTGGGTGCAAAAGCAAGTTCTGCCGCTGGTTATAATTGTTTAACAGATCTACCTAAAAATGTCAATGAAATATTGAATCGTCCTGATTCGGATCTTTGGAAGAAGGCTATTGATACTGAACTAAAATCTATGAAGAAAAATAAAGCTTGGACAACAGTAGACAAGCCCTTAAATACAAAATTGTTAAAGACAAAATGGGTATTTACGATTAAAGAAGATGCAAATGGTAACCAAACTAAATACAAGGCACGATTAGTCGTTAATGGGTTTCTTCAAAAATTCGGAATTGAATAAAGAAACATATGCACCGGTAAAATTGTCCACGATTCGCGTTCTACTAGCAGTTGGCGTTTACCGCAAATACCAAATGGACATAAAGACTGCATTTCTTCATGGTGTCCTTGAAGAAGAAATTTATATGGCAATAACTGAAGGTTTACCAACAAGAGAAAGAAAGGTATACAAACTTCAAAAGTCTATTTATGGCTTAAAGGAGTCACCTCGTTGCTGGAACAATAAATTAAATGAAAGTTTGCTTAGTTTTGTATTTCATCGATCAAACCATGATTATTGTCTTTACACGAAATTTAACAACAAAGAAAATGATGTTTTGTTTTTAGTAATATATGTCGATGATCTTTTAATAGTTGGAAACAAATTGTCGTCTATATCAAAACTGAAGACTTCACTATCATCATAATTTGAAATGTCTGACTGTGGACCCTTGATATTCTTATTGGGCATGACAATTTCTCAATAAACAAGCATTGAAAAACTTCTTAACAAGTTTGGTATGGCAGAATGTTATTCTGTAAAAAGCCCTATGGAAAAAGGTTTACAACTAAAAACTAACACTCGCAAAGAATTACAACATTCTTATCGTGAATTTCTAGGAAGTATGATGTATTTAATGCTTTGCTCAAGACCAGACATTTGTTACGCAGTCAGTTATATGGGAAGGTATCAACAAAATCCCTCTGAAGTACACTGGCAGCATTTGAAAATAATTGTACGCTATTTACATGGAACAAACAATTTAAAACTTAACTTCAGTTGTGATATTGATCAACCTTTAATTGGTTATGCTGACGCTGACTGGGTATCTGACATTATTGACAGAAAGTCAGTTAGTGGATATATATTTCAAGTGATTGGAAATAATGTGTTCTGGTGTAGCAAGAAGCAAACTACTGTGGCAATTTCTTCTAGTGAAGCTGAGTAAATTGCCTTAAGCTCAGCTGTAACCAAAGCCATATGGCTAAAAGCCATTATGCAAGATTCAGGTCAAATAAAGTACGAACCAGTGTATATTTGAAGAAAACCGAGCATGGCTCATAATTTAGAAACAAAGAGAGCTAAACACATTGATATAAAACATCATTTCATAAGAGACAACATTGCTGAAAAAACTCGAATCTATTGGTACAAAAGACAACTGGCTGACATCTTTACAAAATCCCTGGATTCTGTACGATATTTGGAATAAAGATCAAAACTAAATTTATTTTAATGAAAATCGAATTAGATAATAAACGTTACGATTGAGAGAGGGTGTTGAAAATCAAGCAATCTATTACTTATCAATATTAAGTTTTCATTGGAAATATTTTTTTCATTCCTATTCTAAGCTTTGATCCAATAATATCGTTCATTTATAATATAGCTTAAATAAATTTTTATTTGGAAACCAAAGGTCTTTAAACTCAATATCTACTCCAGTGAACCTGAGTGTATTCCTTCGATTTCATTTATGGTTTGGACTTTTGGTATATGCAAGTTTTGTAGAGTAGGTCGCCAGTCGTGACTCACTTAAATTGGAATGTATGCTAAGAAAACGCTTTCAACTCAACAACTGTCGACTGGCCATAGTTGAGGCTGACTGGACTGGCCATAATGTACAGTTTTTATTGCTTGTACTTCTCCACTTCAAAGTGACATCAACAATTTATAACAACAGATTGAAGAAAGTTTTGCGAATTATTGTATAATAAAATGCCTTCTTAAGCCATTTACTTTGTATAGGTACTCTTAAGTAAATTAAGGGACAGTATTACTATTAACGCATTCACACCAAGATCCAAGCGTTGCCTAGGTGTCAATGAACCTGAGCAAATAATATCTACTGTCTTCTTTTAGATGTTGGTGAGGTACATATTTTCTTGAGGCTATAGCTTATAGCATCTAGTGGTTTCAATGGTTGTGATCGTCTTCAATTCTATTTAATATTAATATTTATTGAAGTCGTCTGGTATAAGTGGTGAGGCACTTTGTGGTCAGGATGGATATGCAAGCACGAAGATGCTAACTAGATGATGCGTCTATTATGTTGTATGATAATCAAGTACATACATATATACTGTATATAATGTATATAATATACATATCCGTATATATAAGTTTGTGATATGCTAATCGGGATATAAAAATTCCTATCCACGATTTGCAGTTAGTATACATAAATTTATTACTTGATTTAGATATCTAAAAATTCTATCAGACTGAATTTGATCGACATGTATCATTTTCCTCTATGTTAACGAAACATCGATTTTAAAACAAACAAACAAAAATATGCTTCAATATCGATGTTTAAGGAAGTATAAAGGGAACTTGTTAAAAACATCAATGTTTTTGATTCGATAATTATTAACATCGATGATGAGTATTCTAGATATTTTCCCAACATCGCTCATTCCTAATTCAGATATCATGTGACTTTAGCAGTTTATTCATTGGGCCTGCACATGCAAGACTAGGTTTGTTCGTTGAACCCTGAAGTCGCACTAGGGTGTCCCTAAAGCGTTTTTTGAAAAACCTGACGTCGTCACCAGGTAAACAAATTCTGTATTTTTAGAAACCTAGGGTCGCACTCAACTTGCCCTGAAGTAGATCTTTTT
This sequence comes from Philhelius pedissequus, assembly GCA_910595825.1. NCBI lineage: Eukaryota > Metazoa > Arthropoda > Insecta > Diptera > Syrphidae > Philhelius > Philhelius pedissequus. The sequence continues at coordinate 72,995,758 of OU343160.1, read as the reverse complement.
TAGCTGGGACAAGTTGAGGTAAATGAATAAATGTAAAAGTCACATGAAATCTAGAGTAGGGATGGACGATACCTATTGAGAAAAATATCGAATACCAATCATCGATGTTAATAATTATCAAATCGAGAGCATCGATATTTTTGAGGGATTTCATTTGTCTGGTATTACACGTTGAAATTAAATGCATGCGACTTTTCGAACAACGTATAAGTGCAAGAGAGGAAAAAAATCGAAAGATGAGACGCCAAATTGTTGTAACGAAAATTTACCCACGCTACACACGGTAGTTTTTTTCGTCTCATCTTTTCGAATTTTTGTTCTCTCTTACACTTACGTTGTTCGAAAAGTCGCATGCATCTAGTTTTAATGTGTATTAGCAGAATTTATAATTCCTTCAACATTGACATTGAATCATCGATTTTTTGGTTTAACATCGATGTTTCGTTAACATAGATGAACATCTCTCACCCCTAATCTGAAGTATCTCTTTAGCTGTGAATTCTCGTTTTGTATACAATTTGTTATTTTTAAAATGGAAATTAAAAGAATACTCAAATTCAATTTAGGACACAGCCATGAAAAATAGAAATTTTTGAGGTTGTGGATTGTACAGGGCCAAAGAAATTTAAAATATATTAAATTTAAATTTTTAAATGACATATTATACCTAATTCCAACTTAAAACTAATAACCCTTGGGTGTTTATTGAGAACCTTAAAACCCAGTTTTTTGACAACTATTGGGGTTTTCAAGAAAGCCTGGGTCGACCCTGGTCCAACGATCGAAACCTCTATTTCGTCGGGACTAAAACGTGTCTTGTTGGTAATGGAAGCGAAGTGTGCAGTATAAAATGGAATAAAATTTCAACCCTAACATGGAGTCTCCACGATCTAGATTTTCTAGTAAGCTAGGTCGCATTCTATGAAAATTGCTCATGGATACCACAAATAGCATTCCATAAAAAAATTCTTACTAGACATTGCACAGCTCATAGCATTCTATCGATAGTATACTATTTGGCTGCCATTTTCACTTTGAGGTTAGCGTTTGTGGCTGGTGAACGTTTGTGGTGTGTGTATTGTTATAATTCCTTGGTATTTTTTGTTTAATTCCTTTTGTTGAACGTTTTTTTTTTATGTTCTGTAATGCTATTAGAGCAAGAACACAGCGATACGTATTCCTTAGCGACATTTGTGCAATTGAAATAGTATTCTTGAAATGCCCAATGCCAAATTTTCTAGCATTCTATTTTTCTTTCTTTCTATCAAAATGACAGATAGTATACTATAAAATATAGAAGCTGTAGACACCGTGTAATGTCGTTTTCTATTGGCAAATAGAACAGGTATTGCAGATTTTTCTTGGCAAATAGAACGCAAATTCTTTTTTTTTATTGTGTGTATTTACTTTTTATTACAAAACCGTGATCCACATCTGTTATTTTGATTTCGGATAAAAAAAAAGTCGATAATTTTGGTTGAATAGAACACGGAAACTGGCCCGGAATCAATAAATCCTTGAGGGATCGATTATTTTGGTTGAATAGAAAACGACATAAATTTCATGGATGGACGAAGACTGAAACCAACACATACACGACAGTTTAAAGTTTTTAATTTTTTAACAAGGGCTGCCATAAGTTCACAACAATTAATAACAAATTATTTTCCTCATCATCTGATGATGAAGATGTGTTTTTTTTCAGAAATGTGTGTCAGTCATTCACCAATACTACAATTAAATCTGGAAATAAGTTTCATTGAAAAGATCAAATCTCGATTTTTGGAGATCTTTGAAATTTGAATGAAACTCGCTATAACTGAAAACAACAGAGGTAATTGGAGATTATGTTGCGAAGAGTCAAGTACATATGCTAACAGTGGATGCTACCTTCCAATACCACTTAAAAATAGCATTAAAAACAGCTTTCGAATAGATGCGAAAATAGAATGAAGTTGCAAAAAGCAGTGCCCCAGATCAAATCTTTTGTGTCGAGATTTGATCTAGATTTGCTGTTTTTGTTGCAATGAAACTCTCAAAAGGTCAAGGAAATCGAATCAGAAAGACCAAATCTTTTCTTGAATGAATCTCGCTATAGGTTTAAAAAAAAACAGAATTTGTTCACCAGACCAGTGTAACTTCATGTTTTCAAAAAAATGCTTAGGCGACCCTAGGGCTACTTCAGGGCTCAACGAAAAAACCTACAAATGTACGTTTTAAATTTCAGTTTTTTTACACATACTCACATTAAACTTTAGAATCGAAAAGCTTGTGTTCACATGTTCGATTGAAATCCCGGATCGGAGAGTTGTTCCGGATTACGGATGTCATGTTTGATTGTTATCTCAATTTATATTTCGACGCATGCATAACTTGCCTTATATTACCTATAATCGCAAGTTAAAATATAATGTATTTCAGCCATATTTCCCTTGTGGTTAACCTAAAAATTATGGATTATCCTAATGCCAAACTTATGCGTATGGAGCTAAAGGAATCTAAATTTTTAAACTATAGTCTTGCTACACAAGGGTTATATTTCATCCCTTATTCAAAATGTAAGGAATAGCTTGTTTATGAAAAAAAAAAACAAATTTACATCAATTGAAGTACCGTGAAAATTATAGGGAAGGAAGAATTTCACAAGCGACTTCCTCATACAAAATAAAGTAAAATGCACGTATGGATTGCACGTACTTGCTCTTATATTTATATCTTAAGCATAAGTATTTTAGTAGAAACAGCTCAATATTTTGAGTCTAGTTTTACTTTTTTTTTTAATTTTACTATATGCCTGTAAGACCTAAGGTCTTTTAAATGCAACCTGAATTGTACGGCACTAGTTACTTAGTTTTTTAACGACAAAATTATTTTTTTTAGTATGACAGTTTTATATATTCAATAATATAAAGTAAAAAAAACTGAATTAAAAAAAAAATCGTCAACCCATTTTTAAAATACATATTGAATTTTCAAAAAAAAAATATTTTCTTTTTTCAAAAATAAAAAAAAAATATTTTTTCAAAATTTGGTGTGGTATCTTATATTAATAAGAATTCGAAGGACTTCCTATACACAAATATTCATCGAAATCTGTCAAGTCGTTTATGAAAAAATCGAAAATCAAAAAAATGGTTGTAACAACAATGTAATAAAAAAAATATGTAAACAAAAAGTGTTGGAAAAAAATGTAGACTATACTTAAAGTAGTAGGTACACACGATTTTTTTTATCAAAATTGTTAAAGCCATTTTCCAGATAATTAAGATGGTAGAAAAAATTGTAAAAGTACCGTTATGTTGGGGGCTAAAAAAATGATTCAATGTTTGATTAAAATGTCGAGTCCTATTTTTTTTTTTTAAATATGTACAAAACTTTCCCTATAGTACCTATGTATATCGCAAGCAGCGTTGCCACAAAAAAAATAATTTTGTGGGTCTTTCTGAGGGCTAATCCCAAAAAGTGAGGGCCAATACTCGTCAGATTTTTTTAAGCTAACAATTATTAGGCAACATAAAAATTTAGTCACATAGTCACGTCAGTCTGATTGAATGAATTCAGTGCGCTTTCAATAAAACTTTTTCTGTTTGAGCTCTGATCACAGCACTGGGCAGAGCTTGAACATATCAAGTATGCTCTGAGCAGAGTTTAATTAGAGTTCTCCGATTTATTTATGAAACACACTGGGTCACTGAACTAACAAAATAATAAAATAATATATATTTATTACCTACAGAGGAAGAACAGCTGGCGGCGGTAATCTCCATTTGTATGTGTATCTACCATATCACACAAAAAAAACTTTACTCCATCCTTTTTTATGTTTTTTGTTTAAAGTTAAGTTCTTTATGGATTAGAAAACGTTTTTTGTTTAAATAAATAAAAGGAACGAAATTTATTTTTTACGAAACGCTTGTCAAATATTTTATTCATTAGACGTTATAAATTTTACAAAATGCATTTCGGCATGATTTACATACCATCATCAGATTCACCGTTTAAAATAAACTTAAGAAAGACATTTAAAATAGAAAAACAATCATTAATTTGTTGACAAAAGGAAAGGATGACTAAGGAGAAAATTACATATTATTTTATTTTATTCCATCTGCTCGTACATTGTATTCTGCGGTCATAACTAGCTCTGATTGAAAAAAGAAACAAAACTTGAACTTGAGCGCTCTGATGTGTCTGAGCTTAAATTGAGACATAGATCTTTTTTGACAGCTCAGTTATTTGCTCTGAGCTTATAAATTGCGTTGTTCTTTTTTAGCTCCGAGTAAAGAACTCAGCTGTCAAGAAAAGATCTATGTTTCTTTTTTAGCTCGAACACATTTAATCTCTCAACTCGTGTTTCTTTTTTAAATCAGAGCTAAATCGGGCATGAACTATTAGCTCAGAATAAAATCACCGATCAAACGGAGCAAAGTGCTGGGCGCGGCTAACTTTACGCATAATTTTAACAAAGGTCACTAAAGTAAAACCAATTAAAAACGAAAATGAATTAGGAAAACGAAAGCTTTGTATTTGCTGGTAAATAAGTTTTAATAAAAACAATTATAATAATATATGACAGTTTTGCGCTTAAGTTTATTTCAAAATTAAATCGGAGATATCTGACCATGCTCTACTCAGATCCAACTCGGTTTACTCAGGCTCTGCTTAGATTTGCTCGGAGATAAAAAAGAAAACCGCCAAAAAATAAACGCCCAATATGAGAACTTGGTTATGGAAGAAACACATTGACAATTTTTGCGATGAAATTACAATTAAAAGATTACTTTATAAAATATTACAAGAAATGAGATATGCGGGCCATTTCTTGTTGGCCCCGTGCCAAGGGCCAGAATTAAAAACAGAGGGCCAAATGGCCCGATCGGGCACATGGCGACGCTGATCGCAAGTACAAAGTTTCACTAGAAAATGCCAAATATCTAAAGAGAAACAAAAATACATCGAATCAATGTTTCCTTGGATGCCATTCGAAGAAAAAGAATTTTATAAATCAGTTTTTAAGTAAAAGCTATTTTTTCAATTCTTTATTCTTGTTTTTTTTTGTTAATTTATCTTGTTTTTTTTCTAAAATATAAGTATGAATATATTCGTTTTTTGTTTTTATCGAAAATAAACAAATTTTAATTTCAACTTTAAACTTTGCATTTCTTTCTTATATTGATTGCCTTTTCTAGATTAAACAAATAATTTAATGGGACATCGAGCAATAATATAATTCTTAAAATGAGACCTCAGCATTCTTAATAATTGTTCTAACTCCCATATTTTGTTCAGAATCCCGAGGAATACCAAAGAAAAACAACTAAGACCACTGATCAAGAGCTGTTAAGAAAACAAAACATTTACAAATTTTCAAGCATTTTTGATGACTTTTTAGCACACACCTATTATTTTGCACACGACTGTATGTACAGTCAGGTATAACCCCAATATTTCAATATATATACTAAATTTGGAGGCCAACGCGGACTACATTAAAAAAGTTATGAAAAGATGTGGTGATGTATATGTCTTTACAAGGCCATTTTGAAAAAAATGCTACAAACAAATGCCTCTCCGTATAGAGAGTGGAAACGCTTTATCGAAAAAATCTTCTCTAAGCTTAACGGAAACCAATGTTGACGAACGGCAGGACCAGTTTGCAGAGGTGATCGCTAAACTCGATCATACAATTTTTATAGAAAATCTTTTAAAAGCAAATTCATCACCATCCAGAATTTTTTTTTCCCGTGGGTAGCTGTAAAACCTTCAAAAGGCTCTATGAGGACCGAAAAACGGGTGCTCATAGGAATGTGAGATTCTTCCTGCACTAAAAACACCTCCTCCTCCCGATTGCAACTAAGTTGAAACTTATCTAGCAATTTATTTTTAACGAATTTAATTAACGTGTTGCAGGTAACTATGCGGTGATAGTTCCTGCTTATACCGCGATTTTAAAGCGGATTCTCGTTTAGTGCACCAGATCGGAAGGCTTTGTCCTTCGCAGGCGGCATACTAAATTCGTCTCATCGATAATTTCGATTATAGTACTATTGCAAAGTTGTTATAGCCGTTTTCTATGATTTCGGGCAACATTTTTTATTTCATCGCGAACCGTGGGAATCCCGAGATCTCTGTGGAGATCTTCGTTTCTAATGTACCAAGGTGCGCTTACAAATCATCTTAGGAGTTTATTTTCAAATGTTTGTAAGGTATTTAAATTAGAATCTCGCGTACAACCCCAGAGTTGTATACCGTAAGTCCAGACAGGCTTAAGCACCTGTCTGTACAAAATTAGCTTATTTTCAATACTCAGCTTAGAGTGTTTCCCGAGCAACCAGTACATATCTCTGAGTTTATAATTTAATTCTTCGCATTTCTTTTTAACATGCGGTTCGCGTCTAGTCATTCCTAGATATTTTGCTTCGTTAGCAAACGGAACTTGAACCGTATTAGCAAATACCGGTCATCTATTAATTTTCTGATACGTAAAATCTACATGGACTGATTTTACTTCGTTGAGCGATATCCGCCATGTTTTTGTCCAATCATTGATATTATTCAGAGCTTTTTGTAATTTTGTCGTAGAATCATTTATCGTTTGGCCCACTGCTAGTATTGCATTATCGTCAGCAAACGTGGCTACAATAGTGTCTTCTGTTTGAGGTATATCACGTGTAAATAATAGGTACAATATTGGACCCAAAACACTTCCCTGTGGTACCCCAGCCACTTTTTCTTTGAGATCCGAGTAATCGTTTCCATGTCTTACTCTAAAAAGTCTATTTTCTAGATATGCTTTTAGAAGCGTATAAAGTGCTTCAGGCAGAATTTGTCTCATCCAGAATGATTAACCGAAATTTAAAGCATGAGTTGATTTCAGATGTCAATTACTTTTGTAGTGAATAATAATCCGCTCAAATAAGTATTATATTTAGAGCCAGAAGAGAAAAGAAGATATTTACGACTTCTTAGCTGTCTGTCCAATCTTACCAGAAATCTGTTATACTTTCGGGAAAGCTTTTTTACATTACATAGACTTTATGAAATCCCAAATGGAGCATCGGTTTTGCTCAATCTATATGAATATTGTTAACTTGCTCTTAATTACCGCAACATTTCAGTGAATTAGCCAAATTATTTTAGTGAAAATAAAAAGAAAAATGTTAGAAGTTATAACCTATAAACCTACAAAAAAAACAACTTATATACTTTGTTTATATTATTTTATGTTAAACATTTTTTGCTTTTTATTTATTTCTTTTTTCTTAAAAAAACAATAAAGAATGTCATTTCACGCAGACGGCAGTAATTGAGATGTCCTTATTCTTTGGAAAACAAATTGTAAGAATGTATAATGAAAAAAATAAAGAATCTATTTTTCAATCTGAAACCAATGTCTGATAAACAAAAAAAAATGACTATAATATTAAGTTTGAAACTTAAAAATCGTTCCCTGTAAAATTTGCTTTTGTGACTTAGAACAATTTTGCTTTCCGCCGACGATATGTAACTTTTTATTGTCCAAAAATTGTGTGTTCAAGTACCTAATTTAAAAAAAAATTTTACAAAATTCGTACCAAGCCTATCAACGCCGAAATTAAATGCAATACAAATGGCTCTCATAATTTGATTCAGGAATATCATTTAACTGAGGGGTCTGCACACCGTACGTTAGATCCTATTGAATGTACCATGTACTCTCAAAGCGAATTGAAAATCAATTACTGATGAATAGTTTCTCTTTTTGTCAAGGATAATTAAAATCTATATCGTATTCAACGTCTTCAGACAAATAAATTGCAACATTTTATACTTTTATAGTAGCTGTACCTTTAAATTACTTTAAATACAATTCTTAACCGTGGAATCAGTCTTATTTTATGGAGCACAAGCTTGGGGAACATACAAAATTGAAGCTGTAGAAAACATACTTTGTTTTTTTCTTAGAAAAATCTTCACCCTTCCACTAAGTACTCCAAAGTAAATGTTTTACTTAGAAAGTGGTGGTCAACGCTATTTATTTCAAATCTAAATCTGAATGCGGATTACCTGATTAGAATAATGAACATAAAAGCTACAAGACTACCAAAGCTAGTCTGGCAATATGTTGTGCAATATAAGAAGAGCTGGTACCAGGGTTGGACCAAACAGGTACGAATCATTTGGTTAATTATACAATTAACGGATGAGTACGAAAGGTATGTATTCAAAGAAAGAGCAAGAGCATCAACGGAAAGGTCATTTTACTCGAAAGTTACTTACCACCTCAAAGAACGCAACTACTCTATAACAAGATTCTCAGTGGAAACCTCAGCACTATTTTCAAAATTGGAGGGGAGATGTTGCGTCTTAATTTTGTTCCACATCGCAGAGATTTGACAGTACAGTCTCTGCAACTTAAACAAAAAGGAAGATATTGGTCATTTTTTGGGAGTGTGTCCAGTTTTAAGTGAAATAAGAAGAACAGTCTTTGGCCAAAATGTTTTGTCCGAAAACGAAGTGCTGGGAATCCTTAACGGTGAAAATTGGATGCAGCTTGTGGCGTATTGTAAAGAGGCGGCAGAATACAGAACCAAAATAATAAGTGAAAGCTTTAAATTTAGTTTGTTTAAACTAAACCAAAAAGCAAAAATCAATAATTTTAAACTGAAAGTCAAAAATCACTTATAAATCTAAGCGCTCTGCACATTACTTTTTTAGTGTTAGCTAAATTAAGAATCATTAATTTATAAGTGACTGAGTTATCAATATCAATCAAAATGCAAAGCCAATCAGGCAGACGACATAAATTGTCATGCCTCCCCTCAACTATTCATGATGATGTAATGTAAACAAAAGCAAATGTGTAACCTATATAATTTTTGTCAATGAATAAAAATCTAATGTAATCTACTTTTAACACATTAAAATGCAGCAGAACCGATTATAGCCCAGTTGTCTTTGTTATGAAACAAAAGCAAACGAAGGCAGCCCGGTACTACTTCCTAAAAAAAAGAGATACATTTTTCATAACATATTCCAAACCATATTCTTATAAATCATCCGCAATCAGGCGTTTGTACTAAATGTACGAAAATGCTATCAAGTGTTTTTAATTGCTTACCGTTTAGGATTTTTCGTAGTTAAGATTGGACAGGCGTCATTTTCAATGGGTTCTTAAAAACACGTAACAAATAATGCGATTTCACCAATAAGTGATAATATTTCTTCGGTTGTTTCTATTTTAATTTATAATAAATGTGTTCAAGTTAAAATAAGACTTATTCTTTGCCGGTTGTCCAGTTCTTTGGCCTTTCAGCCATGAGAGTGTAATCGTGGTTGACACCATGAAGGGATCCCAATTCGTGGGTAACTCGGTCTGGGAAGAATTCCCAACCTTCTTCGATGGAAAGTTTTTTTAAACACCCGGCCATACCTACAAATAATTGACAAGACATTTATTCAATTATCAAAATATTAAAACTATTTTGTGCATTACCGAAAACCATTCCCATAAATATTCCTCCGGGAACTGTTCGCTTCCATGATCCGTATATAGCTCCCGCCATGAAACCTCCGATTGTATAGTTCAACCTGGAAATATATTAGATGGAAACAAAAACCTCAATAATAAACGTCCATCTTACTTGTCGTCTTTTCCTCGGATTTTCTGGGCAGCATAACTTCCTAGTGTAAATGCAGAAGCCATACCCACTAAGGGCCCAGTGTTGTAGGCGTATCTGCCGAGTGTGGCAAAATATCCCCGAGGTTTCGATACCATGAGAACATCAACTGTCGAGACTGCAAGTCCAACACTGATCGCATTCCTGTTTATGGCAACCATCTTTCCGAATACATCTTCACCGTCGGGATGGTCATAGTACTGAACCTTAAGGAGTGACATCTTTCAGCTTAAATTGGGAATAAATTCAAAATCCAATGTTTCATAAATGCTTTTTACTAAAAATATTTAAAATTGGAAAAAACATCTAACCTGCTATTTACGTAATTTTTGACAACCACTACCCCAACGAACAGTGAAATTTATGCCAAAGTGACAGATGTCATTTCTTTAAATAGAGTTCATGAACGCATCTTTCTACGAGAGAGCTAGATGGGAAACAAAATATTGCGGTACCTAAATTAAAGAAGCATAGACAACATTTTTGAGTAGACAAATTTCATATACAAATATCATAATACAACTTAAAAAGATAACGCATTCTGAGGTTTATTTTGCTCTCGTTCTGCGTAACTACGTCACAAGGGCCGATTGAGTTTGACATTTTGCATTAATAATAAATACAATAATAAAATAAACTATTTTAAACAAAAGATGTCTGAAAAGAAAAAAATAACGTGTATTCCTTTAAACAAAAAGACAAAATAAAAAACATCTATATATATAAAAGACGAATGTCGTCCGTGCGTGCATAACTCAAAAACGGATGGTTCGATTTTCACGATTTTGGGCTTTATGAATTCGTATTTACCCAAGGAAAGATATAGGACACTGGAGGAAAATCCCGAAAAATTTCAAGGAAAATTGGAATGTCAGATGAAATGCGCAACGAAGTTTTGATTTTGATCGAAGACATGTGTCTGTTTATGAGTGGCAATTTGTTGTGCAAATTGGGAATGCCACCACCAAATCGGCTAATGCCGCATTGGGTCATGCAGTTCGAATAAATGAGCCAATGTTGAATCAAGAACAAAAGAAATTGGACGATAAATTAATGCAGGTAGTCGATAACGGAAATGGTGGCATTTTCTTCCTCGATGCACCCGTTTGAACTGGAAAAACATCCGTGATTTCACTAATATTGTCTACTATTCGTTCGAGATCTGAGATTGCTGTAGCACTCGCCTCTTCTGGGATAGCGGCTACGTTGTGGGAAGGCGGTCGAACAGCTCATTCTGCATTGAAATTGCCATTGAACCTGCAAGTGAATGAAGAACCTACATGTAACAACTCAAAGAACTCTGCGGTGGCGATAGTTTTGCAGCAATGTAAGATTATCATCTGGGGCGAGTGCACAATGGCTCACAAACGTGCATTGGAAACCTTAAATTGTACATTGAAAGATTTGCGAAACGATAAACGACGTTTCGGTGGTGTAATGATTTTACTGTCAGGCGATTTTCGGCAAACTCTGTCTGTCATTCGAAGATCAACTCCGGCTTGCCTAAAATCATTGGCCTGACGGCAATACGTGAAAAAATTGCAATTGAAAACAAATATGCGAGTCGCTTTACGAAATGGCAAGTTCGCTTCAGAGTTCTCAAGGCAATTATTGGCGATCGGCTATGGCGTGATACCAGTGGACTATGTCGCCGGCATGATTGAATTTCCGCTGATTTTTTGCCACTTTACAACAACGCCGGAAGAACTCACCACGAACGTTTTCCCGAATATTGCTCAAAATTATGTTAACCATGATTGGCTGAGTTCACGAGCGATTTGGGCTGCGAAAATTGAAATGGCCGCCACACAATTTAAAATTGAAAGTCGGCTCAGTTATAATTTTGCTACGCAACTTCAATGCACCAAAACTTTGTAACGGAATGCGTTTGATTGTGAAGACCATCAAATCAAATCCAATTCAAGCCACGATTTTGCGGGAAAAACTCAAAGGCGAAAGTGTTCTCATTCCACGAATTCCGCTTATTCCGAACGATTTGCCATTCGTGTTTAAGCGTCTTCAATCTCCGGTGCGTCTCGCTTTTGCTATGACAATCAATAAGTCGCAGGGACATTCGCTGAATGTTTGTGGTATCAATTTCGAATTCCCATGTTTCTCACATGGTATCGGAAAACCTACCGCTTTGTACGTGTACGCACCCGAAAATAAAATTAAAAATGTTGTGTACCATTCAGTAAAAAAACCGTAAGGCTGATAAAACATAAACATTGTTAATTTAGTTATTTTTATTGTATTTAATAATTAGAATAATGAATTTTAATTGACCGCATTACATGAAACAGCATTGTTCACGCTCGGAATTATTATTTTCTTGACATAAATGAACAAAGTTCACCGCATCAGCTAGTTTTAAATATAAAAAAACAACTAGCTAATTATTCGGAAACTTGAGCCAGCAACATCAATTTGAGAAGATGCAAGTTGTAAATCTTCATACGTTGCAACTCAAAAATGAAGTGTTACGTAGGAAATATTGAGTTTTTCCTTTAACTTCTATTTATTATTATTCATAAATAGTAGACCTATAATAAATGGGAAACAAAACCTCCATGGATCAACATACATACTTGCAGAAATCAATTAAAGATTGTATATGAATTTCAAATGATTGTTTTTATTTTCGTGGTTTTAATTTATATTTTTTTGTATTTTCTTTTCCTTGAGTTTTTGTTTTCTTTTATTTCTCTATTGAGTTTTCGTATTCGAAAAAAAAATCGCGATCGGAAAAATAGTGACCTAATTCTGCTATCGTAAACGACATATTTAAAGATATTTGAATTATGTGTGACTCAGTACAAATGTATAAAACATCGACTTCTCCGTTGACGGCATTGATACTATTTCCAAAGATAAAAGCTTATTCATCTTGTCTTCCGACACGATTTGGTAAGGCCACCTTCGTTCAAATGGTGTACCCAGAAATTCTCCTTACTCGAATGATCCTCCAAATCAGTCACTTTCTTTCTTAAGCGATTGTAAATGTATCCGCCCAAGTCCTCTTAACCATTTTTACCTCCATGCGCTTTAACATTTTTGTTGATGGCTGCTGGTCCTTCGGAAACCTTAGGCAAAGCTGCACGATAACAAATTGCTGACTTCAAAATTATCCATTTCATATTAGGTATTAAATAAAAAAATCGTCCTTGGGGAAATGCCAACTCCAAAACCTTGTATTTTGAGTATTTATTTTATTCTTTCTATTATAAAAGCATATCCATTTAATTAAACAACATTTCCTTTTGGAAATGTTTGGAAACTAGTTTTTGGTGTATTTTTTTTCGTGTGTTATTATTACACTCAAACAGCGAACAAGCTCCCTTATTCTTTAATTTTAATTTAAAATTTTAATTTTACAGAATAAGATCTTTATTCAATTAAATATTTAGGGGTCTAATAACTTTGAGAGCCAACATGCGCAATACACTACCTTCTTTAGTTGTATATCATGTACAAGTATTACCTAGACTACTTTCACACAAGAATACTGAAATGCCGGAAACTGGGAGTTTGAGGGCGAGAAGGGGAAGAAGTAAGGGGAATGAAAAAAATCTCCGCGGTCAACGATTTGAAGAGATTTTTTTGCCGTTTTACCTTGCATTCCAATAAGCCAAACATAATCTTCTCAGTTTTCTCCTCAGTTTTTTCGTGTGAAAGCTACAAGGCCATTAAAGGAAAACGTCAAGAAAATCTCCAGCATTTGGTTTCTCTGTGTGAAAGGGGACCTAGTATATTTTGATACATACTCAGTTATCATATTCAATATTAACAAACTGACTAGACTAAAAATTAGAATCAATTGTTGTGTTTTTGACGTTTTATCGTGCTATTCTTTTTACGCATTCGCCATGCCCAATGTTTTTGATCTGATCTGTCGGGGACACACGAGTAGGGACAACTTCTTGAAACGAATTGTTTTAATTCAGTGAAGTTTTCTTAAACAGATGAACAGGATTTTCTGTTCTTGCTTTTGAGTAAGATAAATCACAAAAAACACATAAATGTTAAAAAAGTAACCAAGTTCTTCTATATACAAAAATCTTTGCTCAACAAGACAGCCGTGAAAAGTAATGAGATCTAAAAGTACGCCAAGTTCTTAGGTTATTAATGTCAAATATCAAATATTTTAAGTGGAGTAACATGGAAGAACCTCAAAATTATCAAAGAAATCTGGTATTTTATGATTACTGACTTAAATTGTGTTTGGTTACTTGGCAAGTTTTCTTTTATTACCTAATTATTCAATTTTGAAATGAAACAGGAAAAAAGTTCAAATGGATACATACAAATGCTTCACTAGTCGATGACAAATAACTCAGAGAATTTTTTTTTTGTCAAAATATTTGCAATAAAACAATTATTTTTCATTCAAAATGTATTTAATTATTTTCCTGATGCAAATTCATCTTTCGTGCCAGCTGATTGCTATTTGACACAAAGTGAAACAAATCATTCCAATATGGTGTGGGCTCCAATTTCTCTCATTCCACTGACAGAAACGTGGACGAAAAACTTTTTCGTGTGTTTCAATCAGGAAAACTTGATGGTAGACTGGTAGTGCGGCTGGCCAACTGACATAATTTTCCTGTTTGCTATAAACGACCATCAGGAAAAACTATTCATTTTCATACTGTTTCAACTTTTCCTGATGCGTTTGCCTGATCCTTATAACTGGCCCCTTATATACAAAGTGTTTTCGAATTAAAATTATCGGGTTATTGCTTGACTTTTTCCGTTCACGTATTTTTTAAATCCACCTATGTATTGTATGTAATTGTTGAACATTTTCACACATAAGCCTTATAAATTGATACCAAAAGGTCCTGTTCATTAAGTTCTCGCGCAATTTTCTTTTAATTTGGTTGCAATTACTTCATATCGAAATGTGGAATTGGGAAATTTTATGATTTTAAATAGACTTTGATTAGAAAGTCTCAGCTATATTTAATCATTTGGTCTTATGTTTTGATTTTACTAGAGCAAGCAAATAAGAAGAAATCAAATAATGAGTTCATAACTCAAAAGTATATTATCTACTTTTTCTTATTTTTGAGTTTCTAAATAATGTGATAAAAAAAGTGCATGCATATACTATATACCTATGGTTTGGTTAAAATAATCTTATATTTATCTTAGTTTGGTTTCATAAAAAAAACTCCGACTTTTTCTAGGTTTAACGGATGTTAATTAAATTGCATTAATTACTGTGTATTATTAATTAAATTGGAAATGTTTTTAAAAATTTTAAATGGCGACTTACAACTTTTAGTGGTAAGTCATATAAGTGTTTCTATTACGCATTAAATTATAGTGATTTTCATATAGATTTATTTTTTAACTCCTAAAATATAATCCCTTGCAATATTTGTGTAGTACACTAAATAAACATTAATGAATAAGAGACAAACATTATTTTATATTACTAAACACAAATTAAAGAACGAATGAGTTGTTCAGAAAATTCTTTTGTTAAAATCAAAGTGAACTCTACAATTAAAAATAATTTTTTAATAGAAAGTTAAAATAAATTAAGCTATACACATTATGTTTTTTCCAATTCAGTTCAATTCGATCAACTGCGATTAATTATTGTGATCTTTATGTAAAGGACATCATTTTAAACAGAGAAAATCTTAAAGGCTGAAAGACTCTTACTCCTTAGTTGTTCAAATACCTTTATTTTAATATTAGGCGTGTTTTTTTCTAAGCCCCGGGGAAATTGGACGAAAAAAACGATGAGTAGGATTAACAATTTGCATACTAAATCCAACAACAACTAATCCCCGGGGGTGCTTAGCTTAAACCCAGAGAATTCTCGGGGCTTAGCTATTGGAGAGGATAAAAACTGTGCTACCAAAAACTTTTTCACTAAGTTATCGATAAAATGTATAGAAACTTCAAAACTGACATTTGCACATGTCAAATAATTATCAATTTTGTTTGGTTTGGTTGAGCTTTTGGTGTAAGTGTGTCAGTTGTTTTCCTGACGACCATGTCAACCTTACCTAACCTACCTTTTAATATACATTCCGCAACACAACACTAAATCAATTTTTACATTTTCCGCTTTTGTATTGCCTCTATGGTTTCTTAGATTTTTTCCACCTCGCCATGAGCACAACCTTCTACAGCGATTTTCATTTTTGCGATTATTTTTATTATATGTATATTAAAATTTGACTGTGAAATTATTATTAAATAAAAAAGTATTTCCTGGAGTTGATATTCGTTCAATTAACAAGAATTGAATGAACTACAAAACAAAGGTTTCTCTGAGAAAATTGTTTTCGGCTGCGTTTTGTTGTACACGGGAGCAACCCAATACAGATTCTCTGCTACATCCTAGGCATACTTCAATCTTCTTGATCGTCGTCCGCTCTTGCTCAGACCTATATTCCTAATGACATAGGAACTGAGCGTCCCGTCCCGAATAAGCAACTCGTCCACTAATATCATGTCGCCAGTGACCGACGAATGGGGTAGTTTTCAAGTAGTTGAATTCTATGTACCACTGTATTTGTGAAAATTAAAATTAAAAGAAAATCACAATTTACTTGGTTCTTTTTATGTTATTTTAATAGAAAAGTAGTTTAAATTCAATAAATATATCGAAATTACACAAAACGAATCAAACCGATGATTTTTAGAAGGATGATGATGAGGCAAACAGTGATGTTTGTTTTTTTCTTGCATTACAGCTGTTCTTCAAATGTCATCTTGCAAATTAATAAATAGTGCTACCAAGTCTTTCACTTAAGCGCCTTGGTCGTTTTTTTCAACCAATTCCCCCGGGGATTGCAAAAAAACGCACCTATTATAAGAGTTGCACAACATCTATTAAGATTTGTTGGCAACATACAAAACTGTTAAGTGCATTTAGAGTTATATCTTCTACTATAGTGAAAGTACAATTGAATTCAAACTGGCGCAAAATTTTAAACAATAACAGTCCTATTAATAAAAATGCTTAGTCGACTTTTAATCCATAGACTAAACCATGGAACAAGAGTTAGACCATGGGCTAAAATTTCCTATTAATAAACAATCGCACAAAATCGACTACAATAAGTACTCTATCTATTTGTATTTTATGTCCCTGTAAATTTTGTTCTAAAATGTCAAAACTTAGTTCGTCACTAGACCACCGTCTTCGATGGTCTAGGGAAGGACTAAGTTGGTAAATGGCAAATAGCAGAAATTCTGGTTTATTAATAGTATTTCGCACTTAGTTCACGGAATAAGTCATAAACCTTCCCTAGTCCGTGTCTACTCTAAATTCGTTTTAAAATGGGCGTGGACTCTATCACCCAAATTAATAAACATGGACTACGGAGGGGGGGGGGGGGTTGGACTTATTATGTGTACTAAGTGCGAAATACTATTAATAAAACACAATTCCTTGTATTTGCCGCTTACCAACTTAGTCCTTCACTAGACCATCGAAGACGGTGGTTCTAGCGATGGACTAAGAATTGACATTTAAGAAAAACATTTACAGAGAAATAGAATCAAAAGAGGTAGAGTTGATGCTTATTGTAGTAGATTTTGTTCGATGTTTTATTAATAGGAAATTTTAGTCCATGATCTAACTCTTATTTTATGGTTTTGTAAGTCCATGGATTAAAGGTGGACTTAGCGTTTTTTATTAATAGGGCTGTATGAGTTTTAACATAATAGTCGATTTTTGATAACTTTAAACGACGATAAGTAGATATACTTTAACCATAACTTCCTACTTAATATATTTTTGGTTTTCTAAAAAGCTCAAAATCTTCAAAAATATTTAAATTTAAATATTAAAATGAAAACATTTTTTATTAAATTACTTTAAAAAAGATAAAGAACGCGGTTTGCTGTTCTTGGAGTTAGATGATCTCTTTGACGTTAAAGCATATTCTTTTTGTCGTTTAAAATAATCAAAAAGTCGACTCTAATTTTAAAACTGAATAGGTTTTAAATGTTTAATATTGTATGCCAATTTCTAGTGGTTATATTCCATTCAAATGCGACAATTTTGATTATACATAACATACATGGATATAGAAAAATGAGCTTAACATTTGATATTGTGCTTTTCATCGAAATTTCTACGGAAAAATTGGCCACTCGGTTCTTGTACGAGATTGATCTTGTTTTGACGAATAGAAGTTTGTAGTGGATGAAAACAAAAACACTCCATGTCTTATTGGTGGATTTTTGCAAATTTTATGACAAATCGCAAAAAAGAACTTAATAACAAAATGTTATTTCTACAATTTTTTGAATTGCTTAACTCTTGCATAACTTTTGTACCTAGATATTTTTTGAGTGATATTCTGGCATTTTTTGGCTAGGTGAAAAATGTCATCACGATTACATTACTAAATAGAATAGATTAGTAATTAATTGTAAAATGTAAACATTTTACGGCAGTGTCAGTCTTAAAAATCCGCCATACATCGTTATATTGTATTGAATGCAAACATGTATGTACCTATGGACCCTGTCGACAAAACAAAAACAAATTCGTACAAATACACTCTCTGCCTAAAACTGACTATAATTATGCTTTTATAGAAGATACAGAACAGAAGATACATAAGGAATCGTAGGTACATTTATTTGAGGCACTCTTTTAAGACTTCAAGGAATAATGACTTCTCTGCATCCGATTTTTTTGTTGTTGTCTAAAAAAAGTAGGTTTTCATCATTTTCACTTTAAATAATTTTTGCAAAAAGATGCGTCTGCTTGTTTAAATTTAGAGCGCATGTTCAAAATTTATGAATGGTCAGTGCGAATTGCATGTATGTGTATATGTACATTTACAGCATCTCAGCTGGTATTACCATCATTCATAGCACTAAAAGGGAAACGCAATCAGGCAATCGATTTTTCTTGTCTGGAAATAAATTTAACATTTTAAGTGATAAACAAAAGCTTAATAAACAAATTCTTGGAAATTAATCATTGATAAGCTGGTAGCGATTTGTGTGTGAGTAATTTAAGATACAAAACCTATTCTATGAATGTTATATGAACTCAAATCAACAATAACACTATTGGTTCTTTGTGGTCGGCCGTTTTATTTAATGAATATTGAAATAAATTCTGATAACATATTAATTAAAACAAAAATTAGTTGGAAAATAGTTATTCTTGGTTGAATTTTATGTAAACTAAATATATTCTTAGATTGGCATCCATCCAAGATGCCATTATAAAAAAAAGTCTTAGGTAGGTATATCTTCTTATCCACATTGTATCTTATTGCCGTTGTATTTTTGTATGCTTAGGTATATTTTATCTAAACATTAATTTAGAATATTGAGGAATATTTGTTCATCAATTGATCGAAATTCGTGTTATAGAGTACCTAATTCATTTTTGCATAAATGAAGAATGCTTGAATTCATGCGTTTAAAGTTCTACTTTTTGCTAAGCACTCTTAACCTCGTTTTAACGCAATATTAACAACTTGACTTTCCATATATTACTTTTGATTTAAACCATTTACCATTTGTTTTACATTTAGACTTCATGCATGAATCATTTTTGATTCAAAAACATAAAACCAACTTCAGTGTTCTCATATAAACTGGATTAAAAAAAACACATGCTTTAATATAATGAATTTTTACGTACCTATATCATTTTTTGTTGTTTTTTTTGTTAGAAAAATGGTTAAGTTTTTATCTACTCATGGAGGTATGATCTCTAATATTATAGCATATGTAATTCGTTAAATTTTGAATTAAAAACACTGAAAACAGTGTATGCACAAATAAAATGCTATAAATCAAATATGAATTAGGGGGCACTTGGCAGTTGGAATTTTATTTTCCTTAAGTAAGTGTGCTTTGGAATACATTTCTCAGTCGCTATATAAAAGAAAACAAACCAAGCTTTCCAAAAAATCAACTCAAACTCAATGAAAAACTACTCAAAGCTAAATTTGATGAATGAAATAAACATCATTTAAAATAGTGGTGTCCAACTGCTAATGCTCCAAGGGCTTTTTCGAAAATCTAAAAGAGCTACGCGGATACTACCGAGTAAATAAATATTGAGTGATATTAAGGAAAACTACATCATTCGCGTATACCACTTTTTATTTATTATGAGATTATGATATATTATATACTTTTCATTCAGAAAGCTGGAAAGCCCTCTCACATTGAACCAACTGATTTCAGACCTATAAGCCTATCTTCCTTCCTATTGAAGACCCTGGAATGACTCATAAAATTTACAAATTCGCCTCAAGCTAAATGATGGCAAATCTGTTAACACAGCACTTCATGAAGTTGTAGGCTCGATTGGAAAATATATCCAACTCAAAGAGTTTACGCTGGGTGCATTTCTTGATTTAGAAGGGACCTTTAAAAATGAGTCTATGCATCAGTCCAGGGATAGTGAATGGAGAATTGGGCGACATTCCAAATATAAGCTCCCATCATAAATGGGACGCCACTACATATTA
Source organism: Philhelius pedissequus (assembly GCA_910595825.1). Lineage (NCBI taxonomy): Eukaryota > Metazoa > Arthropoda > Insecta > Diptera > Syrphidae > Philhelius > Philhelius pedissequus. The sequence goes on along the minus strand of OU343160.1, from coordinate 72,975,621 downwards.
CTTGCACGGCTAAATATCTGGTTTGGTTATAGATCATAAACTGAACTGGAAAGAGAACATTCAATAAAGAGAGAAAAAAGCTACAATCACAAATTTTAGAATCCAACAAATTTTCTTCAAAACCACAAAGGACAGATGGTCAGATATCGACAGTTGTCGGCCTTCGAGAAATCTTTGGAAGAAGAAAACAGAATATTTGCTAGGGCTTAACAGATCTCAGCTGTTCCTCCTGATGGTTATCCTAACCATAAACTAATAACGTAAAGACCGGAAACCTCTGCTTTCATTTGACATTTGCCTACAAGCTGAAACACGCACACAAGTAACTTTTCTGTTCCTCTTCCAATAGACACATTGATAAAAACGCACACAAGAATCTTTTCTGTTACTCTTCCTATAGACACATAGACTACACAGCCCTAGTAATTTGTTTTTGTTTTGTTTTTCGATTTCCCATCTATTCATGGATAGAGTCTTAAAGCTACAAATACAATAATGTAAACAAATGGGGTTTGGGGGGTGAAACGCACGAAAGTTTGCAATCTTATTATGGCTTATTTGTGATCCTAACAGGTCACAACTCAATCGGAACCGACATGACCAGAATGCGACTTATTTAGAGGTTGTGTGGACGAAGATGTGGAAAAGTTCTCATATCACTTCCTTTGTGAATGCCCCAGCCTACGCCGAACCAGGAAAGAAGCTCGAATACGAACTAGGCATTGTCTCTAATAAGCCACTTAACATATCATCAAATTTATTCAAAGTTCTGAATGGCTTAGGGCGGCACCACAAACAATTTCTCCCCATTTACTCAAACTTAACTTAAACTTCCTCTTTCCTATTCTTACAATTTTGTAAGCGCTAATTCGTTAACATATTTCTGTATTTCGTTTCAATCACGTTTGATTTTAAGCAGCGCGTTCACCGTTCATATACATAGACACGTTGACCCGGAAGGATGCTTTAAGGATGAGTGCAGAGTTACGTGGGTTTTTGTATTTAACGAGGTCCATGAGCTTGAAAATCTCGTTTGTCTGTGCTTTTAAGCATGATATTACTTCGAATTGTAATGATTTTTAATTCAGTTATTGTTTTGTTGATGCAACAATGAGTCTCCATCAATGAGGATTAATAGGATTAAAAAAAAAACAAGCAGAGGTTTCGTACAGAACATTTGCGTAAAACACCTTTCAAGTGCCGATTGTACCCTGTAAGAAGAGTTTACTTGAGTTTAGTCCGTGGTCATTGCGGGCGCCTAAAAAACAGACCGCGGGCTACCATGCGCCGGCGAACTACGGGTTAGACACCACTGATTTAAAACATTAAAAAAACAAACACATTACGTAGTAATGCCTATATATTTTTTAATGCACATAAATTCAAATACCTAAGCAAAATAAATATTATATATATTATATATTTTTAAAAAATAGTATATAAAAAATTCATAAGTAACTGAAGTTCTTTGATTTTCATACAAAAAATAACAAAATAAACACTTTAATTCTTAGTAACAATATATAAGTTATAAAAATAAATAAAAATTAATGTTTTTTTAAGCATTCCAAGCAAAGTACTGGTTTTCCTTCACATGTATTGCAAAAAGTTGAAGCTTTTTTGGCTTTTTTCCTGCTCCATTCCATTTTATAATTTTTGAAAACTCCTCGTAGCAGTTCGAACAACGGTTTCTTAGCTTACGATTGCTTCAGTCTCTGATTTCGAATTCTTCGAGGGCATGAGAAGAAAAACGTTGGGGTTCCACGCGGATGTTGCCAATTCTTTGGCCACATAATGCTTCGCAAATCGATTTCCGAAATTCGACGATTTGTATGTTTTTTTTTGTTTTTTCCTTTTAAATTACCAACGCACTGTCTACAGACGTTGACAAGGCAATTTTGTGGTACCACCTTATTGTTTTCCTCAACGGAGAGAAATAGCAAGCCATTTGGTCCGATATGTCTATGCCTTGTTTGGCGTGGTTATTGTCGACTATTACTTTTGGTATTTTTATGGCTACATTATTTCCGTTTCTTTTTCCGGTAGCTATCACGTCAAGGTCATGATTTGTGCTCAGCGTCAGAACTTCCCTTTTATCTCTCCACTTGGCTACTACTATAGATGTATTTTCCCGTCCGATAATATCTCCTTTCTTTAGCTTCGCCATTGTTATGTACATCGGATTTCCTTTTCGATTTTTACGCAGGGTTCCGCTGATGATGTTGATGCCGGTGCTACACCTCTTTGATTGCAACTGTATAAGTCCTAGCATAAACAGAACTTGTAAAGGTGTAACCAGTAGGGTCGCATAATTTGTAAATTTTGACCCCGTAATTGTGCGACTTACCGGGGTTATATTGCCGAAACTGAAGTCTTCCCAGTCAGGGTATTATCGATTCGTCCACGGCTAGAACCTCACCAAGTGTTCGAGAATTTACAAAATTCTTTTCCAATATATCCAAGCCACTGACGATTGTTACCAAGCGTCGAACTCTCGGAAAGCGGTTTCGGGACATAACTTGGGGGGCAAATAAATTTTTGGAAAATGGATTCTTGTTCCAATAATCCTTTATAGACTGACGGATATTTGACGTTACCCATATAAATAAAAGTGCCAGGAACGTTTTTTCTTCACTGACGTCCATATCAACCCATCTCTTCAGTCGGGAATTGCGCAATATTTTTCTGTTGGCCAAAGTATTTTCAGCATTCTGATTTGTATTATGAACTATCAGCTCATACACTTCTTGCCTCAACATGAGACTAAAAAAATCATAGGGTTCCTTTGTAGCACTGAAATCGACAACAGAATCGAAAGTTTCCTCAAATCAAATTTTTTCAAAGATCTTCCATCCACAGGCGTCCAAATGTCAGCTATAGACACCTCCTATTCAGCCTGTTCCTCTTCATCCGAATCAGATTCAATTGCGTTGGAATCCCTAGATGGTTCACCAGAATCAGCATGTACTCATCATCTGAGTCCGATCCTTCAAATTCAGCATCGTTTTCTTCATCTAAAGCTGCGTTAACAGAAGACGAACCATAAAATCTTCACGAATTATATCTACAAATCCTAAAACAAATAAAAATTAGCACAACATTAAACAGTATGACCGGTGGGTCATGTGGTACTGTACACATCAATATATCACCTAGGTGCCACATGACCAACCGGGGGCCATGGTCCAAAAACACTGCATAACGCACAATATCACTAAAAAAAAAACAATCAAACACATAAATCATACACTAAAATACACTCTGCCTCCGTAGAACTCAGTTGGCACTTTAGTAATATTTTTGACTTACACGTGGGCATTCAACGTGTTAAGATAAATAGATAGCTTAAAAACAATTTTTGGCAGACCAGACATGACGAGATTCATTCATTCGCCCAATTCTATATTAATTTGAATTAGTAATGTGTAGTTCTCAGTGTGCTTTTGACCGGTTTTCATCCTGGTAATCAATAGAAAACGAAACTGAACTACTTTTTTTTTATATAATCTACTGCGCTCAAGTGATTATACTACCCTTTAAATGTTTTCAACACAGCGTGGTCGTGAGGTTAAGGAAGAGAAAGAAGGATAGGAAAGATGGGTGGCGCGATGTTCTGAGACGGTAGGTGGTTGTTGTGTCAGAGTTTATCTCCAGTGATGGCGGCTGAACTAATGCGAAGAAATTTCCGTGTCTTATTTATCTATGTACCTTATAATTTGCATTATTTTTTTATTCGTTGTCATATTTTATCGGTTTACTAGATTTACTCAATCACAGTGTTGTTAGTGATATGCCTAAACAGCATGTAATGAGTAAACCTGCAAGTCATTGTATGACATTTATTTTAGAATTGGTTTTTAATGAAAAAATAAGAGTACATAGACTACGGCAGGGATCGAACCTGTGACCCCGAGGTTGGCAGGCGAATACACAACTACCGCGCCACGTCCACTTTAAAACATTTATTTAAAAAAAATAATAATTTCTACCCAGTACCCACCTAGCTACGCCACTGCACTTCAGCTGTTGATTTTGACAGTTAATCATCTTTAATCAATTATGCCGGATTTACACGACTGCCAAATCCGCAGTATTACTGTCAAAATCTAGACATTATTTTGTTTGTCGTGTAAATGGTCGCAAATATGGCAGAATATTTGTCATTAAAAAACTGCCAGCCAGAATTTTCGTTAAGCTGTGGCATTATACTGACATCGTGTAAATTCAGTACCGGCAACATTTTTCAAATAATGACAATTTACTATAAAGAATGAACTTGCTCATTCTTTATAGTCAGTATTTTTTATCTGTCATTATTTGAGCTTCACGTAAACGCATGCCGTTAATTAAATTAATGACAGCAGTATTTTGGCAAAAAATAGTGCGAACTTGGCAGTCGTGTAACTCCAGCATTATGCGGAATTTACACGACTGCCAAACTGGCAGTATTACTGTCAAAATCTTGGCATTATTTTTGTTGTGGTGTAAATGGTCGAAAATGGGGCAGTATATTTGTCATTAAAAAAACTGTCAGCCAAAATTTTCGTTAAGTTGTGGCATTATACTAACATCGTATAAATTCAGTACTGACAAGAATTTTCAAATAATGACAATTTGCAATATATTCTATTATAACTGATGATTTGGCGCCCCTTAGCTCTAGCGCATGGGGCGACGAGTACCCACCCAGAACTTGCTCATTCTTTACTGCCAGTGTTGGCAGTATTTTTATCTGTCATTATTCTAGCTTCGTGTAAGCGAATGTCGTTAATTAAATTAATGACAGCAGTATCTTAGAAGTAAATACTGCGAACTTGGCAGTCGTGTAAATCCGGCATTAGACTGCCCAGTTCGCAGTATTTACTGCCAAAATATTGCTGTCATTAGTTTAATTAACGACATTCGCTTACACGAGCTAAGGTAATGAAAGATAAAAGTACTGCAAATACTGTCAGTAAAGAGTGAGCAAGTTCATTCTTTATTGCAAATTGTCATTATTTGAAAATTGTTGTCAGTACTGCATTTACATGATGTCAGTATAATGCCACAACTTAACGAACATTTTGGCTGGCAGTTTTTAATGACAAATATACTCTTACATTTTTGACCATTGACACGACAAACAAAATAATGCCAAGGTTTTGACAGTTATACTGCCAATTTGGCAGTAGTGTAAATTCGGCATTATGCTGGAGTTACACGACTGCCAAGTTCGCACTATTTACTGCTAAGATACTGCTGTCAATAATTTAATTAACGACATTCGTTTACACGAAGCTAAAATAATGGCAGATAAAAATACTGCCAACACTGGCAGTAAAGAATGAGCAAGTTCATTCTTTATTGTAAATTGTCATTATTTGAAAATTCTTTTCAGTACTGAATTTATACGATGGCTGTATAATGCCACAACTTAACGAAAATTTTGGCTGACAGTTTTTTAATGACAAGTATACTGCCACATTTTCGACCATATACACCACAACAAAAATAATGCCAAGATTTTGACAGTAATACTGCCAGTTTGGCAGTCGTGTAAATCCGGCATTACGCTGCACATTAATGCCACTTTGACATTTACAAATGTCAAAAATTATGTTCACTTAGTGTTTAAGTGCTTTAATATTAGTAAATTGTTAAGTATAGAATCATGCTAATAACTTAAAATCAGGCTGTTGAACATTTTGCGCCATTGTCTTTTAAAGTTTTCAGAACCTATTTTTCGGAATTCAGATAAAAATATTTATATCTCACGTACAATTTCCATTTCGCATTGAAGAACGCTTACCTATTATACATAGCCATAGTTAGCCAAAATTGCAGTTCTTTCATATCGGGAATGCGAATGACCGGCTTCCTACCATTAATGGATACAATTTTCAATTATCATTTTATAATGTGTATCTGCTACTTGTTTTCTTGGAAATCCGTACATACTCGTCAATATCTACGATTCAAAGACGCACGTCAACATGGCCAATCGGATATGGGCCGGGGCGGCAACGACGCAAAGTAGGTAATAATTTGCAGAAAAGAAAACATATCCACGGAAAAAACAGAACAGAAAAAAAACAAATAAAAAAAAAATATAATAATCTGATATAAAAGTATATCTAAGGTATACATATACCAAACACCAATTGCGTAGCGAAAATTTTCTGATATTTCCAAGATTTTTATCTCAACGCGCACCGGCTGCTGCTGCTCTGCGAGCATCTTGAAAATGAAAACGACACAAGAAAATGAAAGAAAATGGAATAAATATCTATGATGAGTATGTGACGGTTTATAAAATATATTTCTTATAGGTGATCTAGTCACTGAAATTGGCTTGACCAGTTCAAACGGGCTACTCTGAATTTTGCGTAAGGAGCTTTTAAAAAATATCTAGTTATATTTTTAACAGAATACAGTTATTTCATTTTTTTAAATCAATGTTTCGATATTGTTGACGATAAAGTTTGTTAAAATTGAGGATGTTTAAATAAATCAATAGATGGTCGTTAACATTGATTTTTCGGTTTTCAAATTTCGGCATAATTGGACTGTTTCCTAATAAACTAGATAACGGTTCACAATCGGAACTATTAATTTTCTTAGTGTTCACATTTATTGCAGATAACTTAAATAAATGGAATAGCTACATTATGTGAACGTTAAAATAAAATGTGTGTGTGTTCAGTTATGATGAGCTGATTGGAGCTCTAAAAATACAATCGCTCAGGATTTGTTCGCATAATTTGAGCGAAATGTATTTTTGTTAATTAATGAAATTTATTATTTTTTTGGGTATTTGTTGATGTGATTTCTGTTTTTAATTAAAAATAAATATTTATTCCCGTGAAAATGTAAAATTTGAAAGAGCCTTAAAATTGAAAATTTTAAACAGTTCGTTGGAAACTTTGGATATATTGAAATCCCTTGATCTAAATTTAGTGTTAACATGAAATTGTGACCCAAATAGACTTATGCAATTGACAAAATATCTCTTAATATTATTTTGAAGGATGTACAACAGTGTTTGCCTTAAAGTGACGTGTCTTGGAATATACTTATTAAAACAATTAAGACAATTGGTATATGAGTTATTTTCAAAACGATTTCACACTCAAATATGATTGTTTTTTTTTTCAATGTGGATAAGTGTATTTTAATTAAGTTTTTTGCAAATATTTAACAAAAATACAATAAAAAGATTTAAAAATATCGAAAAAAACGCGTTAAACCACCAATGAGAAATATTTTTAAATTTATGTTAAAATTTTCAAGTAAATAAATAGTTTAATACGATTTTCGGTAAAACGGGATTTCGCAAAATTTTGATTAATTCGAAATTTTGTCTTTTCTTGCAAACTACTGTTTTTGAAATTCTGTTTTTCAGAATCACAATGCCTTTTAACATACACAATGCCTTTTAACGCCGAAATTTAATTCTTAAAAATTATCTAAATTTGAATAGATGTATTTCGAGCGAAAAAGTTCGAACTGTCATATTGGCATTACGTGAAATACCTAATGAAATTAAAAGTGTTATATTGCTTGTATTATAAGAAGATACATTTAAAATTATTAATGTATCGCATGAATTACAGCTAGTAGTGTTTTGCTTTTTTGATTTGTGCTGAGTACCTTATTCTATAAATATTCTTATCAATATCCACAATGTTTTGATTTTTTATTACAAAGAGCGTTACTTCTTTATTTGACACAAGGTTATTGTAACTTAAATGGGTCGGAAAATGTTTTATGAATATGAATTTGCACAACGTTGAATAGAGCCTTAATAAATGTTCATTCACTATTCGTAATTGTTTAACTATTGAGGGGCGTCTTAGATAATTCTATTGAATGCGAATGAATGCACATACCTGTACCTTACATGCGGATGAGATTAGCATCAACATTTGAGTTTCCCGCATTTATCACATTTGTATCATATTTTTTCTATTTGGTAAATGCTAAACATATGTACATACATAAATCTTTCAAAAAAAATATTGTAGTAACTTATAATTTACTTATTTTCTACCAAATTTCCCTAACGAACACACTTAATTAAAACCCATTTGAATAGTTGTTATATGAAAAATCTTAAAACTACAAATACTATTATAAACATACGAAGGCCACTTCAAACTTAACTTTAAACGTAATGAGCTGCCAAACTTACAAAATTACCCAACTGCGTCTTCAATGATCAATTTAAATGAAACATATTTAACTCTACATTCATCATTATAGCAAATTACATTCAAGAAAAGATTTGCTCTTTCTTTCAAAAGATTTTATCTTTTTGAATTTTCAGAGTTTCATTGCAACAAAAAGATCAACTACAGATTAAATCTCTGATGGTTTGGCAGATTTGATCTGAATACACACACAAATGCAAAAAGTCTTTTCTGTCAAATGGAAAATATTTTGTTATTAATTTTTTGTGAACCTGTGCCAGTCGGGGGTAAGAATTAAAAAAAAATAAACAAATAATGGACGAAGAAGTTAATAATTTATATTTTATAAATTTAGTAGAGTTTTTGATTGCTTCGTCCTCGTCTTCCTCGTCATCATCAATATTGCGTGTGTCAGTCATTCACCATTAAATCTGAAAACAAGTTAAAATGAGAAGATCAAATCTTGTTGCTAATCTCCCTCTCTTTTGTATACCCTTCTGGTTTATGTCGATTTCCTTTGGGCAAAAAGGGTATGCTTGGTAATTCCTACATTTATACAGTTGGTCAGTGAATTCACTGACGTATATTAATTTATTTACCGGTATATATATGCACTTTATTATAATAATTAATATTTCATATACATATTTCCTATAAGTAAATTATATTTCGTATTATTTTGAAATAGCCATGACAACAATGCAGAAGTGAATTCGTTTTGCAAATGTATAAGAGCAGAGCTCTTTTCAACTCTTACCATTAGTGTGTTTTTTTATGACATGTTTAATTGGAAACTATGTAAAATCTTTATACGCAAACACTATCAGAAATTTGAGTAAAACTATACATATGCATACTTGTTCAAATTCTTGAATTTACCTATGATTTTATTTCGTTGAATTTTGCTAAATTTTCAGATTAGAAATTTTCAGGTCAAAAAATTCAGAAATATAAATATTTAGATGTAAAATGTTATGCGTTGAAGCCGGCCATTTACATAAGCTATATTTTGTTAGGTGAATAATCTTTCATATAGGATGTATTAGTTTTTTACATGGTACATTGTTTTAATAAAATAATAGCATAAGCTTCTCGGTCTAGTCTCTCGTGATGTCAGCCTCATCATCATCACATTATAAATTAAGAGAAAAATCTAATAAAAAATCCACTGATTCGATTGCATCGTAAAAATATCAGTGCTATTTATATGTACCTATATACAAGTCAGAAAAATGTCGTAGGAAATAGATATACTATTTAGCAAAACAGCTGCGCAATTTAAAAATTTAAATGAGTTGTTCATAAGTACACGTGATAATAGTTGAATAATACGCTTAATAATGATAAATTAGAAATGATAAAGTGTACTACTCGCTTACACGAAATTCTATTCGACCTTTTTCTTAGCATGTTATGTCGAATAATATTGATGCACTTTTGAATTTCATGTTTTTCAAAATGTTGACCAAAATATTATGAAGAAATTATGTTATTATGTTCATATCGGCATTTTTCATATAAATTTTTCTTTTCTTAAAAAATTTAGATAATTAAAGCATAAAACTTGAAGACAATAATATATAATTGAGCAACTTTATCCATGGTCAATATTATTCAACAGCTTTTCGAAAACGTGAAATACACGACTGGTTGCATGTACTTGTTCTCTTGTTCGATCACACCTTAAGTACATAAGTTTTAGTAGAAACAGCTTAATATATTTTTAGTCATATTTTACTTAATTTTGTATATACAAAACATTCTTAATTTTCTTTTTTCTAAAAACAATGTTAAGTCTGACAATTTTAAGTATTTAATAATGTTAATTTAGAAACTGAATTGTAAAAAATTATAGTATTTTCAAAAAAAAAAACGTGTTTTTTTTCAGCAACTCAAAACATATTTTTTTGAAAATTTTGGTTATTATATTTATTATTTGCAATTCGAAGGACCTCCTACATACAAATCTTGATAGAAATACGTCAAGCCACTTATGAGAAAGTCCAAAATAAAAAAAAACGGCATGGCCGGTATCGTTAACAAAATAGATATTATTGTTGGACCAAAATGTAAACTGTACCTAACAAGTGCACACACTTTTTTGTAATCAATATCGTTAGAGCCGTTTTCAAGAAAATAAAGATGGTAGATAAAATTGTATGGCAAGTACAGTTATTTTTGGGGCAAAAAAAAAAACGATTCAAAAATCTATTTGATACAATCACATACAAAGCTTAAGTACTATATTTTAATGAAAATCAATTCAGTCGTTTAGTCTGTAGATCGATTTGCCGACATACATAGGGAATTGCAGCACACACTTTTTTGGATCATCATAATGTCAAGTTTAATTAAAATATCGAGTTCGATTTTTTTTACAAATGCAAAACTTGTATATACTCGTACTATAGATATAGAAACTATACACATACTTACATTACATATAATTATCGCACGTAAGAATTATTGAGTAAAAAAATAAAATGCATACTTGGAATAAATGAACAATGTGGATTTATTTTAAATTCAGTCCATTTTTGATATTAGTCAGCTTTCCAAAAAAATACATATTTTAAAATAAAAAAATAGCACCGCTTACTATCTATATACTACAAAACGAAACTCCGATGTTTAGGATAATCTTGGTCTTGGCTATTTATTTGTAATTTGTTTATAAATTGGCATTCCTTCAGTTTATTTACATAGAGATGTTTATTCATGATACTTTTCCGTAATGATGAGACACATCCCCAGATCATGTCCAGCTAGATCATCTATATAACATTTAAAGTGTTTATTTTTTTGGTTGAGTTCAACGTGTTAAGGCGTTCCACCAAATAAAACAATTTTGTTTTAATCAGTCCAAATGATATTTCTTCACTAACTTAGTCATCAACCAATTCAGGGGCCAATTATATCGATCAGGAAAACGAACCAGAAAAAATTTCTAGGGGATAACGATTTTTTACAAATGCTACACTAATTAATGACAAATAACTCAGAGTATTGTTTTGCAGAAAATATTTGTAATAGAACAATAATTTTTTGTTAAGAATTTATTTATTTATTTTCATAGTGAAATTTCATCTTTTGTACCAGCTGATTGCAATTTGACACAAAGTGGAACCAATCATTCCAATGCGGGCCTTCATTCATTTATTCTGAGCATCCTGGAATAACTTTCTGTTGTTGTACACGAACAGCTGTTTTTATGAAAGCTATCTTGAGTTATCCCAAAAATTATGAAAAAAACTAGCTTTCCGAGAACAAATGTATTGAACAACTGACTACAAGCTTCATTTGGTATACGTTATGTTTTGATTTCTTGACAGCTTTCAGCTAACTATTCTGATTCGTTCAGAACTATAGTCGGATAGTTTGGTAACCGGGATAATATATCTAATAAGTGAGTGCACGCCCCAGTGATATGCGTTCCAATTTCTATCGTTCCACTGACAGAATTGTGGACTAACAATTTTTTCGTATGTTTCGATCAGGAAAACGTGGTGGCAAACTGGTAGTGAAGCTTTCCAACTGACGTAATTTTCCTGTTTGTTATAAACGGCCCCTACTTAAACTTGAGCGTTTACATCCTCTGCGCCAATCGTTTTTTGATAAAAGTTGTACTTTTCTTGCATTGCGGGAGTATTAACAGTTATCCCTCTTGCTGTCACATTTAGCTCTGCTTTCAATTACGTATCTGGCATAAATATCTGCTTTTTGCTTTGCCGCTCGCTTGTACAAGTTTTTCGGACTTATACACTAATACATATTAAACTATTTTGTATATTTTTATTGAAACAACCAAAAAATTGTCTGATTTCCGAATATATTTGAGATTATTCACTTTTCACAGAAAATATTTCACAATTAACACAAAGTCCAATCGGTGCTATTATTTTAATTGCAATATCACTGTTATTCCTTATAACTGACAGTTTTCGCTGACAAAATATACAACGTACCACTGTACAACGATATTTATAAATTATTTTATGAAAATATAAACCAACGTTTTAAAAATTCGGAAAGGAAAGTAAGATGTTTGTCAAATAAAATAGTGACTTATAGGCTATTGATACCAAACTTTAAACGACATTTTACTTGTTTTATTCAAAACGAATAGTGAAAACTACTTGTTTTCCAACACATTTTTCATGAGCGACTTGTTTTTGTAAACCGACTTGAAAACGAGTTGCAATTCAAGGATGAATTAAGCGAACAGATCTTCCGTCAAGTAAAATTGATATGATTGTGAATAGACCATCAAAAAAAAGAGCGGCAATTTCAATCTTTTTAAACAATTATGGCAAGGACATTTTTGAAAATATTTATTTGTAATAAATTTTAATTTTTTATTTTTATTTACATATTGTGGTTGAAGAATACGCCAAACTTTCTGGCAGAATTTTTTGACAATAACACATACTGTAGACACACCTACACCGAAGTGAGCTGAGATAGACCCTTATTCGGCAGATGATACCAGCGCAAAAATTGCTATGGCTACCCTTTTTTTAATGGAATGCACTTTCTGTTTCTAGAACGTCTAAATTTCTCATGTGGCTGCGCAGAATGCAGAATATTAAACGCGCTTGGATACATTCGAAAATGTTGTTTAAAATATTAATCATCATTTTCTAATATTTCTTGGTCCCAGAAAGGGCGAGTTCGTATGTATACCTGGGTAAAATTTTAAAATGCATTAGGTATTTACGTCCTCTGTGTAATGAATTCTTATTAAAATATCGCCTTTGTCCCCATGTTTCTATGGATTGGACAATTTTGAGCTATACTTTTATTTTTTGCATTGTTTGATAGCTTAGCATTCATATTCTATCAACGTTTTGACAGCTGAAAAGTCAAACAAAAAGTAGTAAATATTTTGTGTAAGCGCTCTACACGTTTTAGTAAACGAAAAGGGTAAACGAGCTTGGTGTGAATAGGCTATTACTTTATGTATAGAATTATTAATGTAACAATGTCAATCACTAGATAAGTCTAGAATTTACGTAAGTTTAATTTTGGTTACTGAAGTGTCAACATTTGTATATAAAGTAAATTTCCCAACAAACTGGCTGAGGAAAGTGATTTGGTAATATTACCAATAACCCTGATTGTATTAATTTAACGAACAACTTATTCAATCACATACATAGAATTTTCATGCTATGTATGTGATTCCGATCCGGGATTCCAATCCAACAAGTAAACACTAGATTTTAGTTTCTGAAAATTAATTTGTGTGTACCTATGTGTAATACGCGAAATGTGAAACGCACATTTGTGATTATTTTATTTTGTAAGCATGGCTGACACAAATGTAGAAGATTTCGAAGTTATTCCTGATGAAAATCCGAAATTACAGTTATTGAAATGAAAATTTGTTTTCGGAACAGATATCCATAATTTCAATTCTCTAAAGATTGAAATTGAAACTTCAAAATTTCAGACAAACCAAAACAAAACAATGACGTGAATAAATTAATTTGAATTTGCATTTAGTGGGTGTGAGTGTGTGCGTGCTTCTGGTTTTGATTCTGACTTCAAATCGAGAAGGAAATTTGTCTTCTATCCAGGAGAAGAACTGTCATTTGATACCAATCGAACAGTTTCAGAAGCATTCGGAAGCCGTCCGGGCGACCAATCGAAAAGGCCATTAGTATAATATAAAATAAAATTATTTCAGTCGAATTCAACCAACACATTCGATTTTTTTCTGAACAAAATCGAATAATTTCTAAACAAAATCGAGTTTATGCTGTCAAAACAGATCTTTCGTTTTTAGCAAGATTTCATTGACCTTATACGCACACTTTTGTTGTAAGTTCCAAAAGCTAGTATTAGGCGTCCTTGTAATGTGTCATTGGCGTAACACTCTGACTGTTGACGTTTGTACCCGTTTATCTAAAACAAAAATTGCCTCGTCGTCCCTGAACATATTTTCTTTGGGTTCTGAAATCAGAACCCAATTAGGGAAGACACTGTCATAGCCCCTGTAATGGGGTCATGCTGATTTTTGTGTCTGAAAATGAAAAAAAATTGAAAAATTAAATACTTATTTTTAGCAAACAATAAAAACAGTATTTTTTTGTTAATAATTAAACGAAATAATTTATCTTTTCAGGTTATGTTAACAATAAGGTTTTTACATTAAAAATCAAAGCTGTTTAAAATGATATATGTAATTGCAAAAAATTAACAACATTAATTTAAGTAACAAAACTGAAACGAAACACAAAAATTAAAAATTAAATTATAAAACGAAACAAAATCTAATTAATATAAAAAAAATGACATCTACAATGAAGAAGGCACCAACCCAACCTGTGCATGCCAATGAATGTCTAGGATCGAAGAAAACAGCAATTATTGTTGTCACTATCGTTGGATGCATAGCGATATTATGGCCCAAAGTATTTCATCCGATGATGTTTGGTGGCCCTTTGCCAAAACCTACACAAAAGGAACATCGTCTTCCTGGAGGTAAGTTAACAAAAGTTCTTTTTATTTTGGAGCTAACTTACAGCAAAGTTACCTATTATACATATATTTTATATTATTAAAAAAAAATATTAAAGGATGTTGTGATGTCGTTCTTGATAGAGAGAAATTCTTAAATTCCACCCCATTTGAAGTTGGACCACATTTGTATCGAAAGCAATTAAACTTGCTAACCGGCGAATTGAGTAGGTTCATGGCGTGTGTGTGTTTTTTTTTTTTTTTTAAACCAACTGAGATTTTTATGAGTGTTCACTTTTCCGTAACGTTTATAATTACCTGATAGTGTGGTGTTAAAAATCTGACTAACAATATATGAAGAGTGAAATGTGAAAAGTATAAAGACAAAATGCATAATTGCATTTCACTTTTCCCCTTCACTAAAATTCGTGTGTAGAAAAGACTAACCTTACTATTAGTCACTGATATCTCTCTTACTAATTAAGTGTTTTAGTTTTTTTTTAATACTTACATCATTTCTTAATATGAACAAGGTATTGGAATAATAGAAAAAGAGATAACACATTCCAAATAAAAATATTATTATTAGCAATTAATTTAATTCTTGTTTCAAATAAATGACTTGTGCTAAGTGTCTCTCAAATGGAGAGTGGTATTATGATTTCAGTGATATCTCGCATTTCGAAATCGCAAAACTACATTATGTGTGTTAAGATTTGGAATAACATTTGTGAAATGGGAGATTTTGCTAGACGAGAAAGCTTCCTGTTGATATTGTACATTGCGCTTTTTATATTGAAATGTCAAATAAAAAAAGGACAATATTAATGACATGACATTCCGAAATAGACTGTATAGACAAATGGAAAGATTAATATCGAATTCCTTACGACAATTCGATTTTTGAATTTTTTTCGAACACAATCGAATCATTTGTTAACAAGACCGATTTTAGTTGTCAAAACAAATCCTACTTTTTTAGCAAGTTTTCATCAACTTTACATGGAAAAAAGTATTATCTGACATTTCATTACGTCAAATTGGAACTTTTCAATAGTAGGTTTGTTTGGTGTCTTTTTATAATAAGAAGTGTAATAAGTGAGTGAGTAATCTGGCAACAAAATAAAATGTCAATGGTGATCCTCCGAATGCAAGAACAGAATCTAGTGATGGGCATAATTAAATGATCACTCAACACTCGAGACATTACCAAAAGCAAACAAAAAAAATTAAAACAAAGAGAAAAACAACACGCAACCAAAAGAACAGTCCATAAAACAAAATTATTCAATAAAATAATATGAGAAAGCACTTGATAATTCCATTGAACAAATATTTAAATTTTTCACTTCTCCTATATTTGTGTTCTTGATTGAGGTATCATTTTTTTAAGAATGTGCCCATCACTAAGCCAAGGAAATAGCAGAAAAAACTTGACAACTTGGTGTTCCAACAGTGTTTACACCAGCTACCACAGAAATTCATGTATTAAGAATTCACAAAAATTTAGGCGAAGTTTTACTCCTTCACTCTGACAGACTGTAGGGTTTTTTTCAAGTTAACAAACAGCATTTTGTGAAAATTTTTCCAAATTATTACGAATTCGTACAAATTCACAATATAGCAAACAGACCTAGTAAATGTTGCAGTTTATTTAAAATTGCCTCTCTCAATTCACACTCAAAGATTCACATAAAAAATGATTTTTTTTTCAAATTTCTTACAACAAATAAAAAAATTAGAAAATCGATTTGGATGGTTACAAGGAATTCGACATTAATTAATAAAATCCAAGATTTCACTTAAACGCTACTGAGAGGGCAGCCCGAAAGCTCTATGGGCTAAAAAGAAGGAAGAAAAGGCAGATCACAAGAAGTGTGTGGTCGAGGGCTGTTGTCCAAAAATTGTAGCAGAGGGTGAAATAGCTAAGACGTGTGGCCAGAAGCCTGCCGAGATGAGATTTAAGGGTATTTAGTGCTGAAAATCTGCAAGAAACATTTTTCGGTGGCGGAGATATAGTAAACATTACGCAAACTATACGCCTTCCATTTCCGTTACTAGTCCATTATAAAGTTCGCTTATGAATTACTGAGCCTATAAATCTTACAAAAAGCTGATTGTGCTGATGTCCTATACCAAAAAACTAGGCGGGGGATTACTATATATTTGTTCAAACATGTGCCATTATCTACTAAATGTGTCGGTTACAAAATCGCTTTGGATATATGTACTAAAGTAATGGCTTAAAATCTATGGTCTTAAAACATGTAATTTAGTATTCTGAAGGGTAATATAATTTGGCGGGAGCATAAACCCCCATTTATTCGGTTTAATACAAGCTAATGCTTAATCTAACTTAAGAACTTAAGGTCGCGAATCGATTCAACGATTGATATAAGAAAATCGTATGAAGAAGATGGGGAGAAGATTTGATACGCTTTCGTGAAAAAGTAATTCAATGGCATTTGGAAATATTTAAATCCCAGCTGTTTTTGAGACCCCAGACTGAAAAACGATATAGATCAAGTTGGATGGGACATCGGGGTAGAGTACTGTTTCAAAGAAATGGTCTTGAAATATTTAGTATCCTCGGGGTAGAGAGATATATGATAATATTTGATGACCAATTCGTTCCAATATCGTTAATAATAAGAATAAAAAGTATACGGCCCAAGTGGCTGTCTTGAGGGATGCCGGAAGTGGCTAAGAAAGGGCTAGAGTAGGTAATCTAAAACTAACATTGTAGTAACGGTTTACCAGATAAGAAGAAATCCAACTCAATAGAATGTATTCAAAACCGAGGGCAGACAGTGTGAAAAGTATAAATCTGTGGGAGATTTTATCGAAGGCCTTGCTCAAATCGGTTGATATGACTTCAATTTCATTGCCATTCTCTAAGGCTGATAAGATGAACTATACAATTTCAACAAGACTAGCGGTTGTTGATCTACATTTAAGAGAACCATGGAAATGATGGACCTATAGTAAAAGCTTAACATTTCATACAAAATGCTTTCGAAGAGTTTGGCAATTGGATGATAATTGTTAACATCACCTTTATGAATTGGAATTCTAAATGAAATTTTCCATACCTGAAGAAATTTTCTTCGTGATAGGGATAAACCGAAATTTCTTGAAAGAGTAAGAGAAAGCAATGAGGAGTATTTCTTTAACAAAATAGCTTGAAGGCCATCGGGAACAGGGTAGATATAATCGGGGAAGTGGAATGGAATGATTCGGAAGCGGCAAAATTGATACATTTTTATAACTTCGAAAGGGTCAAGGTTTTTGTTTACCTATGATTAACTGTTAGCTCGTAAAATGATTTCAGTGCAGAGATCAAACGAAGTATTACTCCTGCCAACCTGTTTCAAGAAGCATTCATCTTAATTATCCCAGTCCTGTTGCATTGGGCTTGGTTGCTTTAAGATCTTGTCATTCACAACAACGCACTAGCTCGATGAGTTTTCGAATCCGTTTCCTATGGTGTATGCAACAGAAGAAGAACTCCCCAATAGATGGAGCTGGCTGGAAGGGCTTGTTGGCTGAGATCGTTGTCTATTCTGGGCTGTGAGTGCTATTTAAGGAAAGTTAAGTCAATTTAAGATATCTTACTTGGATGTAAATATATACTATAGACAAACGTATATTATTTCCAGTCGATAATTTTTTTAAAATACAGTTTATTCTAGTTCCAGTTATTAGTTAAAGTAAATGTATTATGTACTATGTTTGGCATTCCGCATAAATTAAAATATGTAATGTGTTGTCTCGTGTTCTATTGTTCCTCGATCTACCTACACATGTTAACAAAATGACATTAAAAAACACCTATTGCACATTACATAAAATTTCTTAATTTATTTCCTCCAGGTATTCGTCAAGAACGACCGTCGCATCTGCATCCGGAATCTATATACCAGTCAATGAAGGAAAGAGGCCGGGCAATTCCAGCAACACCCACTGTTCCAATCATTGAAAGGGCAAAATCTATTAGTAATCCACCCCCGAGAATCGTAGAAGGAAGAGTAAGTTAAATACATTATTATTCTTAGACATTTTAAACAGACGTGTACCAGTCTTTATTTATAAAAGACAAAATTCTTTCCTAATCTTATGCCAATATACAAAAAATAAACCTGCATTCATGGCAGTTTTACTTTTTTTTTTCAAAATTAGTCCCAATATGTATGGCATCGAATAATATTGAACCTGTGCCAAATTGTTTGCTAATTTACTCAACTGGTGCTCTTTGAATTTTTGCTCCATGTACTATAATTTACAAATCTTTTAAAACAAGATTTGTGCTACAAATCAAAAAATCGTTTTGAGAATGATGTCTGACAAAAATTGTTTGTCTTTTTCAACAAAACTTAAAATAATATTGTAATTCTTTGAATAATTTTTTTTTCTTTAATTTCAATTATGTATAAATATGATTCATTTATTTTATTGAAGTGCGTATGTGCATAATGCACGCCGAATACGATTTAAAAGGCTGATGCACATATAGGCTTTCAATTTTTGTTTATTTATTTTTGTTTGCTTAAAGACAAACATTGAAGAAGAATCTGCGTAAAACTAATGAAAATAAGTACGAACGATATTTTTAGACGACCTTCTTTCCTATCCTCCTACGACAATGGCGACGATAGCTTTCATCGCGAACATAATATTCATGGTCAATATTTATTTATTCCGCAGAGAGAGTTTAGATATTTATAGTTGCCAATTAGGCATATTAATCTTAATTTTGAATAGCTTCCATGGAACAAGGATGTAAATCGTTCTTGACAATCTCTCTTCGCCAATTTGGATAAGGCTAATATAAATATTTTCAATCAATTAGGCATTCAAAATGCAATAGTGTTTTGTTTTTTAATTAAAGCTTTCCCTCAAAATATTAAGACAGTAATTATCTTGGAATTTTGAAATGAGATGAACAAGGTATTTTTTTTCCTGCTAGGTTAGGTGATTAAACTTGAATATAAATGATCTTGATAACATAATTATGTTCTTTGCAAAAAAATCAATATTCAGTCAATGTACGAGCGCGAGTCAATAAGTCCGTGACTTTTGGAATAAAACACAGATTTTTTGATAAAAAAAATAATTTTATTTTTCAACGTTGAGCTCTATACACTTTGTCCAACGCTTCTCCAATTTTTTTATCCCTTCCAAAAAAAAAATGATTTGTCGAGGTCCTCAAAATAGGCCTTTGTTTGCGAAATGACTTCATCATTGGAGTCAAATCTTTTTCCACCAAGCCATTTCTTCAGGTTTGGGAACAAGAAGTAGTCGCTCGGAGCCAAATCTGGAGAATAGGGTGGATGAGGGAGCAATTCATAGCCCAATTCATGGATTGCACCCTTGCATTGTCTTGGTGGAAAAGAACTTTTTTCTTGGCCAAATGAGGTCGGTTTTTTTTTCAAATCGTCATTGAATCGGTCCAATAAGTTGGCATAATATTCCCCATTGATTGTTCTTCCCTTTTGAAGGTAGTCAATGTGGATTATCCCGCGTGCATCCCAAAAAACAGTCGCCATAACTTTATTGGCTGACAAACCCACCTTGGCCTTCTTTGGCGCCGATTCACCCTTAGAAACCCACAGTTTTGACTGTTGTTTGGTCTCTGGTGTGTTGTGATGGATCCATGTTTCGTCCACGGTTACAAAACGGCGCAAAAACTCCTCCATATTGCGATTAAAAAACGCCAAACCTTCCTGTGAAGTTGTTACACGATTGCGTTTGTGGTCGACTGTGAGCAAACGCGGCACCCATCTTGCGGAAAGCTTTCTCATGCCCAAGTGATCATTCAAAATTGAAACCACTGAGCCATGCGAGATCCCTACGGCTTCCACAATCTCTCGCACTTTCAATCTTCGGTCGGCCAACACCATATCGTGAATTTTTTCAATTGTTTCGGGTGTAGAGACCTCAACTGGGCGTCCAGGACGTTCGGCATCTGCAGTGCTTGTACGGCCAGAACGAAATTCAGTAAACCACTTTTTTACCATTGAAATCGATGGTGCAGAGTCCCCATAGTATTTATCAAGCTTAGCCTTGGTCTCGGTAATGGTTTTTTTCGCAAGGAATAATGCTTAATAAGCACACGAAATTCACTTTTTTCCATTTTCTCCTCAAATTAGTGAGTAGTCTGATAAAGCTGTCAAACACAAACTAACTGACGCAGCAAGTTTAAATTTTGACAGGAGTCAATTGACAGATGCCTGTTGACAGGAGCAGTGTTGCTGTTTCAGTAAAGAGGTCAGAAATTCAAAAAGTTACGGACTTATTGATCCGCCCTAAGGAGTTGAGATTTAAGAAATAGAGCAGTAAAGCAATATCGCAAATAATGTTCAACATGTTCTGGAAGAAATAATTTTGCCTATGTGGTTCTATGTTTTGCTTTAAAATGTCAATGCTTCTGCAATTGTTATTGTATTTCACCTCATGCATTTTAATAATTATCACTTCAGTTATTGAATTTCTTATTAAATTGAAAATAGTTTTGGTATCATTAACAACATTAACACTTATAAGATGTCATACTGGTTGTTACAGAATGCACTTGTTTCAATAATATGAACTCTGTTTTAAAATTAAACATCTGAAAAGCCGGCTATAAATATATGTATGTATAAAATTATTATTTTGTATTCATTCATGATTACGTAAATTCGAATCCTGAATTGTTTCATATTTAATAAAATTTAAAAAAAATATTATTGTTATAATACTTTCCTTCTTCCCCTCCCTGGTATAATAAAGATTTGCGTTCACTCAGAAATAAGAGGAACAGCTTGTGGAAAAAATGTTTAAGGTCCAAGTTAAATGAGGACTTGTTATATTATGTAGCAGTTCATAATAATTTTTCGAATTTAAGTCAATCTCTGTATGCCAGTTACCTAATCCAAATTCAATCCGATTTAATTTCAAATCCTAAGCACTTCTTTAATTTTATTAATTCTAAAAGAAAATCTGATGGATATCCATCATCAGTGAAATAAAATAATACCTCATCAACTGACCCTAAAATTATCACAAACCTATTTGCTGAAGTGGATCTAAACTACTTCAGTTATTTGAACGGCTGTACCCAAACCTCCTTAACTTCGTTAAACATTTGTGAATCTTCAGTAGTTAATAAAATCCGCTTGCTCAAAGACGATTTTTCTTCGGGCCCTGATGGGATTGCTGCTGTAGTTCTCAAAAAATGTGCCTCTACAACCACTAACTGCTCTCTTCCAGCTTTCAATTTCTGAAGGCTTTGTCAAACGGTGGTCCAAAGAATTCTCAAATCTCTACGTGACTAAGTCTCTGTACATTACGTTTGTTAGACATATTGTTGAATATGCCTCCCAAGTCTCGTCACCGTACCATCATATCCATATTCAGCGAATAGAAGCCGTTCAACGAAGATTCATCTGATTTGCCCTGCGAGGCCTTTGTTGGGACGACCCACGTATCCTACCTTTACGTAAATCGCATTAAATTAATCAAATTACATACCTTAAGTAAACGTCGTGATAATGCTGATATACTTTTTGTACACCAGCTATTGGCTGGGAATGCCCCCAACGTAAGCCTACTTGATAATACCATCCCGAACACTAACCACCATCGTCTGAGGTCAATACCACTCTTCCCTATCCCTTTCTACCGCACCGATTATGGCAAAAATGAACCTGTCTCAAGAATGCTTCAAAAAGTTAATAACTCTGCCGTTTTTGATATAAACCTTTCTAAAAATTCCAGAACTAATTATTTATTTATCTATTTTTTTTAATTTTTAAGAACCCAGTGGTTTTTCCTTGATTTAAAATATCTGTTTTTACTAAGCTTAACAAAATTAAATTAAATTAAATTAAATTAAAAACTATTTTTATTAATTTTTCAGTACTCAATTGTTTTTTTTAGATTTAAGATATATGCTTGTATTAAGGCTTAACAATAATAATACTGGTAATACCACTGCAAATGCTTTACTGTGGTTTTCCATTGGTACAAGATTTAATTCTTTTTTGATAAAAATGTTTTCTACAATTAAATCCTTCCATTGGTCAACAAAAATTTTTTTTTTGATTCTGGATCAAATTCACATATCCGTATTTTTCGATGAATCTAATCCTCTTTTTATTAACACCACTGAACCCTTGTAAAACAATTGGAAGCAGTCAGTTTGACAACTATCAGTTTTACAGAAACGAATATATGTACGCCAATACGCATATACAGCAAAAGGAATTTTAACGAACGAACAATATCAAATTCCGCATCAAATTCTGAATCTACCAATGGAAAATCCCATCAGTTAACCACCTTCACTTGCGATAATTGACAGAAATTCGTTTTGGAAAGCTTACGATTTGTTGTGAAAGATCTCTAATGTACATTTTTACAGTTCGTTTACATAACTTGAGAATTTCAATGAAATGGTTTTCTGGATTTTAATAATTGAAGTGTGGTGGACGATCAGAATATCTTCTGAGTTCACAATTATAAAGATACAGCAACACTACGAGTATCGCGATTATTAGGCGTTTTTTTTTCTAAGCCCCGGGGAAATTGGACGAAAAAAACGATGAGTAGGATTAACAATTTGCATACTAAATCCAACAACAACTAATTCCCGGGGGTGCTTAGCTTAAACCCAGAGAATTCTCGGGGCTTAGCTATTGGAGAGGATAAAAACTGTGCTACCAAAAACTTTTTCACTAAGTTATCGATAAAATGTATAGAAACTTCAAAACTGACATTTGCACATGTCAAATAATTATCAATTTTGTTTGGTTTGGTTGAGCTTTTGGTGTAAGTGTGTCAGTTGTTTTCCTGACGACCATGTCAACCTTACCTAACCTACCTTTTAATATACATTCCGCAACACAACACTAAATCAATTTTTACATTTTCCGCTTTTGTATTGCCTCTATGGTTTCTTAGATTTTTTCCACCTCGCCATGAGCACAACCTTCTACAGCGATTTTCATTTTTGCGATTATTTTTATTATATGTATATTAAAATTTGACTGTGAAATTATTATTAAATAAAAAAGTATTTCCTGGAGTTGATATTCGTTCAATTAACAAGAATTGAATGAACTACAAAACAAAGGTTTCTCTGAGAAAATTGTTTTCGGCTGCGTTTTGTTGTACACGGGAGCAACCCAATACAGATTCTCTGCTACATCCTAGGCATACTTCAATCTTTTAGTTTTCAAATAGTCGAATTCTATGTACCACTGTAAAATCACAATTAACTTGGTTCTTTTTATGTTATTTTAACAGAAAAGTTGTTTAAATTCAACAAATATATCGAAATTACACAAAACAAATCAACCCGATGATTTTTAGAAGGATGAGGCAAACAGTGATGTTTGTTTTTTTTTTGCATTACAGCTGTTCTTCAAATGTCATCTTGCAAATTAATAGTGCTGCCAATTATTTCACTAAGCGCCTTGGTCGTTTTTTTCAACCAATTCACCCGGGGATTGCAAAAAAACGCACCTATTAATGTATAGAACCAATAATATTTCTGTAGAAATTTGATATCACTTGTGTTCATTAATGTAGTTATACTGCAATACTACAGTAAAAGTATCGCAAACTTGTATCTTTCAATTTTATGTTCAAGTATTCATGCTTGCTTACATTCAAGCATGAATGTAAGCAAGCATGTTACGTATTTTTTTAAATCTTTTACAATATTTTATTGTTAAGAACAACTTTTTATTAAATATTGATAAGCAAATATAATTAAAATAATTCCGGACATATTCTGATCAACAAAATTTGACCAATTTGAAGAAAACTCACGACGACGTTAGACTTATCCGAAAAAAAATTTCACTAAATTTCCATGGGTTTGTATACTGCCATGATATTGTATATTTTGTGTTCATAAGAGTTTTAAAGTAACGTTACAGTAGAGTTACCAAAAATATTTTACAATTACGAACTCAGCCATCTTCTTTTTTTATCTACTGATCATATTAGGTTTGTTTGTTCAAGCATAAAGTCACTCTAGGGTCGCCCCGAAGCGTTATTTTTTTAAACCTGAAATCATCCTGGTGAACAAATTATGTGTTTTTTTCTGGGCGTTGGTCGCCCTGAACTCGCTCTGAAGTAGATCGCTAGGTTTTTAGCTGAGGCGAGTTAAGTTAAACGAATAAACTGAATCGTTTCTTTTCGTCTCCACATTTTAAAATCTTCCAGGAATCGAAAAAAAACTGATTATTTTGTGTTTGCGTGGGATTTAAACTTAAACAAAAACTAAAAAAGCCTAGGAATTAATACATGTTGCAGGATTCCGTTATTTACGGATTTTAAGAATACCAATAAGAAAAGATAGAATTCAAAACCCATTATGGACATGCCATATTTTGAAAATAAATACCCTCAAACACTATTTTTGTAGTAGTTAAACTTACCTTAATTGAATTCCATCGTATTTTTGAAATTTCGTCAAAAAGTTCAAAAAAAAAGTGAAACCAAAGCAAAAGCTTGTCAAAAATTTCGTTGAACATGTTTTTTTATTTTATTCTCCAAAACCAGAAAAAGTTTTAACATTGTTTATTGAGGTGCTTCTTTCAAAAGAACTAGTTGTCTTCCAGGCGAGTGCTAAATGATAAAACTCTTGAAACTCGTCCGGGATATACTGGACAACTTTTTGAATATCTTCGATATTTTTTGGCCTATTTACCCAGCGGTCCTCATAAGCAGCATTTTTTCTAAACAAAACTGTTATAAATTGACAGGTCAGAAGTCACTTCCTTAAAAAATTATCTATCACCACTATCACTTCCTAATAAATGTTTTCTAAGTTAATTTTGTGGTGTAAATTTTCAAAGTTAATTAAACTTCTCATCTTACTCATTTACAGCCTGGACCTATACCTGGAATGCGTCCACCAATGGGAGCGGGATCGGTTCATCAGGCTCAACCGAAGGGAAGCAGCATGGGGCTAATAATGCCATTGTATACAGTCGGAATAATAGTATTCTTCGTTTACACAATTATGAAGGTGACAAAGAGGGCAATATTTAGTAATTAGGGAATTGAATAATCCAGCATTTTATTTTATAAATAAAGATTGTCTTCAAGAAACCAATTCCCAACGCACCATACGGGCCAGCACCAGCAGACCCCACCTTCAGAAAAGAAGTATTTGGCCACGATAAAAAAGCTGACGAACCAAATGGCACCAAATTGGGTAAGAATTATGCGTTTCTTATTTGCATTTGCTTTGAGATTTCCGTTAAATTTAAAACTATAAATGAATATCGACAAAGAAAAAAAAACAAGTAACAATATTATTTCATATCATTAAACTCCCCTTAAAAATCAGGGTGGAGAGAACATCATACAAGTAAGCTCAAGCTCATTGTAGTCGTTGTATTTACTCTTAATTTTTAATTCATACATTTTCTTATTTTTCGTCATTTATTAAATTAATTACAAATTTTAAAATATGTCCTTTTTTCGTTATACTTGAACAAATGTAAGATGAATGTATGTATTTAAGGCAAAACATTTTTTTTTAGCATAATGCTTTTATAAAAAAAATGTATGTTAACAATGTTTTATTTTTCATTTAAATATTCGACTGCTAGTTGCCTCTCGTCGAAATCAACTATAATTTATTGAAGATGTAGCGGGTCTATACAACAGATATTTTATACATCTAAGATTTAATTTGGTAACTCAATCTAAAAACGCAAAAATAAAAATCCGAAGTGATGAACTTTTTTTTCAAAATCAGTATAATACAAAAACGCAAGTCAACTATATTTTTGCATTAATGGAGATAGTTGCATATAGTTATTTTAGGAGCAGAAATTATACTCCGGGATTTTATTTTGAAGTATGAAGTCATGAACAATTTTCTAGCTCTGTTTGTTTCCGAAAACAAATAGCAGAGGCAGTGAACCATTCATCTATATTCATGTAGTACGGCTAAAGAAGGAAAAATCTCTGTAGTCTGGCATCCGAATTTTGACTCAAGTGTAAAGTATTGATTACTCACAAAATACAAGTATTATACGTTCGGTTTGTTTATGGGGAGAAATCCAACTGCCTATTTCACTATTATTTAAGGAAATAGCTATACAAAATGTTTCTTTTAAATAATTATACAAATATGAAAATGCTTTGGGCTCTATTTTTAATTCAACCTAAAATCCTTAAGGGCTACTTTTTCCTTTGCGTAAACTGTCACATAAGTGCTTAAATAGAACTTAAATGCTTAAGTTGTGTATCAGCAAACGGGCCTAAGAAATTTAGTTGAGTGGTAAGAACTCCTACCCAGACGAAGTTAGGTAATCAAGCTTTACACGAACGAAGCATGGGGCCCAATTCCGCAAGCGTGAGTTTTCTCTGTGTACACAAAAAGTTGTGTACACATACATTTTTCCGGCAAGGGTGCGATGCATATTTTTTTGACAGATAACATGTACACAGATAGGCAAATTTTTTCACGCATATTTTGAGGGTGAATAATTTTTTTGCACGGAAAAGCAATCACAGTTGCGGAATTGAGCACCTGAAGACATATCAATGCATGTGTCTCAATTCAAGTGCCGCTCATGGAAGGCGCCATATTGAGTGATTTGACCAAGTTAAGAACGCTGACGACTTGACAATTCGGCGTCCTCTTCAACACTTCGCGCTAAGGCAGTACATTTCATTCTCTTGTTATTTTTTTTTAAATCGAGGAGAGATAAATTAGTGCAAAAACGATCAATAAATGTACGTATTGCTTGTTCACTAGGTTGATTATGTTGACCGTAAAATGAAGGAAGTGCTTTATGAACTTCACGAGCATATTTATTTTTCTCAAGTAAATTTCCACAATTTGGAAGCGTTGTTCCGTCGATAAACGATTTATTATAAATTACCAAACCATACTGAATAGAAATGTCAACAGAGTTTGACATTCCCAGCTCAATCATAGACAACAACCAACGAAACTTCTCACGCATCTATAAAAAACACCGGTTATATGTTTAGTGATAGATATAATGCACTCTGGCGTATGCGTACTATTTTCATTAATTCTGGTTTCATAAACTTTTATTGCTCAAAAGAAAATTTTTATTTCACCGAAAATATTTGCGCCTTTACGGTATTTATAAAATGAATTATTTCATTGAATCATAAATTGTATTCAATCGCTAAATGATGTTATTTCACAACTGATAAATCTATTTAATAAATAGTTTGATTTGATAATATTTTATTTGTTTTCTAATTTAAGAAAATGATATAATAGGTATGATCTCTTATTAATCGAATATAATTCACATATTAGTTCATATTTACCTAAAACATTATAAAAATGTACATAATTCAATTATTGCCTCTGGGTTGGATATTCTGTAGTAGTTGGTCCTCTGATTTTATATCGATCTTGACAGTAATTTTTAAAGGCTGAATGTTAAAAGTCTGCATAGTAGGTAGTAGGTTTTTTCCAGTTGGTATTACCGAAAATGTAAAAAAATTTATATCGGATCCGTAATAATAATTTTTAATATTCGCACAATCGGGCTATGTTGGACGCCCATCTCTCCCACTTCAATCACTTCGACTTCGTTCTGAAAATTAGTCTATTTTCTAATAAGATCACATTGAATATTTCAAAGACTATTAGCTGTCACAATCGCATAGTTTTTTCCACTTTTATTATTTATATATATTTATATGTAGTATTTAAATATATGTATGTTTAATTGACTTTATCTGGACTCTAAGGTCTTTTCCTTTTAATGTTTTTGTTGAAGTTGCATGTCAATACGAGAACTTTTTACATATTAAATTTTAATCTTTTTGATAGTTTCGATTTTCTTAGCTTTAAAGGGCATCTTTTAATTTAACCATTAGATACACAAAACACATTTCAGTTTTTATTACATAAATGCACTTTGTACCTTCAATTGTTAAAGAAAAAATATCTTATATTTTATATAAGAAATTATAATGAAATTTAAGCAATTAACATTAAGAAAATTTCATGTGAGTCAATTCAAATTTTACATACATATATGTACATATATGGTGGTGAGGAAATAATCCTATTTTTATTGGCTCAGTATTTGACTTGCATTATGAAGTTTCGTATAACAAATTTTATAGGATCTAACCAGCAACAAGAACACTGTAGTCGGATTAATTGCCAAGATCAAAGGTCATCATCTAACATATTAGTCGCTACTAACGGCTCGCAATCCACTGGCCAATCATCCAGCTATCAACTTACAAAATCAAACCATCCAATAAATAAGGAATCTGAGCAATTAATGGAAATTGAAAAATTAAGGAAAAAACTAGAGGAAACTGAAAAAGCAATGGCTAAATTAATAGCCGAAATGAATTCAGATCAATTCCAAGCCAAGGTTAGCGAAAACTAAAAGTGTTTTGCAAAAATTCAATGCAAATCATGCAACACTTTTTTTTTTTAATTTAATTTTAATTTGAAAAGATTTAGTTTAAAAATTAAATTTTGGGTTAGCAAATTTATTTATTTTGATTCATTTCATATTTGCAAGCAACATTGAATCAAGCAAAAAAAAAACACTAACACTGGTCAAAGTCAAAAAATATAAATTGTACAAATAAATAACAACACATATGTTAATAACAACAATTACATACACATAACCTTGTGACAAGAAAAACTATATAAATGAGAAAAACCACACAAACACAAGAGTAGTCATAACAATTTTCGAAGAAAAAATATCTTGACTTCTCATTTTTCATTTTTCAAGATGCTCGCCATGAATTTTTTAAAGCGGCAAACTTTCGGCATCCCTTTTCTTAAATAAGTAATTAAAAATTCATTATTTTCAATTCTGTTTCTTGCGCTAGTCTTTATTCCTAATAATAATAATAATCCGGGAAAAAAACTCAGTCAAATACGACAAAAATTGAAAGCAATTATTTGAATTGTGAAATTTCACCAAAGTGGCGTTATAAAAAGGCTCATATCAAAATATCAAATCATTTTTTGTTTACTTATTAGACGCCAGTTACAGCTTTCATTGAAATTCATCATTGAAAACAAATCAGTGATTTTTTTTTGGCAAGTCGATTGTAGCTATCATTGAAACTTGGTTGTCACTGAAAAAAACTTTCACAGCCAAATGTAACTTTGGGGTTAGATTTCATCATTGAAAGAAAAACTGACGTATGAGAACAGGATAAGAAGTAAACACAAATCATTG
This sequence comes from Philhelius pedissequus, assembly GCA_910595825.1. Lineage (NCBI taxonomy): Eukaryota > Metazoa > Arthropoda > Insecta > Diptera > Syrphidae > Philhelius > Philhelius pedissequus. Next base: position 72,945,770 of record OU343160.1, on the reverse strand, counting down.
GAATGATTGTGTTCCACTTTTTGCAACAAAATGTCAGCTGTTCATTGAAAACGCTTTCCATCAATGAAAAATCAAAAGTAATTTTAGAGAGTGGTAGATCAAATAAAATATTTTTTTTTGCCAAAAAAGTTTATATAATTTATAACCTTCATTTTGGTATCAAAACGACATCAGTTTTATTTGTTTAAGTGCCTTAGAGTTGATAGACAAAGTTTTTAATGATGAGTTTCAATGAAAGCTATAACTGGCGCCTTAAGGTTTTGTTAATATAAAGTTCTTGTTTTTGTTTTCCTACAAAATATGATTTCAGCACTTTAATGGGCTTATACAAATCGGAGGATGCCATCATTTTTCCAAATGGGGACAAATGTCAATTTTACTTTGACATTTGTGAAGCAAACATGCACTAAATATACGCCAATAAGACATGAATCGCAATCCTCCTAAACAACACGAAATAATTGTTTCGATTGACATTTACCGCCATTTGCAAAACTTATATAACATCTTCCGGTTGGGTGGCAACTTTTTCACCACCTTGTACTACGCGATATCTACAATAATATGTGTGTTCAATGAGGCTGAATAGTTTAGAACACTTTAGAACAGAAAAGTACAAGATTTTTCAGTTCAATGAGAAATTTTCTGTTCTAAAATGTTCTGGATTGCTATGAATGATTCAGTTTGCAACAGCTTGTAACATTTTAAAACAGTATTTTCTGTATTCGCTTTGCAGGCAAAACAGGCCAGAACAGATTTGTGAAAACTGTCAAAACCACCTGTTGTTGCGTATGACGAATCCGATAAAAAATCAGTTGATAAATCACTTTCCGTGTCGGAATCGCTCTCAATTTCATCAACACATTTTTTTAAAATTAAATTCAACTTCATTTCCTTATTATTTTTAAGATTCTTTTTTGCAAGAACAATGGAACTAACTAAGTTGTTCTGACCTTTCTCACGAATATGTTCTGTTCTGGTTCTGTTCTGTTCTAATCCAACTTTTTCCTCACTGAACAAACTTAATGTTAAATCCGAATTTTCTGTTATAGGAAATAAACAGCTACATAGTAAACAAATGAATGCCAAACAAATTTGATATGATATTTATAACACCATAATGAAACGTTCGAATATATTGTTGTATTTTCTGCAACGAAGCGTTTATCTGACTGGGTTTTATGGCATGAGAAAACCATTTATTATTTTTCATGTTTTTATTTGTTTAGATACTACAGGCAAATTTTTCTCTTCAACAATAGTGTGTACCATTTTCGAAAGCTTTCGTCTAATTATTTGTCTTAATTAAAAAATGCATATTATCTCACACTTAAGCACTAACTAAACTGCACCTCAAATTTGAAGCATGTTGATTTATTACATTAACATAAAAAGGGGACATATTTTAAAAAGTGTGTTAGCGATCATTAAAAATTGTAATTAATTTTACTTTAAATATGCGCACAAACTAAGATTGTTTTACTTTTTTGCGCTCTATCTCTGTAACGAGCATTAGTTTGGTTTTCCGCTATAATTTTTGTCCTTTTTATGTCTTAAATATAACTTAATATAACTTCATTATTATCACACAATTTAGTTGTAACAGCTATTCAAGGTTTAATTGATGCTGCCGACGAGCAATTAAAAGTACGAGAACAAAATTCGACTTCAGATTCAAATAAGGTTAGCAATGGAAAAAAAACAAGATGGCGATTGCAATTTTTTGAAGATAACTGCTATTTTAACTGCGTCTTAATTTTTCTTATGTGTGCCTTTCATCTAACAACAGAATGTTTTAAATATATATATATATATATATATATATATATAAATTTACCTTAAAATGCACTCTCTGATGACTAACATTACATTACACACTTAAATTAGTACATTAAAACGTTTGCAATTATTAAACAACACACTATACTTCTTATATTAACAAATATTAATTTTAAGCTTTATACATATGTACATACATCTATATTTTGGTTTGTTTTTTTTTGTAGAAAATTTGCACGCAATTTTTTGTTGGTGAAATCGAAATATGTACTGTACATACTTTTTGAAATGGTGGTAAAAATGTTTTTAATAAGTCATCCATCATTAAACAAAAAGAGTTTCACCAAATTGAATTTCAATTTTTAAAAACTTAACTAAATTGTTTGTATTACATTTATTACATTAATAGGAAACAAACGACAAAACGATGACATTGGATAGAGAAAATATTTCAAATGGAGAAACAAATATTAACGAAAGTGATGTTAATTCTGTAGAAAAATCCGTAGGTGTAAAACATTTAGACGATATGGAAGACTCCAAACATGATATTGTTGATCGCAAGAAGAGAGAGGGTAGTGTTGATAGATCAGTGGCGGTAAGTTTATTAAAATTAGGTACCATTTTCGTTTTAAGTTTTGTTGCATTTGGTTTTACTTGTATTTTTTTTTTTTTAATTTTACTTTTTATTTTGTTATAAGGTTCTTGGTATGGAGGTAACAGCTAGTTGTGAAGGCGGCCAAAAGTGGAGCGGTCGTCCTTCCACGCCAGTTTTTTTCTCGCATCCCGAACATGTAAGTGTCACAGCTTAGCATTTCTTCTCATGAGATTAATGAAGAATCGGAAGAGATTTTTAAAGTTTAGAAGAAGTTAAAATATATTACAGCATGGCCGAGGCGTTAACTTATATCGAATTTCTTACAACCAAAAGAGCGATTTTTTTTGTAAACAATCGAAAAAACAGCTTTTATACTGTCAAAACATCTTTGCGTTCTTAGCTAGACTTCTTCTAGATTACATTCAGAAACAGAACTATTAGCTATCTGGATAGGTTGGCGTTGTTATATTCCCATGTAAGATATTTTTATAACAACAACATCAACCTATCCGGATAGCTATAGTTTGGTTATTGAATGAGGCCATTGACTTTGCAAACTCACCAGCAACTTTTGACATTTCTCTTTGAAATTGCAAATTTTCATAATTGTTTTTATTTCCTTAAAATTCTAACTGCTAATTAGTAGGTACTTCACATTAACAAACAAATATCTATATTTCTTTTTGAAAAAACAAATAACAAAATGTAAGAAGAAATCGATTTGAAATGGTTGTAAGGAATTCAAAATTACACTATGCTTGTTTTATGTGTTAGGAAAATTTGTGAAATTTTATACAAGAGTGGATTAAAACATGAGAGTCCTAAATGTGGTTTTCCATTCGAAAAAGAAGTATTGCATCGCGCCCGGAATTCTTGGCAAACAAATCCTCTTCTGACGATTCGTGGAAGAGAAATCCTCTTCTGAAATCTCAAATTAGAATCCGTTCAAGAAGCAGTAATACATTCATGATCATAAGTCAAACGTTAACAGCAAAATATGATTTTCTACTTGGTTCTTCGTTTTCGTCTTTATCAGATGATGAAGTTATAATTGAAAACCACACAGCACAAAGCCAAGACATCAAATTAGGCCGTGTGTGAATTGCGTTAAAATGTTGGTTAAATTTTCTACCTTGGTTAAATTTTGAAGTTTGGTTTGTGGTGGGATCAAATTTAGCTTTTTGCTGTGTGAATTGCGTTAAAAGGGATTTATTAAAACACTATTTTGGCTAAAATTCCTTCAAGATTGAAGAAATTTCCCTAAAAACATTTTTTTTGTTGTTCAAGTTAATTAATTTCTTTCCTAAAATCCGACTTAGAAGATATAAAGTTAATAATTTGGCACGAAAAAAGTAACGAATTCTCAGTTTTACTAATATGTTTCGGTTTTACATCGTTAATTTAATATTTTAAAACAACAATTCCAAATCTTTTCAAAACAATTCCCATGGTTAGTTAGTTGATTTAGCTGAAGAATTTGACAAGCTGACAAATCAATCTATTTGTATTCAATTTGCAAAATGAAATACAATGAGTATTTTCATTACTTATTTTATATTTGTTAAAATATCAACAGATTATAATATTTGTTATTTCCTCTTGAGACCCTACACAAACAAAAATAATAATGTAATTTAATTTTTCAATTGAATAAATTAAAACTTACATTTATTATATGGTTTCCCAGTAGATCTGGACTTTATGGAGTTCATCTTTCTTTTCGGTTATCGCTTACAGTTTCAAATTACTATATCTTGAGAAATGTTAAATTTTAACGCAAATTTAGCCTGCTCTACAGCTGCCTACATTTTAACCCATTATATTCACCACGCTAGTGTCAAATTTTAACCAAGTTACAAAATGTAACCAACATTTTAACGCAATTAACACACGGCCTTAGAGCTGAAACCATTAGCACTGTTCCATTGGATTTCAGAATGAATTAATATCTGAGTGAAACTAATGGAAACGGCAAAAGATTGTTGATGCTTCATTTTAAGCTTAGTCCCCTTTCACACAGGGAAACCAGTTGCTGGAGATTTTTTTGACGTTTTCCTTTAATTGCCTTGTAGCTTTCACATGAAGAAACTGGCACCGAGAAACTGAGGAGGAAACTGGGAAGATTTTGTTGGGTTAATTGGAATGCAAAGCAAAACGTCAAAAAAATCTCTTCAAATCGTTGACCGGGGAGATTTTTTTCATTCCCCTTATTTCTTGCCCTTCTCGCCAACAGACTCCCAGTTGCCGGCAACTCAGTTTCCTTGTGTGAAAGGGGACTTACCACCCTTTTTGTAAAACTTTGAAAATAGTTTTTGACAAATGGAGTGGTTTGACGTTTAATTAATGAATTAAAGCCTGGCTATTTGTCTATACATTTTTATTAAATATTTTGAAATATAACTACACTTTGGTTTTGACTTTTAAAATATGGCTAAAATGTGTGGGTTCAATGCTTTTCGCCTGTACTTTTGTGAAAATTTTTGTCTCTGAGAATATTTTACTCTTAAGTCTTAAAATATGAGAACCTGTGAATTTGGGTGTACACAAAGTAAGTACGGGAGTATAGCTTTTGTGGGCAATTATGTCGTGAAATTTCATTCTGTATTATTTCACCAAGGGAATCATATTGTTTAAGTTTAGCGCTAAGTGCATTAGATATTTTTGAAGACATCCGGTAAAGTTTACTTGTCACGAAACTTTAAAATTTATTTCTTCTACGAAGATAAGGAAATAAAGAAAGTTATGACTGCAAATGAAAAAAAAATCAGGAATGTTCGGAAAGTGTTCGATTGCTTTCAAATGACAGTTCGTCTCCTAGAAAAAATATTAATCCGATTCTGGTTTTGAAGTCAGAATGAAAACCAGAAGTACGCACACACTCACGCCCATTAAATTTCAAACTCGAAATAAATGATTATCGACCAGTTTACAAAGTAAAAAATCATAAATATGCGTTTCGAATTTCTCGCATTTCACATACACCCACATTAAACTTCATAGTCGAAAATCTGTTGTCAACTTGTTCGATTGGGATCCCGGATTGGAGAGTTCTTCTGGATTACCAATCGAAAATGACGACAAGCGATAAGGTGTTTATTATTTCATGAAATCTCATGAACTGATGCTCTACAAAAATAATAAGAAATACCCAAACTTTTAAGTAAACAGTTCTTGAATTTTTTTAACCAACAACCTAGTTGGAAAAATGTAATTGTGTTTTAATTTTATTTTACATAGTTTTATTAAAAAAATTATACATATATAAATTAGCTTTCCCTAATTATATGTATAAATCATATACTACTTATAGTCCAGTGAAAAACGTGAAGATTCTCCGGTACCGCAGTCTATATATTTGGAAGGATCTTTAGGACATGATTCTCAAATACTGGTTTCAGATTCTGAGACTCGGACAGAGGAAGTATTTGACAAGGAACTTAATGGATCTCCGGAAGAACCAGCAGTAAGCAATTCTGCCATGATACGATTTATGTGTACTGATACGAATATAAAACGAAATTTATTTTCAGGTTGTGCTTAGCAGTAAAATGACATTATCTTTGATCAATCTCGATGCAGGCGAAATAAATAATCATGAAAAGTCACCTATAAGTGAATTGGAGAGCCCTCTAGCAGATGACATTGAAATCATTGGACATGATGAAAACTGAAATTATTTTTAATCATATTTACATCCGAGTACATTCTCGTTAAAAATATAACTTTCTGATTTCTCGTCTTCGTATTTAAAAAATGCACTAATTAAACGTTTTTTTCTTCTGAGGGTGTGTTTGGATAAAAGGAAACAAAAACGAAAATGTAAATGAAATGAAAACACATACATACATAGGTACTCCAATTTAAGAAATATATTATAATTATTGTTATTTAAGATAAATGACTGATGTTATATTAATATTTGTTTAATTTGTTATTTATTTATGGATAAATGTTATTTTACAATTTGCTCAAACTTTTACATTATTTCTTGGTATAGTTGTTCAACGTGTATTCCTTGATTTTGTTTGTTTTAATTGTTTTATAAGATCAAAATCAAATCGGTCTTATGCGTTCAAAAATTTTTGTTAGATAAGAAATAACCTGTAAATATAAACAATAAGATAATTTCTCTAAACCTACATATTGCCACGAAAAGCTAGAAAAAAAACGTACTCGTTAACCATAATTTTCAATTTTATTGATTAATATAATAATTATTTTTGAACACAGCAACAATAAATGTTATAAACCTGTAGATTTTGGATTACAGAATAAACAAGAGTAAAAATAAGTACTTCAATAGTTTTCGAATATGTATAAAAAAAAACAATCTTAAGTATACCACAAACACCGCATATAATATTATAAACTCCATTATGAAATATTTCATTATAAGAACTAAATATAAAACAAGACCACACAAAATAAACCTAGATTTGTTTTTTTAGTCGTGTTTTTTTTACAAGAGAAAATAATTTTTAATAAGAAGGAATGAGATGGACTGAAAAATCTGCCGAACCTCAGAATATGCCTATTTGATAACTAGAAATTTTCACCAAGTTTCCCGAACTTGGGTTTTTTTCCTTTGGGTTTTCACAGCAAAATGTGAAAATGTTTCCGAATGTTCACGTTACGAAACACATATACTGAAACTGCAGAGCGCGATACAAGTTTCATTAAAAGTTTGTTTCACTTTTGACAGATAATTACATTTCAATAAGTTTACCAAACTTGTTTTATTTAATGGGTTTTAACAGCAAAATGTAAGAAATTGTACAAATTCGTAAAAATTTTCACGTTAGCAAATACACCTACATTCTGAGCAATTTTGTCTACCCCGGCCATCACATACGTCCCTCACCCACGCGCTTAAAAATCGCAAGGTCAAATTGCATCATGTAAAAGTAGTAAAAGCAGATAAATTTATCTCGCGAATTTGATGTAGAAAGATAGTAAGAAATAAACGTCATATACCGCTTTCACACGCCAAATCCATCTATTATATCGACGAAGTAGTTCGTTGTTGCATGAGCATTTACACGCACATACGTCGATGTATAATTGTATGTTAAAACCAAATGGCAAATAGAAAAGTTGTCAAATTTACTTTAAAAAAATAAATTATTGAAGTGAAAATGTCTGTACGTCATATTATTTTCAAGAACTAATTAAGCAGATTAATTTTATATGAAAGCAAAATGCAAATAAAATAACTTCAAATTATGAACATGAGCAGACAACAACAAAAAAAAACAAAAACAAAACAGATACTGTCCTGGTGTACTAGTTCGATCCTTTTTACACGCCATGTCGACATACCACTTCGATCTCCAGAAATCGAACTGCTGTGTCGACACAGTTTCTTTTCACACGACCAAAAAACCGTGCCGACACTATAGATCGACGAATTAGTTCGCGGCGTGTGAAAGCGGTAATAAGGTAAACTTAACAAACAACTGATATGTTTCCCACATTTAGTCAAGTTATTTTTTAGGGTGTGTTTATACAAACGACATATCATCTGCAAAGTGAAAAGTATTTCCTTGCATGAATACCCTTAATAACGAAATAATACCAGTATACATACAAACGAATTAACCCTTATTTCCCATGGAGCATCTGGACCGATTTCACTAATTCCTTTAATTTGTTTTGCTGTTCTGGATAAGTAATAGGATGGATAGAAAAGGCGAAGTGTTTGTCCAGAATATCCCGAATGGAATGAATAAGAAACAAAAATATATCCAGGATAGAATTGAAAAATATGATACTAATCAGCTGTGTAAATATGATGTGAACTGATGTCCACGTCACGTGTCTATGGAAAATAGTAAAAATAAAATATTATTGATTTATGAATTCTCTTTCACAAAAACTAACATTTAATTTTAATTTATGCATTTATTTCAATAATAAAATATAAAAAAATGTTTGGCCATCCATTTTGTTAATTAATACTATGTTCCCACCAAAGCGAAATCTCGGATATCGTAGATTTCGGTCTAATATTCGTATTTCGTATGTGTTCCCACCGAAGCGAAATCTCGGATTTCGTAGATTTCAGTCCAAATCTACGCATTTCACCATATAGTTTTGCGATTTCGAAATCCGAGATTTCGTTGAAAATATAATAGCTTCGTTTTATTATCTACGGGTCTAGGTCTGGGTTATTTTTTAACACGTATTACAAAAACAACACGAGATCCAGGTTTCTATCTCAGCTTGCAAATATTAGTATTAAATTCGGCGAACAGAGGGTACATTTAAGTACATAACCCAGAAGGTTTTATTTTCATGAGGTGAACCATATGGGTTATTGGCGATAATAAAACACGGCTAATGAAATCCCATTGCTGATGCGGGCCATTCATAGTGAACGAGTCCATTTTAAAGTTCACCATACTTAGGTGAAAAGCTTTTTATGTGCATATTACGATCTTTCACTCTAACGATTAGGAGATAAAAAGAGAGATTATGGTTTTTATTTCACAATGTTCTTGGGTTGATGGATAGATAAAGAAAAATGATTTTTGCTTGATTAACATTGATAATCCGAAAATATTCTTTTCATTCCGTGATTCATGAAAAAAAAAGAATGCACTCCAAGGGGAGTCGTATAAAAAATGGCTTCAGAAATTAAACGCCCAAAAATTATGAGTGTGTTTCTTTATTCATACTGGGATGTCCAGAATATTAGGAATAACAGTTCTACGTTTCTTTATTCAATGGAATTTTCCGGATAAACTATTTTGTTATTTCTTTATTCATTCCGGAACGTTTGGAGTGCATTCTTTTTATACCATGTTAAACACGGAATGAAAAGAATATTGTCGGAATATACCTACCCCTCATGTGAATGACAAACAAGCAAAATAATGACACCAGCCGAAGGCGTAAACAAAATGGACGACCCCACATTTTTTATATTTTTATCATTGAAATAAATATATAAATAACAGTTAAATGTGATTTTTCATTAATTTAATAAATCAATAATATTTAATTTTTACTATTTTCCATAGAGATATCTGTTTTTTTTTGTTATCACCACAACAGTTTCACACAGCTGGTTGATGTCATCTTTTTTCTTTTATATTCCAGATAGTATTTTGTGTCTTTATTCCTTCCATTCTGGATATTCTAGATAAACATTTCGTCTTTTCCATCCATTCTATTCCGGATAAGGAAACGTTACACACTAGAGACACTGCATATAATTAACAACAAAAATAATATGAACCGCAAACAAGACACACAAAATATATCTGCCGTTTACTGTTCATTAGTTTCTGACAGTAAATATCATAAAACGTAGACTAATCTTCAAATATGTACAATATTATATCTCATTTTAATTTTGTAAATAAAGACACCCCTAAAGAAGACGGCAACCACCGTCGAAAAGTTGGGAAAATAAAATGAAATTTTTTTTCATTTAATCATCATTACGGCAAATAAAGCCGATGAGAATCACTTTTTAAAAATTCTCCAAAGTCAAAATATTATTGATTTATTAATTAATGAAAACTCGCATTTGATTATTATTATTTATATATTTATTTCAATAATAAAAATATGAAAAATTCTTGCTAATCCATTTTGTTTACTAAGTTTTCGTCTTTCGCTGCTGTCATTTTTTTGCTTTCATATGAGACGGTTATTCCGAGAATATTCTTTTCATTCCGTGTTTAACATGGAATAAAAAAGTGCATTCCAAACGTTTCGGAATGAATAAACAAACAAAATAGTTTATCCGGAATATCCCATGGAATAAAGAAACACAAAACTTGTATTCCGAATGTTCTGGATATACCTGATAGAATAAAGAAACACACTCTATTAGTGTGTTTCCTTATTTATTCCGGATAAGAAATAGAATGGATGGAAAAGACGAAATGTTTATCTAGAATATCCAGAATGGAATGAATAAAGAAACAAAAACTCTCTCCGGAATAGAAAAGAAAAAAGATGACATCAATCAGCTCTTTTAAAGTGTTGTGATGATGACAAGAAAATAGATATCTCTATGGAAAATAGTAAAAATAAATTATTATTAATTTATTAATTCATGAAAAGTCACATTTAATTGTTATTTATATATTTATGTCAATAATAAAAATATAAACAATGTTTGAAGAAATAGAATGGATGGAAAAGACGAAATGTTTATCTAGAATATCCAGAATGGAATGAATAAAGAAACAAAAATTCTTTCCGGAATAGAAAAGAAAAAAGATGACATCAATCAGCTCTTTTAAAGTGTTGTGATGATGACAAGAAAACTCTATGGAAAATAGTAAAAATAAATTATTATTAATTTATTAATTCATGAAAAGTCACATTTAATTGTTATTTATATATTTATTTCAATAATAAAAATTATAAACAATGTTTGGTCATCCATTTTGTTTACTTACTTGGTTTTCGTCTTTGGCTGCTGCCATTTTTTTTGCTTCCGTATGAAAGGGTTATTCCGAGAATATTCTTTTCATTCCGTGTTTAACATGGAATAAAAAGAATGCATTCCAAACGTTCCGGAATGAATAAATAAACAACAAAATAGTTTATCCGGAATATTCCATGGAATAAAGAAACGCAAAACTGGTATTCCGAATATTCTGGACATACCAGAATGAATAAAGAAACACACCCTCCGTGTTTAACATGGAATAAAAAGAATGCATTCCAAACGTTCCGGAATGAATAAAGAAACAACTAAATAGTTTATCCGGAATATTCCATGGAATAAAGAAACGCAAAACTGGTATTCCGAATATTCTGGACATATCAGAATGAATAAAGAAACACACTCTATATGGCTCGCTTTTTCGTCCAATTTGTTTTCGAGTAGTCTAATTGAGAACAGAAATATTTAAGCAAAGAACAGTTTAGAACAATAACATGAACACAACTTTTTTATAACTGTCGGCCATTTAGTTCATTCGGCTTCAATCTACGGTACTTCATTTTCATGTTCTTGTTCATCTTTCATCCTTTATTTTAGCAGCAACTGCTAAATGTAGTTTTTTCTCTAAACATTTCATATCATATTTGACTAAAATTTGTGAGTAGCTTTCTGCTTTTTGATGAAATAAATCTCTATGAATAATGATATGGTTAAATAAAACATATTTCAGTTATACTTTTCTCTGTTTTATAATAAATTTCAGTCTTTGTATTCGCCGAATACATTTCTGAGAAATTTCATCTAAGCTTGACTACAAAGAAGCAGTAATTTTGTGAATAGTTTGCAGTAAAAGCTTTTTTACAAATTTCATCTCAAAGAAACATATTGCAGTTTGATATAAATAAAAAAACAGGTAAATTAAATTTGTTTTGTTAAAAAACCGATATCCGGCACTCGCCAGTCGTCACAAAGATGATGCGACATCGGTGTCAAGAAACTTTCTAATTTCTTTATTATATTTATCCTACTAGAAATCAACCGGTTTTATATCATGCAAATATTTAATGTTATTGTTTTATTTTTACAAGATAAATAATGAAGAATATTGTTGATGTTATGTCAATTCAGCATAGGACTGAAAATGACATTAATTCACCCAAATCTATCCAAACTGACTACAGGTTAGAATAATTATCACATACATTTATTAGAGGAACTACCTGTATATTTTTATTTTATCTTGCAGGAAGAAGGATAGCCAAAGTGTAGTGCCACGTTTTCTCTTTGAATGCTCCATCAAACTGTCTATGAAACCATTGACTTCTGCGACAGCCGCTATAATCTTCCATCGATTCTTCAATGAAGTTCAAAGAAGTGACTACGACCAATATGTTAGTATATTATACAATAAATATTTAATTGAACACCTTAAGTAGCTTAGATTTGTTTCAGTTAATTGCTTCAAGCTGCCTATACTTGGCTGGGAAAATCAAAGACGACCCTGTTAAAATTCGTGATGTCATTAATGTATCATACAGTACATTAAACAGAGGCACTGCACCTCTTGATCTTGGTGATGAATACTGGTCCATGAGAGATGCCATTGTTCAAGCAGAGCTTCTTATCGCTCGGACATTAAAGTTCGATCTAAACATTGAACATCCACATAAAGTAAGATAAACATGTGAACGATTTAGGTGCGAACCTACGAACATATATTGCAATTATGTCCCTTATCCAAATTAATTTTGAGTAGATCGGTAGCTTCATTAAAATATGAATTGTTAAATCCAACAGCATAGCTAATTTTATGGGAGGAATAATACATAATTTTGTTTCTCCTTATAGCTGCTTCAATTTATGTATATATACATAAATATGCCCAAAATTAGAGTACAATTCGCATATAAAGTCAGCTAATTTTTAAACATTCTTGCACGTTCTGGGTAGAATCAAAAATAAAACTTTAAAGCTGATACCTGTAGTTCGATTTCGGAATCATTCGTTTTATTGGAAGCCGCTATAACTATTTTATTGTTACTTTTTTAAATAATGTTTTTGTGAAATATCTTAATTCTCCCTCTACTTCCTTAACACTACATTTTTAAATTCAATTTATTTATTATGTCGTACAATTAAGATCCAGTCTTTTATAGTACTTTAAACTAATGCATTTTGGATCGGTTAGGGAACTATTTGTAATGAGTTTATAAACAAAAAGTAGATTAGGCAAAAATGTAGCAATAACAATAATTTAAGAATAATATTAACCTAAAGATTATGTAGGTACATACATCTAGTACATCTAACGACAAAATAGATTTGACCAAAGATGGATCTTGAACCCTCTAAAGCTTTGACCTCTCTATGCAGATGGCACACTAGCTCCACTATAGGTGTCATCACAGGACACTGCCTCATAGTTAGACATGCTGCAAGACTCGGCGTGCTCACAAACGACTTCTGCAGCAGCTGTTGAGGAGGAGGAAACTGTTCTTCATCTCCTCTGTACATGCCCTGCAATATCTAACAGACGAAGACTTCTTCTTCACTGACATTAATGAACTAGCACACTTAGACATTAATTCTCTCATCCACTTCATAAGAAGCTCAAAATGGTTTTAAGTTCTTTTGCTTGCAAAAAACCCTACCCCTGTGGTATCACAATGGTCCTTTCTTTTTTAACTACGTGTGCTAATTAGTTATTCTTAACAGCTAACAGCCAGTACATCCTAACCTAACCTATACTTACTTACTTACATATTGTTTTTTAATAACACAATTTCTTTTTTTCATTCTTCTTTGGAAATTAAATTGCTGTTTACATTCTTATTAAAATTCTGAAATAATGTTTGATTTAATTCAGTTGTTCCTATTATATGTCTTACCGTTACAGTTAGGGAGCATAAAAGTCTAATGGTAGATATAAACAAAAAAAAATGTCTAGAAGAATTTATATGTGTGTAGTTAGATTTAAGGTTCGGGTAGACTGGGCGAATTGGAGCTTTTTAAATAGATATGACGGTGCTTTTCTTTGAATTATCTTATGCAGAAATAAGCAACATCTTGAATCAAGAAATTGCATAAAAGAGCATTCAAGGACACGATGATTGAGAAACATGTTCAAACCTTCGCAAACCATAGACATATCTAACCATGTTATTAAAAGCAACAGATAGTTTGTGCTGGATTATAGTAAACTACAGCAGCATAATCAATGACAAGCAGTAACAGAAAACAAGTCTGAAGTTAATATCTATTGGAGTTAGGTTAGAGAAGAGGTTTAATTTGCGGACACCACCATAGGTACGACCAGCTGAGAGGTTAACGTGATCATTAGCAAAGAAGGTCCGATTGATTTTTTAGGTTGGAAACGTGATATAAAGACAGGAGCAAGGGTTGTTACATCAAATTTGTTTTTTTTTTAATTGCAAAATATTTGCGATTTTGAAGGATTTAAAGTCCATTGCATAGGGTCCAGGTGTAGATCCCAATAAGAACTTAATTGATGCAACATAACATTGTGACACACTTGCAGAACATAAAAAGGCTCAAAATCGAGTCCTGAGGAGGCACACCTGTAAGCCAATTCAATGATTCAATTGCGTCAATAAAAAAAAAGTGCCGAAAAATAATTTAATTTTATTTTATTTAATTTTTCACACACACACACATGTGAAACTGTTTTGTTTACTCTTCATAATAAAAAAAAAATAAACACCTTACATACAATTAAAAAAAAGATTTTGTAGTCTATTGCCAAGAAAATCCGCAATCCCTGATCAAAATGCCCATTGGCAAATAGACAGCGAAATCAATCAATTTGATTTTTTATTCAGAATGGTGCCGGCTTGTAAATATGTACATATCTACAATAGTCAAAAAGATTCAATCCTTTTTAATAAGTATTGTGCACTTTCTTTAAAATTAAAAAATTCAATGACTGGATGTGTAATTTCAAAACCTTCCTATATATGTGTACTATCCATGCAGAGGAGTATGGATTTGTAGCATTTCGAAAGAATTTGGTCGAATACAAGTTCTATCGAGAATGGGCTAGTCGTACATCGGACCACGCGACAAGAGACAATTGAAACTTGAATTGTGACTAATGATATGCCGATTTGTGCGATCGTTCGTTCTGCCGCCGCAACGTGAATGGCGACCGTTTATATGAAGAGTAGTATACTTATTTGGCCACATAAATATAAGTCAATACATAATGTAAAATTTCAAGCTTTAGTATTTGAACATAAAATTAGCCGTAACTTTGTCAAACGTATTTTAAATGTGTTTTTATTTTATTTATTTCAGTACCTTTTGTATTTTATGAAATCCCTTAAAGACTGGTTAGGACACACAACTTGGAGTTCGATTCCTATTGCAAAGACTGCCGCTGCATTTTTACAAGCAAGTTCTATATTTTCCTTTTAATATAAAATTCTATACTAAAAGAAAAACAACAACAAAAACTACTCATACTCAGGACTTTCATCATAATCCCAAGATTCTTAATCATAATCCATCGCATATTGCTGTTTGCTGTCTCTCATTAGCTCTACAAACATACGGGGTACAAGTTCCACTTACAGGCGAGTCAGATGATAACTCTGCTTGGTATAATGTAAGAGTTTGTAAATTACGTAGTATTGACATTTTATGTGATCGTTTATTTGTTTTAGGTATTTGTAACTGGGCTAAGCAAAGATAAACATTGGGAGATCCTTGAGGAAATTATGGAAGTGTACAATCATGATGCAGAGATAGATGCTAATTAAAGGCATTCATTAAAATTCCCTTTAAAATCTGAAATCATTTTCATAGATTTGTGATAGTAATGCAAAGCGATTGCATTTTATGATCATTTGATTAATATTTAGACTCTTCTTTCCCAGAAGAGTTGTACGACTTTTTTTATGTGTAAAATGTTTTATGGTTTAATATTTTTGTGAATGCCATTTTCAGTTCACTTCAATAATTATAACGATTATATTCAACATTCTGAGTTTTATTTTCATTATTGTATTGTTTTCTATATGTAGTGTAAAGTAAAGTTATTGAATTAATAATTATTTTACCAATTGTTAGAAACTGTGAATGTTAATGTTTAATCGGGATTTTTTGGTCACTCACTTTTATATGCAAATAAAAAACTTTATTTCATAATTTTTCCCTAGGTTTCGTCATTCTTTCTCGACTTCATCAGGGGTAGTTTATTAAATATGAGACAAAAATTTTTATATTTACATTTAATAATGGTTAAACGATAATTTAATACTATTGAATATTAGCACAGCACTGTAGGAAACCTTGTATTTGCATATAAAAGTGAGTGACCAAAAAAGCCCCATTAAACATTTACATTTAAAGTTATTGATTTTACCCGAGTACCAATGTAAAACGGGCTATTTAGTAACCGGCAATTCGTTGTAACAATTTATTGCCCTGGTGGTCTTACGTATTTATATAAAAGTTGCTAAGAGCGTGACCCTGACCCTATGATTATGTGGTGAAGTAGTATTCTCAAGTATTTTTAAATTTATAAAATAGAACTTGAAAACTTAATGATGTCCTTTAAATATATTGATATACTGAATTTTAAAAGTCGTGTTTTAGTTGGGGGATTCTTTTCAGTTACGTTACTGATGTGATCTGGTAAAAATATTAAATAAAGAATGCCTCATTCTTTAGTTAAAGTTTAGAAATGAGGCTGACAATTTTTAAATATTACCCGAATTTATACTATTCATAAACGAAATTGGTTATGAATAACGTTTATGGAAAAGTAGTATTTGAATTTGAATATGGTATTTAATGGCGTTTTTATTTGGTAATCCGGAATCTCTCTCCCATTTGGGATCCCAACTGAACACTTTTGTGTGATTCTGACGAGTCTGAATTTAATGTGATTGTATATGTAAAAATAATTGTGTACGTGGAAATATTCAAATTAAAAAAAATGTTTGTTCATCAATTTATGATACAAAAAATGACAACAGTTGAGTTTGACGTTCAAATATAGGAATCCGTGAGTGCTTCTGGGGCCCTATTCCTGAATACGACTCGAGCTAGTTTCATGTGAAATCGAGACATTTCACATGAATCAGTATTCCCGAACAGTACTCACTAATAATTGGTATTCCTCAACTCTAACGTCAAATGTCAAATCCCACTCGAGTGAAAAATACGTATTCCTGAACACTAAAGTGATCATTTTTATGTGAAAAACCATTCATGTTTACAAAGCAATCGAGGGCAGACATGAATCCCAAAATGTAAGTACAAACAAGCAAAAAAAATATTAAATAATTTATGAAATTTTAATTAAAAGTAACGACTGCTAGGCAGTATGAGATTTTAGTGGATTTTTGTACAATGCATTCCCACCTTACAAAGGGAAGAATAAAATCAAATGAATCAAGTAAATACAAACAGATGATTTTGTACCCGGAACAGTTGTACAATTAATTAATGTATGTTTTGAATATTGCTTTTATTTCATAATTTATTCTTATACATTGCTAGGACTAAGGGATTTGTTTCATCTCTTATTTTCTTAAAAATGCTACTCCTGTATTCGTCCGCACAATTATCAGCCACCAGTATCAGTGTTATAAAATAACTACCTACTTATCATTTTTTTGTAATTTAGTTTTTAAAATTTTTAATCACTTTAAACAGAAATAAATTTACTGCTGCAAATATTGTGTTTCAAAATGTAAATATTTTTCTGTGAAACGTCAACTTTTAACAAAGTAGCTACAATCGAAAGGATGCGTTCAGACATTAAAGTCATTTCATGTGTTTGACTCTCACTAGAGTTGTGGAATACGTAATGCCGCTCGACTTTACTGTGAGCTTTCCAGTGACACCTTACTCGACTCGTATTCAAGAATAGGCCCCCTGGTTTCGATTCTGATTTAAAAAATCAGAAGCGAAATTCTCTTCTTTTCAGAATTAGAACCGTCATTTTTTCTCAACTGAACATTTTCAAGTTGACTGCGCTCTCCTCTCTGCTCCATTTACTTGGTCATTTTATTTTGAGTTCATATTTATCATATATCATATCATGTTGCGCTCTAATTGAAGAAAAAAACAAGTTGAGTACTCTGAGGGGTCTTAATTTGGAAACATACCTATTAAGATTGTCAACTATAACTTGATAAAATATAAAATTGATTGAACAAACCTAATTGGGAAACACTTTGAGTATTAAGAATGTTGCAAATTAACAGAAAAATTTTAATTACATATTAATGAATAACTAATTATTTTTGTTTCAAACAAATTTAGTTTAAATATACCAATTTTCAATATTTATCAATTGATCGTTTTACTTATGGTCCAGAAATGTTCTGACGCCCACAAATGACAGTTATTACTCTAAACAGAACAGAAAACGATTCTGGATTTCATTTCAAAATCGAAAACAGAATCACGAATCACATTTCCATGTGTATTTGAATTTAAAATACTTTTCTGGTAAAATAACATAAAAAGAAGCAAGTTATAATTATTATTGATACAAGACAATGCGTATCTAAATTGAAATAAAGTGTTTTGGAAATTCTTTTTAGCCGATGTGATTTTTTATAAATTTAATTTTCACAAATACAGTGATACATACAATTCAGAATTAGTCAAATTGTTTCCGGGTGTTTTATTGAGGGAATGTGTTCCGAACGGCCAATCGAAAATGCCATAAATTAAAATAAAATATGAACTTGATTTATGACATATTGGGGTGTAATCGTGAATAAAAATTTCTCTGAAAATGTTCGAACGCAGGGAACATGAATGATGCTGCACAACTACAATTAATCCTTACAGTTTTCGCGTTCTATTCTCCCAAAATTATCGATTTTGTTTTATCTGTGATCTAAATCACAGATCTATAACAAAGATAAATGTACCAAGTAAACGTCAAATGGGTTTGCTTACAAGCTTAAAATTGAGTTTAGCTGCAAATGTAGGCATTGAACGACCTACATATTTGATTTAATTTAAATTCTAAAGAAAACTAAAATTATATAATTATGAATAGTAAAAAATGTGTTGTAATTAGTGAACTTTGTTTAGTCGTCATCGTCATCCTCTTCATCATCGACATATAGCTTTTTCTCATCGGACTGTGATGGAGATTTTTTGGAGCTGAAGGGAACTATTTATGGTGGAAAAGTGGTGTAAGCCCCGAATTTAATAGCCATAAAGCAGAATTATTTAAACATAAAATAAAATGTACGGCTGGATAGCACGAAATTGCTCTTATTTCGATCACATCGTATGCAAAAGATTTCTATTAAAAATCTAAATATATTTTTAACGTTATTTTTAACTCAATTTTGTATATGCATATACAAAATTTCATTAATTTTGTTCTAAAATAAATTGGCATGATAATATTAAATATTTAATAATAAAAACTTAAAAACAAAAGATTAAATCTGTTTAATTAAAGAAAAAATAATTCAAAATTCTGAAATAAATACTTAAACTAATTTGAGCTCAAAAGAAAGTACGCCATTTTATTTCTTGGATAAATTTGAATTTATGAAAAAAAAAAATGTTTAAATCTGTGGAGCGGTTTTTGAGAAAAAAAGTTTTTTTTTAAGACTTTTTGAAAATATTTTTTTAAAAAATTCAAAAACGCCAATTCATAGGTATTCAGAAAATACAAATAAATATAATTTAAAAAAAAAATTGAAGAGCAGTTATCGGATAATAATTTTTTTTTAAATATTAATTAAAAATATTGGTACGCGGTATAATTTGGGCAACCTAAACCTATATTTTTGTGAAATTTCGAAAGAACCGGTTAAGCCATTAATGAGATAGTCGAAAGCAAAAAGAAACGGTCCTATGGGAAGTACCGTTTTAAGACATTTTTCTATTTTTTTTCAACTATATGATCGGTCGTAGCTAAAAACCCACACTGATTTTTTTTATCAAAATCGTTAGGGCCGTTTCCGAGAAAAATTGGTTTGAATGTAACGGTTATATGGCAGGTACCGTTATTTTTTGAGCTAAAAAAAATTTCAATTTCCCACTGAACAATACCTAAAAAACTCTATATACCAAGTTTGAAACAATTCGGCCCACCAGACAGACTGACAGACGGACAGAATTTCTAGACCATTTTTTTCTCGTCTTCGCTATCATCGTAATGGGGGGTGGCCGTGGCGCGATAGTTGTGTGCTCGCCTGTCAACCTCGTAGTTGCAGGTTCGATTCCTGCCGTTGTCTATGTCTTCTTACATTCCATTAAAAAATCAATTCTAATAATTGTCATAAAATAAGTTGCTGATTTGCTCATTACATGCTGTTTAGGCATAACACTAACAACATGTGATTGAGTAAACTAGCGTACCCATAAAATATGACAACGAAATAAATAAAATAATGCGAATTATAAGGGACATAAATAAATAAGACACGGTAATTCTCTCTGCATTAGTTCAGCCGCCATCCCTGGAGATAAATCTGAGACATCAACCAGCACTTGTCTCAGAACATCGCGCCACACATCTTTCCTATCCTTCTTTCTCTTCTTCCACCAGATGCCGTGCTGTGTTAAGAAAAAACATATAAAGGGTATTCATAATCCCTTGAGCGCGTGCAAAGTTATAAAAAAAAAAAAAAAAAAAAAAATGTCATGTTCGATTGTTATCTCACAACTTTTTTTTTCGACGAATGCAAATCAAAAAAAGAGAATTAAAAAATCAGAAGACAAAAAAAAATGACAAAGATAAATTGCAGAAAACTTTAAAAAAATCACAAATGTCTTTTTTCATTTCAATAACAGGTTGACATGTTTACATTATTTTAATCAATTTAAAGATCGACTTTATCGATGGCCGATAAATTTCTTTTTCATTTTTTTGTGGTACATTTTCTTCCTACCTACTATCCAGATTCTGATTCTTTTGTCGATTCAGTTGAGTTCCTCCCTATTGGCAAATAGAATACGATATAAGAAACGGAATGATGGTTTGTATTAATCAAAACAAAAACAATAATTTGATAAGATTAAAAGGATTTATTCATTATAAATTATGATTGTGCCAATTTATTTTTGGGAGAGCATTATCATGTCTTTATGATAATATTTTTACTGAATTTAAATTATAATTGTTGAGTTTATTTAATTTCCTAAATTAAATCTTATAATCTAAATATACATTATATATAAATGAAACGTCCTGAATTTTTTATTTTTGTTTATACAAAAAAAAGTAAAAGATAAAAACAAAATTATACCTATTTTACGAACTAAGAAAATATGATAGGACGAATGATGGACTTCAGTGCTTATGTTTATGCTTGTGTTTATCGCTACGGTGTCGAGATGACGGTGATCTATCTCTACTGTACTTCGGGGAAACTTCAAGCTTAGATGATTTTGCAGGACTACGTCTCGACCTTGTAGACGGGGATGAGCGGCTAGGAGACGCGGATCTAGAGTTGTAAAAGACTTAAAAGTGATGCAAATGCAGGGATTTGAATTATAAGACTTTTTTACCTTTTCGATCTTTGTGGAGGACTATCGTCGTATTTAGACGATTTAGAAATATATGGCGTTCTTTCAGTGTATCGTTTAGGGGAATCTGAGACGCTGCGCGAGCGATTACGTTTAAGTTGCTTTGAATAACGGGAAGGAGAAGTTTCACGTTTGCTGTGCGGCGACCGTGACCGTCTTTTGCTTTTGGATGGAGGTGTTGAATGTTGGGGGGACGGTGAACGCTTTGCGTGACGTGACTTTTTAGAATGTGTTCTAAAATATTCAAATAAGTTTTTGTTATAATAAAAAATATTTTTAAAACTCACGATCCACTTGGGCTAGCACTTCTTTGAATAACGTCCTTCCGCAAAAATGAAGATGGAGAATCCATCATCTCTTCTCTTTGTAAATCCTATAAATAAGAACGTTTGAAAAAACAAAACAAAAACCAATGTAATAATTAAAATTACCTTTTTAATTAATCGTTTTCGATAGTGTTCTACTTGCTGGCTAATGGTCCACCCAGAGCGCACATCACGTTTGCCACTTTCCAATTCGTCTTGGTATTGCATGGTTTTCACTTCAATCTCACGCAGCTTGCTGCGCTTCTCTTCGCTAAAATCTTTAGATGTATCTGCGTTTTCATCTCCAGAGCTTTCGTTGCTGTCATAGAATTTTGGTGGCTCTGGAGCCGCAGGAGGTTCCAGTGTATCCCATTTACTTGTGGTTATTGCTTGAGCTTCTACTTGTTCTGGATCAATAGTTTCCCATTTTGATGGAATAAAAGATGCACCACCTTTTTTTGGAGAATCTTCCATTTTATCAATCGGAACTCCATCAATATCATCATCCACTATGTGAACAAACAAAAAAAAAAAAAATAAAAACAAAATAATTTACGATGCACATTACAAGCACACATAAGGCTTACATGGAATTCCATCAATATCATCATCGTAGTCTTCCTCGCAATTACTTTCATTCCGCTGGGCGGTAGGAGTATCTTTTTGTAATGGTATATTTTCTGGTAACGCACGCATCAAAGCCCCCTTCAAGAGAGCTGCTCCATCTAATGGCACTCCATTAAGATCTTCATCGTCTTTTTCGTCACCTGAAATTGGTGCTCCATCTATGTCTTGATCTTCTTCTTCTTTTTTTTCTTCTTTTGGCTAATATACGCTCATAAATAACTAAAACAATTTATTTTTAAATATTCATTAATTACCGGAGGTAGACCTAGAAATATTGCTTTTAGCTTGGACAGAAACTCCTTTTGATAAATTGTCCATTCTTCCCATGCACGTAATACCTTCACAACACGTGCTTTGAAACCTTCGCTTTTAAGACGACTATCCATGCTTGTATAGTAGACATGCAAATTTTCAAAAACTTCTAAAAGCTGCTTCTCCACGCTTCAAAAATTAAGTATATTATTTATTATAAATTAACTATCAATAATGTAGATGTTTTAGGGGAGCGTAACTTTTTCCCGGAAAACAATTGCCCGAATAACGATTGTCCGCAAATTTTGTGGGAATTTTTCAGAATAGTTTCCCGCATAAGGAAATATTAGTTCATGATTGCCCGAGTAACGATTGCCCCGCAATTTTTTGAAAAGTATTACATATTTAATACTTATAAAAAATATTTTATTAATTTTTTTTAATATGTATACTAGACTAAGCCCAGGCCCGGAAGACATACCTCATTTTATCATAGCTGATTTTTTTTTCTGCGTATAGATACCAAAGTAGATAAGAACAAATGGACATTCCAAATTTTCAAAGCTAGGGCTTTTCGGAGATATGCAGTTTTAACAGTGCATTCTCAACTACGTTATTTTTTTATCAAAGCTGATTTTTTGATATTTTTTGATATTTTTTTTATTTATTATTTTTTTTTATTAACTTGAAGGCATTCACATTAAGAAGTAAATTATCTTATAGCTAGTGATGCATTTAACAATTTGAATTCGAACTACATACATTACGTTTACAACATTATTATTAAAAAAAAATGTTTAAGGGGATAGTGTCTCAAACTTTGTTTGACACTTGTCAAACCTCTACAGTTGGGCGTTTCGTCTGGCAGACACCTTTATGGTGACATCTTAGCTTTGATAAAATAACGTAGTTGAGAATGCGCTGTTAAAACTGCATATCTCCGAAAAGCCCCAGCTTTGAAAATTTGGAATGTCCATTCGTTCTTATCAACTTTGGTATCTATACGCATAAAAAAAATCAGCTTTGATAAAATTACGTATGTCTGCCGGCCCTGGGCTCTTAGTCTATATGTATCTTGTACTTATGGCAAAATATTTTAGGGTTTTCTTGAAATATTATAAAAAAAAACTTAAAAAAAATAAAATAAAAGAATAAAATGCACGAATGGATCGTACGAACTTGTTCTTTGTAGCTAACAACTTAAATGAAGCTAACCAATGAAGCTGTTAATAGGTATGTACGTAATATAGTTATCATTAGGAAGGTTTAAACCCGATGTAGGTCAATTATTACCTTGATTCTTAGTATAATAAATTGTCGAATGAATGATTCAATGAACAGTTACATAGGCACCTAGCTTCAAATGTATATTTAAATGGATTTTAATTATGTAAATTAGGAGGGCAATTTATGTACCTACGTAGATAGATGGAACCTAGGTATGTAAATATGTACATACGTAGGTTAGTTAGGTTGAATGGTGTATAAGTGCGTAAAAATAGTTTTTTAAACTTATAATAACTGCCAAAACCATCACTTTAATCAGCTTTTCGAAAAAAAACAAAAAACACCATTAGATGCCACCTGCCCAGTTTTGTCCACCTGCCCTGCTTTTTATTTTTAATTTACTGAAAGCATTTTTTTATGCAACTTTTTAGAGTTTATTATTATACAATATATGTGACTATAATTTTTTAATTTAACTATATGCCTGTAAGACCTAAGGTCTTCTAAATGCAACCTGAATTGCACGGCACTAGTTAGAAGAAAGAAAATGATGGGAGAGTATTTTTTGTTGGCACTATAAAATTCAAAATGGTTTTTTTTTATTAGTTTTAAAAATATTGATTTTTCAAAAAAAAAAAAATCAAAATAGAAAAAAAAGTTATACAAAATTTTGGTATGCAGAATTAGTTTGGCTACTTAGATCTTCCCAGATGTAAAATTTGACATACATAAATCCAATGTACCGTTACCGAGAAAGCCAGAAATTAAAAAAAAACGTTATATGAAAGGTACCGTTAATACTTTTCCTGTAAATTAAAAAATTCTAAAAAAAATTTATCAAAATCGTTGGAGCCGTTCTCGAGAAAAATAAGATTTTCCTTAACGGTTATATGGCAGGTATACCGTTATTTTTAGGCCTCAAAATAAAATTTCAATTTACCCTCTGAGAAATGCCAAAAGAATCACACATACATATTGAAGGTAATCGCTTAAGCCGTTTAGGCTGCAGCTCGTTATATGTGGTGCGTTCAATATATTCTCGGTATCGGGGTGAAGCTGTGGTTATATATATAAATTGACTTATTTATCAAGTAATACTATTATTTTAGTGCATTCATGTAAAATTTCATATAAATGTGATTATTAATTCGCGTTTTATCTCTAGTTCAACAGAATCATAATGGCAACTGAGACAATGATGGTGAAAATTGAACATCGCGCTGTAATTAAATTTCTCACTAAGCAAGGAAAAAGTCAAAAAACTATTCATGGAGAGATGGTGGCTGTTTACCAGGGTTCCACCATCAACCATCAATGCCACATCCTACGCCTCCACTTTGCATAATTGCAAGGAAATTAAAAAGAAAAGACGAGGTAAACTCGCAGCGGGTGTTGTTTTAACAAATGCATTGATGTTAGGGGAGATTATATTGAAAAATAAAAACAATAAATAGAATTCGCATTTTCCTTCATATCGATACCGAGAATATATTGAACGCCCCTGGTACATACAGATGTACAGATTAACAGACAGACATTTTTTGTTGATCACTTTAATTGTTAGATTTTTTTTTCTTTTTACGAATGCATAACTTGCCTTATAGACTCTATAATCGCAAGTAAAAAAATTACGATTTTGAAAAATGATTGCAGAACCCTTATTCAGTTTCATTGAGTCCACAAATTTTAAATCCAAAAAAACTATACCAAAACTCGACCCCACCCCAAATCCTATATTTGACCAAGCAGGGGGTTGCAGGGGTTCAGCATCAATAGTTCATTCCTGCGTACTGTTAAAAACCAAAAATAGTTTTAATTTCACAGATAAAGGTAGCAAAAGCAGCGAATTGACAATCGTGATTCGGGTATTAGTTTGGGGGCAATCGTTATTGAAATTGTTTTCCAGAGTATCGTTATCCGGGAAATCATAACAAACCCTTACTTACGACTTGTAAAAAAATTACTTACGCTTTTCTAAAGAAACTTGCATTTGACACCTTTACTGTACAGTTATGCAATAAGTCAGAAAATAAATAAAGTCTAGCGATTTTCCTGGAGCAGAGAGTATCTGCGTTTGCGAGTGACTCAGCAATACACTCGCATATCTCATCCGCTGCCTCGGCGTGCTCAATGCAAAATATCATGACATCTCCGATTTTGGATCTTTCGGGAGTAAGATGACGAATCAAGTCTTCAAGTCGGTCACGTTGTCTAAAGAAATAATATTTTTGCTCAATAAATCGCTGAAAATAAATATGTTCATCTAAACTTACGCGTTAGATAAAGCACCTTTGTGTGGTTCAGGAGCTTCATCATCTACAACAAGTTCGTCGGGCATTCCCTGTGTGTAAAAGTTTGCTGCCGGAGGTTTCCATATCGGACCACCTTTGAACATACGAAATTCTCGTTCACGCCATTCATTTGGAGTATCACCTTGCAACAGAGAAAACAACTTCCACCGGTAGTAAATGTGCGCAGGACTTTCGTTGTCAAACAAAAAGGTAAACAGCGGATTTTCTATTTCTCTACTCATTACAAGAGCCTCGAACACGGGGCCTTCTCTGATAACAAACTCTATCATACGATGAATGACACACAATACCGTTCTGGAAAATCGAGAGTGAACTTAAAATGTTATTCTAAAATAAACCTATTAACGTCATACTTTTCAGTTGGAATGAATACTTTGACAACAGCATTGTAAAGGATCTATGATGATTTTTAATAATTAAATTAGAATTTGGGTATTATTAAAAAAAAATTAGGAAATAAAACAAACAAACTTTTTTCATGCATTCGGTCTTTTCTGGATCATCTGCGTATTCTTTGTAGTTACCCTCTGGGGTAGGAAGTGTTTCAATTGGCGATGGTTGTGCATTAAATGGTAACCCTGATGGTGGTGGTGGCAGGGTAAATTCAAGCATTGTCGGTGGAATGAATATAGGTTGATTCAAAATTGGAACAGCTTTTCCCCAACCAAGTCTCATTTCATAGCCCATTATATCTCGTCCGTGTAAAGTTTTTAAAGCACGTTCAGCGTCTTTGCGGCTCATATACGCAACAAATCCACAATTTCTTCCACGGGATTTTTCCTCTTCTGAACGGGGCCACATAATTTTTATACTGGCCAAGGGCCCATAACGACCAAAGAGTTCCATTAGTTGCTGTTCTGATATTTTCGGACTCAGGTTTCCCAAATATAGATTGGTAGTATTTGGATCACCGGTATCAAATGAACCCGGATCAGCTGGTTCTTTTGGATTTTCGGGCGTTTCAACATTGACAACTGTTTGACGAGCAATATGTTTGTACTTGTGGCGCTCTTCACGTTCTTCTTGAATTCTAAAATAAAATATAATAAAATATTTTCAAAAAATATATTTTTCTTTTATTATAAATTGCGTTTTTTTTAAAAGAGGTTCAACATTTTTGGTTAATATGGTCTTTTGTAATTTGGAGTCTAATCTAGCTCCAATTTAAGGTTATTATTGACTTTTTAATACTTTTGGGTTAAGTAACTTGAGATCTTTTGCTATTTCTATTCGACTTTTGCTTACTGGCAAAGGCATCATAATAACCAACTTTATGAGTACATGAACAACTAATTCTCATGATTTCTCTCAGAGTTAGGTACTTAGATAAAAAAAATAGTACAATTTTCTGAAAATGATGATTATTCTCCGTTTGTCTCTGAGAACGAAGGCGTTGCGTAACATTTTAATTTGTCGACGAACTGCATACAAAAATAAATAATAAAATATGCATTTTTTTTTAAATATGTTTGTATATCACAACCAAATACATAATATTATAAAGTGCAATATCAAAATGAATCGTTAATAATTTGTTATCGATATTTTAGAGCGAATTTCAGGTAGTTGTTATTAAATACATTTGATGAAACAGTATTTTTCTCCAAAATAAGGTTAAGATCGAGTTCAGAATATAAATAATATAAAAGTTCGTATTTGATCTAATATGTTGCATACAATGTTCTATGAATAGATTGAGAACAAAATAATAAAGTCGAAGTAGTTTAGTAATTAAGCCTCGAAAACCAGTGCTTTAATTAATTTTATGTCCAACACTAATTTTTTTTAAATCGATGCTGTGTTAAACTAACCTTGGTGTAACTTATTTTATTCTATGCGTTTGAACGCAAAAAGAAACATTGCATCAGATCATAGTAACAAATTTTCTAAAAATCCTAATATTATTTTGTTTGGTACATGGCGAAATACCATGTAAAATTGGCCATATCGTACTGCAGCGAATATTTCAGAGAAACCGTTTACTACGATCTTTTAAATGCAATCTGAATTGAATAGTTAGAACGAGGTATAGAACGATAGGAAACAATAAAGAATTTCAATAAGAAGAAAGGGGCTCGGACACAAATTTGTAAGTTAATAGTCAAGCACTATATCCACAGCGCAAGTCTCTCATTCCTCAAAATGCATTTCTTGTGTGACAATGAAGTAGCTACACATTAGATTTTTTAGTTGGAGCGGTATAAGCCATTATACTAAGATAATCTAACCACCATGCTTCATCAGTTTGGATAAAAAAATTAGTATTCCCCCGGAATATTTCATAAATCGATTGAAGACAGACGACAAAATCCATGATCCGATCAAATATAAAATTATTGGCGAAGGCTTTGGACGAATATCTACTGTAACAAAGAGTGATCTTAAAAGTATTTGTCGAAATGCCCGATGTATTTCTTTTGTTAGATAGTCGGAGACTTTTTTTTTTTTTTTGTATAACTTTGCACGCGTTCAAGGGATTATGAATAACCTTTATACGTTTTTCTTGACACAGCGCGGTTATCCGGTGGAAGAAGAGAAAGAAGGATAGGAAAGATGTGTGGCGCGATGTTCTGAGACTAGAGCTGGTTGTTGTCTCAGATTTATCTCCAGGGATGGCGGCTGAACTAATGCGGAGAGAATTACCGTGTCTTATTTATTTATGTCCCTTATAATTCGCATTATTTTTCTTTATTTTGTTTATTTTATGGGTATGCTAGTTTACTCAATCACATGTTGTAGTTGTTAGTGTTATGCCTAAACAGTAAGTAATGAACAAAGCAGCAACTTATTTTATGACAATTTTTAGAATTGGTTCTTAATGGAATATAAGAAGACATAGACAACGGCAGGGATCGAACATGCAACCACGAGGTTGACAGGCGAGCGCACAACTATCGCGCCACGGCCACCCCCACTGATGCATGATAGAATGTTGGTGCATTAAGATTAAGTAGATACCATGTCTGCCATCAAATGAAAGATAGGCTAGATATAACTTAGGACGCCCATGTGTACCCGTAATCGTTAAGTTTTTATACTTTATGTTAATGGTTAAAAACAATAGTGACATATTAAGCCTTATTAGCTTTGTACTACATCGAGCATATCAGCTTCACATAGTAGTTGTGTATAATGTGTTTGGTTTGCTAAAACGCCAGGAAACGATCCGTATGTCGGGCCACATTAACCGTGTTTTATAATCGCTCATGAATTTCAAAGATCATCAGATAAAAATAAGGTGTGTTACACCCATCTCATTCACACCCCAAAACAGTTGAATATAATTTTAAAAATTGGAATTTAGAAAAAATAAATGGTATTTTACGAGTTTCAGTCAAAAAAATAATCGAATAAAAAAATACTGAGTTGACTAAGCGGATAATATGAACTTTAAGCTTTTTTTTAAAACAAATAGGAAACATTGATGAAAATGCATCAAAAATTAACATTATCTAATAGCCCGGTTCGAAATCTCAAGCTAAACGTATTCGTTTTGTAAGCAAAAATTACACTCCTGTTAAAATACACTTAGGGATGATATAGATGTTAAATAAAATGTATTCTTAAGCTACAAATTTCTTTTTTCAACAGTTTTTCCAAATTGTTCCTTTAAAATACTATTAAAGTGCGGTAATCAATCGAAATATCATAATGGGATACAATTTTCCTGGAAAATTTCTGAGTCAAACAAAATGATCAGATTTTTTTTAGATTCTTTTTATACTACTGCATTTTTTATACAGATATCTGAATTTGAATAAGAATTAGAAAAATTAATTTTCTCAGCAACTAACGATTGTACAAGAAATTTTCTATGCACATGAAACGTTAATTCGACAATGAAATCTCCACAAGGTGCCAAGAAATGTTGATTCTGATTAGACTCTTCTGAGCTTCAAGTTTTTCTTTAAATTTAGAAGAAATTTCAGTCTATACAAACTTTTTGCGGATGGGCGAATCCTATCATACTTAACGAGATAGTATATGGGCCCTATCGGTAATCTCTCAGGGAATTTCGTTTTCCACGGAATATTTTATTCCGTAATATTATTCCTGCGAACGTGAATGTCTCACGGAATAAATTTCCCTCGAACAAAAAGTCGTATGAAATATCGGTCAAATTCTCTGTGAAAGTTAATTCTCGATATCAATAAATTCCAAGGGAAACTTTTGAACATCATTTATGTACCCAAGATTCGAATGAGAAAAATTCCATTCAAAAACTTTTATTCTTGATAATCCCCATAATGGTATCAATTTTATTTTATTTTTTAATGCAAAAATTCATACAACATTTTTAGAATTTCGAAAACACGCTTTGCTTGTAAATACGTACTACATAGTTTAAAATATGTATTTCGCAAACTTTTTATAGTCAGTACAGGGAAGATAGGGCATTTGCCTTTCACGCTGGTTGCATTAGCTTGCTTAACACTATCTCAAGTTAAAGCTCTCATAGGGTTTCCGTACTTATAATTATAGATGGCCGCAAATATTGTTGGAAATGTTCTTGAATAAATAGTGTGGTTCCACGTATTGCCAAGAGAATTGAAGAAAATAAAGAAATCCTTTTATAAAAACAATAAGGAATTTATTTGTAATGATTCTAATTATTTGAACAACTTATTAAGACTGGAGAAAAATAATATTTTGTTTACAAAAATATCAAACAAGAAAAACTGTTTAAAACAAAAATATAAATTTAAAGTGTTTAAACACAAAGTGTAAATGTTGATTTCAACACTCCTCCTCATTTACACAAAGAAATATTGCATTGTTCTCTCAATATTGTATGTCTTGTTGCCATCAATGGTTTTGTTAACATATCAGCTAACATAATTTCAGTAGGACAGTATTTGCAAATAATCATACCTTTCCTCACATAATCTTTTACAAAATAGTATCGGGTGTCAATATGCTTGTTCTATTTGAAAATTTTTCTTCTTCTATTAATTTCAGACAGCTTTGATTGTCTTCATATATTATTGTTGGTTCTTCTCTCATATCTTATATTTCAATTAACATACGACGAATCCATGAAGCTTCCTTGCATGCTTCCGATAAAGCAATGAATTCCGCTTCAGTTGAAGAAAGTGCCACACAAGTTTGTTTCCGACAAGCACAACTAACCACTCCGCCGTTTAACTTGAATATATAGCCACTATTTGATTTTCGATTTGCTCTATCTTCAGCCCAATTAGCATCAGCATATCCATACAAATTCATATTTTCATCATGTGTGATTAATGCAAGTTTTAACTGCGAGGTTCCTTTCAAATATCTGACTAAACGTTTCAACTCGGTCCAGTCTTTTTGTGTTGGTTGACTAACCTTTTGTGCCATGATTGAAACACTTGCTGATATATCGGGACGGGTGTTTACTGATATATATAATAAACATCCTATAAGCTTTTGATATTTGGAATTATCAATCAAAATTTCTGATTCGTCTACTTGCTTTCCGTAATTTGGGTCGATGGGAACATTTGATAATTTTGAATCTGCTAAACCAAAATCTCTGACAATCTGCTCAATGTAATTTTGTTGACACATGTTGAAATTGCCTTTCGCATCTTTTTCGACTTCAATTCCTAAATAGTTCTTAATTGTTCCCAGATTTTTCATTTTGAATTTAGATGACAAAGTTTTTATTACAAATTCAATCATTTCTAGATTCTTACTAGCTACAATCAGATCGTCTACATATATCAAAACATATCACCACTGTTTTTTCTCATTATTAACATAAAGACAAGGATCTACTGTACTCTGAGTGAATTTTGAATTGATTAATACGGAATGAATTACATCGTTCCAGACTCTTGCTGCTTGTTTAAGTCCGTAAATGCTCTTTTTTAATAAGCAAACTAGATGCTCTTTACCTTCTTGTTCAAAACCGGGGGGCTGTTTCATAAATATAGTTTCATTTAACTCACCATTAAGAAACGCCGTCTTCACATCTAGGTGTTGTACTGTCAAGTTATTTTTTCCAGCGATTGAAAGCAATATCCGTAATGTTGTTTGTTTGACTACCGGAGCAAATACCTGGTCATAGTCTGTCCCATACTTTTGAGAAAATCCTTGAGCGACCAAACGAGCCTTGAACCTTATTATGTTTTTATTGGATGATTTCTTCAACTTGAATACCCACTTACTTCCCACCAAATTTCGATCTTTCGGTAGTTCAATCAATTCCCAGGTACCATTTTTCTTCAATGATTCCATCTCTTCATTCATGGCAGATAGCCATTCGGTTCTGTGTTTGCTTGACATCACATCCTTTAAGTTTCTAGGTTCAGCTATTTCTTCTTGTGTCACGTTTATGGTTTCAATTAACTTAAGTGGTGGAACTCCTTTGTTCATCCTTTCTGACCGTCTTAATGAAATATTTTCCGATTCTTCATGATGATCCCAAATTTCTTTTTGTTCTTCAGTTTCCTTATCCATTATTTCATTTTCTTTACTTGCTTGTACATCAGTTTCTTGTTCTAAAGCTTGAATGTTCTTAAATTCAATTGGAACTGCCTTTTCATGTTTCATTTTTTCAGGATTCTTTACAATAAGAGGAGCCTCTGTTGTTTTTACCATAGCACAATCTGTAAAATGAACATCTCTGCTTACTATGACTCGACTTGATGATGGATCATAGCAACGATAAGCTTTCGATTGCTCATCATAGCCAACAAAAATCATCTGTTTTGCAGTGCGATCCATTTTTCTTCTCTTTTCAGTTGGAATATGTACATAACATTTTGAACCAAAAATACGAAAGTGCTTGATGTTAGGTTTGAAACCATTCCATCCTTCGTATGGAGTCATCACTGTGGCTCTTGTTGGTAGCCTATTCTGCACGTAATTAGCTGCCGTCACTGCTTCCGCCCAAAAAATATTTTGAAGACTCGCATCCAATAACATACATCGAGCCATTTCAATCAAAGTGCGATTTTTTCGTTCTGCAACTCCGTTTTGCTCTGGTGAATATGCTGCTGTGTTTTGAATCTGAATCCCTTCGTTCTTCAAGAATGTTACTACTTCATTTCCAGTATATTCTCCTCCTCGATCTGATCTTATCATCTTTGGCTTTCTTTGAAACATTGTTTTTACCATTGCTACGTACTCCTTTATTTTATCAAAGACTTCAGACTTGTGTTTCAACAGATAAATTACAGTATACCTCGTAAAGTCATCGATAAACGTAACTATGTACCTTTTTCCACCTGGTGATACTGTCTGCATTGGCCCGCAGACATCAGTATGGATTAAATCGAGAGGAGCCATAGATTTACCTATTGCTTTCTTGGGAAATGGTAGTCTTGTAGCTTTGCCTTCCAAACAGATTTCGCAACGATATTTAAAATCACAATTAGATAACTTGACACCTTCAATGAGCCCTTTTGAACACATATCTGCAATTGCTTGAGGATCTCGGTGACCACATACTCTATGCCAGTAGTGAATGCAATTGCCTTTATGCTCAATTGCCGAATAAGCTTTATTCGATTGCCGCAACTTATATAGGTTTGATGTAAGGTCAGCAACTGCAATCTGCCTATGATCATGTTTGATTTCACATATGTTCTTGTTGAAATCTACCGAAAACCCTTTTTCGTTAAGTTTCCGTACTGACAGAAGATTTCCATCAATGATTGGAACATACAAAACATCTGTAAGCATAGCTGAAAATTCTTCGTTCTTCTGATTCAAGAATTTAAGAATTCCACTACCACGACCTTGAGATGTAACTTGGTTACCATTTGCCACACTGATGTTTTCGTGATGATTCGTATCTAGTTCTGTGAAAAAACCTCTATCACTGGGAATATGACATGTGGCACCAGAATCAACAATCCAACCATCTTGTTGATTTCCTACCATAAATAAAAATCCAGCTTGGTTTTCGACTTTATTTGCAGCATTTGAGTTGCTCTTATTTGCATTAGACTTCCATTGTTTATATTTCTTGCAGTCCTGTTTGAAATGACCTTTTCTTTTGCAAAAGAAACAAATCTTTTCTCTTTTAGTTGTCACTTTCAGTGCCGTCTCTTTATAAGCTGTATCAGTTTCTTTTCTACGAAGGAACTCACCTAATAACTTTGATTGTACCAAGCTGAAAGTAAGATCTTTTTCCGGACGCGTTTCCAATGCCGTGATCAAGGTGTCAAAGCTTCTTGGCAATCTACTTAATAACATGGATACGCTCCAGTTATTAGAAAGTTCGGTTTCACCGATGTCTCTAAGCTTTTCAAACAACTCGGTCATGTGATTAATATGAGCTTGGACATCTCCATCTTCGTCTAGCCGCATGCTACAAATCCTTCGCATCAGATGCACCTTGTTGCTTAATGTGCTCTTTTCATGATAGGTTTTCAATGCTTCCCATGCTTCTTTTGCTGAAGTTGCACGCCTTATATGCACAAGCTGGTCATCTTCAACCAGAAGACCAATAACTGCTCTTGCTTGATCGTCTTTATTTTTCCATGCTGCATCAGGTTCCTCTGGTTTAGCTTTAGTAACTACGTCATATAAACCATCCTTTATTAGCACCAGCTCAGTCTTAAATTTCCATATAGAGAAGTTTCCATTGTTCAACTTCATAATGTTGAATTTTCCTACTTCAGCCATTTTTTGTTTTATATATTTATTTTCTAATAAATTTCTTAATTATATTCCCTTGACACACACTGGGCCCATAACCTGTTGGAAATGTTCTTGAATAAATAGTGTGGTTCCACGTATTGCCCAGAGAATTGAAGAAAATAAAGAAATCCTTTTATAAAAACAATAAGGAATTTATTTGTAATGATTCTAATTATTTGAACAACTTATTAAGACTGGAGAAAAATAATATTTTGTTTACAAAAATATCAAACAAGAAAAACTGTTTAAAACAAAAATATAAATTTAAAGTGTTTAAACACAAAGTGTAAATGTTGATTTCAACAAATATGAGAGAAATGTGCGTATGAGTAATCATCTGCTTATTTTAAACAATGAAAATTTTAATTAAATTAAAAAAATATATATATTGATCTTTTTCCACACCACCAAGTGAGCAGTAAGCCAATAGGAGCGTTTTTTTTAAATCCCCGAAAACCTTAAACGTTATATAAGATCACTTACTATTTATTTAACTCAATTTTACTTTACTATTTAACAAACGCAATATCAATTGCCTATTTACTGTTGATAAATCAAAATGTCACTTTATAAAACCTTTTTTCTGCAAAAACACCGAAAGCGAAAAAAAAATTAACTGCTATATATATACAAAATTATGTTCTCAAAAGCTTAAAAACAGAAAGTTCTTTGGTAAAAAAAAAAAACACTGAAAAAGTTATTTTGTATTGCTTTCAATGGGTATTGGTAGCTCCGTTGGGGTGTATATTTTTTTTGAACTTATTCAGCGAAAGTAGGAACGAGTATACTAAGTTTAATTTATATTTTGAGTACAGGCCTTATGGGAGAGCTTTTTCAAACACACTTGGTGCCGGCTGGTGTTTGCATGGCACACAACTTAAGAAATTGCTACTGAAATATTCCATAAACCCACGTACATTCCACCATGATCTTCCTGCTCCCCGACTGAGAGGAGACTGGTCGCCAATTTGACTCGCTTATAGTGTTTATTAAAGAAATAAATACATTAATTAAGTGTTGCCATTGGTCCGTTGATGGAAATTCTAATACCCTTTTCTTTGGTTTTCGCTATGGAGCTTTCAGATTCGAAGCTTTCTTAGAGCTTTTGAGAGCGTATATTTTAAATTAAAGGAAAAAGGTTTTGTCGCTGCGTTCTTTTCTGTTTACATCTTTTGGTTTTTTTTTCGAAAACGGTTAAAATGCAGCTATATATTGTTTGTTGAGTATTTTTTTAAGGAAAAATTACTATTTGGCTAAGTTCTTTATGTAGTTCGGTTCATTAATTAAATGCAACTTTAAATTATTAACTAGTTTTTTTGTTTGTGAAAATAAAAATAAAATGGAAATTGCTTGTGTATATAAATATAATATTTTAAATTGTGCGGTGCAATTTGAGGTGATATTATTATTTTTATGCTGTGTTTATTTACGTTTAAAATGGCTTCAGGTTCTTCGAAGGACACAAGTTCCTTATTATACCTTATTTATACGTTTTTTTCTGTGGTTTATTTCCACATTAAAATAGATAAGGCCTTCTGGGGAACTCTTAAAAAAACGTGCATACTATCTTACTTCTTGGTGGTGTGAAGAAAGATAGATTTTTTTTTTTTTTGGATTTAGTTAAATTTTTTTTAGATTTAGTTTACGATGTACATGTTTCTATTCATGAAATTTAAATTAATAATTGGTAGCCCTACCGACATTTGTGAGAGAAATATTCCAATTTATAATGCTCACTACGGCAACCATGAAAAATGGAAAAGCTTTATAGAAATAGAGATAGCTTATTGAAATCCATAATGGTACTGAAAATATAAATTGAACGGAATATATATGATCAGTCAGTTCACTTTCAGTACAGTATGCTTTGGCCTTTGGACATGCAATGAGGACGGGCGTGGTGAGGTGTACCATATTTTGCAGGAACTTATCGCAACAATTTGTGTAAGTTGGTCAGTGGGTACAATATTTTTCAGTGGTAGTTTTTTTTTTAATTCAGTGTGGTGACATTCTGACAGTATACATAGGCACCACTGGTTTGTAAAAAGTTCGCCCTTAAGCCCTGTACTGACTATTTTTGTTGGACAGAGTATAGTTTAGTGTATAGAACATGCAGTCGAGTTTCATAATTCTAAAATCAAACAAAAAATAACTTCTTGTAATCAAAACCCTATATGACAGAAGTAAAACGCCATTAGTGTATCTCTACATATGCGTAAACATACACAACCTAATATCTAGCTAAAATAAAATAAATTTAATATATAACCTACAAAACACTTTCCCACTTAAAAAAATTATCAATAAATATGAATTACATACATACATACAAATAAGGGTAAATACATTTTTTATGAAAACAAAATTAACTTACTGCCTAAGTTCTTCCTTAAAAAGTTCCAAGTTACTCTTCTTTTTCTCCTGAGATTTTTTTTTCAAAGTGAGTGTTGTATCTTTTTTTGTATCCGATGCCAGCATTTTAGCATATTCCTGTGCTCGTTCGGCGGTGGATTTTTCATCATTTCCTTTCCCGGGAATATAAAGCTTACCCTTTTCCCTTTTATCTTCACCTGTTCGATTAGTGATAATTAATAGGACTTATTAATTTTTTTACAATAATTAATTATAAATATACATACGCCTAGAACCGGCATCGTAAGTTCCAGCTTTGATCCAAACTTTAGATGAAGTCGCTGGTTCTTGAAAAGTTTCAACAAATTCTTTAAAGGCCTAAAACATTAAATGAAATAAATATATTTTAATGTATTTATGAAAATTTAATAAATTTAATAATTAGAATTTACATGAGCTGCAGCCGCCTCTTCCTCACGCTTTTTTTGATCTTCGAGCTCCTTTCGAGAGAGTGGCCTTTTACCCATTGCTCCCAGCGTAAACGCTTCTAACTTCTTCTCATTTATTTTCTGCATTTTCCAACAAATTTAGCTTAATTTTACCTAAATATTTGTTTACACTAAATTACCTTTAAACTCATTTTTGGTAAATTTTTATATCTTCAAAATCCTAATTTTACTTTAACTTTAAATTGCATCTACACAACATGACATCCGTCGCGTTTGCAATAAAAAAAAAATGTGTGAATTCTGACATTTTGAGGTTTTTATTCTTAGACCACAAGGTTGGCTAAACTTATGGTATATACACTATTTGTGTTTATATGTTGCGATTTTCATGCATAGCAACTTAAAAAAATATTTCCGATATATACGAAAATACTAAAAGAAATAGTACCTTTTTTTGACATTCGATTATTTAATGAACGTTATGTTGTTAGAAACAAATAATTACTATAACTTTATCAAATGAAATCCACTTAACAGCTTTGGATTACATATTATATAAATGATTCAATCAACAGCCACAATGTTTGAAATTTTTTCCTAAAAAGATTCGCTTCATGATATGATATATAAGCGTAGCCTTAAATTGCTCATTATTAGGCGTTTTTTTTTATTAGTTCAGAGCAGAGTATGACTTGTCAAAAAATTTGTTTGTGTTTCTTTTTAACTCAGAGCATGCAGAGTTCCAAATGTGTGTTTTTTTTCGTGCTGAACATATGTAGATCGCACTCGACGTGCTCGAACATAATTGCGGGCGTTCACTCAGTTATTAGATATGTTATCTCGGATACCAAGCTATCGGAGTATATCTGTGGATTAATCAGATAGGTTAGGTGAACGCTGTCAAAAAATCAGAAGAAAACACCTACCAAATGAATTTTGCGCCCAGCTGTTCTATACATTTGTTCTCGCATAGGTAGTTATTCCAAATTTTTTGGGATAACTCAAGATAGCTTTCACGAGGACCTTTGTTTTTTCATCAGGTGTGCTTTTGCAGGCATTACAACAACAGCAAGTTATTCTAGATTGCTGAGAGTAACTGAGTGAACGTCAACATTCCCAGAGCATGTGAGTAAATTGCTGAATGCACCAAATGCCATGTGTGCCAAGAAGGAAAATGTGAAAAAAAAATAAAGATACATAAGTTGGCGAAAGGAGTTGATCGCTTGTTGATTTTCTGTATCTTGTGTGTATCAGTGTACAAAAAAAGGATAGGTTTTGCTTTTTATACTTTGTGTGGTTCAAGTGTGTTTAAAAAACATATCAGTGTTCAGAGCTCGATCTGTTTGGAAAAAGTTCAGTGCATAATCTATGTGCTCGAACTCTGTTCAGTGCTCTGCTCTGAACGAAAAAAGAAAAACGCCTATTGTTGTATACACACACATGGGGATAGTTTACCTGCGGGCGCCCGCCATATTATATTGAATGGAATTTGACAAACTTTTGCATAATTACTAATAAATTTTAAACATGCGAACAAATTTTTTTAGACACGATTAATTATTATTGGCCTTTGGCAACCAATTTATTTTGACGTCTGTACTTTTCTCTCTCCCTCTTTATAAGGCGTTTTTCTTGTTTCGTTCAGAGTATCACTGAACAGAGTTTGACTGCATAGATTCGTATGATGTGAATTTGTTCCGAACAGATAATAAGCTCTGAATACTGATTTTAATTGAATCACACAAACCAGAATATCATTTTAATCATAAAAAGCAATATAATACAAAACTACCTATATTTTGTACACAATTACAGAAATTCAGCGAGCGACCAAGTTAGTTCGCCATTTTAATTGTATTTATTTATTTTTTCCGGATCGTGAATACCCCTATTGTATATAAAACCTATAGTACTACTATGAGACAGAATTTTTTAGCTAGTAGTTCGTTCGATAGGGGCGCTAGTTTCTCTTTTCTTGATTTTCAATTGCTGATGGAAAAAAGGTAGAGGCAAAAAAAAAGCCAGGGATACGGTCGAATTTTATTAGTTCTGACAACAATATAAGCAGAATAAGGGAGAAAACCGAATAAGCTTTTTTTCGCCATGGTAACCTTCAAAATATGGCGGGTATAAATAAATTATATCAAGGCTATTGCCGTATGCACGAATTTGAAGTAAGAATGTATATGATTTTACATGCATGTATAGGTTATTATAGAAATTTATTTTAAATTTGTTTTTCAAATCTTGGATATTTGGTGGATTTTGAATTGTAACACCGCTGCTACTTTTCACTTTTTCTATGCACAAATAGCAAAGCAATGTTGAGATATTTCATACAATTATGTATATACATATGTACATTATTGTATTCCTTTTCAAATATTATCTGTTGAAAATAATCAATTTTTTTCTCCACAGATAGTTTTATTTGGAAATAAAGTAGGAAGGTACCTCGGTAGTACAGAGTATTTTTTTTATATATATTTCTAACGATATTAGGTTTTTAAGATACTATATTGCAATAAGTTATGCATTCGTAAAAAAATCGAACTCAAGATTTTTATCAAATTTGACATTGCGATGATAGCGATGATGAAAAAAATGGGTCTCGCAATTCCGTCTCTTTGTATGTCTGTCCATTAGTCTACAGCCTTAGGCGCGATTCACACAGAACTGGCTTATGGTGCTTGTGTGGTTAAGGTCTGTTACGGGCGTGGAGTGGGTGTGATCAACTCAATTCACACTGAAATGACAGAGAATTTCAATTTCAGTACACAAAGCAAAAAAAAACACAAACAACAGAGAAAAAACAATAAACAACTAGCTTATTTTTATTCACAGAAACACTTATTGCTAAAATGGCTTTCAAAAATAATAAAAATAAATGAATTAAAAAAATACCATTTGCCTTGGATTTTCATTTTATCTCGATTTGACATTTGAATGAGTGATTTCATTGTGGCGTGACGTTTACGTGGGCCACTAGAGTTTTCATTATGGCGTGGCAATGACAGAACACACCATACCCCGCCTCTTCATATGTGTGTGTATTGTCCCATAAGAGAACATGTAAACTACACAAAGTGGCAAATATATGCACCACGCCAGAACCACACCAAAACCTTAAGCTAGTTCTATGTGAATTGGGCCTAAATGTTTTTTTCATAAATTAATGATGAATTGAAAAAGCAAAAGTATATATTAGCAAAGATTTATTTTAATAAAATAGAAGAAAGAAATGTTTGCGTAAGAAGTCTTAGAAAAAGATATATGTTGACATATTCAGTCGTTTGAATTTAAAAAACAAGAGTGTCACCAAGTATAAACGAAATGTAAATTGTTCTGTCACTGGCATGGCATTGCTAGAGCGCTGGTTGATATTTCTTAGTTCTAACAATTAATGCCCCAGTTTTTTTTATTTTTCTTAAAACGAAAAATGACGGTACCTACCTACCACCCATACTTCTTTTTACTAAAAAGGTAAATATTATTTTCTCAAAAATTGCTCCTTCCTCCAACAATTTTTATAAAAAAATCAGTTCATTAATGAAGGGAAAATGTACCTACCATTTTTATTTTTTTTTAAAGGTTTTTTATGCAGAAGCTCCTAGAAAGCTTAAACACTGTACGTGTTTTATTGGGAAATTTATCCTCCGTAGGTTTATCCGTCGTAGCATTTTACATACAATTCGCTACGGTCGATAAAAAGCTAAAGTAGAAGTTACGGTGGATGGCTGGTTGACATTTATTCGAGTCTCGAATTTGATTTTGTTAGTTTTGTTGGTACAATTGATAATTGGATTGAATCTCTATGGATGTGTTCATGGAGTGTTTTAATTATTAATTTCATTCGTAAGACAAATCGATCTTTTTGATTCTTATTTTATAATTGGCCAGTTTATATTTCTAAAATCTTAGATAACTCCATTTTTAATAAATTATAAGCTGTTTTTTCTGAAAAGTTTCTGACTTTTACTATCAAAAACTGTATTCTTTGTTCAATTATTTTCTGGAGTACCTCTAAAATTCCACCTATATCTGCAATTTTGCATAGCCCTAATGTCGATTTCCATTTTGAAAAAAAAAATCAATATCTATTGAATGAATTCCGTTTTACTTTTATTTTTGACTAACTTAAGACCAATATTCGTTTTGTGTTCAATTTTTATTGATAGTTATAAATAAATGGAGTTTGGTGCAAAAAAAACATCTTTTTATTTATATCTACAAAAAAACAATTTGAGAAGACACACCGCATTGGGTGGAACTGCACTATAGAGGAAATGCTCGGCACTGCGCCGCAAAATATTTATTCGTATGAAATTTTATAAGCTTAGACGCGCACATATACAACTTTCAATTTTGCAACAGTTTGGTTGCTTAAGTGAATACCATAAACTTATATGAGAGTGCGCTTACATGCAAAACCTATTCAGTCCGCGATTCTTGCAACTTAAAAGTTTGTGTTTTGGCACAAATTGAACGATTGCCCCAAATAAGTTCTTCAGTTTGTATCACACCAAACTATAATGCGATCATCGGTCAACTAGTGATTAAACTATTTCGTTTTGGAAAAAATGCATGTGCGCGCCTAGC
The DNA here is from genome assembly GCA_910595825.1 of Philhelius pedissequus. Taxonomy (NCBI): domain Eukaryota; kingdom Metazoa; phylum Arthropoda; class Insecta; order Diptera; family Syrphidae; genus Philhelius; species Philhelius pedissequus. The sequence goes on along the minus strand of OU343160.1, from coordinate 72,903,690 downwards.
CTAAACGCAGTAAGCAACTGATTTTCACAAAATGTGCTTTTTCTTCACTGTTTAATGGACCTTGGCCATGGACGGTTTTCGCTTCACTACATAGACATGGACTGGGCGTACACTTTTGTGATCCCATTGTTTGTTTTTCTGGACATGTGCATGGAAATGGCAAACCAAATGTTAACTATTTGTTTCTTACTCCGCGTATGTTAAGTGCAGTATGATGAGTGAATATTGAATTGAAAGCAAAACATACTCAGAAAATAATTTTGTAAATTGACTTGAAAAATAAAACTATAGCTATCGATCTACTCTGAAAATAAATAAAAGCATGAAATATAAAGAGGAAATGTAAGTGGAGTGAACAATTTAAACTTCGTTGTAGTGTGCGTTCAAAACCAAAAAAAAAAATTAAAAGGAAACGAGCAAATCTCCGGCAATCTTGTTTTCTCGTGTGAAAGGCATTGACGGTTTTTAAGGCTATACAACATTTGGCTGTGTAAAAAGGGACTTGACCATAGTCTATGAACAAACCCATTCACTTATCATTTCCTTTCTATTGGTGCAAAATCAATGTTGGAATTTAAAATTGCAAATGCAGAAAAAGTGAGAACAAGAAATAGGCTGTAACCTAAATTAAATATTGGTACGTTTTTCTACTTTCTATTATATATGAATAAAAGCTAATTATTAAAAATTATGAAATTTTGATATTTTCTTAATTTTACTTTGCAAAAGACTCTTTAGGCCGTGTGTGAATTGCGTTAAAATGTTGGTTAAATTTTGAAACTTGGTTAAAATTGGACACTAGCGTGGTGAATAAAATAAGTTAAAATGTAGGCAGCTGTGGAGCAGGCTAACTTTGCGTTAAAATTTAACGTTTCTCAAGATAGAGTAATTTGAAACTGTAAACGATAACCGAAAAGAAAGATGAATTCCAAAAAGTTCAGATCTACTGGGAAACCATATAATAAATGTAAGTTTTAATTTAGTCAATTGAAAAATTAAATTACATTATTATTTTTGTTTGTGTAGGGTCTCAAGAGGAAATAACAAATATTATAATCTGTTGATATTTTAACAAATATAAAATAAGTAATGAAAATACTCATTGTATTTCATTTTGCAAATTGAATACAAATAGATTGATTTGTCAGCTTGTCAAATTCTTCAGCTGTTAAAACTAGTGTTTACATACTAAATCAACAAAGTAACCATAATAGGAATTGTTTTGAAAAGATTTGGAATTGTTGTTTTAAAATATGAACGTTGTAAAACCGAAACATATTCGTAAAGCTGAGAATTCGTTACTTTTTTCGTGCCAAATTATTAACTTTATTTCTTCTAAGTCGGATTTTGGGAAAGAAATTAACTGACTTGAACGACAAAAAAATGTTTTTTAGGGAAATTTCTTAAATCTTGAAGGAATTGTAGCCAAAATAGTGTTTTAATAAATCCCTTTTAACGCAATTCACATAGCCAAAAGCTAAATTTGATCCCACCACAAACCAAACTTCAAAATTTAACCAAGGTAGAAAATTTAACCAACATTTTAACGCAATTCACACACGGCCTTAATAACTTGTGACTGTGCAGGGGTAACATTTTTACAAAAATAAAAAAGCTACGTTCCATGCTACGATCGATTCGTTTATTTGGGAATTAGACCCCTTTCACACAAGGAAACTGAGTTGCCGGTAACTGGGAGCTTGTTGGTAAGAAGGGCAAGAAGTAAGGGGAATGAAAAAAATCTCCCCGGTCAACGATTTGAAGAGATTTTTTTGACGTTATGCTTTGAAATTTTCTTAGGTTTTCATTTTGACTTCTGTCTCTCATAGATGTCAAACATATTTTTTTTAAAGAGAAATTGTTTCTTACAATTATATTATTATTATATTAACCAAACCAAGTGAGCTACTTAAATAAATTCATTTTGAAAGAAAAGTTATAATTCATGTAGGCAAGGTATTTAATTCAATCCATCACGAGTTGGTACACATTTCATACATACAATTATGCGCATAGACATGGAAAATCGACAACAAAAACGCAACTAAGCTCTCAGCTTGTGGCTTCATCATCACATTTGGTTTATAATGACGTTCCTGTATTAGCGAGCAGCAGCAGGCAGCACCACAGGTATCAGTCATATAATCCTGCCATTGGTTTATGTGTCCAACTGTACCAATAAAGCTTCGGTGCTTTTCAATAAGCCCAATATAATCTTTCCATCATCATCATCATGTGTTGGGCCAATATTTGGATGGCAAGAGAAACGCACTACAAATCTGCACACAAATCAATTTTCTCCTGGTTCATTGCTTTTCCGTGAGCTTTTAATATATTAATTTAGCAAACCATTATTAGCAACCACAATAAAAAAAAAACAACATTTACCTATATGATCGCACCAGGTTTCTTTATTTTGAATGTATTTTTCTAAAAATAAGCTGCGGTTAATTTATAACTCAAATTGTGTAGAATTTTCCAGCCGCGAAGGAAATTGTTTGTTTACAAAAAGCGAATGTCAAATCAAAAGCAATTCAAAAAACGAGCAACTCAGTTTCCTCATCAATATCTTCGTGTGAAAGCTACAAGGCAATTAAAGGAAAACGTCAGAAAAATCTCCAGCAACTGGTTTTCATGTGTGAAAGGGGACTTACTTACGGTACACGGGATTGATTCCCAATAAAACAACCCAATATTGGAAAACTGTTTGAGGTTAGCTGTTGTATTTCTTATTTTGAACACAAACCATGTATCACTAAAACTATAAATTTATAGATTAGAGATTATAGGAATTCTCCATGGAGATGATAAAAAAATGTAAACATAAACAAAAAGTATATTAAATAGTTGTTTTGTACCAATTAAAGAGAAATAACTTTATTAAATAAATATAAATAATATTAGGACAGCAAAGTTAAAATTATGTTTGTTTATTTAAGCAAAAAGGTATAGTATATTCACATGATAATTAATTTCGTATTACCAACAATTGTGGATGTTTCTTCCATTTAGATCGCAATACCCAACAATGTCCAGTTGAATAGCATTTCTTGGAACAAGGAACAAGGTTATATCGCCATTGCGGGTTCTGATGGCTTGTTGAAAGTTCTTAAACTAGAACAAGGTAAATAAAAGTGTATCTTTTAAATTGCTGTAGAATTTTATCTTGTGTATCTGTTATGGAACGATCAGCAACTGGAAATGGTCAAATCAAGGGAGGATTGGCAGCTGCAAGCAATTTGTCTATGAATCAAACACTTGATGGACACAAAGCTGAAGTAAAGGTTGTCACTTGGAACGACACACAGCAGAAGCTCACCTCGTCTGATGTGGATGGGGTCATTATGGTATGGATGCTGTATAAAGGATCATGGTATGAAGAAATGACAAACGATCGTAAAAAATCCACAGTAAATGGAATGTCATGGACTTCGGATGGATCTAAAATATGTATTGTGTATGAAGATGGTGCTATTATTGTTGGTAACATTGAGTCAATCTTAATTATATAAAGTTTGGCATTAATTCAATAATTTTTTTAGGTTCTGTCGATGGTAATCGAATATGGGGAAAGGAATTAAAAAATACTCATTTAACTGGAGTTCAATGGAGTCCTGATAATCGACTCTTACTTTTCAGTTTGGCAAATGGGGAGTGTCACCTTTATGATAATCAAGGAAACTTTGCAGTAAGATTTGCAAATTTAAAAATAATTTTACTATACCGGTTTAAATTGCTATACAATAGGTATATAAATAATTATATCAAAGGGCACCGTTAGTACCCAGCCAAGTTCTGGAACTACACCCTTTTTAACAGGATCAAACTCGGGGGATTTTCAACTCCTCTCCTATATTTTCAGTACCAATTAAGTCGGAAACTTCAAACTCGCAGCATTTGCTAAGCTCATCAGGCAACTCAAAAATTTGAATTCTTTAGCACTATTGGTTCCTGAGATATAAGACTGCAAAAATCGCAAAAACTGTAACTGACTGAATCACTTACTCACTCACTGACAGAGCATCAACATTATGGAACACTTCCCGACATCGTAGAATCTTTTAATTTCGCACAACGGTAGGCCTTGTTTTGTATACAAATGAAAAAAATCGAAAATTTCAGATTTTTCATGCGGGGGCGTGATACCCGCCCATTTTCATAGAATTGATATAAATTATTCGGAGCACTACTTACCATCGTAGAATGATGAAATTTGGTAAAGAGCTATTTTTCAAAGTGCAGGCAACATTTTAAAATTTAAGATTTTACAAAATAGATGTTTAAGATTTTACATTTAAGGGCGTTGTGTCCGCCCATTTGCATATAATTGGTATTAATTATTTGGAGCACTTGTGATTGTCGTGGAATAATGATAGTTGGTACAGCGGTAGGGATTTAACATTCAGGGGCGTAGCACCCACCCATTTTTACAGAATTAGTATTAAATATATTGAGAGCACTTCCGATAGGTGTCAGCTTTCAGGTGTATACAAAGAAAAAGTTGAACATTTTAATGCAGGGGCGTTTCATCCACCCACTTATCAATTATTAACATTTCAATGGAGCACTTCTAACTTATGTACATTGGTAGGAATTGTAAATTGTAATACATACAAAAGGCATAAATTAAAAACGTACGTTTCCTGATGAGGCTCTCATTGGGCATTTATTACAATCTTGACAAAAAGTAGTGAAATCACACCAAAAACATAAATGTTAAAAAAGGAGCCACGATCTTCTATATAAAAAAAATCCTTTGCTAACAAGTCAGCCGTGAAATGTACTGAGATCTAAAAGTGCGCCAAGTTCTTTATTAATGTTGGTAAGTTTTCTTTTATTACCGAATTATTCAATTTTTAAAATAAAACTTGCCAATACATTTTTCAGTAGTAATAATTAAATAACAGATTTCTGTGATAGTTTTCAGGTTCTTTCATGTTTATGCTTTTGGTGTGATGCAATTCACTCGAGATATGCATATATAATGAAGTGGTAATAATGTTTAATTAATAAAATTAAAAATTGTGGAATATAACTAATTAGCATATGATTTTTATGATTCTGATTTGCGACGTGAACAATATGTCTATATATAGTGTAAATGAACTGAACACCTCTGTGTATTTGGAATTACAAAATTTCTCGGTCAATTAAAGGAACCATAGGTGGCAATATGTTCTTCATTTCATTAATATTGGCCAGAATGCGATCACAAAACCATATTGCCTTGGTAATTGCATCAGCTGAAATTGCAGTACCTCGTTGGATTCAACATTCAAATTGCGGTTGAATCAGCAATGATGGTCGCAGTAGTCCAAGAGCAGTATGGGCAGTTCATAAAAGTTAGTGTGAGGTATGCATATTGACCAAATGCATTAGATATTTCGCAGTCCTTCAACTTTTACCAAGACATAAAGACAAAAGTTATCGCAACTCTTACACCGTCTTTTGATGTCAATTCCATAAAAAAACCTCTTACTTACTTAGGTGGCGCTACACTTCGGGACGAACCTGGGCCTCAACCAAGATGCCTCCCCAGCTAGCTCGGTCTTTGGCTAGCTGCCTCCAGTTACTCACTCCAAGTTGGTTGAGGTCATCTTCCACTTGAGCGCGCCACCTAAGGCGAGGTCTTCCTTGACTGCGTCTTCCCTCTGGGTTGGAATGTAAGATCCTGCGAGCCGGAGCATTGTTACGCTCTACATGACCTAGCCATCTTAAATGTGATATACGTATTTTTTGTACCAGGTCAATGTCGCTGTACAACTCGTATAGTTCGTGGTTGAACCTTCTCCACCAAAGCCCGTTAACGCAAATAGGGCCGAAAATCTTGCGAAGAACCTTGCGCGCGAAACGACTAAGGATATCTTCATCCGCTTTCGATAGAGTCCATGTCTCCGCCATAGAGCAGGACTGGGATGATTAGAGTCTTATAAAGAGTCTCCTTTGTTTTTCGAGAGAGGGCTTTACTACTCAATTGCCTCCCTAGCACATAGGAACAGCGATTGGAAGTGTTATTCTTCGCTTTATTTTTAACGAGATGTTGTTGTTCGATGTTATAGCGGAAATTCCCTAACTACCTCCAAGTTGTACCTGTCTATGGTGACGTTTTGTCCAATCCGCCGGTGTTGTATGTCCCTTTTTGTTGACAGTAGGTACTTCGTTTTGGCCTCATTGACTGCTAGTCCCATCTTAGCCGCTTCAGCTTCAATGTTATAGCGAGTTTCATTTAAGAAAATATCTGATCTTTCTGACAAAAGATTTCATCTTTTTTGAATTTTGAGAGTTTCATTTCAACAAAAAGAGCAAATTTAGATCAGATCTCAGCACGAAAGATCTGATCTTTGGTGGGTAGGCAGATTTGATCTGAATGCACGCATACATGTGGAACGTTTTTTCCGTCAAACATCAAATGGAAACTATTTCGTTATTAATTTATTGTGAAATTGTGCCAATCCCTGCTAAAAAATTAAACTAAAAAATAAACAAATAATAATTCGAAGAAGTTAATAATTTAAATTTTATAAATTTAGTGGAGTTTTTTATTGCTTTGTCTTCATCTTCCTCATCATCTGATGATGAAGATGTTTTTTTTTTTTCAGAAATGTGTGTGTCAGTCATTCAGCATTGGCTAGCCAAGATACCTTAGTAGCGGGTTTGTTTTCGAACGGCAGCTTTCTCTGTTAAGTCAGTTGTATTACATAAAAATCTGAAGTATTGAATCCTAAAGTAAACTAAAAGTATTAATCCTAAAATTAATAATAATTTTTGGGTAGCTTGAGATTTGTGTTTGACAACATATGTTTAGTTCATCAGCTGGTTTTTCCTTAGGCGTTACAACAACAAAAATCAATCCGGATTGCTTTAGGTATGCCACATGCGCGGCAAATATTACAATTAAATTTGGACACAGAGTTTCATTTAAAAGATCAAATCTCCATTTTGAGAGGAGTTCTTTGAAATTTAAATGAAACTCGCTATTAGCAAACGCTCCAGTGACAGCTCGCTGGGTTCTGCCAATGCTGTCTATGTCATCAGCGTATGCTAACAATTGCACAGACTTGAAAAAAAACCTCTAGGATGAAATAAAATCAAAGTTACAACAATTACGACAAACAGAAACACAGAATACATAAACAAAATAAATTTCGTTCTTATGTTATAATAGATTTTGTTAAATAACTTTAATAAAAAAAAATGTAAATTCAGTAGTAATTAGTGATTGCAATCCAGGGATGTTCGTTTCAATCCCGGGATTTCAGGATTACAAAATTTCGATCACGGGATAATCCTGGGATTTAAAAATATTTTAAAAAAGTTATTTAGAATATTTTTGGTTACATTGTTTTTTTTTTTTTTTTTTTTTTTATCTTGCAGAGAGTAAAAATTAATTCGGTCTCAAAGCAAAATATTTTATTATTACAAATATAGAACGTTCACTAACCTTTTTTAATTCTCCTGTCTGGAACAATCCTCACGATCACAACTAGAACACTTTTGACTATCTATAGATTATTGTATGTAAACTGTACTGAGAAAAATAAAAAAAAAAAAAAAAAGACGAAGAACGAAAAGCAAATGATAACTACACACGAGGTTAAGGTTAAAACTTGAGAATAAGTCTCTCAACAAAATCAAAGCAAGATACAAATTCAGTTCAAAACAATATGAGGTAACCGTGTTAAGTAGAAAGAGATACTACTGAGGATTTTGTTTCTTAATAATAATAATAATTTTAACTATATGTCTGTAAGACCTAAGGTCTTTTAAATGCAATCTGAATTGCACGGCACTAGTTAGAAGGAATAGAAAGATAGGAAAGAATTTTTTGTTGGCACAGTGGATTTAAAAATTAGGTATTTACTATCTCATTTTAACCCTGCGATATAGGTACTATATGCCAATTTTGCATTTGGAAAAAAAATCGAACTCGAGATTTTAATCAAACTTGAAATTACGATGATAAAGAACACAAAAAAGTGGATTCCGCAATTCCGTCTGGCTGTCTGCCTGTCTGTCTGTTTTTTTTTTTGATATAATTTGTTATTAACGGTACCTGCCATACAACCATTTTTTTGATTTTGGACATTCTTATAAACGACTCAACGGATTTCGAATAAAATTTGTGTGTAGAAAGTCCTTTGTATTCTAAATAATACTCCATGCCAAAGACATACAATTGCATTGCTAAAAAAAATGTTGTGAACGGACGAAATTTTACATATACAAAATTAAGTAAAAAAGACTGAAGCCTATTGAGCTGTTTCTACTAAAAATCTTGTGCTTAACATATGTGATCAAACATAAGAGTTTTTTTTTTAATTTGCTACATGAAGAAACCTGGATCCTGGAGAGCAAAATTAGGCCAAGTTGATATGAAAATTACGTCGTTGTTCGATATATTTTTTTTATTTTGTCAAAACCTACACCTATAAATCAGTTTTAACGAATGAGGTTCACGTACACGAAATCATAATGAACAAATCTTGAAAAATGAGATCATGAAAACAGAGTCTATCCACCTTGTATAATTTCATGAGGCAAAAAGTTGTATGCGAATACTAAAGCCACTAATCCCGGAAATCACAGGATTTGGGAGTTTCAATCCCGGGATTTTCAGGATTGAAAAATGTACCGCGATCCCGGGATTCGGGCTCCCGGGAGTGCAATCTTTAGTAGTAATATACATTTGTATACATAAGAATGATTGTCGATAGAACTATAGTGGAGACATTTACATCTCTAGAACACCGTCGAAATGTTATATGTCTCTCATTATTTTATCGCTATTTTTATAAGCAATGTTCCAGCGAAATAGCCAGTTACATTCCTCCCCACAAACTATTCAACCGTAATACTGGCGCTTCCAGGAATGCTCATCAGTTTACCCTTGAGCCCAACTTCGGACGTACTGTCAAGTACAGACAATCTTTCTTTAGACGTACAACGCGAATGTGGAATACTTTACCCGGCGCTATTCCCCCCCCCCCCATTTTGATATTCAGAAATTCAAAACAAATGTGCATCGCTATCTTCTCTTACATCCTTCCCTATTTTCCTAATGCTCGCACTGTCCTTGTTCATTTTAAGGGTAGTCAAAACCCCTTTAGTGCGCGTATCCGTTAAAAAAAAAACAAAAAACATGCATCTTATATTTATTTTTAAATATGGGTATATTTTTGCTTTGTTTACAGATGAAACTCAACATTCAGTGCGTTCCACTGAGTTCGAGTCGAACTTATAAAATAGCCAATCTTTGTTGGTTTAATGGCAAAGCAGCACCTAATCGACCTATTTTAGCCATTTGTTATGAAACAGGAAAAGTGCAATTGATGAAAAATGAAAATGATGATGGTAAGGTTTTTAAATAGTTTTTTATTTATCTATTGACAGCATTTCCTCTTATTCAAGCACCTGTAAAATTTGATACAGAAATGAAAACTGTTGATGCTAGATGGAACCATGATGGTACCGTCTTAGCTATTTGTGGAATAAAAGTCGAGCCCACTTCAAAGGAAGGAAATCAAGTTTCATTCTTTTCTCCATACGGCAAATTATTTCGAACACTTAAAGTTCCAGGCAATCAAATAAGATCGATGGATTGGGAAGGACAATCACTTAGAATTGCAATGGCAGTAGATTCATTTATTTATTTTGCCAATATTCGACCAGATTATATATGGTGTTTCTTTGAAAAGACTACAGTATTCCTAAATACGGTGCATGAATCCTTAATGAATGTTATTACCTTCTGGAATATTAATTCTAATCAGGTTTTTATTATAAAAATACAAAATAATATGTTTTAATGTTATTATTTCGAATTTCAGCGTTTTCTAAAGGAAGTGGAACCTGTACTGTGCATGGCTGCATGTAACGAACACTGTGTTATTGCAGTCGAGTGCTTGACTACAAACAATCGGGATATAACTCTAACAGGAGTGGAACGAAAAGCGGATGAAAAGTGTTACCAACTTCTGCTGTGCAATTCAATAGGAACTACTGTCGACTGTAAGTTAAACATAAAAGCAATTTTATATTTGTTACATATTAAATTTTATTAACAAAAAAAGAACATATTTTATACTAGCCGAAGTGTAGAATACAAGCAAAACTTTTGCCATAACTTCACCAAATTCACAGAGGTTCTGCAGCATATCTTACGCTGTACCATAGTCTTATATAAGTTACTGAATGTGAGTCTGAAGAAGAACATGCAAGAAATACAATAATGCAAACAAAAAACGGTCACAATTAAGATATTTGTCTAATCCTTTTGATGTGATTCTACCCATTTTCTTCTTTTCATTATTTTACTTGCGATTATAGGTACTATAAGGCAAGTTATGCATTCGTAAATAAAATTCTAACGATCAAAAATGACATAACGATCATAGAGAAGCCTAAAAAAGTGATCGCAAAAAAATGTCTGTCTGTTCGTTTGTATGTATAACGACGAGCTGCAGCCTTAACGGCGCAAGCGATTACCTACAAATTTGGCATGTGTGATTATTTTGTCATTCCTCAAAGGGGAAATTTAAATTTTATTTTTAGGCCTAAAAATAACGATACCTGCCATTTGACCTTGAAGGAATATCTTATTTTTCTCTAAAACGGCTTCAACGATTTTAATAAAAAAATTTGAGAATTTTTTTGTTGGTAATAGCTATCATCTGATATGAATCAAGTTTACGGGAAAAGTCTATTAACGGTACCTTTCATATAACGGTTTTTTTTATTTTTTGGCTTTCTCGGTAACGGTACATTGGATTTCTGTCAAATTTTATATCTGAGAAGATCTAAGAGCGAGTTTCATTCAAGAAAATATCTGCTCTTTCTGACAAAAGATTTCATCTTTGAATTTTGAGAGTTTCATTCCAACAAAAAGATCAAATCTAGGTCAGATCTCAACACGATAGATCTGATCTTTGGTGGGTAGGCAGATTTGATCTGAATGCACACATACACGTAAAACGTTTTTTCTGTCAAACATTAAATGGAAACTATTTCGTTATTAATTTACTGCAAAATTGTGCAAAAATTAAACTAAAAAGTAAACAAATAATAGACGAAGAAGTTAATAATTTAAATTTTATAAATTTAGTGGAGTTTTTTATTGCTTTGTCTTCATCTTCCTCATCATCTAATAATGAAGATATGTTTTTTTTTTCAGAAATGTGTGTGTCAGTCATTCAGCATTGGACGCGTTCGGTGCAATGCCGATAGGCTAGCCAAGGTACTTTAGTAGCGAGTTTGTTGTATTGCACACAAATCTGAAGTTTTGAATCAGCTGTTCCTCAAATTAATAATAGTTTTTAGGTAGCTTGAGATTTGTGTTTGGCAACATATGTTTAGTTCATCATCTGGTTTTTCCTTAAGCGTTACAACAACACAAAATAATCTGGATTGCTTTAGGTATGCCACCGAACGCGGCCAATACTAAAATTAAATTTGGACACAAAGTTTTATTGAAAAGATACCATTTTGAGAGGATATCTTTGAAATTTGAATGGAACTCGCTATAAGTAGCCAAACTAACTCTGCGTAATAAAATTGTAAATCATTTTTTTTTATAATTAAAATTAATTTTTGAATTTTTTTTTTAAATCAATATTTTTGAAACTAAAAAAAAATAATTTTAAGTTTTATAGTCATATGTATATTAAAAACTCTAAAAAACTGCATACCAAAATTTCAAAAAAGTTTGTTTCCAAAAAAACTAAAAATAAAAAACCGGATTTCATCAAAATCCATCCTACAATTTTCGAGATACTTTTTTATAAAATTTTCATTGATCCGTGGCATCTAATGGTGTTCTTTTTTTCGAGAAATCGGTTAAAGTGATGGTTTTGGCAGTTTATAGAAGTAAAATACGATTTTTAACCACCTATACAGCATTCACTTTCATTTATACATATGTATATATGTACATCTACATTCCTAGGTTATCTATATATGGGTAGGTAGGTACATATTAATATTTTCCAAATTTAATAATTCAAATCCATTTAAATATACATTTGTAGGTAGGTACCAATGTAACCATTCCTTGAATCATATATGAATTCCACAATTAATCAAGGTTATCTTACCTACATCGGCTTTAATCCTGCAAAGGATAACTAGACAACTTATAACAGCGTCAGTGGTTAGCTACACTAAAGTTGTTACTTACAAGAGCAAGTTCGTACGACACAGTCGTGCATTTTATTGACTTTAAATCTAAAATGTGTGATTTTGTACACGTCATGTCAATAACAGCACCTCCGAGTATTTTTACTTGTTATTATCGCAATACTGCGTAGTTATTTGAGCAGATTTCCCTTTTAATGAAAGTTGCTGTGCGCAACTCAGTAAGTATTCGGTACGGTGCAGTATTTGGAAGAATTTGATTAATGACATATCAGCAAGATTTGGGTGACCTTGTTAGTGGGATATAATTCACCATCCGCGAGAGGTACTGGCCTGGAACACGGCAGTCCTTATACAATCTTATCCGAGCACGCTGCTTCCAGTCATTATCTAATACATTTTACTGTCGATCACAAAAATACGGTGGATAACTAGCGATCGAATAATTGATAGTATTCTGTTGCAATCGCCAATCACATTTTTCCGATTTATAAATTCATCGATTATTGATTAACGATCGACAACCGCAGTAACTGCCATTTATAACTTGTTTTGTCGTTAACCGTATTCCACGGTTGAAATTTATAAAGATTCTGTTTTTGTGTAAATTGCATCACAGCACACAAGCTTATTTCCACAGATGTTGATTCAGTTCTATACAAATGTTGTGGTGGTTGTTTGACTAAGGCCAATTTACTGATACAGAACCTAAACATTTAAGTTCTACAAAAAGACTTATGTGAGAGTTTACGCAGAGGAGAAAGTAACCCTTAAGCATTTTAAGTTGAATATAAATATTTATATTGAATAAATATTTATGATTCGTATCACCGAACGGGCCTAAGTTCTTTACTATTTACATATACAGTATTGACAAAACCAAAATCTACCGCCAACTTACTACTAACAAACGCTCTAAATGATATTCAAGCCTGGTCATTTAGATCCGGAGCTAGACTATCGTTGGACAAGTGTAAAACTTTACTTTGCCGCAAAACGCCATGCAATAATAGTCCTTTTTCTATAAATAATGTAAATATTAATAATGTTAATAATTTAAGTATCTTAGGCTTATCTTTCAATAATAGATATAATTGAAAAACTCACTGTTTGGAGTTAAAAAAAAAGATTAAATAAAAGAACTATTATCATTAATTATTTAGCAAGCAAAAAATGTACAGGTAAATACACAATGCAATATAAGCAGATCTTTAGTTTTAAGTAAGATTGACTACGGGCTAATCATTTATGGAAACTCACCAAAATCAACATTAAACATTATAAAAGCACCCTATCACCAATGTGTACGGAGGAGCTTAAATGCATTCCCAACAAGTACCATAAAAAAACATGCTGGTGGAAGCTGGCCTGCCCAGCTTAGAGGAAAGAATAACATCCACAAAAGAGAAACTCTTTATTAAACTCGATTTCCCAAATGGATCTATTATTGACAAATATTTCAATTCCGCAAGCAAACTAAAACGAATACCATCAGCAATATCCATTATAATAACAACGGTTAAAGACCTAGGCATCCCAATCAAGCAAGTTATAAAAAATACGCCACATTTTCCTCCGTGGAATATGCAACCGAAATCCTTCATCATGAATTTGTTAAATTTCAACAAAAACAACACACCGAAAGATGTATTTTTCCAGACCTTTTTGAGCGTGTCATCAGAATACAAAAAAATGGGTGGAGCTTCATCTTCTCAGATGGTTCAAAAACTGCAACAAACACTTCATTTGCAGCTGTTAACGAGAATGACTCTTTGATATGTGTTGGTATACTCAATGAAACTGTTTTTATTTTTACTGCCGAAGCCTTTGCAATTCTAAAAACCATAACAACATGCAGTTCTCACAACAAAAAAATTATTATACCTTCAGACAGTCTATCAGTCATTAACGAAGTAAAAAATCCTGATCACAATACTGTCATAATTAACAAGATCCGAGACCATCTTATCAGAAAACCTAACAAACTGAAACTTATGTGGGTACCTAGCCATATGGGTACAAAAGGTAATCAGCTATCAGATTTATCAACCGCTCAGGCCCATCATGATCCTGTCTATTATTTTGAACCTAGCACCAAACTTGACCGTTTACGGTACATAAACAAAAAACTTGCTTTTAAACTGTTATCCGACTGGAGAGACTACAGCCACCACTATTCAACAATCAACATGGAGAGACTTCAACCTATCTTTCCTGTCACCACCTCAAAAACTATGAATACGACTTTCATTAGACTTAGGGTTGGTCACACAATCAGCACACACCAGCACCTCCTTCGTAATGAAGCTCCACCAACTTGACATCACTCATATTTTAAACAACTGCCCAGGAGCAACTTCGAATCAAAACGCTATACCAAATTTTTCACATTCAAAGTATACACAATTTTTTCATTAAATTAAAAATTGACATTTAACTTTATCATACTTAAAATGTAAATAATTTTGATAATAATTTTATATTTAAAAATATGTATTAAATTGTGTATTAGTTCTTTTTTGCTTCTATTCAGTTAAGTTTACCTCAGAGCCGGAAGTCTAGAAACTTGTGCTCGTTTATCGTATGTTAGCATTATAATTTTAATTATATGTTAATAAATTATAATAAAAATAATAATAAATAGAATCACTAGGCCACCGTCTTCGATGGTCTAGCGAATGACTAACGGAACACGGAATAAGTTCTAGACCTTCCCTAGTCCATATTTAGGGCAGTCATTTAGGTCCAATTTTATTCATTTTATTTATAAATGATTTGATTTCAATCATACAAAATTCGTCTGTCTTTATATATGCTGATAACATTAAACTTTTCAAAAGAATTTATTCTAAATCTGACTGCCTACTTTTGCTAGATGACTTAAAATTATTTAGGGAATGGTGCAATATTAATCGTCTCGTTTTAAATGATGACAAATGTAAAACCATGAGTTTTACACGCAAGAAAGTTCCAATTGTTTTTGATTATATGTTTGATTCTTGTTCTTTAAGTAGAGTATCTATTTTTTCTGACTTGGGAGTTGTTTTAGATTCGGAACTTACATTTACTGACCATATTAGTTTTGTAGTTAGAAAAGCAAATAGAATCTTTGGTTTCATTAAGAGTTTTGGCCGCGATTTCCGTGACCCTTATGTTCTCAAACTACTTTTTGTTTCATTTGTGAGACCAATTCTTGAGTATGCCCTTATTATTCTATACATATAATGAGAATTTAAGCAATTCAGAGGAGGTTCTTGCGCTTTTGTCTCCGTTTTCTTCCTTGGTTCCGTGGAAACCCTCTGTCCCCTTATTCTCAAAGACTTGCTTTAATTAACCTTCCTTCCTTGGCAAATCATAGAAAATATTTACAATTTTGTTTTATCGCAGCAATAATAAATGGAGCAGTATCATCACAATCGGTTCTTTATCGTCTTAACTTTAGTTTTAGTCGCTCAAGTATACGCCTTCAAAGACCACTGAATCAAATTTTTAGTAGATCGAACTATGGTGCTCATAGCCCTCTCAATCAATTAGTTGAAATATATAATACATTTTATTTTATAGTGGCTTCACCAAAATTCAAAATTCAAAATTCAAAACATTGTTTTACAATAGCTTCGAAATTTAGTGTTAAGTAGTTTTAAGTATTTATTTATAAACATATTGTTCACGTTAGGATTTAACGTATTGAAATAAATTAATTAATTTGGGCGTTAATATTTTGTGGCGAAACCTTTGGTTTTTCTTACCACTCTTCGGATCACCTGCTCGGCATACTCTCCATAAGATTTAAAATAATGGTACTTAGAATACCATTCCAAACAGGAAGTTCCTATGTCTGCATGTATCGCGCACAATTAACCGATCTACAATCTCCCATAGATTTTCTTTGGGCTTGAGATCAGGAGACTGCGCTGGCCATTCCATTACGTCAATTTTTTGCACTCCAAACCATTATTTGACTGTTTTTAAAGCATGGTTCGAATCGTTATCATTTTTTTTTTTTTTTTTTTTTTTTTTTTTTATAATCTACACGCGCTCAAGGGATTATGAATACCCTTTAAATGTTTCAACACAGCGCGGGCGTGAGGGTGAGGTTAAGGAAGAGGAAGAATGATAGGAAAGATGAGTGGCGTGATATTCGGAGACTGTAGGTGGTTGTTGTGTCAGATTTTATCTCCAGGGATGGCGGCTGAACTAATGCGGAGAAATTTCCGTGTCTTATTTATCGATGTCCCTTATAATTCGCTTTAATTTTTTTATCCTTTTGACAGGCGAACACACAACTATCGCGCCACGGCCACCCCCAATCATGCTGGAATGTCCATTTAAGTAGAACATCCTCCTCAGTATCTGGAAGCATAATATTCTCCAAGATAGCTCTGTACACAAATCGATCCATAATGCTTTCTTTTTATGAATTGGACCCACTCCATATTCATAGAAGCATACCCAGACCATAACCCTACCCTTTGAAAACCGAGGATTAAGGGCTTGTGTGATTGGTCGACGGACAACTTGGCAACCGTCCGATCCTTTCAAATTGAATTTGGATTCATCGGGAAATAACACCGTCTTCCATCTAGACACTGGCCAATTTATATGATCTTTGGCAAATTTCAACCTTAAAAGATGATAAACTGCCATGAACGACGAATCGTCCTTCGATCACTTCTAGAATTAATTCATCCCATAGTTCTCTAGGGCATATGAAGGATTTTTTTAACTTGTTCTTACAACGGATTTATCTTCCCGCAATGTTTGTTTATTAACTTTGATTTAAACTGAATCATTAGTACGAAATAAATCGTTAAACATTTTATAGAGCGTATAGTTGCTTTAGTTTCGTCCAAAACTGTATTTATGTAGGTATGCCTGTATGTCAAATATGCTCAGCACAGCAAACAAATAATTTGCCTATTGTCGTCAAGCTTGCATACATTTCAATAAACTGTTAAATGTTATTATAATATTTTAAATGGTATCCTTTGAACTTTATATGAATGAATTTCAAATTATATGGTTTCTTCTTACAGCCAAGTATACCGATGTTAAACCTAACTATATTGGAATAAACTCTACGTACGTCGTCATTGCGTCAAATGACGAAGTGCTTCTATGGCATTATCATACTCCAAAGGTATGTCGTTATTTGATTTATAGAACTAGCTGACTAAGTTACAGACAAATTAAATAATATAGAGCTCAACAAATATCCAAGGAGCAAAAGGTAGAAAAGAAAAACGATTTCATATTGATGACACACCAACAGGCGTTGATACTAAGGAATTGAATATCAATAAATCACATGACACGCAAGACCCAATAAGTTCGATAACGATTTCCGAAAAGCTGCTTTTGGTTTCAAGAAATTCTGGATTCATTAATGAATATAGTGTTCCAAATGTTGCCTTACGAACGCGTCACCAAACTAAACATTATGTTTATAAAATGGCAATCAACTGTAATTCAACGTGAGTCATGTGTGTCTGTCTGTGTAATTTCTTAGCTGAGCTTATTTTATTTTCAGTCGAGCAGCACTTATTGATCACGCTGGTGTTATGACTTTGTTAGATCTCGATGACAGCAAAGAAGGGCAGTTAAATTTTAGTCGTGTGGAACGTAAAGATGTATGGGCCATCTGTTGGGCAAAGGACAATCCTTTGCTCCTGGCACTAATGGAAAAGACACGAATGTATGTATTTCGAGGGAATGATCCTGAAGAACCAATTGCCTGCTCGGGCTACATTTGTTGCTTTGAAGACCTTGAGATTACTAGTGTTTTACTCGATGATATAATAAGCGGTGGTGAAACTCAAAATCCCGTAAATCACATAGTTCAGCTCCGAGTTAAATCATTGCGGGATACTGATGATTTACTTCAACATGTCGGAATCGAAGATGCCAAGCAGTTCATTGAGGATAACCCACACCCAAGACTTTGGCGATTATTGGCGGAAGCCGCATTAAAAAAACTCGATATGGACACAGCAGAGAGTGCATTTGTTCGATGTGCAAATTATCCAGGAATCCAATTAATAAAACGACTTAGAAATATACCATCGGAAACTCTTCAAAAGGCCGAAGTAACTGCCTTTTATGGCGAATTTGAAGCCGCAGAAAAACTATACATGGATGCGGATAGAAGGTTTTTTTTTTTTAAATCTTAGATGAGTCGCACAGAAACCATTCAGAATGCAAATGTACAAGAAAAATGGTACAATCATAATGTACAGGAAAAAAAAGTTAAAATTGACTGAATGGCATTGGCTTCTGAACGACTTTTAAAAAAAGAATAACATAAGATAAAATAAGGAATAACATTTTTTATTATTAGAGATTTGTCTATTGACTTACGCACAACATTGTGCGATTGGTTTAGGGTTGTACAACTTTATCGAATGGGTCAAGGGGTATCGGATCAACAAATGGAAACAGCTTGGAAGGAAATAGGCAATCATTTTGCGAACCTTCGATCTTGGTAGACTATTCAAAATTATTTTTTTTCAAAAATACATATATCATAATACTTATTCTCTTTAATAGGGAGAGTGCAAGAGAGTACTATGAAAAAGCTCACCATATTGAGGGTCTAATGGAATCACTCTACCATTTAGAACAATTCGATGAACTTAAGCTTTGCATTGACAAACTCCCAGACAAAAGTCCTTTATTATCCAAAATAGCCGAAATGATGGCTTCTGTTGGTAAAATATGTTCCTTATATTTCAAATTTTATGAATTATTGAATTGATTTAAGTTCTTTAATCAATAAAAGGAATGTGTAACGAAGCTGTTGTGGCTTATCTTAAATTTGGAGATCATAAAGCAGCTGTTAACACATGCGTAAACCTTCGTCAGTGGGGTCAAGCAGTTGATCTTGCTCAGAAATATAAAATGCCCCAAATTGGAGTGTTGCTATCAAAACACGCTGCACAGTTATTACAAGAAGGACGCCTAGCAGAGGCAGTTGCGTTGCAAAAGAAAGCTGGGAGATACTTAGATGCAGCCCATCTCTTGACCAAACTAGCTGAACGGGAAGTTAATAAGAAAGCAAACTTACTCAGAGTAAAGAAGCTCTATGTTCTTGCGGGAATTTTAGCAGAAGAACACATGAGAACGTTGAGTGCAAAGTCGAATAGCCGATTTGACCGTACTAACATTTTGGCTGAAATGTCAACAGAGGAGTCTAATTTAATAAGAGGGATTTGGCACAGTGCAGAAGCATATCATTTTATGCTGTTGGCCCAGCGACAACTACGTTTTGGTATTGTTCATAGTGCAGTGATAACAGCGCTAAGACTACGTGAATATGAAGACGTGCTTAACATTGAAGATATCTATAGTTTGTTGGCACTAGCTAGTTGCGCAGACCGTTCTTTTGGTATGTCCCTTTATTTAAAAAAAAAAAAATCTTTCTTAAAACAAAATTAATTTTTAAAGCTACTTGCTCTATTGCATTTATCAAACTGGAATCACTGGATTTGGCGTCAGAAAAATGTAAACAAGAATACGAGGAGCTGGCTGTTAGTATATTTTCCAAAAATGAACCTATTGACCACAAATTGGATTTGGTATCTTGTTATTCATGTCAAATTCCTGTTGCAGATTGGTAAGTATCTAAATTCTGTTCAAAGATTACATTGCCTTACTATAGCTTTTTTTCTCTAGCTTACCGTCCTGTTCAAATTGTGGAGCACACTTTCCTGCATGCATTTCTTCGGGTAAACCGATTACTCAACCGTCTAATATATGGATGTGTGTAAGATGTCATCATTGTGCGTCGCCAATGGAAATTACTAGGCACCGTACTTGCCCGCTGTGCCATAGTCTGATATCTGAAAGTGGCCTTGAAGTTTGAACATTTTTATGTTATTTATTTAAATTAACTTATTTATTTATTATTTTTTTTTAAATGCGGACAAATTTCGTGTAATCGAAACTTTTTCTATTTAAAATTAGAAATTGTAAAGTAAAATCACTTTAAATAAAATATCTAAACTAAAACACTCACATGTATTATATGCAATGTAACGTTCGCAAATGCAACCGTTTGAATGTCAACGGTGGCGCAGCAAAAAAAATGGTCTCTTTTTCTTACTAAGCTAAATAAAAATAAAATGCACGACTGGATCGCAAGTACTTTCTCTTATGTTCGAACACATCTTAAACACAAGATTTTTAATAGAAACAGCTCAATATGCTTTTAGTATCTTATACTTAATTTTTTAACTACAAAATCTCGTAAATTTTTTTGTAAAAAAATTTTAGTATGACAATTTAGTGTAATAATTTTAATTTAAAAACTGAATTTCAAAACAAATCGTCGACCCATTTTCGAAACATTGAATTTGAATTGAAAAGAAAAACAAATTTTTGAATTTTATTTTTCAAAAATTCAAACAAATATTTTTCCAAAAATGTTGGTACTTATGCAGTATTATTTAGAAATCAAAGGACCTCATACATAAAAAAATTGATCGAAATCTGTTGAGCCGTTTATGAGAAAGTCGAAAATTAAGAAATTGGTTGTATGACAGGTACCGTTAATAGAATATTAAAAAAAAAAATAAAAATTAACCAAAATGTAGAGTATGGGTGCTTTCATAAAATGCATGGTTGCGAAAGTCCGACGAATGCATAGCATTCATAAATGCAAATAATGAATGTCAGAGTTTCATAAATATAAAACGAAAATATTTGCAGCGCAAATATAAAATTTCACAAGCATTCAAATTTGTTTCGTAAAGAAAGAGATGTAAACGGTGGTACATCTTCCCTTACTGATCTGTCTAAATTTTCGTTAGAAAATTCAAAGTTCAACTTAAAATTAAAAATACGAATCAGAATTGTTTCTGGTCCACAGGAAAATAAAGCAAATCAGACAAAGTATTCATAAATGGATTTCTGCTGTGAAAGCACCCTATATCTATAGCACTGCACATGTATTTTTTTTTTTTTTAAATCAAAATCGTTAAAGCAGTTTTCCAGATAATTAATGTCGTTTTTATTTGGCAATCCGGAAGCCTTCCGGACTCTTCGGAAAGCGTTCACTTGGGAAAAATTGACAGTACTAATTCTGAAAAGAAGAGAATTTTACTTCTGGATTTGAAATCAGAATCAGAACCAGAAGCACTCACACATTCATTTACTTGAACGTCAAACTCGACTGTTGTCATTTTTTGTATCATAATTGTGCAACAAACATTTTTTTAAAATTTGAATAGTCTCACGTACACAATTATTTTCACACATACAATCTCATTAAAATTAGGAATCGTCAGAATCACACAAAAGTGTTCAGTTGGGATCCCGGATCGGAGAAGAATACCGGTTTGCCAAATAAAAACGCCATAAGATGGTAGAAAAAATTGTATGGCGTACCGTTAGTCTTGGGCCTAAAAAAACGATTCAAAATTCTATTTAGACAATCAACTAAAACACTACCAAGTTAGTTTGAAGAAAACCGCTTCAGTTGTAGAGCGTTGTATTGACAGGCGGAATTGCGGGACCCACTTTTTTGGTGTTCTCTATCATCGTAATGTCAAGTTTGATTAAGATCACGAGTTTGATTTTTTTTCGAAATGCAAAACTTGCCCTAATTAGTGGTGTGCAAAATAATAGGTGCGAAGGGCAATGTTTAAAAGCTTTAGTTTTCTTAAGAAAGGGCGAAACAAGTGCTACTAAAATGACTTATAAAATATGTCGCAACACTGTTGCACCTTTTGTTGCTAGTTTCCGTGCATTTAGCCGTTGCTTATGATTTATTGTCAATTTAATGATTACCTTTGTTAAATATCGCTGTGCGAAAAAAATTTTGTATAATTCTAATATTCTCATTCGTGGTTTTAAATTAAGAGAAGAAAGTTATTAGTTTTTTTTTATATAAATAATAATTAATTTAATTATTTTTAAGCTCGATTCGTATCAGCAAAGGGACATAAAATACATCTCAACGGTTTAATAGTTACGTAGTGAGAAAGCATTTATAAAGGCTTTTTCAACGTTGGCTAAATTCATATTCATAAACAGTCTTATTCAGTAAAATACTCATGAACAGGATTTGCATCGCAGTTACAGAAGTACTTATGCACTACATTACTATATACGCATTTAGCGTATTCTGCTGAATAAGACAGTTCATGTTTCCTCTTCTATTTTCTTTGTCACACATAAGACAGTTTTGCTGCAAAAAATACAAATATATCCCTGCTCTAAATGATCAGCCTTATCACAAATTCCATCGTGAAAAATCTCGAAGGGATTGTTACGCTAATAACCCCAACAAATTTTGTAAACACAATCCGAGTGGAATCGAAATGCTTTGTCTCATTGAACGATCTCAATCTCAATGTCGAAATCAGCTTCGTTACGTCAAATAACCTTCAATTATAAAACAAATTCTGTTCATATCAATTGTTAACATTTAAAATAATATATAAAAATATTTCGGGTGAAAGATATTCCGGGCCAAACTCACAATAGGGATGAATGTACTTAAGTGTTCATTTTTGTTATTTACACATAAAATGGATTCCATAGCGGTTGCAATTATTGCTGAAAATAACGAGGCTGTAAAGCGAAGGCAAAAGCATAAAATCCAAAGAAAACAATTGAGAGATGCATGCAATCCATTTGCTATGGATGAAAACTTGTACACATATGAATCAAAAAATTTAAAAATAATTAAATCGAAACTTTTTCAGTTTTAGAAGAAATTTCCGACTGAATTAACAAGCATTTAAATACTTTTTAGAGGAGATGCAACTGGAGTTTCAAGAAGTTTGATTTTCTTCATCAATAAATTTGGTTTGTCGGCTGGCTGTTGCGCTGAGATTTTTGGCAGAAGGTAACTACCAGCCAATTGGTGCTGGTAAGGATTCCAAAGTTGACATGGCGCAGTCTACATTTTCTTTCAATTTAAAAAAAATGTTCAATACACTGGAAAGATGACTTGAATTACAATTTTTATAAAAAAAATCATTAAAAATACCTACAATTTACTAAGACAACCGTTTTCGATCTATCTACGAGAATGGATCCTATGATAGATTTTTCGGGATTCGTATCAGATTTTCGATTACGATGGATTCTGTGATAAGGCCGGATATCTTGCTCGTCGTCTATAGAAACAAGATTAGTTTCCTTTTCCAAACAGCATGGTCGTTGTAGTGCTTACTAAAAATACACATTTACCCACAAGAAGACCTTCAAAAGATACTTCGAAATTTGTAATCAATGAAAATATATCAAAATAACAGATTATAACTTTTTAGGTAAGTACTCATACTAAATGGTTCGTCATCCAAGGGACATTTAACTCCATAAAGGTTTATACATATGTATGTTTTTATTAAATTTTCAAACCTTCATTAAAATCATATTTTTTTGTAATAGGTCGCATCAAGGAGGAAATAGTATGAGATTCCAATAATATTTTTATCTTAAAATCCTCACAGGAATCATCCCCCAAAATATCCTGCACGAATTAGGGGACACCCTGTATATTAAATCTCCAATATCCAAGAGGAAACACCGGTCCAGATAATCAGTAAATGTGATGACCTTATGCACCAATGGCACAAATATTTGGAAAAGCCCCAAATCGAGGGCGGTGAATTACTCTCCTAAACTCCTTTATTTTCTTTTTTTTTTATTTTCTTTTGTCTTTGATTAAAGATTTGTAAATTCATAAGTACACATCTCTTTACTTTTTATTGTCAACTTTGTTAAATTTTTATCTTGCTCTATTCTGTAAAATTAACGTAAGACTAACTTATAAGATATTGTATCTTACAGTTTTTAAAGGATCACGAATAAATCCTACTAATATGAATACAAATTTCCCTGGAAATTTTTCTCCAATTCGAAACTTGGGAACGTGAATGATATTAAAAATTTTCCCTCGGAATTTATTGGTATCGGGAATAAGATTCCCAGGGAATTTTGCTGTCATTTCATACGATTTCTTGTCCAAGGGAAATTTGTTCCGTGGGAGATTCACGTTCGCAGGAAAAAATTTCAGGGAATAAAATATTCCGTGGGAAACGAAATTCCTTGGGAGATTCCCGATAGGGCCCATTATAAATGTGAAAGCTTGGATGGATGGATCTTTGTTGCTCAATAATTCCAGGAAGGCCGAATGGATCTGAATGAAGTTTCTTTTTTTTTTTTTTAAATTTAACTATATGCCTGTAAGACCTTAGGACTTTTAAATGCAACCTGAATTGCACGGCACTAGTTTGGCACAGTTGATTTGAGAACCAGGTATTGACTGTCTCATTTGCCTAGAGATAGATTATAGTCTGGAATAGGCCGCACAGGATGCTTAAATTTTGCACAAGGTTGATATACATATGAATACTCAGTCTATAAATAGCCAATATAGCTTTTATTCACAAGAAGCCAAAAAAGCACACACAAATATCCCGCTAAGATTTATGGTTCCCGTGAAATAGGTTTATTTTAATTTTGCATAGAGCTCATTCTACAAATAATCATAATGAATCTAATGACTTCTATCCACCTACAAAATTTCATTAAAAACAGTTCAGTCATTTATTCGTAAAAGCGAAACAAACGGCCAAGTATATTTTTTTTTGTCATATTTAAGTATCTCCCATAGGAATCGTTATGTTTTTCGGGAGAAAATTGACCTATGTGATGATCCAGTACCCCATCCATCTACCAATCAAATTTCATGCAAATTATTGTGCTTTTTAGGAGTCTTGTGAATAAAAGCTTTGTTGGTTATTTGTAGAATGAGCTCTATGCAAAATTAGGACAAACCTATCCCACCGGAAACATACATTTTAACGGGATAAAAAGTAGCCTGTGTCCTATTCCAGTCTATAATCTTTCTCTGTGCCAAATTTCATAAAGATCCGTTCAGCCGTTCTGGAGTTATTGAGCAACAAACGGAAAAAGTTTAAATATAACCAATGTCTAGCGTCGGTCGCGACTCGCGATTTTAACTTTAACACACATACACCCACACCCACACCAATACACACCCACACACAAACACAGCCACACAATTGAATGTTTTGATGTTTGATCCGCAATAACGCATCAACGAATTAACGAATTTGAATGAAATTTTATATAGGTTGATATAGGAGCACCGGATTATCACATAGGTCACTTTTATCCCGAAAAAATTAACGGTTCCTATGGGATAGGCTTAAATATGAAAAAAATTGTGTACATACTTCGGTTTGTTACGCATTCACGCCTTAACCATTCAATGGATTTTAATAAAATTTTGTAAGCAGCTGGATGTTAAACTAGATTATCCTACAAAAATTATCGATTCAAATGGGAGAGTTTGTGTATTTGTCCCCCTTTCACGCCTCAACGGTTTTTAATGAAATTTTGTAGGTAGATAGATGGTCTCATTTGGTTCCCGTGGATAGAAAAACCCGTAGCATTGCACGGGTATCTGGTAGTAAATAAATAAAATTATTAAATAAATAAAATAAATAAATAAACACACTCCAAGTAAGAAGTTTATCAAAGAAATCAACCTGGAGTAAAAGCTGTAGTACGACTAACACCCCCCAGCTCTAGAATAGATCAACAATATATTAAACTGGTCACATTGCTAACCCCTAATTATTAATCGAACCAATACATTTCCCAAACATAGGACTTCTTCCTTGAACATTTTATTTTAGTTTATTTGGATGTCAATTAAAAAGGAAAACAATTCAAATTAATCGAAATTCAAAATTTTCCCTCATTCGAACATACGGAAATGATGATCAAAAGTTTCTCATGGAAATAATTGGTACCGGTAATAAACACACCCAGAGAATGCTGCTGTCATTTCATACGATTTTTTGTTCGAGGGAAATTTATTCCATGGAAGAATCAGGCCGCGACTCCATTAGAAATATTTATTTCGGCCATTATTGCAGACACTACTACTAAAAATTTATACTTCTTTGCTATGTGGGCAAAAATAAATCGTGAAATTTCATTCTTCTCCAAGAAGGGCTAAGCGCTTTATGTACTTTAGAATAGGTATAATCTGTCTCATCTGCAAGATTTATGTGGGATGTCATGAAACGTCAAATTTTATTTCTCCGTTTATTTCTTCCGAGAAGACAAGAAATAAATACAAATTTTTATGTCTAATACTAAAAAAATCCAGACATAAGGGGCCTCCACAAGAAATATTGACTACATGACACATTTCTTGCAATCATTTATTTCAAGTGGAGGCCTAGGGTCACGATTGCAGGAAAAAAAATTCCAGGAAATAAAATATTTCTTGGGAATCAATATTCCCAGGGAAGTTTCCGATAGGGCCCAATTATAAATACATAAAATACACACCTACTTTTTAATACTTAACTTTTGATTTGGCAACCACATACAAACGTATTTTTGGTATTGTACCAAATGTATAAAAATTTGAGTTTAATTTTCTGTTTCATTTTTATAATAAATTTCGAAGAAACTAAATGGCCACATAATGTTCAGATCATAAGACGTAGCCCACTTAAGAGTAAGGCATGTTTTTATCAGGCCGACTCCACTTGATATCTGTATCGCTAACAAAATATCTGACGTTAAGTATAAGGGCATTTATTTTGTCTTGGCTGGGCAGTTCATGTCTTGACAATTCATTCATGCAATAGAGTTTGAGATGTAGGTAAGGCTGTTTAAGAAGAATTAACAAAATTTAATTTCATGAAAAAAATGTTTTTTGACCTGATATACTTCTGTTAATGAACATTAACTAATAAAAATGGTGTATTTCATGAACTTAAGTAAAAACAAAATTTTCTTAAGTTCGCCAACGGACTAGTTACCAGCGTGAGAGACAAGAAATAATGAGATAAGCACAGAAAAAAGAAAAAAAAAAACGCAGCTGTCAAATTTGATATCAGGCATCGATATTAAGACAAAATCGAAGAGAGAACTCGCTGACATCCCAACCACAAATAAGCCATACTAAGATCGGAAACCTTCGTACGTTTCACCCCCCAAAACCCATTTGTTTACATTGTTGTATTTGTAGCTTTGAAACTCTATCCATGAATAGATGGGAAATCGAAAAGCGAAACAAAAACAAATTACTAGGGCTGTGTTGTCTATGTGTCTATAGGAAGAGGAACAGAAAAGATTCTTGTGTGCGTTTCTATCAATGTGTCTATTGGAAGAGGAACAGAAATGTTACTTGTGTGCGTGTTTCAGCTTGTAGTCAAATGTCAAATGAAAGCAGAGGTTTCCGGTCTTTACATTATTAGTTTATGATCCCAACACAACAAGAATCAACGCGACTCCATTGGAGATTTCATTTCAGGATGAGTATTACGAGAAAATTTATAGCCCATGGAGTCGGCCTGTATAGTCTCTGATTGGCCAGCTTCCAAATAATGTCCTTCCAAATAAGGGAACTTTTACTGGAAAGCTAATCTCGCTTCATTGTCCTCATTCAATAACATAACTATTAGATATGCGGATAGGTTGGTGTTGTTGTATCCCCATGTAAATTTTTTTTGGCAGTAGTTGCTTTGCCATCAGCTGCGTTCTTACATGGGAATACAACCTCACCAAACTATCCGGATAGCTTGTTCGGTTATTGAATGAGGCATTTCAAGTCAAGTGCATTTGATCAGAATTATCAGCTGTTAATTATCTACCAGTTTAATTTTCTTGAATTGTGAGTGCAGTCAAGTTCACAATCGCAGTAAAAAAAACTGAGAGATTAAAATATTCCGAGAGAAACAAATTTCTCATGTCGTTTTTATTTTGCGATCCGGAAGCCTTCTGGACTCTTCTGTAATAGCAAGTTTCATTAAAATTTTAATGATCTGCTCTCGAAATCGAGATTTGATCTTTTCAATGAAACTTGTTTCCAGATTTAAATGTAGTATTGGTGAATGACTGAAAAAAACATTTCATCATCAGATGACGAAGAACACGGTAATCAAAAACTCCACTAAATTTATAAAATCTGAATTATTTCGTCCATTATTTGTTTTTTTTTTTATTTTTTAGCACGGACCGGCACAAGTTCACAACAAAACTAATAACAAAATCTTTTCCATTTGACGTTCAACAGAAACACTTTTTACATGTATATATGCATTCTGATCAAATCTGCCAACTCAACAGATACCAAATCTTTCGTGTTGAGATTTGATCTAGATTTGCTCTTTTTCTTGCAATGAAACTCTCAAATTTCAAAGAGCAAATCTTTTCTTTAATGAAACTTGGTATATGTGTTCATTTGGGAAAAAATGAAAGTTTTGATACTGAAAAGAATAGAATTTTGCAGAATCGAAAACAGAAACACTCACATATTCATATTGTTGAACGTTAAACTCGTAGGTACTTGACTGTTGTCATTTTCTGTGTCATAATATTGTGCACGGAACATTTATTTTTGATTTTGATTATTTTCACATAGAAACATTAAAATTCAGAATCGTCAGAATCAAAAAAATCTTCTGTTGTGATCCCATATCGAAAAGTGATTCAGGATTGCCAAATAAATAAAGACGCCAATAGAGATTCCTGATTGAAGAGGCCAATAATGAGTTTTGGAAAACCAGGGCAAGTATATTTAATTCGTAATATGTTGATATAGTACGCTAATCTTAGAAGGACTTTTGAAAACATAATCCACCTAAAGAGTTCTTACTTGTGTATACTTTATTCCTGTAAGCTGTCTGTTTCAATTGTAGGCACACATTACAACATAGGTACATTTTTCTCAATTTATTGCGGGCTAGAAAATATTCTTTCCTATATTTCACTAAACTATGCCACATAATCCAGGTTGCATTTAAAAGACCTCAACCTTTTAGGCATTTACATACATTTACAGAAAATGATGCATCTAATAGAGAAAATATATTCTCCCTGCAAACGGAAACACTAAAAAACTTTAACACTTTCTGTCCTAATGTATTTTTAAATAAGATGCACGACTGGATCGCACGAACTTGCTCTTGTAGCTAACAACGTTAATGTAGCTAACTATTGAGGTTTAGTTAGTTAGGTGTAGGATAACTATGCAGGATTAAAGCCAATTAATGTAAGATTACCTTGATTCTTAGTATAATGAATTGTCGAATGGATGATTCAACATTCAAGCAATAGTTACTTAGGTACCTACCTACAAAAGTATATTTAAATCTAAGTTATGGATTTTAATTATGTAAGTTAGGAGAGTAAAATGTATCTACATACATATAAAGATGAAACCTAAGTATGTAAACATACATAACTTTATAATTTAGGTGCAATATGCATACATAAGATTCAGTGATTTTTACGCATATGTATAAATGTATGACGGCCTACATTGTATGTATAGTATTGAGTGACGTACGCAAAAATACCGAAATATAAGGGAATAATAATAAGAGAAATAAATAGTTAATACACATAATTAAATTTTTTTATATTGCTTAGTTGTTATAGTTTGAAGGAAAACCAAAGATGTCATTTGAATTCATTCAATTCATAATTTATAAAAAAAAATTTCAAAAATCGTCGGAGCGGTTTTTTAAAAAAATTAATTTTGTATGTATATCTACAATTTCAAAAACATTTTTAGAGAAAAAATTTGAAACGCCATTTTGAAGATATTATGTATATTAACACATAAAATTTAAATTTCAAAAAAATTCTGTGACTGGTTTTTGAAAAATCGATAAAAAAAAATTATTTATTTTTTAAAAATCGAAAAACTTTTTTTTTTTAAATTTGAGTATACAGTCTTATTAACAATTTTAGGAAACATTTGTATAGAAAAAATTATTTTAATCGGTTAACACAATGTTGAGAAATTCGAAAATTTGAAAAGTGGTTCAATGGGAAGTACCGTTAATAAGTACGCAAAAAAATATGTTTATACTTGAAAGTGAACTGTATTAATTTAAGAACACACATATTTTTTATAAGAATTCTTGGAGCCGTTTTCGAGAAATAAATTTTGTTCTTAAACGTTTTTTAACATTTGTATGGGAGGTACCGTTGTTTCTTATTTCAAAAAAAATAATTTTTTTAACTATTCAAAATAATGCCAAAAAACCACCAAATACGAAGTTTCGAAAAAACCTATTGAGTCGTTTTCGAAATTTTAAGTTTAAAAAAAAAAAAAAAAAAATAATTTCCAAAACAAATTTTTTTTGAAAAATTTTGGTATACAATAGTGTTTAGACTTTCTAGAAGCTTCTGAGTAAAAAGTTTCAAAAAAATTAAATTAACCGTTTCCGAGAAAATCGAAAATCAAAAAAATGGTTCTACTAGAGGTACCAAAATTAACAATTTTTTTCCAAAAAAAAAATTATCAAAAGGTACCCTTTTCCTTCTAATGAACTGATTTTTTTTTATAAAAATCGTTGGATCCGTTTTTGGGAAAAATAAGATTTTTGTTTTTGCCCAAAAAAAATGTATGGGAGCTACTGTTATTTGTCGTCTTAAAAAAAACGTGTGGGCATATAACCGAGAAAACAATATGTACCAAGTTTGAAGCAAATCCACCGAACCGTTTAGGCTGCAGACTCGAGGACAGACAGACAGAGACAGGCAGACGGAATTGGCTGACCCACTTTTTTGGTGTTCTCTATGATCGTAATGTTTGATTCCTAGAAAAACATTTTTTTTACGAATACATAACTTTCCTTATAGTACCTATAATCGCAAGTAAAAAACTTACTATAATAATTTCAAGGCTAAATTCAATTGACTGCTTTATCGATTACCTGCCTAGGATGTATGTGCTTTATTTACATACGTCATATCATTTTAAGTATGTTTAATATCATATGTGTAATAAATCAATTTACTTAATTGCATTATTCATAAAACTAAATGTTATTGATTCAATCAAATCCCCATCGAGCAGCCAAACTTTAATGTCACATATCGAACTCGATGAACATTAACAATATGTATTCCCAATATGCATTTCGCACCGACTGTCTTCTGTTTTTGAAGACTGTCGTGCTAAAATTAGGATTGACACGCACATCCTACTGGTAAATGTTTCACAAGGAATTTAGTTCATCCCTACATGTGTTATCCTTCATCAGCTAGCTAAAGCGATGGCAAATCAGTTTTGTGACTGCCTTTGTCGAAGATAATCCATATCGTTGTAAAATTAGTTTCTTATTTGACGCAAACCATGAACCGGATTCGAATGTGAGTGATTTATGAACTATAGTAGCGTTAAAAGTTAATAGCTCATCACTGGATTTTATATTGTAAATCTATCGAACTGTATTCGTTAGCATAATGCACATAGAACTAACTGCAAATGATAAGACTTACATATAAGCAAATACATACGTATGTTTATAACGGTTATTCTGGCCCAGAAATCAATGCCATAAAAATGTTATTTCCAATGCATATCTTAAGTTTTTCAACACATGCAACACGAGATACCTCTTGAGTTGAATAAAGTTTCTTTTACTTGTTTCTTTATCCATTGCATGTACATATGAACATACATCGATTAATATATGTAGGAACATGCAGGTAATAAACTTTGAAATTTTATTTCCAAAACGGATATTGGCATCAGCAAGTCGCTCTTCGGGAACACAAATTCCATTTTGGGAAAAAGTTTAATTAGCTATTTGTAATTATTTATTGAAAGACAGCAAAATTATGTCTTCTTGGACTATTTGGAAGACACGGTATGTGAATGTTTTTTTTTTTGTAAATTTAATAATAGTGAAATAAGTTGCATAATTCTTAAATAATTAAATAAATTTATGTATGTACTAGAAAAATCTGTCTCTAAATAAAAATAAATAAATTAATATTTAAAAATCTGTAACAATAAGTGGTGACTTTTGGATTTAATAAAGAACCAGGGCCTATGTTCTGTAACTCAGGCGATAACATTTCCTCACTTAACGACTCTAAAAAAAATGGGTTTCTGGTAAGTTGAGGCGATACCTTAAATTTTAATTTGTTTGACTGGTATTTTCCAATGGAAGGCGATAAATTGAAAAAGTAATTTTGGCATCTTAACAACAAAACAAAAAAAATTTTTTTTTTGTTTCTCGACTACTCTTATCGCTTCGAAAGTTACAGAACATGGGCCCAGACTTGAAATTTGTTGTGTTTAATTAGCGGAGCCGCATACCTACATACATACCTTAAGAAAGGTTATTATGTTATTTTGTAAGGCTACAAATGTGATTTAAAAACATGTGCGCCTCGGAACGCCCGACAGAAGTGATAATATAACTAATCAAAGTTATTATTAAATAGTGAAATGGTTTAACTAAAGAAAAGCTTCAAAAATTCTTGGTTAATTTGATTAATTTCAAAAGTTCTTCATTTGCGTGAGAGAAAGGGAAACCAGATAGACTGCGTAACGCGTTCCGTAACGCAGAAATTCCGTAGAAATTTTCACAACAAAATATATATAGATCGGTCCAATTTTTAAGCACATTATCGATTGTGTGTAGCTGTATTTCACCAATGGCTTCACGAATATAGTCCTTTAAAGCGTTAATTGTCTCTGGCTTGTCGGCGTAACACTTATCTTTTACGGCACCCCACAAATAATAGTCCAACGGTGTCAAATCGCAGCTCCGAGGTGGCCAAACGACATCAGCTCTGCGGCTGATAATGCGATCTTGAAAAACAGGGCCCAAAACATCGAGTGTAGCTTCGGCTGTGTGGCACGTAGCGCCGTCCTGTTGAAACCAAATATTGCCAATATCCTCCTCTTCAATTTTTGTGAACAAAAATTCGTTCAATATGGCCCGATAACGATCGCCATTGACTGTAACGGCCACTCCTTGCTCATTTTCGAAGAAAAATGGCCAAATTATGCATGTGGACCAAAATCCGCACCACACAGTGACTCGTTTTAGGTGTATCGGCTTTTCAATGTATGCGTGCGGGTTTTCTGTGCCCCCAATGCGACAATTTTGCTTGTTTACATACCCGCCAAGATCAAAATGAGCTTCATCTGAAAAGATGATTTTTTTTTTGGCAAAATCGGCATCTTCTCTAAGTCGATCGCAGGCTCACTTAGCGAAGCGAAACGCATTGGATGGTAAGTTGGCTTCAATTCCTGAACCAATTGGACTTTGTATGGCGTCATACCAAGGTCTTTATACAAAATTCGTCTCAATGATGTCTCCGAAATGTTCAGTTGTTGAGAACGACACGGTGAATTGATGTTGATGGCGCTTCACGCACACTTTCTGCCACAGCAGCAATATTCTCGGGTGAACGAACTGTTTTTGGCTTTTCACGCTTTGGTTTATCGATCAGGATGCCAGTTTCTTTCACTTTTTTCACAAGATAACGAACATACGAAGCTGACGGTGCTTTTCTTCTTCCAAAATCCGTACGCAATTTTCGCACACATTCTGCAACATTACCATGATTTTCAAAGTAATGTCGAAATATTTCCCAGCGTTGTTCTAGCATATACACAACCATATTCGTTCAGCGGAAGGATAAAGCTAATTATCTGTCAAATCAGACATGAGCTAAGTGTTACCATTCACGAAATAGGCACTAGTTGAAAAAAAATCGTTAGATGGCGGACCCTTTATATATATATTTTTCAAAAATCCATAAAAAAAATTGTTTTCGAATATTTTGGAATGAAATATTATTTAAAAATTAAAGGACCTCCTATATAAAAATTTTGATCAAAATCCGTGGAGCCGCTTATGAGAAAGTTAAAAATAAAAAAAATGGTTGTATGGGAGATACCGTTAGTAATAAAATATATAAACACATTTGTATACCAAAATGTAGAATATGCATATAAAAGTACACAGTTTTTTTTTCATCAAAATGGTTAAAGCCGTTTTTGAGTAATTACGATGGTAGGAAGAATTGTTCGACAAGTACCGTTATTTTGCGGATTGAAAAAAACGATTCGAAGCTCACACTCACCTAAAACGCTTATGTACCAAGTTGGAAGAAAATCTCTTCAGTGGCTTAGACTGTAGACAATCTACAGACAGATAGACAGGCGGAATTGCTGGACTAACTTTATTGGTGTTCATTAGCATCGTAATGCTAAGTTTGATTAATATCGCGAGTTCGATTTTTTTCCAAATGCAAAACTTGCCCTCAAGTTAATCTTAACGGTACAGTTGGATATAACGTGCATGGATAAGAGAACGCTAGATGTCACGAAAAGTCTTAATGGAATATTGTTTTTAAAAATATTGAAATTTTTCATCAACTTTTGCATTTAGAATATATAAAAACGAATAAAATGGAATACATTTGGTCTCTTAACCCCTAGAAGATATACTTGTGCATATATATTTTAACACACATTCATAATATTATATGTGTCCCAAGTCTTACCTCTTTAAGACATTAACCCTAAATATTGAACTACTAGAACTCACGATATAAGCTCAAAATAGTCATCACATCTTTTCTTTTTAATTAATTTTCAAACATAACAGTTCTTCTACACTAGACCATCGATGATAGGAGTCGAACTAAATGTTTTTCTTCTGTTTTGCAATTAAGATTGCAAAGCTTGTATAGCTGATAGAGTAATGTTTAATACATCAAAATGATCGCCATAATATTTACTTATTAATAAAAGCTAAATCAAACCTACTTATGGAACCAGTCAAAAGTAATAGACTGATATGTGTAATCGGTGCCATGAAATAAAGTCCAATGCAATAATGTCCAAAACCAAATTTTGGACTTTATTGTACTATAGATAGTGGAAGAATGTCCAAAACGATTTTAAACTTAATTGCAATCTTAAGAGTGCAAAAAACTCCAAATACAAAATGTAATAACATCCAAATAGACAAAATATTAAGAATAGGCTTGGCTTAAGTTGAAAGTAAAAAAAATTCCATTATTAG
Source organism: Philhelius pedissequus (assembly GCA_910595825.1). Taxonomy (NCBI): domain Eukaryota; kingdom Metazoa; phylum Arthropoda; class Insecta; order Diptera; family Syrphidae; genus Philhelius; species Philhelius pedissequus. Next base: position 72,868,711 of record OU343160.1, on the reverse strand, counting down.
GGTACTTGTGTGAAGTGTTTTTTTGCAATTGGGTTCACGGCGGCGAACAAAAAGCCCTGCGCGTAAGGGGAATGCATGCTGCTCCCTGCAAATCCCCTGCTTGGCCTAATATAGGATTTTGGGTGGGTACAAGTTTGGGTATATGCAATTTTTTTTTTGGATTTGTAGATATGTTTTTGAAAAGTTCTAAACAAAATTTTGCATATACCCAAACTTGTACCCACCCCAAATCCTACATTGAGCCAATTCTAGCTTTTTAAAATTTATTGTTTACATTTGAAATCTATTTTAGACTTATTCTATTGTTTAATAAAGAAAGATAAAGAAAAATATTTCATTTATAAAAATACTTCTTTTGCTTTAGTTTTCTTCAGAAATAGGGGAATGCAATAAAGTCAAATGGCTTTATTGTACATTTACTAGTGCAATGAAGTCCAAAATTTGGTTTTGGACCTTATTGCATTGGACTTTATTTCATGGCACAGTGTAATTTCAATATTACCTTTTTCTTAGAGTGAGTGACATTCTAGGAATCCAATCTTTTTTTTACCAAACATTCAAGTCAATATACCCGTATCATTCCTCAAAATTTCAGATTTCTAGGTCAACTCTTTAAAAATATAAAATTCTTTTAGTTGATATGTATGAGAATACTTATCGAATGCAACGCGTTACGTAACGAAGCGGTTTACCCTTCCATAAGAATTTATCACTTCAATAAAGATTATATGTCCATTTGGCCATTAAGGAAAGTAACGGTTATTTGGCTATAATGAGAGTTTTGATATATGTATCTTTTATGTGGTTATCGTTTGGTAACACAAATCAATTTATTTTTGATTCACATCTGTCAAAAAAATGATTTTGGCAATTTTTGCCTTCGATTGGCCAAATAAATTAATATATTTTTTGATGTTAAATCAATTTTGCAGATCTGGATTTTTCCTCAGATCTACCCCTCTTTTACTAACACCACTATGCATTATAATTGACAGCCATCAGTTTGGCAAGACAGATGATACCGATAGCCGGTTCACAGACACAAATATACACCAATACTATAGCAAATAAAAATCAATCTGAAAAAGTATTCAATTCGTAACGAAAAAAATCAATTTATAGATCAAAATATAAATTTTCCAAACGAAAACCCCATTAAAAAGCTAATATTTTTGAATATAATGAAATTAGTGATTTTGAAAAATTGCAATTCCGTATTTACAGTTAAGCTGAGAAAATTTCCAATTTTACAGTGCTTTAAATTATAAACTATTGAATCAATATTGATTTACTTATGTTTTTCCTTAAAATGCAATTATAATTAATGGTATGGTAGTTATTTTACAATAATAAACGTTTTTGTAGGTGCAGAGCTGTAATATTTATTTAAATTATTTTATAAATAAATGTCGTTTTCCATTGGACATGCAGAAGCGTCCGAAAGTCTTCTAAAACCATTCAATTCTCTTCTTGATTTCAAATCAGAATCATCTTCTTGATTTCAAATCAGAAGCACTAATATATTAATACTGATTATGTATTATAACGTAAACGGCAACTTCTGATTTTTACTAGCGATATAGCCTAGTGGGAAATGTTCAAAAATTCGCTAGTGAAAAAGTAGCTATTTCCTCAAGGAAAAGGATTATCATCAATGAATTATCTGGGGAATCGTATAATGAATGCAATACCGTTCTCGATTAAGACTTTGTAAGGGAATCATGAAATTCATGAGTTCATTTTCTGGGTTAAAATATTTATTCGTGAAATATATTAGGGGTGTTCACGATCCGATGCAACAAAAAGGTGCAAGATTGCGAAATTTTATTTTTTCTGTTGTAAATCGTGAACGCACCTTTTCTATTCTATAGCAACTCTGAACTAAAAATGACAAAATCAGTTTGGCCACACACATTTCTGATAAAAAATAACAGCTGCCAAACTGTCAATGACACTAGGCAAATTTTGCACAATTACGTCTGTTTCTTTACTTTTTCGGTAAAGTTTGGGGAAAAGCTTAGGAAAAAGTTTGGGATCAAGCTTTTTCATGTTGTTGTTTTTGTAATTTTAAACCAGAAATGAAAAGTAAAGAAACACATTTGGGATATTTCTGGGTACTTGTCATAACTAACAACAGAAATTAGAAGTGGTGGTCTCAACATGAATGAAAATTATTTCACAAAATACAATTAAATTTGCATGCAATTATCATTTTGAGCTGTATACCAAAAGAACCAAGAGATAAAATATGTATTATTATATTGGCTTCAATCGTTTGATTTTCTTCTTCTTAAAATAGCAGAAAAGAATTTTATTTACACTACTTCACAAATTAAAATTATTCAATCAGCTGACAGGCAAGAAAGTGCAGTAGCTAAACTGTTCGGTTAGATTCTTGATGGAGGGGAAATGAAAAAATTAAAGTAAAGTCAAAAGCTCTGGTATTTGCGTGTCAGAAAAGAGTAAGGAAACATGTTATGGGTAAATTTGTGATCCCGCCGAATTTCCGAAAATTAGTAAAGAAACAGACCTACGAGTATTTTTCTGTTGCAAAAAAGTTGGTCCCCTTTCACACAGGAAACCAGTTGCTGAAGATTTTTTTGACGTTTCCTTTAATTGCCATGTAGCTTTCATACGAAGAAACTGGCACCAAGAAACTTAGGAGGAAACTGTGAAGAATTTGTTGGGCTAATTGGAATGCAAAGGAAAACGTCAAAAAAAATCTCTTCAAATCGTCGACCGGGGAGATTTTTTTCATTCCCCTTACTTCTTGCCCTTCTCGCCATCAAAATCCCAGTTGCCGGCAACTCAGTTTCAGGGGACTTGTAATTTTGCACTTCTACAATGCTACCAGACGATCGTGAATACGCCTAATGATTTAGTCACAGAAAAAGAATACATGTCTCCAATAATGCGAATAACTTTTAATTGAAATATCTCAACAACCAGATGTCACAGACTGAACAGACCTTTCTTTTGATGTATCAATCGATGGGTTTGGGAAACATTGTTGAAAATGTAATTTTTTTCGGCAAGGGGTTAGCCTTGATTTTTTTTCTAAAAAGTTGAAAAAAGTAAAGTCGTGAATTGTACAACAAGTTGTACACCATTGGAAAGGTCTGTGAAATCCATTTCGAGAACTGGCAGCCGCATATTTTTGCGGGGCTTGGTTGCGGAGAAATCACCATCCAAAACAAGTCAAATGCAGTTGGGTGGAAAATAATGCGAATAACTTTGAATTGAAATATCTCAAGAACCAGATGTCACAGACACTTTTTGTCTCCAGCTGTTGATAGGTATTGAACAGACCTTCCCTTTGATGTATCTATCGATGGGTTTGGGAAAGATTGTTGAAAATGTAATTTTTTTCGGCAAGGGGTGCCTTGATTTTTTTCTAAAATGTTGAAAAAAGTAAAGTCGTGAATTATACAACAAGTTGTACACCAGTGGAAAGGTCTGTGAAATACCTTTCGAGGACTGGCAGCCGCATATTTTTGCGGGGCTTGGTTGCGGAGATATCACCATCCAAACAAGTCAAATACAGTTTGGCGGAAAATTAGGCGACTAACTTTGAATTGAAATATCTCAAGAACCAGATGCCACAGATACTTTTTGTCTTCAGCTGTGGATAGGTATTGAACAGACCTTTCTTTTGATGTATCTATCGATGGGTTTGGGAAACATATTTGAAAATGTAATTTTTTTCGGCAAGGGGTTAGCCTTGATTTTTTTCTAAAATGTTGAAAAAAGTAAAGTCGTGAATTATACAACAAGTTGTACACCAGTGGAAAGGTCTGTGAAATCCCTTTCGATAACTGGCAGCCGCAGATTTTTGCGGGGTTTGGTAGCGGAGATACCACCATCCAAACAAGTCAAATACAGTTTGGTGGAAAATCATGCGAATAACTTTGAATTGAAATACCTCAAGAACCAGATGTCACAGACACTTTTTGTCTTCAGCTGTGGATAGGTATTGAACAGACCTTTCTTTTGATGTATCTATCGATGGGTTTGGGAAAGATTGTTGAAAATTTAATTTTTTTCGGCAAGGGGTTAGTCTTGATTTTTTTCTAAAATGTTGAAAAAAGTAAAGTCATGAACTGTACAACAAGTTGTACACCAGTGGAAAGGTCTGTGAAATCCCTTTCGAGGACTGGCAGCCGCAGATTTTTGCGGGGCTTGGTTGCGGAGATATCACCATCCAAAACAAGTCAAATGCAGTTGGGTGGAAAATAATGCGAATAACTTGGAATTGAAATATCTCAAGAACCAGATGTAACATACACTTTTTGTCTCCAGCTGTGGATAGGTATTGAACAGACCTTTCCTTTAATGTATCTATCGATCGGTTTGGGAAAGATTGCTGAAAATGTAATTTTTTTCAGCAAGGGGTTAGCCTTGATTTTTTTTCTAAAATGTTGAAAAAAGTGCAGTCGTGAATTGTACAACAAGTTGTACACCAGTGGAAAGGTCTGTGAAATCCTTTTCGATAACTGGCAGCCGCAGATTTTTGCGGGGTTTGGTAGCGGAGATACCACCATTTAAACAAGTCAAATACAGTTTGGTGGAAAATCATGCGAATAACTTTGAATTGAAATATCTCAAGAACCAGATGTCACAGACACTTTTTGTCTTCAGCTGTGGATAGGTATTGAACAGACCTTTCTTTTGATGTATCAATCGATGGGTTTGGGAAACATAGTTGAAAATGAAATTTTTTTTGGCAAGGCCTTGATTTTTTAGCCTTGATTTTTTTTCTAAAAAGTTGAAAAAAGTAAGGCCGTGAATTTTACAACAAGTTGTACACCAGTGGAAAGGTCTGTGAAATTTCTTTCGAGGACTGGCAGCCACAGATTTTTGCGGGGCTTGGTTGCGGAGATATCACCATCCAAAACAAGTCAAATGCAGTTGGGTGGAAAATAATGCGAATAATTTTGAATTGAAATATCTCAAGAACTAAATGTCACAGACACTTTTTGTCTTCAGCTGTGGATAGGTATTGAACAGACCTTTCTTTTGATGTATCTATCGATGGGTTTGGGAAACATATTTGAAAATGTAATTTTTTTCGGCAAGGGGTTAGCCTCGATTTTTTTCTAAAATGTTGAAAAAAGTAAAGTCGTGAATTATACAACAAGTTGTACACCAGTGGAAAGGTCTGTGAAATCCCTTTCGAGGCCTGGCAGCCGCAGATTTTTGCGGGGCTTGGTTGCGGAGATATCACCATCCAAAACAAGTCAAATGCAGTTGGGTGGAAAATAATGCGAATAACTTTGAATTGAAATATCTCAAGAACCCGATGTCACAGACACTTTTTGTCGTCAGCTGTGGATAGGTATTGAACAGACCTTTCTTTTGATGTATCTATCGATGGGTTTGGGAAACATATTTGAAAATGTAATTTTTTTCGGCAAGGGAGCCTTGATTTTTTTCTAAAATGTTGAAAAAAGTAAAGTCGTGAATTATACAATAAGTTGTACACCAGTGTAAATGTCTGTGAAATCCCTTTCGAGGACTGGCAGCCGCAGATTTTTTCGGGGCTTGGTTGCGGAGATATCACCATCCAAAACAAGCCAAATGCAGTTTGGTGGAAAATCATGCGAATAATTTTGAATTGAAATATCTCAAGAACCAGATGTCACAGACACTTTTTGTCTTCAGCTGTGGATAGGTATTGAATAGACCTTCCCTTTGATGTATCTATCGATGGGTTTGGGAAAGATTGTTGAAAATGTAATTTTTTTCGGCAAGGGGTTAGCCTTGATTTTTTTCTAAAATGTTGAAACAAGTATAGTCGTAAATTATACAACAAGTTGTACACCAGTGGAAAGGTCTGTGAAATCCCTTTCGAGGACTGGTAGCCGCAGATTTTTGCGGGGCTTGGTTGTGGAGATATCACCATCCAAAAAAAGTCAAATGCAGTTTGGTAGAAAATCATGCGAATAACTTTGAATTGAAATATTTCAGGAACCAGATGTCACAGACACTTTTTCTCTTCAGCTGTGGATAGGTATTGAACAGGCCTTCCCTTTGATGTATCTATCGATGGGTTTGGGAAACATTGTTGAAAATGTAATTTTTTTCAGCTCCTTGATTTTTTTCTAAAATGTTGAAAAAAAGTAAAGTCGTGAATTGTACAATAAGTTGTATACCAGTGGAAAGGTGTGTGAAATCCCTTTCGAGAACTGGCAGCCGCAGATTTTTGCGGGGCTTGGTTGCGGAGATATCACCATCCAAAACAAGTCAAATGCAGTTGGGTGGAAAATCATGCGAATAATTTTGAATTGAAATATCTCAAGAACCAGATATCACAGACACTTTTTGTCTTCAGCTGTGGATAGGTATTGAACAGAACTTTCTTTTAAAGTATCTATCGATGGGTTTGGAAAACATTGTTGAAAATGTAATTTTTTTCGGCAAGGCCTTGATTTTTTAGCCTTGATTTGTTTTCTAAAAGTTGAAAAAAGTAAGGCCGTGAATTATACAACAAGTTGTACACCAGTGGAAAGGTCTGTGAAATTTCTTTCGAGGACTGGCAGCCACAGATTTTTGCGGGGCTTGGTTGCGGAGATATCACCATCCCAACCAGGTCAAATGCAGTTGGGTGGAAAATAATGCGAATAACTTTGAATTGAAATATCTCAAGAACCAGATGTCGCAGATACTTTTTGTCTTCAACTGTGGATAGGTATTTAACAGACCTTTCCTTTGATGTATCTATCGATGGGTTTGGGAAACATATTTGAAAATGTAATTTTTTTCGGCGAGGGGTTAGCCTTGATTTTTTTCTAAAATGTTGAAAAAAGTAAAGTCGTGAATTGTACAACAAGTTGTACACCAGTAGAAAGGTCTGTGAAATCCCTTTCGAGAACTGGTAGCCGCAGATTTTTGCGGCGTTTGGTTGCGGAGATATCACCATCCAAAACGAGTCAAATGCAGCTGAGTGGAAAATCATGTGAATAACTTTGAATTGAAATATCTCAAGAACCAGATGTCACAGATACTTTTTGTTTTCAGCTGTGGATAGGTATTGAACAGACCTTTATTTTGATGTATCTATGGATGGGTTTGGGAAACATTGTTGAAAATGTAATTTTTTCGGCAAGGGGTTAGCCTTGATTTTTTTCTAAAATGTTGAAAGAAGTAAAGTCTCGAATTGTACAACAAGTTATACACCAGTGGAAAGGTCTGTGAAATATCTTTCGAGAACTGGAAGCCGCAGATTTATGCGGGGCTTGGTTGCGGAGATATCACCATCCAAAACGAGTCAAATGCAGCTGAGTGGAAAATCATGCGAGTAACTTTGAATTGAAATATCTCAAGAACCAGATGTCACAGATACTTTTTGTTTTCAGCTGTGGATAGGTATTGAACAGACCTTTATTTTGATGTATCTATGGATGGGTTTGGGAAACATTGTTGAAAATGTAATTTTTTTTCGGCAAGGGGTTAGCCTTGATTTTTTTCTAAAATGTTGAAAAAAGTAAAGTCGTGAATTGTACAAAAATTTTACACCAGTGGAAAGGTCTGTAAAATCCCTTTCGAGGACTGGCAGCCGCAGATTTTTGCGGGGCTTGGTTGCAGAGATATCACCATCCAAACCAAATCAAATGCAGTTGGGTGGAAAATCATGTGAATAACTTTGAATTGAAATATCTCAAGAACCAGATGTCACAGCTACTTTTCGTTCAGCTGTGGATAGGTATTGAACAGACCTTTCTTTTGATGTATCTGTCGATAAATTTGGGAAACATTGTTGAAAATGTAATTTTTTTCGGCAAGGGGTTAGCCTTGATTTTTCTAAAATGTTGAAAAAAGTAAAGTCGTGAATTGTACAACAAGTTGTGCACCAGTGGATAGGTCTGTGAAATCCCTTTCGAGGACTGGCAGCCGCAGATTTTTGCGGGGCTTGGTTGCAGAGATATCACCATCCAAAACAAGTCAAATGCAGTTGGGTGGAAAATCATGCGAATAACTTTGAATTGAAATATCTCAAGAACCAGATGTCACAGATACTTTTTGTCTTCAGCTGTGGATAAGTATTGAACAGACCTTTCTTTTGATGTATCTATCAATGGGTTTGGGAAACATTGTTGAAAATGTAATTTTTTTCGGCAAGGGGTTAGCCTTGATTTTTTCTAAAATGTTGAAAAAAGTAAAGTCGTGAATTGTACAACAAGTTGTGCACCAGTGGAAAGGTCTGTGAATCCCTTTCAAGGACTGGCAGCCGCAGATTCTTGCGGGGCTTGGTTGCAGAGATATCACCATCCAAAACGAGTCAAATAGAAAATCATGTGAATAACTATCGATGGGTTTAGGAAACATTGTTGAAAATGTAATTTTTTCGGCAAGGGGTTAGCCTTGATTTTTCTAAAATGTTGAAAAAAGTAAAGTCGTGAATTGTACAACAAGTTGTACACCAGTGAAAAGGTCTGTGAAATCCTTTTCGAGATTTGGTACCCGCAGATTAGATTTTTGCGGGGTTTGGTTGCGGAGATATCACCATCCAAAACGAGTCAAATGCAGTTGGGTGGAAAATCATGCGAATAACTTTGAATTGAAATATCTCAAGAACCAGATGTCACAGATACTTTTGGTCTTCAGCTGTGGATAAGTATTGAACAGACCTTTCTTTTGATGTATCTATCAATGGGTTTGGGAAACATTGTTGAAAATGTAATTTTTTTCGGCAAGGGGTTAGCCTTGATTTTTTCTAAAATGTTGAAAAAAGTAAAGTCGTGAATTGTACAACAAGTTGTGCACCAGTGGAAAGGTCTGTGAAATCTCTTTCGAGGACTGGCAGCCGCAGATTTTTGCGGGGCTTGGTTGCAGAGATATCACCATCCAAAACAAGTCAAATGCAGTTGGGTGGAAAATCATGCGAATAACTTTGAATTGAAATATCTCAAGAACTAGATGTTACAGATACTTTTTGTCTTCAGCTGTGGATACGTATTGAACAGACCTTTCTTTTGATGTATCCATCGATGGGTTTGGGAAACATTGTTGAAAATGTAATTTTTTCGGCAAGGGGTTAGCCTTGATATTTCTAAAATGTTGAAAAAAGTAAAGTCGTGAATTGTACAACAAGTTGTGCACCAGTGGAAAGGTCTGTGAAATCCCTTTCAAAGACTGGCAGCCGCAGATTCTTGCGGGGCTTGGTTGCAGAGATATCACCATCCAAAGCGAGTCAAATGCAGTCAAATGGAAAATCATGTGAATAACTATCGATGGGTTTGGGAAACATTGTTGAAAATGTAATGTTTTCGGCAAGGGGTTAGCCTTGATTTTTCTAAAATGTTGAAAAAAGTAAAGTCGTGAATTGTACAACAAGTTGTACACCAGTGAAAAGGTCTGTGAAATCCTTTTCGAGAACTGGTACCCGCAGATTTTTGCGGGGTTTGGTTGCGGAGATATCACCATCCAAAACGAGTCAAATGCAGTTGGGTGGAAAATCATGTGAATAAATTTGAATTGAAATATCTCAAGAACCAGATGTCACAGATACTTTTTGTCTTCAGCTGTGGATATGTATTGAACAGACCTTTCTTTTGATGTATCTATCGATGGGTTTGTGAAATATTGTTGAAAATGTGCCTTGATTTTTCTAAAATGTTGAAAGAAGTAAAGTCGTGAATTGTACAACAAGTTGTGCACCAGTGGATAGGTCTGTGAAATCCCTTTCGAGGACTGGCAGCCACAGATTTTTGCGGGGCTTGGTTGCAGAGATATCACCATCCAAAACAAGTCAAATGCAGTTGGGTGGAAAATCATGCGAATAACTTTGAATTGAAATATCTCAAGAACCAGATGTCACAGATACTTTTTGTCTTCAGCTGTGGATAAGTATTGAACAGACTTTTCTTTTGATGTATCTGTCGATGGGTTTGTGAAACATTGTTGAAAATGTAATTTTTTTCGGCAAGGGGTTAGCCTTGATTTTTTTCTAAAATGTTGAAAAAAGTAAAGTCGTGAATTGTACAACAAGTTGTGCACCAGTGGAAAGGTCCGTGAAATACCTTTCGAGGACTGGCAGCCGCAGATTTCAAATGCAGAGTCAAATGCAGTTGGGTGGTAAATCATGCGAATAACTTTGAATTGAAATATCTCAAGAACCAGATGTCACAGATACTTTTTGTCTTCAGCTGTGGATAGGTATTGAACAGGCCTTTCTTTTGATGTATCTATCCATGGGTTTGGGAAACATTGTTGAAAATGTAATTTTTTTCAGCAAGGGGTTAGCCTTAATTTTTTTCTAAAATGTTGAAAAAAGTAAAGTAAAGGCCTGTGAAATCCCTTTCGGGAACTGGTAGCCGCAGATTTTTGCGGGACTTGGTTGCAGAGACATCACCATCCAAAACAAGTCAAATGCAGTTGGGTGGAAAATTATGCGAATAATTTTGAATTGAAATATCTCAAGAACCAGATGTCACAGATACTTTTTGTCTTCAGCTGTGGATAGGTATTGAACAGACCTTTCTTTTGATGTATCTATCGACGGGTTACGGAAACATTGTTGAAAATATAATTTTTTTCGGCAAGGGGTTAGCCTTGATTTTATTCTAAAATGTTGGAGAAAGTAAAGTCGTGAATTGTACAACAAGTTGTACACCAGTGGAAATGCCTGTGAAATCCCTTTCGAGAACTGGTAGCCGCAGATTTTTGCGGGGTTTGGTTGCGGAGATATCACCATCCAAAACGAGTCAAATGCAGTTGGGTGGAAAATCATGCGAATAACTTTGAATTGAAATATCTCAAGAACCAGATGTCACAGATACGTTTAGTCTTCAGCTGTGGATAGTTATTGAACAGACCTTTCTTTTGATGTATCTATCGATGGGTTAGGGAAACATTGTTGAAAATATAATTTTTTTCGGCAAGGGGTTAGCCTTGATTTTATTCTAAAATGTTGGAGAAAGTAAAGTCGTGAATTGTACAACAAGTTGTACACCAGTGGAAATGCCTGTGAAATCCCTTTCGAGAACTGGTAGCCGCAGATTTTTGCGGGGCTTGGTTGCAGAGATATCACCATCCAAAACAAGCCAAATGCAGTTGGGTGGAAAATCATGCGAATAACTTTGAATTGAAATATCTCAAGAACCAGATGTCACAGATACTTTTTGTCTTCAGCTGTGGATAGGTATTGAACAGGCCTTTCTTGGTAGCCGCAGATTTTTGCGGAGTTTGGTTGCGGAGATATCACCATCCAAAACGAGTCAAATGCAGTTGGGTGGAAAATCATGCGAATAACTTTGAATTGAAATATCTCAAGAACCAGATGTCGCAGATACTTTTTGTCTTCAGCTGTGGATAGGTATTGAACAGGCCTTTCTTTTGATGTATCTATCCATGGGTTTGGGAAACATTGTTGAAAATGTAATTTTTTTCAGCAAGGGGTTAGCCTTAATTTTTTTCTAAAATGTTGAAAAAAGTAAAGTCGTGAATTGTACAACAAGTTGTACACCAGTGGAAAGGTCTGTGAAATCCCTTTCGAGAACTGGTAGCCGCAGTTTTTTGCGGGGTTTGGTTGTGGAGATATCATCATCCAAAACGAGTCAAATGCAGTTGGGTGTAAAATCATGTGAATAAATTTGAATTGAAATATCTCAAGAACCAGATGCCACAGATACTTTTAGTCTTCAGTTGTGGATAGGTATTGAACAGACCTTTCTTTTGATGTATCTATCGATGGGTTTGGGAAACATTGTTGAAAATGTAATTTTTTTCGGCAAGGGGTTATTAGCCTTAATTTTTTTCTAAAATGTTGAAAAAAGTAAAGTCGTGAATTGTACAACAAGTTGTGCACCAGTGGATAGGTCTGTGAAATCCCTTTCGAGGACTGGCAGCCGCAGATTTTTGCGGGGTTTGGTTGTGGAGATATCATCATCCAAAACGAGTCAAATGCAGTTGGGTGGAAAATCATGTGAATAAATTTGAATTGAAATATCTCAAGAACCAGATGCCACAGATACTTTCAGTCTTCAGTTGTGGATAGGTATTGAACAGACCTTTCTTTTGATGTATCTATCGATGGGTTTGGGAAACATTGTTGAAAATGTAATTTTTTTCGGCAAGGGGTTAGCCTTGATTTTTTTCAAAAATGTTGAAAAAAGTAAAGTCGTGAATTGTACAACAAGTTGTGCACCAGTGGAAAGGTCCGTGAAATACCTTTCGAGGACTGGCAGCCACAGGTTTTTGCGCGGCTTGGTTGCAGAGATATCACCATCCAAAACAAGTCAAATGCAGTTGGGTGGAAAATCGTGCGAATAAATTTTAATTGAAATATCTCAAGAACTAGATGTTACAGATACTTTTTGACTTCAGCTGTGGATAGGTATTGAACAGACCTTTCTTTTGATGTATCTATTGATGGGTTTGGGAAACATTGTTGAAAATGTAATTTTTTTCGGCAAGGGGTTAGCCTTGATTTTTTTCTAAAATGTTGAAAAAAGTAAAGTCGTGAATTGTACAACAAGTTGTACACCAGTGGAAAGGCCTGTGAAATCCCTTTCGAGAACTGGTAGCCGCAGATTTTTGCGGGGCTTGGTTGCAGAGATATCACCATCCAAAACAAGTCAAATGCAGTTGGGTGGAAAATCGTGCGAATAACTTTGAATTGAAATATCTCAAGAACTAGATGCTACAGATACTTTTTGACTTCAGCTGTGGATAGGTATTGAACAGACCTTTCTTTTGATGTATCTATTGATGGGTTTGGGGAACATTGTTGAAAATGTAATTTTTTTCGGCAAGGGGTTAGCCTTGATTTTATTCTAAAATGTTGGAGAAAGTAAAGTCGTGAATTGTACAACAAGTTGTACACCAGTGGAAAGGTCTGTGAAATCCCTTTCGAGAACTGGTAGCCGCAAATTTTTGCGGGGTTTGGTTGCGGAGATATCACCATCCAAAACGAGTCAAATGCAGTTGGGTGGAAAATCATGTGAATAACTTTAAATTCAAATATCTCAAGAACCAGATGTCACAGATACTTTTAGTCTTCAGCTGTGGATAGGTATTTAACAGACCTTTCTTTTGATGTATCTATCGAAGGGTTTGGGAAACGTTGTTGAAAATGTAATTTTTTTCGGCAAGGGGTTATTAGCCTTAAGTTTTTTCTAAAATGTTGAAAAAAGTAAAGTCGTGAATTGTACAACAAGTTGTGCACCAGTGGATAGGTCTGTGAAATCCCTTTCGAGGACTGGCAGCCGCAGATTTTGGCGGGGCTTGGTTGCAGAGATATCACCATCCAAAACAAGTCAAATGCAGTTGGGTGGAAAATCATGCGAATAACTTTGAATTGAAATATCTCAAGAACCAGATGTCACAGATACTTTTAGTCTTCAGCAGTGGATAGGTATTGAACAGACCTTTCTTTTGATGTATCTATCGATGGGTTTGGGAAACATTGTTGAAAATGTAATTTTTTACGGCAAGGGGTTATTAGCCTTAATTTTTTTCTAAAATGTTGAAAAAAGTAAAGTCGTGAATTGTACAACAAGTTGTGCACCAGTGGAAAGGTCCGTGAAATACCTTTCGAGGACTGGCAGCCGCAGGTTTTGGCGCGGCTTGGTTGCAGAGATATCACCATCCAAAACAAGTCAAATGCAGTTTGGTGGAAAATCATGCGAATAACTTTGAATTGAAATATCTCAAGAACCAGATGTCACAGAATTTTTTTCGGCAAGGGGTTAGCCTTGATTTTTTCTAAAATGTTGAAAAAAGTAAAGTGGAAAGGTCCGTGAAATACCTTTCGAGGACTGGCAGCCGCAGGTTTTTGCGCGGCTTGGTTGCAGAGATATCACCATCCAAAACAAGTCAAATGCAGTTGGGTGGAAAATCGTGCGAATAACTTTGAATTGAAATATCTCAAGAACTAGATGCTACAGATACTTCTTGACTTCAGCTGTGGATAGGTATTGAACAGACCTTTCTTTTGATGTATCTATTGATGGGTTTGGGGAACATTGTTGAAAATGTAATTTTTTTCGGCAAGGGGTTAGCCTTGATTTTATTCTAAAATGTTGGAGAAAGTAAAGTCGTGAATTGTACAACAAGTTGTACACCAGTGGAAAGGTCTATGAAATCCCTTTCGAGAACTGGTAGCCGCAAATTTTTGCGGGGTTTGGTTGTGGAGATATCATCATCCAAAACGAGTCAAATGCAGTTGGGTGGAAAATCATGTGAATAAATTTGAATTGAAATATCTCAAGAACCAGATGCCACAGATACTTTTAGTCTTCAGTTGTGGATAGGTATTGAACAGACCTTTCTTTTGATGTATCTATCGATGGGTTTAGGAAACATTGTTGAAAATGTAATTTTTTTCGGCAAGGGGTTATTAGCCTTAATTTTTTTCTAAAATGTTGGAAAAAGTAAAGTCGTGAATTGTACAACAAGTTGTGCACCAGTGGATAGGTCTGTGAAATCCCTTTCGAGGACTGGCAGCCGCAGATTTTTGCGGGGCTTGGTTGCAGAGATATCACCATCCAAAACAAGTCAAATGCAGTTGGGTGGAAAATCGTGCGAATAACTTTGAATTGAAATATCTCAAGAACTAGATGTTACAGATACTTTTTGACTTCAGCTGTGGATAGGTATTGAACAGACCTTTCTTTTGATGTATCTATTGATGGGTTTGGGAAACATTGTTGAAAATGTAATTTTTTTCGGCAAGGGGTTAGCCTTGATTTTTCTAAAATGTTGAAAAAAGTAAAGTCGTGAATTGTACAACAGGTTGTACACCAGTGGAAAGGTCTGTGAAATCCCTTTCGAGAACTGGTAGCCGCAAATTTTTGCGGGGTTTGGTTGCAGAGATATCACCATCCAAAACGAGTCAAATGCAGTTGGATGGAAAATCATGTGAATAACTTTGAATTGAAATATCTCAAGAACCAGATGTCACAGATACTTTTAGTCTTCAGCTGTGGATAGGTATTGAACAGACCTTTCTTTTGATGTATCTATCGATGGGTGTGGGAAGCATTGTTGAAAATGTAATTTTTTTCGGCAAGGGGTTAGCCTTGATTTTTTTCAAAAATGTTGAAAAAAGTAAAGTCGTGAATTGTACAACAAGTTGTGCACCAGTGGAAAGGTCCGTGAAATACCTTTCGAGGACTGGCAGCCGCAGGTTTTTGCGCGGCTTGGTTGCAGAGATATCACCATCCAAAACAAGTCAAATGCAGTTGGGTGGAAAATCGTGCGAATAAATTTTAATTGAAATATCTCAAGAACTAGATGTTACAGATACTTTTTGACTTCAGCTGTGGATAGGTATTGAACAGACCTTTCTTTTGATGTATCTATTGATGGGTTTGGGAAACATTGTTGAAAATGTAATTTTTTTCGGCAAGGGGTTAGCCTTGATTTTTTTCTAAAATGTTGAAAAAAGTAAAGTCGTGAATTGTACAACAAGTTTTACACCAGTGGAAAGGACTGTGAAATCCCTTTCGAGAACTGGTAGCCGCAGATTTTTGCGGGGCTTGGTTGCAGAGATATCACCATCCAAAACAAGTCAAATGCAGTTGGGTGGAAAATCGTGCGAATAACTTTGAATTGAAATATCTCAAGAACTAGATGCTACAGATACTTTTTGACTTCAGCTGTGGATAGGTATTGAACAGACCTTTCTTTTGATGTATCTATTGATGGGTTTGGGGAACATTGTTGAAAATGTAATTTTTTTCGGCAAGGGGTTAGCCTTGATTTTATTCTAAAATGTTGGAGAAAGTAAAGTCGTGAATTGTACAACAAGTTGTACACCAGTGGAAAGGTCTGTGAAATCCCTTTCGAGAACTGGTAGCCGCAAATTTTTGCGGGGTTTGGTTGCGGAGATATCACCATCCAAAACGATCCAAATGCAGTTGGGTGGAAAATCATGTGAATAACTTTAAATTCAAATATCTCAAGAACCAGATGTCACAGATACTTTTAGTCTTCAGCTGTGGATAGGTATTGAACAGACCTTTCTTTTGATGTATCTATCGAAGGGTTTGGGAAACGTTGTTGAAAATGTAATTTTTTTCGGCAAGGGGTTATTAGCCTTAATTTTTTTCTAAAATGTTGAAAAAAGTAAAGTCGTGAATTGTACAACAAGTTGTGCACCAGTGGATAGGTCTGTGAAATCCCTTTCGAGGACTGGCAGCCGCAGATTTTGGCGGGGCTTGGTTGCAGAGATATCACCATCCAAAACAAGTCAAATGCAGTTGGGTGGAAAATCATGCGAATAACTTTGAATTGAAATATCTCAAGAACCAGATGTCACAGATACTTTTAGTCTTCAGCAGTGGATAGGTATTGAACAGACCTTTCTTTTGATGTATCTATCGATGGGTTTGGGAAACATTGTTGAAAATGTAATTTTTTTCGGCAAGGGGTTATTAGCCTTAATTTTTTTCTAAAATGTTGAAAAAAGTAAAGTCGTGAATTGTACAACAAGTTGTGCACCAGTGGAAAGGTCCGTGAAATACCTTTCGAGGACTGGCAGCCGCAGGTTTTGGCGCGGCTTGGTTGCAGAGATATCACCATCCAAAACAAGTCAAATGCAGTTTGGTGGAAAATCATGCGAATAACTTTGAATTGAAATATCTCAAGAACCAGATGTCACAGAATTTTTTTCGGCAAGGGGTTAGCCTTGATTTTTTCTAAAATGTTGAAAAAAGTAAAGTGGAAAGGTCCGTGAAATACCTTTCGAGGACTGGCAGCCGCAGGTTTTGGCGCGGCTTGGTTGCAGAGATATCACCATCCAAAACAAGTCAAATGCAGTTGGGTGGAAAATCGTGCGAATAACTTTGAATTGAAATATCTCAAGAACTAGATGCTACAGATACTTTTTGACTTCAGCTGTGGATAGGTATTGAACAGACCTTTCTTTTGATGTATCTATTGATGGGTTTGGGGAACATTGTTGAAAATGTAATTTTTTTCGGCAAGGGGTTAGCCTTGATTTTATTCTAAAATGTTGGAGAAAGTAAAGTCGTGAATTGTACAACAAGTTGTACACCAGTGGAAAGGCCTGTGAAATCCCTTTCGAGAACTGGTAGCCGCAGATTTTTGCGGGGCTTGGTTGCAGAGATATCACCATCCAAAACAAGTCAAATGCAGTTGGGTGGAAAATCGTGCGAATAACTTTGAATTGAAATATCTCAAGAACTAGATGCTACAGATACTTTTTGACTTCAGCTGTGGATAGGTATTGAACAGACCTTTCTTTTGATGTATCTATTGATGGGTTTGGGGAACATTGTTGAAAATGTAACTTTTTCGGCAAGGGGTTATTAGCCTTAATTTTTTTCTAAAATGTTGGAAAAAGTAAAGTCGTGAATTGTACAACAAGTTGTGCACCAGTGGATAGGTCTGTGAAATCCCTTTCGAGGACTGGCAGCCGCAGATTTTTGCGGGGCTTGGTTGCAGAGATATCACCATCCAAAACAAGTCAAATGCAGTTGGGTGGAAAATCGTGCGAATAACTTTGAATTGAAATATCTCAAGAACTAGATGTTACAGATACTTTTTGACTTCAGCTGTGGATAGGTATTGAACAGACCTTTCTTTTGATGTATCTATTGATGGGTTTGGGAAACATTGTTGAAAATGTAATTTTTTTCGGCAAGGGGTTAGCCTTGATTTTTCTAAAATGTTGAAAAAAGTAAAGTCGTGAATTGTACAACAGGTTGTACACCAGTGGAAAGGTCTGTGAAATCCCTTTCGAGAACTGGTAGCCGCAAATTTTTGCGGGGTTTGGTTGCGGAGATATCACCATCCAAAACGAGTCAAATGCAGTTGGATGGAAAATCATGTGAATAACTTTGAATTGAAATATCTCAAGAACCAGATGTCACAGATACTTTTAGTCTTCAGCTGTGGATAGGTATTGAACAGACCTTTCTTTTGATGTATCTATCGATGGGTGTGGGAAGCATTGTTGAAAATGTAATTTTTTTCGGCAAGGGGTTAGCCTTGATTTTTTTCAAAAATGTTGAAAAAAGTAAAGTCGTGAATTGTACAACAAGTTGTGCACCAGTGGAAAGGTCCGTGAAATACCTTTTGAGGACTGGCAGCCGCAGGTTTTTGCGCGGCTTGGTTGCAGAGATATCACCATCCAAAACAAGTCAAATGCAGTTGGGTGGAAAATCGTGCGAATAAATTTTAATTGAAATATCTCAAGAACTAGATGTTACAGATACTTTTTGACTTCAGCTGTGGATAGGTATTGAACAGACCTTTCTTTTGATGTATCTATTGATGGGTTTGGGAAACATTGTTGAAAATGTAATTTTTTTCGGCAAGGGGTTAGCCTTGATTTTTTTCTAAAATGTTGAAAAAAGTAAAGTCGTGAATTGTACAACAAGTTGTACACCAGTGGAAAGGCCTGTGAAATCCCTTTCGAGAACTGGTAGCCGCAGATTTTTGCGGGGCTTGGTTGCAGAGATATCACCATCCAAAACAAGTCAAATGCAGTTGGGTGGAAAATCGTGCGAATAACTTTGAATTGAAATATCTCAAGAACTAGATGCTACAGATACTTTTTGACTTCAGCTGTGGATAGGTATTGAACAGACCTTTCTTTTGATGTATCTATTGATGGGTTTGGGGAACATTGTTGAAAATGTAATTTTTTTCGGCAAGGGGTTAGCCTTGATTTTATTCTAAAATGTTGGAGAAAGTAAAGTCGTGAATTGTACAACAAGTTGTACACCAGTGGAAAGGTCTGTGAAATCCCTTTCGAGAACTGGTAGCCGCAAATTTTTGCGGGGTTTGGTTGCGGAGATATCACCATCCAAAACGAGTCAAATGCAGTTGGGTGGAAAATCATGTGAATAACTTTAAATTCAAATATCTCAAGAACCAGATGTCACAGATACTTTTAGTCTTCAGCTGTGGATAGGTATTGAACAGACCTTTCTTTTGATGTATCTATCGAAGGGTTTGGGAAACGTTGTTGAAAATGTAATTTTTTTCGGCAAGGGGTTATTAGCCTTAATTTTTTTCTAAAATGTTGAAAAAAGTAAAGTCGTGAATTGTACAACAAGTTGTGCACCAGTGGATAGGTCTGTGAAATCCCTTTCGAGGACTGGCAGCCGCAGATTTGTGCGGGGCTTGGTTGCAGAGATATCACCATCCAAAACAAGTCAAATGCAGTTGGGTGGAAAATCGTGCGAATAACTTTGAATTGAAATATCTCAAGAACTAGATGTTACAGACCTTTCTTTTGATGTATCTATCGATGGGTTTGGGAAACATTGTTGAAAATGTAATTTTTTTCGGCAAGGGGTTATTAGCCTTAATTTTTTTCTAAAATGTTGAAAAAAGTAAAGTCGTGAATTGTACAACAAGTTGTGCACCAGTGGAAAGGTCCGTGAAATACCTTTCGAGGACTGGCAGCCGCAGGTTTTGGCGCGGCTTGGTTGCAGAGATATCACCATCCAAAACAAGTCAAATGCAGTTTGGTGGAAAATCATGCGAATAACTTTGAATTGAAATATCTCAAGAACCAGATGTCACAGAATTTTTTTCGGCAAGGGGTTAGCCTTGATTTTTTCTAAAATGTTGAAAAAAGTAAAGTGGAAAGGTCCGTGAAATACCTTTCGAGGACTGGCAGCCGCAGGTTTTTGCGCGGCTTGGTTGCAGAGATATCACCATCCAAAACAAGTCAAATGCAGTTGGGTGGAAAATCGTGCGAATAACTTTGAATTGAAATATCTCAAGAACTAGATGCTACAGATACTTTTTGACTTCAGCTGTGGATAGGTATTGAACAGACCTTTCTTTTGATGTATCTATTGATGGGTTTGGGGAACATTGTTGAAAATGTAATTTTTTTCGGCAAGGGGTTAGCCTTGATTTTATTCTAAAATGTTGGAGAAAGTAAAGTCGTGAATTGTACAACAAGTTGTACACCAGTGGAAAGGTCTATGAAATCCCTTTCGAGAACTGGTAGCCGCAAATTTTTGCGGGGTTTGGTTGTGGAGATATCATCATCCAAAACGAGTCAAATGCAGTTGGGTGGAAAATCATGTGAATAAATTTGAATTGAAATATCTCAAGAACCAGATGCCACAGATACTTTTAGTCTTCAGTTGTGGATAGGTATTGAACAGACCTTTCTTTTGATGTATCTATCGATGGGTTTAGGAAACATTGTTGAAAATGTAATTTTTTTCGGCAAGGGGTTATTAGCCTTAATTTTTTTCTAAAATGTTGGAAAAAGTAAAGTCGTGAATTGTACAACAAGTTGTGCACCAGTGGATAGGTCTGTGAAATCCCTTTCGAGGACTGGCAGCCGCAGATTTTTGCGGGGCTTGGTTGCAGAGATATCACCATCCAAAACAAGTCAAATGCAGTTGGGTGGAAAATCGTGCGAATAACTTTGAATTGAAATATCTCAAGAACTAGATGTTACAGATACTTTTTGACTTCAGCTGTGGATAGGTATTGAACAGACCTTTCTTTTGATGTATCTATTGATGGGTTTGGGAAACATTGTTGAAAATGTAATTTTTTTCGGCAAGGGGTTAGCCTTGATTTTTCTAAAATGTTGAAAAAAGTAAAGTCGTGAATTGTACAACAGGTTGTACACCAGTGGAAAGGTCTGTGAAATCCCTTTCGAGAACTGGTAGCCGCAAATTTTTGCGGGGTTTGGTTGCGGAGATATCACCATCCAAAACGAGTCAAATGCAAAATCAAACTTTGAATTGAAATATCTCAAGAACCAGATGTCACAGATACTTTTAGTCTTCAGCTGTGGATAGGTATTGAACAGACCTTTCTTTTGATGTATCTATCGATGGGTGTGGGAAGCATTGTTGAAAATGTAATTTTTTTCGGCAAGGGGTTAGCCTTGATTTTTTTCAAAAATGTTGAAAAAAGTAAAGTCGTGAATTGTACAACAAGTTGTGCACCAGTGGAAAGGTCCGTGAAATACCTTTTGAGGACTGGCAGCCGCAGGTTTTTGCGCGGCTTGGTTGCAGAGATATCACCATCCAAAACAAGTCAAATGCAGTTGGGTGGAAAATCGTGCGAATAAATTTTAATTGAAATATCTCAAGAACTAGATGTTACAGATACTTTTTGACTTCAGCTGTGGATAGGTATTGAACAGACCTTTCTTTTGATGTATCTATATATGGGTTTGGGAAACATTGTTGAAAATGTAATTTTTTTCGGCAAGGGGTTAGCCTTGATTTTTTTCTAAAATGTTGAAAAAAGTAAAGTCGTGAATTGTACAACAAGTTGTACACCAGTGGAAAGGCCTGTGAAATCCCTTTCGAGAACTGGTAGCCGCAGATTTTTGCGGGGCTTGGTTGCAGAGATATCACCATCCAAAACAAGTCAAATGCATTTGGGTGGAAAATCGTGCGAATAACTTTGAATTGAAATATCTCAAGAACTAGATGCTACAGATACTTTTTGACTTCAGCTGTGGATAGGTATTGAACAGACCTTTCTTTTGATGTATCTATTGATGGGTTTGGGGAACATTGTTGAAAATGTAATTTTTTTCGGCAAGGGGTTAGCCTTGATTTTATTCTAAAATGTTGGAGAAAGTAAAGTCGTGAATTGTACAACAAGTTGTACACCAGTGGAAAGGTCTGTGAAATCCCTTTCGAGAACTGGTAGCCGCAAATTTTTGCGGGGTTTGGTTGCGGAGATATCACCATCCAAAACGAGTCAAATGCAGTTGGGTGGAAAATCATGTGAATAACTTTAAATTCAAATATCTCAAGAACCAGATGTCACAGATACTTTTAGTCTTCAGCTGTGGATAGGTATTGAACAGACCTTTCTTTAAATGTATCTATCGAAGGGTTTGGGAAACGTTGTTGAAAATGTAATTTTTTTCGGCAAGGGGTTATTAGCCTTAATTTTTTTCTAAAATGTTGAAAAAAGTAAAGTCGTGAATTGTACAACAAGTTGTGCACCAGTGGATAGGTCTGTGAAATCCCTTTCGAGGACTGGCAGCCGCAGATTTGTGCGGGGCTTGGTTGCAGAGATATCACCATCCAAAACAAGTCAAATGCAGTTGGGTGGAAAATCGTGCGAATAACTTTGAATTGAAATATCTCAAGAACTAGATGTTACAGACCTTTCTTTTGATGTATCTATCGATGGGTTTGGGAAACATTGTTGAAAATGTAATTTTTTTCGGCAAGGGGTTATTAGCCTTAATTTTTTTCTAAAATGTTGAAAAAAGTAAAGTCGTGAATTGTACAACAAGTTGTGCACCAGTGGAAAGGTCCGTGAAATACCTTTCGAGGACTGGCAGCCGCAGGTTTTGGCGCGGCTTGGTTGCAGAGATATCACCATCCAAAACAAGTCAAATGCAGTTTGGTGGAAAATCATGCGAATAACTTTGAATTGAAATATCTCAAGAACCAGATGTCACAGAATTTTTTTCGGCAAGGGGTTAGCCTTGATTTTTTCTAAAATGTTGAAAAAAGTAAAGTGGAAAGGTCCGTGAAATACCTTTCGAGGACTGGCAGCCGCAGGTTTTTGCGCGGCTTGGTTGCAGAGATATCACCATCCAAAACAAGTCAAATGCAGTTGGGTGGAAAATCGTGCGAATAACTTTGAATTGAAATATCTCAAGAACTAGATGCTACAGATACTTTTTGACTTCAGCTGTGGATAGGTATTGAACAGACCTTTCTTTTGATGTATCTATTGATGGGTTTGGGGAACATTGTTGAAAATGTAATTTTTTTCGGCAAGGGGTTAGCCTTGATTTTATTCTAAAATGTTGGAGAAAGTAAAGTCGTGAATTGTACAACAAGTTGTACACCAGTGGAAAGGTCTATGAAATCCCTTTCGAGAACTGGTAGCCGCAAATTTTTGCGGGGTTTGGTTGTGGAGATATCATCATCCAAAACGAGTCAAATGCAGTTGGGTGGAAAATCATGTGAATAAATTTGAATTGAAATATCTCAAGAACCAGATGCCACAGATACTTTTAGTCTTCAGTTGTGGATAGGTATTGAACAGACCTTTCTTTTGATGTATCTATCGATGGGTTTAGGAAACATTGTTGAAAATGTAATTTTTTTCGGCAAGGGGTTATTAGCCTTAATTTTTTTCTAAAATGTTGGAAAAAGTAAAGTCGTGAATTGTACAACAAGTTGTGCACCAGTGGATAGGTCTGTGAAATCCCTTTCGAGGACTGGCAGCCGCAGATTTTTGCGGGGCTTGGTTGCAGAGATATCACCATCCAAAACAAGTCAAATGCAGTTGGGTGGAAAATCGTGCGAATAACTTTGAATTGAAATATCTCAAGAACTAGATGTTACAGATACTTTTTGACTTCAGCTGTGGATAGGTATTGAACAGACCTTTCTTTTGATGTATCTATTGATGGGTTTGGGAAACATTGTTGAAAATGTAATTTTTTTCGGCAAGGGGTTAGCCTTGATTTTTCTAAAATGTTGAAAAAAGTAAAGTCGTGAATTGTACAACAGGTTGTACACCAGTGGAAAGGTCTGTGAAATCCCTTTCGAGAACTGGTAGCCGCAAATTTTTGCGGGGTTTGGTTGCGGAGATATCACCATCCAAAACGAGTCAAATGCAGTTGGATGGAAAATCATGTGAATAACTTTGAATTGAAATATCTCAAGAACCAGATGTCACAGATACTTTTAGTCTTCAGCTGTGGATAGGTATTGAACAGACCTTTCTTTTGATGTATCTATCGATGGGTGTGGGAAGCATTGTTGAAAATGTAATTTTTTTCGGCAAGGGGTTAGCCTTGATTTTTTTCAAAAATGTTGAAAAAAGTAAAGTCGTGAATTGTACAACAAGTTGTGCACCAGTGGAAAGGTCCGTGAAATACCTTTTGAGGACTGGCAGCCGCAGGTTTTTGCGCGGCTTGGTTGCAGAGATATCACCATCCAAAACAAGTCAAATGCAGTTGGGTGGAAAATCGTGCGAATAAATTTTAATTGAAATATCTCAAGAACTAGATGTTACAGATACTTTTTGACTTCAGCTGTGGATAGGTATTGAACAGACCTTTCTTTTGATGTATCTATTGATGGGTTTGGGAAACATTGTTGAAAATGTAATTTTTTTCGGCAAGGGGTTAGCCTTGATTTTTTTCTAAAATGTTGAAAAAAGTAAAGTCGTGAATTGTACAACAAGTTGTACACCAGTGGAAAGGCCTGTGAAATCCCTTTCGAGAACTGGTAGCCGCAGATTTTTGCGGGGCTTGGTTGCAGAGATATCACCATCCAAAACAAGTCAAATGCAGTTGGGTGGAAAATCGTGCGAATAACTTTGAATTGAAATATCTCAAGAACTAGATGCTACAGATACTTTTTGACTTCAGCTGTGGATAGGTATTGAACAGACCTTTCTTTTGATGTATCTATTGATGGGTTTGGGGAACATTGTTGAAAATGTAATTTTTTTCGGCAAGGGGTTAGCCTTGATTTTATTCTAAAATGTTGGAGAAAGTAAAGTCGTGAATTGTACAACAAGTTGTACACCAGTGGAAAGGTCTGTGAAATCCCTTTCGAGAACTGGTAGCCGCAAATTTTTGCGGGGTTTGGTTGCGGAGATATCACCATCCAAAACGAGTCAAATGCAGTTGGGTGGAAAATCATGTGAATAACTTTAAATTCAAATATCTCAAGAACCAGATGTCACAGATACTTTTAGTCTTCAGCTGTGGATAGGTATTGAACAGACCTTTCTTTAAATGTATCTATCGAAGGGTTTGGGAAACGTTGTTGAAAATGTAATTTTTTTCGGCAAGGGGTTATTAGCCTTAATTTTTTTCTAAAATGTTGAAAAAAGTAAAGTCGTGAATTGTACAACAAGTTGTGCACCAGTGGATAGGTCTGTGAAATCCCTTTCGAGGACTGGCAGCCGCAGATTTGTGCGGGGCTTGGTTGCAGAGATATCACCATCCAAAACAAGTCAAATGCAGTTGGGTGGAAAATCGTGCGAATAACTTTGAATTGAAATATCTCAAGAACTAGATGTTACAGACCTTTCTTTTGATGTATCTATCGATGGGTTTGGGAAACATTGTTGAAAATGTAATTTTTTTCGGCAAGGGGTTATTAGCCTTAATTTTTTTCTAAAATGTTGAAAAAAGTAAAGTCGTGAATTGTACAACAAGTTGTGCACCAGTGGAAAGGTCCGTGAAATACCTTTCGAGGACTGGCAGCCGCAGGTTTTGGCGCGGCTTGGTTGCAGAGATATCACCATCCAAAACAAGTCAAATGCAGTTTGGTGGAAAATCATGCGAATAACTTTGAATTGAAATATCTCAAGAACCAGATGTCACAGAATTTTTTTCGGTAAGGGGTTAGCCTTGATTTTTTCTAAAATGTTGAAAAAAGTAAAGTGGAAAGGTCCGTGAAATACCTTTCGAGGACTGGCAGCCGCAGGTTTTTGCGCGGCTTGGTTGCAGAGATATCACCATCCAAAACAAGTCAAATGCAGTTGGGTGGAAAATCGTGCGAATAACTTTGAATTGAAATATCTCAAGAACTAGATGCTACAGATACTTTTTGACTTCAGCTGTGGATAGGTATTGAACAGACCTTTCTTTTGATGTATCTATTGATGGGTTTGGGGAACATTGTTGAAAATGTAATTTTTTTCGGCAAGGGGTTAGCCTTGATTTTATTCTAAAATGTTGGAGAAAGTAAAGTCGTGAATTGTACAACAAGTTGTACACCAGTGGAAAGGTCTATGAAATCCCTTTCGAGAACTGGTAGCCGCAAATTTTTGCGGGGTTTGGTTGTGGAGATATCATCATCCAAAACGAGTCAAATGCAGTTGGGTGGAAAATCATGTGAATAAATTTGAATTGAAATATCTCAAGAACCAGATGCCACAGATACTTTTAGTCTTCAGTTGTGGATAGGTATTGAACAGACCTTTCTTTTGATGTATCTATCGATGGGTTTAGGAAACATTGTTGAAAATGTAATTTTTTTCGGCAAGGGGTTATTAGCCTTAATTTTTTTCTAAAATGTTGGAAAAAGTAAAGTCGTGAATTGTACAACAAGTTGTGCACCAGTGGATAGGTCTGTGAAATCCCTTTCGAGGACTGGCAGCCGCAGATTTTTGCGGGGCTTGGTTGCAGAGATATCACCATCCAAAACAAGTCAAATGCAGTTGGGTGGAAAATCGTGCGAATAACTTTGAATTGAAATATCTCAAGAACTAGATGTTACAGATACTTTTTGACTTCAGCTGTGGATAGGTATTGAACAGACCTTTCTTTTGATGTATCTATTGATGGGTTTGGGAAACATTGTTGAAAATGTAATTTTTTTCGGCAAGGGGTTAGCCTTGATTTTTCTAAAATGTTGAAAAAAGTAAAGTCGTGAATTGTACAACAGGTTGTACACCAGTGGAAAGGTCTGTGAAATCCCTTTCGAGAACTGGTAGCCGCAAATTTTTGCGGGGTTTGGTTGCGGAGATATCACCATCCGAAACGAGTCAAATGCAGTTGGATGGAAAATCATGTGAATAACTTTGAATTGAAATATCTCAAGAACCAGATGTCACAGATACTTTTAGTCTTCAGCTGTGGATAGGTATTGAACAGACCTTTCTTTTGATGTATCTATCGATGGGTGTGGGAAGCATTGTTGAAAATGTAATTTTTTTCGGCAAGGGGTTAGCCTTGATTTTTTTCAAAAATGTTGAAAAAAGTAAAGTCGTGAATTGTACAACAAGTTGTGCACCAGTGGAAAGGTCCGTGAAATACCTTTTGAGGACTGGCAGCCGCAGGTTTTTGCGCGGCTTGGTTGCAGAGATATCACCATCCAAAACAAGTCAAATGCAGTTGGGTGGAAAATCGTGCGAATAAATTTTAATTGAAATATCTCCAGAACTAGATGTTACAGATACTTTTTGACTTCAGCTGTGGATAGGTATTGAACAGACCTTTCTTTTGATGTATCTATTGATGGGTTTGGGAAACATTGTTGAAAATGTAATTTTTTTCGGCAAGGGGTTAGCCTTGATTTTTTTCTAAAATGTTGAAAAAAGTAAAGTCGTGAATTGTACAACAAGTTGTACACCAGTGGAAAGGCCTGTGAAATCCCTTTCGAGAACTGGTAGCCGCAGATTTTTGCGGGGCTTGGTTGCAGAGATATCACCATCCAAAACAAGTCAAATGCAGTTGGGTGGAAAATCGTGCGAATAACTTTGAATTGAAATATCTCAAGAACTAGATGCTACAGATACTTTTTGACTTCAGCTGTGGATAGGTATTGAACAGACCTTTCTTTTGATGTATCTATTGATGGGTTTGGGGAACATTGTTGAAAATGTAATTTTTTTCGGCAAGGGGTTAGCCTTGATTTTATTCTAAAATGTTGGAGAAAGTAAAGTCGTGAATTGTACAACAAGTTGTACACCAGTGGAAAGGTCTGTGAAATCCCTTTCGAGAACTGGTAGCCGCAAATTTTTGCGGGGTTTGGTTGCGGAGATATCACCATCCAAAACGAGTCAAATGCAGTTGGGTGGAAAATCATGTGAATAACTTTAAATTCAAATATCTCAAGAACCAGATGTCACAGATACTTTTAGTCTTCAGCTGTGGATAGGTATTGAACAGACCTTTCTTTTGATGTATCTATCGAAGGGTTTGGGAAACGTTGTTGAAAATGTAATTTTTTTCGGCAAGGGGTTATTAGCCTTAATTTTTTTCTAAAATGTTGAAAAAAGTAAAGTCGTGAATTGTACAACAAGTTGTGCACCAGTGGATAGGTCTGTGAAATCCCTTTCGAGGACTGGCAGCCGCAGATTTGTGCGGGGCTTGGTTGCAGAGATATCACCATCCAAAACAAGTCAAATGCAGTTGGGTGGAAAATCGTGCGAATAACTTTGAATTGAAATATCTCAAGAACTAGATGTTACAGATACTTTTTGACTTCAGCTGTGGATAGGTATTGAACAGACCTTTCTTTTGATGTATCTATTGATGGGTTTGGGAAACATTGTTGAAAATGTAATTTTTTTCGGCAAGGGGTTAGCCTTGATTTTTCTAAAATGTTGAAAAAAGTAAAGTCGTGAATTGTACAACAGGTTGTACACCAGTGGAAAGGTCTGTGAAATCCCTTTCGAGAACTGGTAGCCGCAAATTTTTGCGGGGTTTGGTTGCGGAGATATCACCATCCAAAACGAGTCAAATGCAGTTGGGTGGAAAATCATGTGAATAACTTTGAATTGAAATATCTCAAGAACCAGATGTCACAGATACTTTTAGTCTTCAGCTGTGGATAGGTATTGAACAGACCTTTCTTTTGATGTATCTATCGAAGGGTTTGGGAAACATTGTTGAAAATGTAATTTTTTTCGGCAAGGGGTTAGCCTTGATTTTATTCTAAAATGTTGGAGAAAGTTAAGTCGTGAATTGTACAACAAGTTGTACACCAGTGTAAAGGTCTGTGAAATCCCTTTCGAGAACTGGTAGCCGCAAATTTTTGCGGGGTTTGGTTGTGGAGATATCACCATCCAAAACGAGTCAAATGCAGTTGGGTGGAAAATCATGTAAATAACTTTGAATTGAAATGTCTCAAGAACTAGATGCCACAGATACTTTTAGTCTTCAGCTGTGGATAGGTATTGAAGAGACCTTTCTTTTGATGTATCTATCGATGGGTTTAGGAAACATTGTTGAAAATGTAATTTTTTTCGGCAAGGGGTTAGCCTTAATTTTTTCTAAAATGTTGAAAAAAGTAAAGTCGTGAATTGTACAACAAGTTGTGCACCAGTGGATAGGTCTGTGAAATCCCTTTCGAGAACTGCTAGCCGCAAATTTTTGCGGGGTTTGGTTACGGAGATATCACCATCCAAAACGAGTCAAATGCAGTTGGGTGGAAAATCATGTGAATAATTTTGAATTGAAATATCTCAAGAACCAGATGTCACAGATACTTTTAGTCTTCAGCTGTGGATAGGTATTGAACAGACCTTTCTTTTGATGTATCTATCGATGGGTTTGGGAAACATTGTTGAAAATGTAATTTTTTTCGGCAAGGGGTTAGCCTTAATTTTTTCTAAAATGTTGAAAAAAGTAAAGTCGTGAATTGTACAACAAGTTGTGCACCAGTGGATAGGTCTGTGAAATCCCTTTCGAGAACTGCTAGCCGCAAATTTTTGCGGGGTTTGGTTACGGAGATATCACCATCCAAAACGAGTCAAATGCAGTTGGGTGGAAAATCATGTGAATAATTTTGAATTGAAATATCTCAAGAACCAGATGTCACAGATACTTTTAGTCTTCAGCTGTGGATAGGTATTGAACAGACCTTTCTTTTGATGTATCTATCGATGGGTTTGGGAAACATTGTTGAAAATGTAATTTTTTTCGGCAAGGGGTTAGCCTTGATTTATTTCTAAAATGTTGAAAAAAGTAAAGTCGTGAATTGTACAACAAGTTGTACACCAGGGGAAAGGTCTGTGAAATCCCTTTCGAGAACTGGTAGCCGCAAATTTTTGCGGGGTTTGGTTGCGGAGATATCACCATCCAAAACGAGTCAAATGCAGTTGGGCGGAAAATCATGAGAATAAATTTGAATTGAAATATCTCAAGAACCAGATGTCACAGATACTTTTTGACTTCAGCTGTGGATAGGTATTGAACAGGCCTTTCTTTTGATGTATCTATCGATGGGTTTGGGAAACATTGTCGAAAATGTAATTTTTTTCGGCAAGGGGTTAGCCTTGATTTATTTCTAAAATGTTGAAAAAAGTAAAGTCGTGAATTGTACAACTAGTTGTGCACCAGTAGATAGGTCTGTGAAATCCCTTTCGAGGACTGGCAGCCGCAGATTTTTGCGGGGCTTGGTTGCAGAGATATCACCATCCAAAACAAGTCAAATGCAGTTGGGTGGAAAATCATGCGAATAACTTTGAACTGAAATCTCAAGAGCCAGATATCACAGATACTTTTTGTCTTCAGCTGTGGATAGGTATTGAACAGACCTTTCTTTTGATGTATCTATCGACGGGTTTGGGAAACATTGTTGAAAATGTAATTTGT
The DNA here is from genome assembly GCA_910595825.1 of Philhelius pedissequus. Lineage (NCBI taxonomy): Eukaryota > Metazoa > Arthropoda > Insecta > Diptera > Syrphidae > Philhelius > Philhelius pedissequus. Next base: position 72,838,710 of record OU343160.1, on the reverse strand, counting down.
TTCGGCAAGGGGTTAGCCTTTATTCTAAAATGTTGAAAAAGGTAAAGTCGTGAATTGTACAACAAGTTGTACACCAGAGGAAAGGTCTGTGAAATCCCTTTCGAGAACTGGTAGCCGCAAATTTTTGCGGGGTTTGGTTGCGGAGATATCACTATCCAAAACGAGTCAAATGCAGTTGGGTGGAAAATCATGCGAATAACTTTGAATTGAAATCTCAAGAACCAGATGTCACAGATACTTTTTGTCTTCAGCTGTGGATAGGTATTGAACAGACCTTTCTCTTGATGTATCTATCGACGGGTTTGGGAAGCATTGTTGAAAATGTAATTTTTTTCGGCAAGGGGTTAGCCTCGATTTTATTCTAAAATGTTGAAAAAAGTAAAGTCGTGAATTGTACAACAAGTTGTACACCAGTGGAAAGGTCTGTGAAATCCCTTTCGAGAACTGGTAGCCGCAAATTTTTGCGGGGTTTGGTTGCGGAGATATCACCATCCAAAACGAGTCAAATGCAGTTGGGTGGAAAATCATGTGAATAACTTTGAATTGAAATATCTCAAGAACCAGATGTCACAGATACTTTTAGTCTTCAGCTGTGGATAGGTATTGAACAGACCTTTCTTTTGATGTATCTATCGAAGGGTTTGGGAAACATTGTTGAAAATGTAATTTTTTTCGGCAAGGGGTTAGCCTTGATATATTTCTAAAATGTTGAAAAAAGTAAAGTCGTGAATTGTACAACAAGTTGTACACCAGTGGAAAGGTCTGTGAAATCCCTTTCGAGAATTGGTAGCCGCAGATTCTTGCGGGGCTTGGTTGCAGAGATATCACCATCCAAACAAGTCAAATGCAGTTGGGTGGAAAATCATGTGAATAATTTTGAATTGAAGTATCTCAAGAACCAGATGTCACAGATACTTTTAGTCTCCAGCTGTGGATAGGTATTGAACAGACCTTTCTTTTGATGTATCTACCGAAGGGTTTGGGAAACATTGTTGAAAATGTAATTTTTTTCGGCAAGGGGTTAGCCTTGATTTTATTCTAAAATGTTGGAGAAAGTTAAGTCGTGAATTGTACAACAAGTTGTACACCAGTGGATAGGTCTGTGAAATCCCTTTCGAGAACTGCTAGCCGCAAATTTTTGCGGGGTTTGGTTACGGAGATATCACCATCCAAAACGAGTCAAATGCATTTGGGCGGAAAATCATGAGAATAAATTTGAATTGAAATATCTCAAGAACCAGATGTCACAGATACTTTTAGTCTTCAGCTGTGGATAGGTATTGAACAGACCTTTCTTTTGATGTATCTATCGAAGGGTTTGGGAACTATTGTTGAAAATGTAATTTTTTTCGGCAAGGGGTTATTAGCCTTAATTTTTTTCTAAAATGTTGAAAAAAGTAAAGTCGTGAATTGTACAACAAGTTGTACACCAGTGGATAGGTCTGTGAAATCCCTTTCGAGGACTGGCAGCCGCAGATTTTTGCGGGGCTTGGTTGCAGAGATATCACCATCCAAAACAAGTCAAATGCAGTTGGGTGGAAAATCATGCGAATAACTTTGAATTGAAAAATCTCAAGAACTATATGTCACAGATACTTTTTGACTTCAGCTGTGGATAGGTATTGAACAGGCCTTTCTTTTGATGTATCTATCGATGGGTTTGGGAAACATTGTCGAAAATGTAATTTTTTTCGGCAAGGCCTTGATTTATTTCTAAAATGTTGAAAAAAGTAAAGTCGTGAATTGTACAACTAGTTGTGCACCAGTAGATAGGTCTGTGAAATCCCTTTCGAGGACTGGCAGCCGCAGATTTTTGCGGGGCTTGGTTGCAGAGATATCACCATCCAAAACAAGTCAAATGCAGTTGGGTGGAAAATCATGCGAATAACTTTGAATTGAAATCTCAAGAGCCAGATGTCACAGATACTTTTTGTCTTCAGCTGTGGATAGGTATTGAACAGACCTTTCTTTTGATGTATCTATCGACGGGTTTGGGAAACATTGTTGAAAATGTAATTTTTTTCGGCGAGGGGTTAGCCTTGATTTTATTCTAAAATGTTGAAAAAAGTAAAGTCGTGAATTGTACAACAAGTTGTACACCATTGGAAAGGTCTGTGAAATCCCTTTCGAGAACTGGTAGCCGCAAATTTTTGCGGGGTTTGGTTGCGGAGATATCACCATCCAAATCGAGTCAAATGCAGTTGGGTGGAAAATCATGTGAATAACTTTGAATTGAAATATCTCAAGAACCAGATGTCACAGATACTTTTAGTCTTCAGCTGTGGATAGGTATTGAACAGACCTTTCTTTTGATGTATCTATCGAAGGGTTTGGGAAACATTGTTGAAAATGTAATTTTTTTCGGCAAGGGGTTAGCCTTGATTTATTTCTAAAATGTTGAAAAAAGTAAGGTCGTGAATTGTACAACAAGTTGTACACCAGTGGAAAGGTCTGTGAAATCCCTTTCGAGAATTGGTAGCCGCAGATTCTTGCGGGGCTTGGTTGCAGAGATATCACCATCCAAACAAGTCAAATGCAGTTGGGTGGAAAATCATGCGAATAACTTTGAATTGAAATCTCAAGAACCAGATGTCACAGATACTTTTAGTCTCCAGCTGTGGATAGGTATTGAACAGACCTTTCTTTTGATGTATCTACCGAAGGGTTTGGGAAACATTGTTGAAAATGTAATTTTTTTCGGCAAGGGGTTAGCCTTGATTTTATTCTAAAATGTTGGAGAAAGTTAAGTCGTGAATTGTACAACAAGTTGTACACCAGTGGAAAGGTCTGTGAAATCCCTTTCGAGAACTGGTAGACGCAAATTTTTGCGGGGTTTGGTTGTGGAGATATCACCATCCAAAACGAGTCAAATGCAGTTGGGTGGAAAATCATGTGAATAACTTTGAATTGAAATATCTCAAGAACCAGATGCCACAGATACTTTTAGTCTTCGGCTGTGGATAGGTATTGAACAGACCTTTCTTTTGATGTATCTATCGATGGGTTTGGGAAACATTGTTGAAAATGTAATTTTTTTCGGCAAGGGGTTATAGCCTTAATTTTTTTCTAAAATGTTGAAAAAAGTAAAGTCGTGAATTGTACAACAAGTTGTGCATCAGTGGATAGGTCTGTGAAATCCCTTTTGAGGACTGGCAGCCGCAGATTTTTGCGGGGCTTGGTTGCAGAGATATCAAAATCCAAAACAAGTCAAATGCAGTTGGGTGGAAAATCATGCGAATAAATTTGAATTGAAATATCTCAAGAACCAGATGTCACAGATACTTTTTGACTTCAGCTGTGGATAGGTATTGAACAGGCCTTTCTTTTGATGTATCTATCGATGGGTTTGGGAAACATTGTTGAAAATGTAATTTTTTTCGGCAAGGGGTGTTAGCCTTGATTTTTCTAAAATGTTGAAAAAGTAAAGTCGTGAATTGTACAACTAGTTGTGCACCAGTAGATAGGTCTGTGAAATCCCTTTCGAGGACTGGCAGCCGCAGATTTTTGCGGGGCTTGGTTGCAGAGATATCACCATCCAAAACAAGTCAAATGCAGTTGGGTGGAAAATCATGCGAATAACTTTGAATTGAAATCTCAAGAACCAGATGTCACAGATACTTTTTGTCTTCAGCTGTGGATAGGTATTGAACAGACCTTTCTTTTGATGTATCTATCGACGGGTTTGGGAAACATTGTTGAAAATGTAATTTTTTTCGGCAAGGGGTTAGCCTTGATTTTATTCTAAAATGTTGAAAAAAGTAAAGTCGTGAATTGTACAACTAGTTGTGCACCAGTAGATAGGTCTGTGAAATCCCTTTCGAGGACTGGCAGCCGCAGATTTTTGCGGGGCTTGGTTGCAGAGATATCACCATCCAAAACAAGTCAAATGCAGTTGGGTGGAAAATCATGCGAATAACTTTGAATTGAAATCTCAAGAACCAGATGTCACAGATACTTTTTGTCTTCAGCTGTGGATAGGTATTGAACAGACCTTTCTTTTGATGTATCTATCGAAGGGTTTGGGAAACATTGTTGAAAATGTAATTTTTTTCGGCAAGGGGTTAGCCTTGATTTATTTCTAAAATGTTGAAAAAAGTAAAGTCGTGAATTGTACAACAAGTTGTACACCAGTGGAAAGGTCTGTGAAATCCCTTTCGATAATTGGTAGCCGCAGATTCTTGCGGGGCTTGGTTGCAGAGATATCACCATCCAAACAAGTCAAATGCAGTTGGGTGGAAAATCATGCGAATAACTTTGAATTGAAATCTCAATAACCAGATGTCACAGATACTTTTTGTCTTCAGCTGTGGATAGGTATTGAACAGACCTTTCTTTTGATGTATCTATCGACGGGTTTGGGAAACATTGTTGAAAATGTAATTTTTTTCGGCAAGGGGTTAGCCTTGATTTTATTCTAAAATGTTAAAAAAAGTAGAGTCGTGAATTGTACAACAAGGTGTACACCAGTGGAAAGGTCTGTGAAATCCCTTTCGAGAACTGGTAGCCGCAAATTTTTGCGGGGTTTGGTTGCGGAGATATCACCATCCAAAACGAGTCAAATGCAGTTGGGTGGAAAATCATGTGAATAACTTTGAATTGAAATATCTCAAGAACCAGATGTCACAGATACTTTTAGTCTTCAGCTGTGGATAGGTATTGAACAGACCTTTCTTTTGATGTATCTATCGAAGGGTTTGGGAAACATTGTTGAAAATGTAATTTTTTTCGGCAAGGGGTTAGCCTTGATTTATTTCTAAAATGTTGAAAAAAGTAAGGTCGTGAATTGTACAACAAGTTGTACACCAGTGGAAAGGTCTGTGAAATCCCTTTCGAGAATTGGTAGCCGCAGATTCTTGCGGGGCTTGGTTGCAGAGATATCACCATCCAAACAAGTCAAATGCAGTTGGGTGGAAAATCATGCGAATAACTTTGAATTGAAATCTCAAGAACCAGATGTCACAGATACTTTTAGTCTCCAGCTGTGGATAGGTATTGAACAGACCTTTCTTTTGATGTATCTATCGAAGGGTTTGGGAAACATTGTTGAAAACGTAATTTTTTTTGGCAAGGGGTTAGCCTTGATTTATTTCTAAAATGTTGAAAAAAGTAAAGTCGTGAATTGTACAACAAGTTGTACACCAGTGGAAAGGTCTGTGAAATCCCTTTCGATAATTGGTAGCCGCAGATTCTTGCGGGGCTTGGTTGCAGAGATATCACCATCCAAACAAGTCAAATGCAGTTGGGTGGAAAATCATGCGAATAACTTTGAATTGAAATCTCAATAACCAGATGACACAGATACTTTTTGTCTTCAGCTGTGGATAGGTATTGAACAGACCTTTCTTTTGATGTATCTATCGACGGGTTTGGGAAACATTGTTGAAAATGTAATTTTTTTCGGCAAGGGGTTAGCCTTGATTTTATTCTAAAATGTTAAAAAAAGTAAAGTCGTGAATTGTACAACAAGGTGTACACCAGTGGAAAGTCTGTGAAATCCCTTTCGAGAACTGGTAGCCGCAAATTTTTGCGGGGTTTGGTTGCGGAGATATCACCATCCAAAACGAGTCAAATGCAGTTGGGTGGAAAATCATGTGAATAACTTTGAATTGAAATATCTCAAGAACCAGATGTCACAGATACTTTTAGTCTTCAGCTGTGGATAGGTATTGAACAGACCTTTCTTTTGATGTATCTATCGAAGGGTTTGGGAAACATTGTTGAAAATGTAATTTTTTTCGGCAAGGGGTTAGCCTTGATTTATTTCTAAAATGTTGAAAAAAGTAAAGTCGTGAATTGTACAACAAGTTGTACACCAGTGGAAAGGTCTGTGAAATCCCTTTCGAGAACTGGTAGCCGCAAATTTTTGCGGGGTTTGGTTGTGGAGATATCACCATCCAAAACGAGTCAAATGCAGTTGGGTGGAAAATCATGTGAATAACTTTGAATTGAAATATCTCAAGAACTAGATGCCACAGATACTTTTAGTCTTCAGCTGTGGATAGGTATTGAACAGACCTTTCTTTTGATGTATCTATCGATGGGTTTAGGAAACATTGTTGAAAATGTAATTTTTTTCGGCAAGGGGTTAGCCTTAATTTTTTTCTAAAATGTTGAAAAAAGTAAAGTCGTGAATTGTACAACAAGTTGTGCACCAGTGGATAGGTCTGTGAAATCCCTTTCGAGAACTGCTAGCCGCAAATTTTTGCGGGGTTTGGTTACGGAGATATCACCATCCAATACGAGTCAAATGCAGTTGGGCGGAAAATCATGAGAATAAATTTGAATTGAAATATCTCAAGAACCAGATGTCACAGATACTTTTTGACTTCAGCTGTGGATAGGTATTGAACAGGCCTTTCTTTTGATGTATCTATCGATGGGTTTGGGAAACATTGTTGAAAATGTAATTTTTTTCGGCAAGGGGTGTTAGCCTTGATTTTTCTAAAATGTTGAAAAAAGTAAAGTCGGGATTTGTACAACAAGTTGTACACCAGTGGAAAGGTCTGTGAAATCCCTTTCGAGAACTGGTAGCCGCAAATTTTTGCGGGGTTTGGTTGCGGAGATATCACTATCCAAAACGAGTCAAATGCAGTTGGGTGGAAAATCATGCGAATAACTTTGAATTGAAATCTCAAGAACCAGATGTCACAGATACTTTTTGTCTTCAGCTGTGGATAGGTATTGAACAGACCTTTCTTTTGATGTATCTATCGACGGGTTTGGGAAACATTGTTGAAAATGTAATTTTTTTCAGCGAGGGGTTAGCCTTGATTTTATTCTAAAATGTTGAAAAAAGTAAACTCGTGAATTGTACAACAAGTTGTACACCAGTGGAAAGGTCTGTGAAATCCCTTTCGAGAACTGGTAGCCGCAAATTTTTGCGGGGTTTGGTTGCGGAGATATCACCATCCAAAACGAGTCAAATGCAGTTGGGTGGAAAATCATGTGAATAACTTTGAATTGAAATATCTCAAGAACCAGATGTCACAGATACTTTTAGTCTTCAGCTGTGGATAGGTATTGAACAGACCTTTCTTTTGATGTATCTATCGAAGGGCTTGGGAAACATTGTTGAAAATGTAATTTTTTTCGGCAAGGGGTTAGCCTTGATTTATTTCTAAAATGTTGAAAAAAGTAAAGTCGTGAATTGTACAACAAGTTGTACACCAGTGGAAAGGTCTGTGAAATCCCTTTCGAGAATTGGTAGCCGCAGATTCTTGCGGGGCTTGGTTGCAGAGATATCACCATCCAAACAAGTCAAATGCAGTTGGGTGGAAAATCATGCGAATAACTTTGAATTGAAATCTCAAGAACCAGATGTCACAGATACTTTTTGTCTTCAGCTGTGGATAGGTATTGAACAGACCTTTCTTTTGATGTATCTATCGACGGGTTTGGGAAACATTGTTGAAAATGTAATTTTTTTCGGCAAGGGGTTAGCCTTGATTTTATTCTAAAATGTTGAAAAAAGTAAAGTCGTGAATTGTACAACAAGTTGTACACCAGTGGAAAGGTCTGTGAAATCCCTTTCGAGAACTGGTAGCCGCAAATTTTTGCGGGGTTTGGTTGCGGAGATATCACCATCCAAAACGAGTCAAATGCAGTTGGGTGGAAAATCATGTGAATAACTTTGAATTGAAATATCTCAAGAACCAGATGTCACAGATACTTTTAGTATTCAGCTGTGGATAGGTATTGAACAGACCTTTCTTTTGATGTATCTATCGAAGGGTTTGGGAAAAATTGTTGAAAATGTAATTTTTTTCGGCAAGGGGTTAGCCTTGATTTATTTCTAAAATGTTGAAAAAAGTAAAGTCGTGAATTGTACAACAAGTTGTACACCAGTGGAAAGGTCTGTGAAATCCCTTTCGAGAATTGGTAGCCGCAGATTTTTGCGGGGCTTGGTTGCAGAGATATCAAAATCCAAAACAAGTCAAATGCAGTTGGGTGGAAAATCATGCGAATAAATTTGAATTGAAATATCTCAAGAACCAGATGTCACAGATACTTCTTAACTTCAGCTGTGGATAGGTATTGAACAGGCCTTTCTTTTGATGTATCTATCGATGGGTTTGGGAAACATTGTTGAAAATGTAATTTTTTTCGGCAAGGGGTGTTAGCCTTGATTTTTCTAAAATGTTGAAAAAAGTAAAGTCGTGAATTGTACAACTAGTTGTGCACCAGTAGATAGGTCTGTAAAATCCCTTTCGAGGACTGGCAGCCGCAGATTTTTGCGGGGCTTGGTTGCAGAGATATCACCATCCAAAACAAGTCAAATGCAGTTGGGTGGAAAATCATGCGAATAACTTTAAATTGAAATCTCAAGAACCAGATGTCACAGATACTTTTTGTCTTCAGCTGTGGATAGGTATTGAACAGACCTTTCTTTTGATGTATCTATCGACGGGTTTGGGAAACATTGTTGAAAATGTAATTTTTTTCGGCAAGGGGTTAGCCTCGATTTTATTCTAAAATGTTGAAAAAAGTAAAGTCGTGAATTGTACAACAAGTTGTGCATCAGTGGATAGGTCTGTGAAATCCCTCTCGAGAACTGCTAGCCGCTAATTTTTGCGGGGTTTGGTTGCGGAGATATCACCATCCAAAACGAGTCAAATGCAGTTGGGTGGAAAATCATGTGAATAATTTTGAATTGAAATATCTCAAGAACCAGATGTCACAGATACTTTTAGTCTTCAGCTGTGGATAGGTATTGAACAGACCTTTCTTTTGATGTATCTATCGAAGGGTTTGGGAACTATTGTTGAAAATGTAATTTTTTTCGGCAAGGGGTTATTAGCCTTAATTTTTTTCTAAAATGTTGAAAAAAGTAAAGTCGTGAATTGTACAACAAGTTGTGTACCAGTGGATAGGTCTGTGAAATCCCTTTCGAGGACTGGCAGCCGCAGATTTTTGCGGGGCTTGGGTGCAGAGATATCAAAATCCAAAACAAGTCAAAAGCAGTTGGGTGGAAAATCATGCGAATAACTTTGAATTGAAATCTCAAGAACCAGATGTCACAGATACTTTTTGTCTTCAGCTGTGGATAGGTATTGAACAGGCCTTTCTTTTTATGTATCTATCGACGGGTTTGGGAAACATTGTTGAAAATGTAATTTTTTTCGGCAAGGGGTTAGCCTTGATTTTATTCTAAAATGTTGAAAAAAGTAAAGTCGTGAATTGTACAACAAGTTGTGTACCAGTGGATAGGTCTGTGAAATCCCTTTCGAGGACTGGCAGCCGCAGATTTTTGCGGGGCTTGGTTGCAGAGATATCAAAATCCAAAACAAGTCAAATGCAGTTGGGTGGAAAATCATGTGAATAACTTTGAATTGAAATATCTCAAGAACCAGATGTCACAGATACTTTTAGTCTTCAGCTGTGGATAGGTATTGAACAGACCTTTCTTTTGATGTATCTATCGAAGGGCTTGGGAAACATTGTTGAAAATGTAATTTTTTTCGGCAAGGGGTTAGCCTTGATTTATTTCTAAAATGTTGAAAAAAGTAAAGTCGTGAATTGTACAACAAGTTGTACACCAGTGGAAAGGTCTGTGAAATCCCTTTCGAGAATTGGTAGCCGCAGATTCTTGCGGGGCTTGGTTGCAGAGATATCACCATCCAAACAAGTCAAATGCAGTTGGGTGGAAAATCATGCGAATAACTTTGAATTGAAATCTCAAGAACCAGATGTCACAGATACTTTTTGTCTTCAGCTGTGGATAGGTATTGAACAGACCTTTCTTTTGATGTATCTATCGACGGGTTTGGGAAACATTGTTGAAAATGTAATTTTTTTCGGCAAGGGGTTAGCCTTGATTTTATTCTAAAATGTTGAAAAAAGTAAAGTCGTGAATTGTACAACAAGTTGTACACCAGTGGAAAGGTCTGTGAAATCCCTTTCGAGAACTGGTAGCCGCAAATTTTTGCGGGGTTTGGTTGCGGAGATATCACCATCCAAAACGAGTCAAATGCAGTTGGGTGGAAAATCATGTGAATAACTTTGAATTGAAATATCTCAAGAACCAGATGTCACAGATACTTTTAGTATTCAGCTGTGGATAGGTATTGAACAGACCTTTCTTTTGATGTATCTATCGAAGGGTTTGGGAAAAATTGTTGAAAATGTAATTTTTTTCGGCAAGGGGTTAGCCTTGATTTATTTCTAAAATGTTGAAAAAAGTAAAGTCGTGAATTGTACAACAAGTTGTACACCAGTGGAAAGGTCTGTGAAATCCCTTTCGAGAATTGGTAGCCGCAGATTTTTGCGGGGCTTGGTTGCAGAGATATCAAAATCCAAAACAAGTCAAATGCAGTTGGGTGGAAAATCATGCGAATAAATTTGAATTGAAATATCTCAAGAACCAGATGTCACAGATACTTCTTAACTTCAGCTGTGGATAGGTATTGAACAGGCCTTTCTTTTGATGTATCTATCGATGGGTTTGGGAAACATTGTTGAAAATGTAATTTTTTTCGGCAAGGGGTGTTAGCCTTGATTTTTCTAAAATGTTGAAAAAAGTAAAGTCGTGAATTGTACAACTAGTTGTGCACCAGTAGATAGGTCTGTAAAATCCCTTTCGAGGACTGGCAGCCGCAGATTTTTGCGGGGCTTGGTTGCAGAGATATCACCATCCAAAACAAGTCAAATGCAGTTGGGTGGAAAATCATGCGAATAACTTTAAATTGAAATCTCAAGAACCAGATGTCACAGATACTTTTTGTCTTCAGCTGTGGATAGGTATTGAACAGACCTTTCTTTTGATGTATCTATCGACGGGTTTGGGAAACATTGTTGAAAATGTAATTTTTTTCGGCAAGGGGTTAGCCTCGATTTTATTCTAAAATGTTGAAAAAAGTAAAGTCGTGAATTGTACAACAAGTTGTGCATCAGTGGATAGGTCTGTGAAATCCCTCTCGAGAACTGCTAGCCGCTAATTTTTGCGGGGTTTGGTTGCGGAGATATCACCATCCAAAACGAGTCAAATGCAGTTGGGTGGAAAATCATGTGAATAATTTTGAATTGAAATATCTCAAGAACCAGATGTCACAGATACTTTTAGTCTTCAGCTGTGGATAGGTATTGAACAGACCTTTCTTTTGATGTATCTATCGAAGGGTTTGGGAACTATTGTTGAAAATGTAATTTTTTTCGGCAAGGGGTTATTAGCCTTAATTTTTTTCTAAAATGTTGAAAAAAGTAAAGTCGTGAATTGTACAACAAGTTGTGTACCAGTGGATAGGTCTGTGAAATCCCTTTCGAGGACTGGCAGCCGCAGATTTTTGCGGGGCTTGGGTGCAGAGATATCAAAATCCAAAACAAGTCAAAAGCAGTTGGGTGGAAAATCATGCGAATAACTTTGAATTGAAATCTCAAGAACCAGATGTCACAGATACTTTTTGTCTTCAGCTGTGGATAGGTATTGAACAGGCCTTTCTTTTTATGTATCTATCGACGGGTTTGGGAAACATTGTTGAAAATGTAATTTTTTTCGGCAAGGGGTTAGCCTTGATTTTATTCTAAAATGTTGAAAAAAGTAAAGTCGTGAATTGTACAACAAGTTGTGTACCAGTGGATAGGTCTGTGAAATCCCTTTCGAGGACTGGCAGCCGCAGATTTTTGCGGGGCTTGGTTGCAGAGATATCAAAATCCAAAACAAGTCAAATGCAGTTGGGTGGAAAATCATGCGAATAAATTTGAATTGAAATATCTCAAGAACTAGATGTCACAAATACTTTTTGACTTCAGCTGTGGATAGGTATTGAACAGACCTTTCTTTTGATGTATCTATCGACGGGTTTGGGAAACATTGTTGAAAATGTAATTTTTTTCGGCAAGGGGTTAGCCTTAATTTTTTTCTAAAATGTTGAAAAAAGTAAAGTCGTGAATTGTACAACAAGTTGTGCATCAGTGGATAGGTCTGTGAAATCCCTTTCGAGAACTGCTAGCCGCAAATTTTTGCGGGGTTTGGTTGCGGAGATATCACCATCCAAAACGAGTCAAATGCAGTTGGGTGGAAAATCATGTGAATAATTTTGAATTGAAATATCTCAAGAACCAGATGTCACAGATACTTTTAGTCTTCAGCTGTGGATAGGTATTGAACAGACCTTTCTTTTGATGTATCTATCGAAGGGTTTGGGAACTATTGTTGAAAATGTAATTTTTTTCGGCAAGGGGTTATTAGCCTTAATTTTTTTCTAAAATGTTGAAAAAAGTAAAGTCGTGAATTGTACAACAAGTTGTGTACCAGTGGATAGGTCTGTGAAATCCCTTTCGAGGACTGGCAGCCGCAGATTTTTGCGGGGCTTGATTGCAGAGATATAAAAATCCAAAACAAGTCAAATGCAGTTGGGTGGAAAATCATGCGAATAAATTTGAATTGAAATATCTCAAGAAATAGATGTCACAGATACTTTTTGACTTCAGCTGTGGATAGGTATCGAACAGGCCTTTCTTTTGATGTATCTATCGATGGGTTTGGGAAACATTGTTGAAAATGTAATTTTTTTCGGCAAGGGGTTTTAGCCTTGATTTTTCTAAAATGTTGAAAAAAGTAAAGTCGTGAATTGTACAACTAGTTGTGCACCAGTAGATAGGTCTGTGAAATCCCTTTCGAGGACTGGCAGTCGCAGATTTTTGCGGGGCTTGGTTGAAGAGATATCACCATCCAAAACAAGTCAAATGCAGTTGGGTGGAAAATCATGCGAATAACTTTGAATTGAAATCTCAAGAACCAGATGTCGCAGATACTTTTTGTCTTCAGCTGTGGATAGGTATTGAACAGACCTTTCTTTTGATGTATCTATCGACGGGTTTGGGAAACATTGTTGAAAATGTAATTTTTTTCGGCAAGGGGTTAGTTAGCCTTGATTTTATTCTAAAATGTTGAAAAAAGTAAGGTCGTGAATTGTACAACAAGTTGTACACCAGTGGAAAGGTCTGTGAAATCCCTTTCGAGAATTGGTAGCCGCAGATTCTTGCGGGGCTTGGTTGCAGAGATATCACCATCCAAACAAGTCAAATGCAGTTGGGTGGAAAATCATGCGAATAACTTTGAATTGAAATCTCAAGAACCAGATGTCACAGATACTTTTAGTCTCCAGCTGTGGATAGGTATTGAACAGACCTTTCTTTTGATGTATCTATCGAAGGGTTTGGGAAACATTGTTGAAAACGTAATTTTTTTTGGCAAGGGGTTAGCCTTGATTTATTTCTAAAATGTTGAAAAAAGTAAAGTCGTGAATTGTACAACAAGTTGTACACCAGTGGAAAGGTCTGTGAAATCCCTTTCGATAATTGGTAGCCGCAGATTCTTGCGGGGCTTGGTTGCAGAGATATCACCATCCAAACAAGTCAAATGCAGTTGGGTGGAAAATCATGCGAATAACTTTGAATTGAAATCTCAATAACCAGATGACACAGATACTTTTTGTCTTCAGCTGTGGATAGGTATTGAACAGACCTTTCTTTTGATGTATCTATCGACGGGTTTGGGAAACATTGTTGAAAATGTAATTTTTTTCGGCAAGGGGTTAGTTAGCCTTGATTTTATTCTAAAATGTTGAAAAAAGTAAAGTCGTGAATTGTACAACAAGTTGTACACCAGTGGAAAGGTCTGTGAAATCCCTTTCGAGAATTGGTAGCCGCAGATTCTTGCGGGGCTTGGTTGCAGAGATATCACCATCCAAACAAGTCAAATGCAGTTGGGTGGAAAATCATGCGAATAACTTTGAATTGAAATCTCAAGAACCAGATGTCACAGATACTTTTAGTCTCCAGCTGTGGATAGGTATTGAACAGACCTTTCTTTTGATGTATCTATCGAAGGGTTTGGGAAACATTGTTGAAAACGTAATTTTTTTTGGCAAGGGGTTAGCCTTGATTTATTTCTAAAATGTTGAAAAAAGTAAAGTCGTGAATTGTACAACAAGTTGTACACCAGTGGAAAGGTCTGTGAAATCCCTTTCGATAATTGGTAGCCGCAGATTCTTGCGGGGCTTGGTTGCAGAGATATCACCATCCAAACAAGTCAAATGCAGTTGGGTGGAAAATCATGCGAATAACTTTGAATTGAAATCTCAATAACCAGATGACACAGATACTTTTTGTCTTCAGCTGTGGATAGGTATTGAACAGACCTTTCTTTTGATGTATCTATCGACGGGTTTGTGAAACATTGTTGAAAATGTAATTTTTTTCGGCAAGGGGTTAGCCTTGATTTTATTCTAAAATGTTAAAAAAAGTAAAGTCGTGAATTGTACAACAAGGTGTACACCAGTGGAAAGTCTGTGAAATCCCTTTCGAGAACTGGTAGCCGCAAATTTTTGCGGGGTTTGGTTGCGGAGATATCACCATCCAAAACGAGTCAAATGCAGTTGGGTGGAAAATCATGTGAATAACTTTGAATTGAAATATCTCAAGAACCAGATGTCACAGATACTTTTAGTCTTCAGCTGTGGATAGGTATTGAACAGACCTTTCTTTTGATGTATCTATCGAAGGGTTTGGGAAACATTGTTGAAAATGTAATTTTTTTCGGCAAGGGGTTAGCCTTGATTTATTTCTAAAATGTTGAAAAAAGTAAAGTCGTGAATTGTACAACAAGTTGTACACCAGTGGAAAGGTCTGTGAAATCCCTTTCGAGAACTGGTAGCCGCAAATTTTTGCGGGGTTTGGTTGTGGAGATATCACCATCCAAAACGAGTCAAATGCAGTTGGGTGGAAAATCATGTGAATAACTTTGAATTGAAATATCTCAAGAACTAGATGCCACAGATACTTTTAGTCTTCAGCTGTGGATAGGTATTGAACAGACCTTTCTTTTGATGTATCTATCGATGGGTTTAGGAAACATTGTTGAAAATGTAATTTTTTTCGGCAAGGGGTTAGCCTTAATTTTTTTCTAAAATGTTGAAAAAAGTAAAGTCGTGAATTGTACAACAAGTTGTGCACCAGTGGATAGGTCTGTGAAATCCCTTTCGAGAACTGCTAGCCGCAAATTTTTGCGGGGTTTGGTTACGGAGATATCACCATCCAATACGAGTCAAATGCAGTTGGGCGGAAAATCATGAGAATAAATTTGAATTGAAATATCTCAAGAACCAGATGTCACAGATACTTTTTGACTTCAGCTGTGGATAGGTATTGAACAGGCCTTTCTTTTGATGTATCTATCGATGGGTTTGGGAAACATTGTTGAAAATGTAATTTTTTTCGGCAAGGGGTGTTAGCCTTGATTTTTCTAAAATGTTGAAAAAAGTAAAGTCGGGATTTGTACAACAAGTTGTACACCAGTGGAAAGGTCTGTGAAATCCCTTTCGAGAACTGGTAGCCGCAAATTTTTGCGGGGTTTGGTTGCGGAGATATCACTATCCAAAACGAGTCAAATGCAGTTGGGTGGAAAATCATGCGAATAACTTTGAATTGAAATCTCAAGAACCAGATGTCACAGATACTTTTTGTCTTCAGCTGTGGATAGGTATTGAACAGACCTTTCTTTTGATGTATCTATCGACGGGTTTGGGAAACATTGTTGAAAATGTAATTTTTTTCGGCGAGGGGTTAGCCTTGATTTTATTCTAAAATGTTGAAAAAAGTAAACTCGTGAATTGTACAACAAGTTGTACACCAGTGGAAAGGTCTGTGAAATCCCTTTCGAGAACTGGTAGCCGCAAATTTTTGCGGGGTTTGGTTGCGGAGATATCACCATCCAAAACGAGTCAAATGCAGTTGGGTGGAAAATCATGTGAATAACTTTGAATTGAAATATCTCAAGAACCAGATGTCACAGATACTTTTACTCTTCAGCTGTGGATAGGTATTGAACAGACCTTTCTTTTGATGTATCTATCGAAGGGCTTGGGAAACATTGTTGAAAATGTAATTTTTTTCGGCAAGGGGTTAGCCTTGATTTATTTCTAAAATGTTGAAAAAAGTAAAGTCGTGAATTGTACAACAAGTTGTACACCAGTGGAAAGGTCTGTGAAATCCCTTTCGAGAATTGGTAGCCGCAGATTCTTGCGGGGCTTGGTTGCAGAGATATCACCATCCAAACAAGTCAAATGCAGTTGGGTGGAAAATCATGCGAATAACTTTGAATTGAAATCTCAAGAACCAGATGTCACAGATACTTTTTGTCTTCAGCTGTGGATAGGTATTGAACAGACCTTTCTTTTGATGTATCTATCGACGGGTTTGGGAAACATTGTTGAAAATGTAATTTTTTTCGGCAAGGGGTTAGCCTTGATTTTATTCTAAAATGTTGAAAAAAGTAAAGTCGTGAATTGTACAACAAGTTGTACACCAGTGGAAAGGTCTGTGAAATCCCTTTCGAGAACTGGTAGCCGCAAATTTTTGCGGGGTTTGGTTGCGGAGATATCACCATCCAAAACGAGTCAAATGCAGTTGGGTGGAAAATCATGTGAATAACTTTGAATTGAAATATCTCAAGAACCAGATGTCACAGATATTTTTAGTATTCAGCTGTGGATAGGTATTGAACAGACCTTTCTTTTGATGTATCTATCGAAGGGTTTGGGAAACATTGTTGAAAATGTAATTTTTTTCGGCAAGGGGTTAGCCTTGATTTATTTCTAAAATGTTGAAAAAAGTAAAGTCGTGAATTGTACAACAAGTTGTACACCAGTGGAAAGGTCTGTGAAATCCCTTTCGAGAATTGGTAGCCGCAGATTTTTGCGGGGCTTGGTTGCAGAGATATCAAAATCCAAAACAAGTCAAATGCAGTTGGGTGGAAAATCATGCGAATAAATTTGAATTGAAATATCTCAAGAACCAGATGTCACAGATACTTCTTAACTTCAGCTGTGGATAGGTATTGAACAGGCCTTTCTTTTGATGTATCTATCGATGGGTTTGGGAAACATTGTTGAAAATGTAATTTTTTTCGGCAAGGGGTGTTAGCCTTGATTTTTCTAAAATGTTGAAAAAAGTAAAGTCGTGAATTGTACAACTAGTTGTGCACCAGTAGATAGGTCTGTGAAATCCCTTTCGAGGACTGGCAGCCGCAGATTTTTGCGGGGCTTGGTTGCAGAGATATCACCATCCAAAACAAGTCAAATGCAGTTGGGTGGAAAATCATGCGAATAACTTTGAATTGAAATCTCAAGAACCAGATGTCACAGATACTTTTTGTCTTCAGCTGTGGATAGGTATTGAACAGACCTTTCTTTTGATGTATCTATCGACGGGTTTGGGAAACATTGTTGAAAATGTAATTTTTTTCGGCAAGGGGTTAGCCTCGATTTTATTCTAAAATGTTGAAAAAAGTAAAGTCGTGAATTGTACAACAAGTTGTGCATCAGTGGATAGGTCTGTGAAATCCCTCTCGAGAACTGCTAGCCGCAAATTTTTGCGGGGTTTGGTTGCGGAGATATCACCATCCAAAACGAGTCAAATGCAGTTGGGTGGAAAATCATGTGAATAATTTTGAATTGAAATATCTCAAGAACCAGATGTCACAGATACTTTTAGTCTTCAGCTGTGGATAGGTATTGAACAGACCTTTCTTTTGATGTATCTATCGAAGGGTTTGGGAACTATTGTTGAAAATGTAATTTTTTTCGGCAAGGGGTTATTAGCCTTAATTTTTTTCTAAAATGTTGAAAAAAGTAAAGTCGTGAATTGTACAACAAGTTGTGTACCAGTGGATAGGTCTGTGAAATCCCTTTCGAGGACTGGCAGCCGCAGATTTTTGCGGGGCTTGGGTGCAGAGATATCAAAATCCAAAACAAGTCAAAAGCAGTTGGGTGGAAAATCATGCGAATAACTTTGAATTGAAATCTCAAGAACCAGATGTCACAGATACTTTTTGTCTTCAGCTGTGGATAGGTATTGAACAGGCCTTTCTTTTTATGTATCTATCGACGGGTTTGGGAAACATTGTTGAAAATGTAATTTTTTTCGGCAAGGGGTTAGCCTTGATTTTATTCTAAAATGTTGAAAAAAGTAAAGTCGTGAATTGTACAACAAGTTGTGTACCAGTGGATAGGTCTGTGAAATCCCTTTCGAGGACTGGCAGCCGCAGATTTTTGCGGGGCTTGGTTGCAGAGATATCAAAATCCAAAACAAGTCAAATGCAGTTGGGTGGAAAATCATGCGAATAAATTTGAATTGAAATATCTCAAGAACTAGATGTCACAAATACTTTTTGACTTCAGCTGTGGATAGGTATTGAACAGACCTTTCTTTTGATGTATCTATCGACGGGTTTGGGAAACATTGTTGAAAATGTAATTTTTTTCGGCAAGGGGTTAGCCTTAATTTTTTTCTAAAATGTTGAAAAAAGTAAAGTCGTGAATTGTACAACAAGTTGTGCATCAGTGGATAGGTCTGTGAAATCCCTTTCGAGAACTGCTAGCCGCAAATTTTTGCGGGGTTTGGTTGCGGAGATATCACCATCCAAAACGAGTCAAATGCAGTTGGGTGGAAAATCATGTGAATAATTTTGAATTGAAATATCTCAAGAACCAGATGTCACAGATACTTTTAGTCTTCAGCTGTGGATAGGTATTGAACAGACCTTTCTTTTGATGTATCTATCGAAGGGTTTGGGAACTATTGTTGAAAATGTAATTTTTTTCGGCAAGGGGTTATTAGCCTTAATTTTTTTCTAAAATGTTGAAAAAAGTAAAGTCGTGAATTGTACAACAAGTTGTGTACCAGTGGATAGGTCTGTGAAATCCCTTTCGAGGACTGGCAGCCGCAGATTTTTGCGGGGCTTGATTGCAGAGATATAAAAATCCAAAACAAGTCAAATGCAGTTGGGTGGAAAATCATGCGAATAAATTTGAATTGAAATATCTCAAGAAATAGATGTCACAGATACTTTTTGACTTCAGCTGTGGATAGGTATCGAACAGGCCTTTCTTTTGATGTATCTATCGATGGGTTTGGGAAACATTGTTGAAAATGTAATTTTTTTCGGCAAGGGGTTTTAGCCTTGATTTTTCTAAAATGTTGAAAAAAGTAAAGTCGTGAATTGTACAACTAGTTGTGCACCAGTAGATAGGTCTGTGAAATCCCTTTCGAGGACTGGCAGTCGCAGATTTTTGCGGGGCTTGGTTGAAGAGATATCACCATCCAAAACAAGTCAAATGCAGTTGGGTGGAAAATCATGCGAATAACTTTGAATTGAAATCTCAAGAACCAGATGTCGCAGATACTTTTTGTCTTCAGCTGTGGATAGGTATTGAACAGACCTTTCTTTTGATGTATCTATCGACGGGTTTGGGAAACATTGTTGAAAATGTAATTTTTTTCGGCAAGGGGTTAGTTAGCCTTGATTTTATTCTAAAATGTTGAAAAAAGTAAAGTCGTGAATTGTACAACAAGTTGTACACCAGTGGAAAGGTCTGTGAAATCCCTTTCGAGAACTGGTAGCCGCAAATTTTTGCGGGGTTTGGTTGCGGAGATATCACCATCCAAAACGAGTCAAATGCAGTTGGGTGGAAAATCATGTGAATATTTTTGAATTGAAATATCTCAAGAACCAGATGTCACAGATACTTTTAGTCTTCAGCTGTGGATAGGTATTGAACAGACCTTTCTTTTGATGTATCTATCGAAGGGTTTGGGAACTATTGTTGAAAATGTAATTTTTTTCGGCAAGGGGTTATTAGCCTTAATTTTTTTCTAAAATGTTGAAAAAAGTAAAGTCGTGAATTGTACAACAAGTTGTGTACCAGTGGATAGGTCTGTGAAATCCCTTTCGAGGACTGGCAGCCGCAGATTTTTGCGGGGCTTGGTTGCAGAGATATCAAAATCCAAAACAAGTCAAATGCAGTTGGGTGGAAAATCATGCGAATAAATTTGAATTGAAATATCTCAAGAACTAGATGTCACAGATACTTTTTGACTTCAGCTGTGGATAGGTATTGAACAGGCCTTTCTTTTGATGTATCTATCGATGGGTTTGGGAAACATTGTTGAAAATGTAATTTTTTTCGGCAAGGGGTGTTAGCCTTGATTTTTCTAAAATGTTGAAAAAAGTAAAGTCGTGAATTGTACAACTAGTTGTGCACCAGTAGATAGGTCTGTGAAATCCCTTTCGAGGACTGGCAGCCGCAGATTTTTGCGGGGCTTGGTTGCAGAGATATCACCATCCAAAACAATTCAAATGCAGTTGGGTGGAAAATCATGCGAATAACTTTGAATTGAAATCTCAAGAACCAGATGTCACACATACTTTTTGTCTTCAGCTGTGGATAGGTATTGAACAGACCTTTCTTTTGATGTATCTATCGACGGGTTTGGGAAACATTGTTGGGTGGAAAATCATGCGAATAACTTTGAATTGAAATCTCAAGAACCAGATGTCACACATACTTTTTGTCTTCAGCTGTGGATAGGTATTGAACAGACCTTTCTTTTGATGTATCTATCGACGAGTTTGGGAAACATTGTTGAAAATGTAATTTCTTTCGGCAAGGGGTTAGCCTTGATTTTATTCTAAAATGTTGAAAAAAGTAAAGTCGTGAATTGTACAACAAGTTGTACACCAGTGGAAAGGTCTGTGAAATCCCTTTCGAGAACTGGTAGCCGCAAATTTTTGCGGGGTTTGGTTGCGGAGATATCACCATCCAAAACGAGTCAAATGCAGTTGGGTGGAAAATCATGTGAATAATTTTGAATTGAAATATCTCAAGAACCAGATGTCACAGATACTTTTAGTCTTCAGCTGTGGATAGGTATTGAACAGACCTTTCTTTTGATGTATCTATCGAAGGGTTTGGGAACTATTGTTGAAAATGTAATTTTTTTCGGCAAGGGGTTATTAGCCTTGATTTTTCTAAAATGTTGAAAAAAGTAAAGTCGTGAATTGTACAACTAGTTGTGCACCAGTAGATAGGTCTGTGAAATCCCTTTCGAGGACTGGCAGCCGCAGATTTTTGCGGGGCTTGGTTGCAAAGATATCACCATCCAAAACAAGTCAAATGCAGTTGGGTAGAAAATCAGGGGAATAACTTTGAATTGAAATCTCAAGAACCAGACGCCACAGATACTTTTTGTCTTCAGCTGTGGATAGGTATTGAACAGACCTTTCTTTTGATGTATCTATCGACGGGTTTGGGAAACATTGTTGAAAATGTAATTTTTTTCGGCAAGGGGTTAGCCTTGATTTTATTCTAAAATGTTGAAAAAAGTAAAGTCGTGAATTGTACAACAAGTTGTGCATCAGTGGATAGGTCTGTGAAATCCCTTTCGAGAACTGCTAGCCGCAAATTTTTGCGGGGTTTGGTTGCGGAGATATCACCATCCAAAACGAGTCAAATGCAGTTGGGTGGAAAATCATGTGAATAATTTTGAATTGAAATATCTCAAGAACCAGATGTCACAGATACTTTTAGTCTTCAGCTGTGGATAGGTATTGAACAGACCTTTCTTTTGATGTATCTATCGAAGGGTTTGGGAACTATTGTTGAAAATGTAATTTTTTTCGGCAAGGGGTTATTAGCCTTAATTTTTTTTCTAAAATGTTGAAAAAAGTAAAGTCGTGAATTGTACAACAAGTTGTGTACCAGTGGATAGGTCTGTGAAATCCCGTTCGAGGACTGGCAGCCGCAGATTTTTGCGGGGTTTGGTTGCGGAGATATCACCATCCAAAACGAGTCAAATGCAGTTGGGTGGAAAATCATGCGAATAACTTTAAATTGAAATCTCAAGAACCAGATGTCACAGATACTTTTTGTCTTCAGCTGTGGATAGGTATTGAACAGACCTTTCTTTTGATGTATCTATCGACGGGTTTGGGAAACATTGTTGAAAATGTAATTTTTTTCGGCAAGGGGTTAGCCTTGATTTTATTCTAAAATGTTGAAAAAAGTAAAGTCGTGAATTGTACAACAAGTTGTACACCAGTGGAAAGGTCTGTGAAATCCCTTTCGAGAACTGGTAGCCGCAAATTTTTGCGGGGTTTGGTTGCTGAGATATCACCATCCAAAACGAGTCAAATGCAGTTGGGTGGAAAATCATGTGAATAACTTTGAATTGAAATATCTCAAAAACCAGATGTCACAGATACTTTTAATCCTCAGCTGTTGATAGGTATTGAACAGAGATATTGGTAAAGGTATTGGTTGCAGAGATATCACCATCCAAACAAGTCAAATGCAGTTGGGTGGAAAATCATGCGAATAACTTTGAATTGAAATATCTCAGGAACTAGAAGTCACAGATACTTTTTGACTTCAGCTGTGGATAGGTATTGAACAGGCCTTTCTTTTGATGTATCTATCGACTGGTTTGGGAAACATTGTTGAAAATGTAATTTTTTTCGGCAAGGGGTTAGCCTTGATTTATTTCTAAAATGTTGAAAAAAGTAAAGTCGTGAATTGTACAACAAGTTGTACACCAGTGGAAAGGTCTGTGAAGTCCCTTTCGAGAATTGGTAGCCGCAGATTTTTGCGGGGCTTGGTTGCAGAGATATCACCATCCAAACAAGTCAAATGCAGTTGGGTGGAAAATCATGCGAATAACTTTGAATTGAATTATCTCAAGAACTAGAAGTCACAGATACTTTTTGACTTCAGCTGTGGATAGGTATTGAACAGGCCTTTCTTTTGATGTATCTATCGAATGGTTTGGGAAACATTGTTGAAAATGTAATTTTTTTCGGCAAGGGGTTAGCCTTGATTTATTTCTAAAATGTTGAAAAAAGTAAAGTCGTGAATTGTACAACAAGTTATACACCAGTGGAAAGGTCTGTGAAGTCCCTTTCGAGAATTGGTAGCCGCAGATTTTTGCGGGGCTTGGTTGCAGAGATATCACCATCCAAACAAGTCAAATGCAGTTGGGTGGAAAATCATGCGAATAACTTTGAATTGAAATATCTCAAGAACTAGATGTCACAGATACTTTTTGACTTCAGCTGTGGATAGGTATTGAACAGACCTTTCTTTTGATGTATCTATCGATGTGTTTGGGAAACATTGTTGAAAATGTAATTTTTTTCGGCAAGGGGTTAGCCTTGATTTATTTCTAAAATGTTGAAAAAAGTAAAGTCGTGAATTGTACAACAAGTTGTACACCAGTGGAAAGGTCTGTGAAGTCCCTTTCGAGAATTGGTAGCCGCAGATTTTTGCGGGGCTTGGTTGCAGAGATATCACCATCCAAACAAGTCAAATGCAGTTGGGTGGAAAATCATGCGAATAACTTTGAATTGAAATATCTCAAGAACTAGATGTCACAGATATTTTTTGACTTCTGCTGTGGATAGGTATTGAACAGACCTTTCTTTTGATGTATCTATCGATGGGTTTGGGAAACATTGTTGAAAATGTAATTTTTTTCGGCAAGGGGTTAGCCTTGATTTATTTCTAAAATGTTGAAAAAAGTAAAGTCGTGAATTGTACAACAAGTTGTGCACCAGTGGAAAGGTCTGTGAAATCCCTTTCGAGAATTGGTAGCCGCAGATTTTTGCGGGGCTTGGTTGCAGAGATATCACCATCCAAACAAGTCAAATGCAGTTGGGTGGAAAATCATTTGAATAACTTTGAATTGAAATATCTCAAGAACCAGATGTCACAGATACTTTTAGTCTTCAGCTGTGGATAGGTATTGAACAGACCTTTCTTTTGATGTATCTATCGATGGGTTTGGGAAACATTGTTGAAAATGTAATTTTTTTCGGCAAGGGGTTAGCCTTGATTTTTTTCTAAAATGTTGAAAAAAGTAAAGTCGTGAATTGTACAACAAGTTGTGCACCAGTGGATAGGTCTGTGAAATCCCTTTCGAGGACTGACAGCCGCAGATTTTTGCGGGGCTTGGTTGCAGAGATATCACCATCCAAAACAAGTCAAATGCAGTTGGGTGGAAAATCATGCGAATAACTTTGAATTGAAATATCTCAAGAACTAGATGTCACAGATCCTTTTTGACTTCAGCTGTGGATAGGTATTGAACAGACCTTTCTTTTGATGTATCTATCGATGGGTTTGGGAAACATAGTTGAAAATGTAATTTTTTTCGGCAAGGGGTTAGCCTTAATTTTTTTCTAAAATGTTGAAAAAAGTAAAGTCGTGAATTGTACAACAAGTTGTGCACCAGTGGATATGTCTGTGAAATCCCTTTCGAGGACTGGCAGCCGCAGATTTTTGCGGGGCTTGGTTGCAGAGATATCACCATCCAAAACAAGTCAAATGCAGTTGGGTGGAAAATCATGCGAATAACTTTGAATTGAAATATCTCAAGAACTAGATGTCACAGATACTTTTTGACTTCAGCTGTGGATAGGTATTGAACAGACCTTTCTTTTGATGTATCTATCGACGGGTTTGGGAAACATTGTTGAAAATGTAATTTTTTTCGGCAAGGGGTTAGCCTTGATTTTATTCTAAAATGTTGAAAAAAGTAAAGTCGTGAATTGTACAACAAGTTGTACACCGGTGGAAAGGTCTGTGAAATCCCTTTCGAGAACTGGTAGCCGCAAATTTTTGCGGGGTTTGGTTGCGGAGATATCACCATCCAAAACGAGTCAAATGCAGTTGGGTGGAAAATCATGTGAATAACTTTGAATTGAAATATCTCAAGAACCTGATGTCACAGATACTTTTAGTCTTCAGCTGTGGATAGGTATTGAACAGACCTTTCTTTTGATGTATCTATCGATGGGTTTAGGAAACATTGTTGAAAATGTAATTTTTTTCGGCAAGGGGTTAGCCTTGATTTTTTTCTAAAATGTTGAAAAAAGTAAAGTCGTGAATTGTACAACAAGTTGTGCACCAGCGGATAGGTCTGTGAAATCCCTTTCGAGGACTGACAGCCGCAGATTTTTGCGGGGCTTGGTTGCAGAGGTATCACCATCCAAAACAAGTCAAATGCAGTTGGGTGGAAAATCATGCGAATAACTTTGAATTGAAATATCTCAAGAACTAGATGTCACGGATACTTTTTGACTTCAGCTGTGGATAGGTATTGAACAGACCTTTCTTTTGATGTATCTATCGATGGGTTTGGGAAACATTGTTGAAAATGTAATTTTTTTCGGCAAGGGGTTAGCCTTGATTTTTTTCTAAAATGTTGAAAAAAGTAAAGTCGTGAATTGTACAACAAGTTGTGCACCAGTGGAAAGGTCTGTGAAATCCCTTTCGAGAATTGGTAGCCGCAGATTTTTGCGGGGCTTGGTTGCAGAGATATCACCATCCAAACAAGTCAAATGCAGTTGGGTGGAAAATCATTTGAATAACTTTGAATTGAAATATCTCAAGAACCAGATGTCACAGATACTTTTAGTCTTCAGCTGTGGATAGGTATTGAACAGACCTTTCTTTTGATGTATCTATCGATGGGTTTGGGAAACATTGTTGAAAATGTAATTTTTTTCGGCAAGGGGTTAGCCTTGATTTTTTTCTAAAATGTTGAAAAAAGTAAAGTCGTGAATTGTACAACAAGTTGTGCACCAGTGGATAGGTCTGTGAAATCCCTTTCGAGGACTGACAGCCGCAGATTTTTGCGGGGCTTGGTTGCAGAGATATCACCATCCAAAACAAGTCAAATGCAGTTGGGTGGAAAATCATGCGAATAACTTTGAATTGAAATATCTCAAGAACTAGATGTCACAGATCCTTTTTGACTTCAGATGTGGATAGGTATTGAACAGACCTTTCTTTTGATGTATCTATCGATGGGTTTGGGAAACATAGTTGAAAATGTAATTTTTTTCGGCAAGGGGTTAGCCTTAATTTTTTTCTAAAATGTTGAAAAAAGTAAAGTCGTGAATTGTACAACAAGTTGTGCACCAGTGGATATGTCTGTGAAATCCCTTTCGAGGACTGGCAGCCGCAGATTCTTGCGGGGCTTGGTTGCAGAGATATCACCATCCAAAACAAGTCAAATGCAGTTGGGTGGAAAATCATGCGAATAACTTTGAATTGAAATATCTCAAGAACTAGATGTCACAGATACTTTTTGACTTCAGCTGTGGATAGGTATTGAACAGACCTTTCTTTTGATGTATCTATCGACGGGTTTGGGAAACATTGTTGAAAATGTAATTTTTTTCGGCAAGGGGTTAGCCTTGATTTTATTCTAAAATGTTGAAAAAAGTAAAGTCGTGAATTGTACAACAAGTTGTACACCGGTGGAAAGGTCTGTGAAATCCCTTTCGAGAACTGGTAGCCGCAAATTTTTGCGGGGTTTGGTTGCGGAGATATCACCATCCAAAACGAGTCAAATGCAGTTGGGTGGAAAATCATGTGAATAACTTTGAATTGAAATATCTCAAGAACCTGATGTCACAGATACTTTTAGTCTTCAGCTGTGGATAGGTATTGAACAGACCTTTCTTTTGATGTATCTATCGATGGGTTTAGGAAACATTGTTGAAAATGTAATTTTTTTCGGCAAGGGGTTAGCCTTGATTTTTTTCTAAAATGTTGAAAAAAGTAAAGTCGTGAATTGTACAACAAGTTGTGCACCAGCGGATAGGTCTGTGAAATCCCTTTCGAGGACTGACAGCCGCAGATTTTTGCGGGGCTTGGTTGCAGAGGTATCACCATCCAAAACAAGTCAAATGCAGTTGGGTGGAAAATCATGCGAATAACTTTGAATTGAAATATCTCAAGAACTAGATGTCACGGATACTTTTTGACTTCAGCTGTGGATAGGTATTGAACAGACCTTTCTTTTGATGTATCTATCGATGGGTTTGGGAAACATTGTTGAAAATGTAATTTTTTTCGGCAAGGGGTTAGCCTTGATTTTTTTCTAAAATGTTGAAAAAAGTAAAGTCGTGAATTGTACAACAAGTTGTGCACCAGTGGATAGGTCTGTGAAATCCCTTTCGAGGACTGACAGCCGCAGATTTTTGCGGGGCTTGGTTGCAGAGATATCACCATCCAAAACAAGTCAAATGCAGTTGGGTGGAAAATCATGCGAATAACTTTGAATTGAAATATCTGAAGAACTAGATGTCACCGATACTTTTTGACTTCAGCTGTGGATAGGCATTGAACAGACCTTTCTTTTGATGTATCTATCGATGGGTTTGGGAAACATTGTTGAAAATGTAATTTTTTTCGGCAAGGGGTTAGCCTTGATTTTTTTCTAAAATGTTGAAAAAAGTAAAGTCGTGAATTGTACAACAAGTTGTGCACCAGCGGATAGGTCTGTGAAATCCCTTTCGAGGACTGACAGCCGCAGATTTATGCGGGGCTTGGTTGCAGAGATATCACCATCCAAAACAAGTCAAATGCAGTTGGGTGGAAAATCATGCGAATAACTTTGAATTGAAATATCTCAAGAACTAGAAGTCACAGATACTTTTTGACGTCAGCTGTGGATAGGTATTGAACAGGCCTTTCTTTTAATGTATCTATCGATGGGTTTGGGAAACATTGTTGAAAATGTAATTTTTTTCTGCAAGGGGTTAGCCTTGATTTATTTCTAAAATGTTGAAAAACTAAAGTCGTGAATTGTACAACAAGTTGTGCACCAGTGGATAGGTCTGTGAAATCCCTTTCGAGGACTGACAGCCGCAGATTTTTGCGGGGCTTGGTTGCAGAGATATCACCATACAAAACAAGTCAAATGCAGTTGGGTGGAAAATCATGCGAATAATTTTGAATTGAAATATCTCAAGAACTAGATGTCACAGATCCTTTTTGACTTCAGCTGTGGATAGGTATTGAACAGACCTTTCTTTTGATGTATCTATCGACGGGTTTGGGAAACATTGTTGAAAATGTAATTTTTTTCTGCAAGGGGTTAGCCTTGTTTTTTTTCTAAAATGTTGAAAAAAGTAAAGTCGTGAATTGTACAACAAGTTGTGCACCAGTGGATAGGTCTGTGAAATCCCTTTCGAGGACTGACAGCCGCAGATTTTTGCGGGGCTTGGTTGCAGAGATATCACCATCCAAAACAAGTCAAATGCAGTTGGGTGGAAAATCATGCGAATAACTTTGAATTGAAATATCTCAAGAACTAGATGTCACACCTTTTTGACTTCAGCTGTGGATAGGTATTGAACAGACCTTTCTTTTGATGTATCTATCGATGGGTTTGGGAAACATAGTTGAAAATGTAATTTTTTTCGGCAAGGGGTTAGCCTTAATTTTTTTCTAAAATGTTGAAAAAAGTAAAGTCGTGAATTGTACAACAAGTTGTGCACCAGTGGATATGTCTGTGAAATCCCTTTCGAGGACTGGCAGCCGCAGATTTTTGCGGGGCTTGGTTGCAGAGATATCACCATCCAAAACAAGTCAAATGCAGTTAGGTGGAAAATCATGCGAATAACTTTGAATTGAAATATCTCAAGAACTAGATGTCACAGATACTTTTTGACTTCAGCTGTGGATAGGTATTGAACAGACCTTTCTTTTGATGTATCTATCGACGGGTTTGGGAAACATTGTTGAAAATGTAATTTTTTTCGGCAAGGGGTTAGCCTTGATTTTATTCTAAAATGTTGAAAAAAGTAAAGTCGTGAATTGTACAACAAGTTGTACACCGGTGGAAAGGTCTGTGAAATCCCTTTCGAGAACTGGTAGCCGCAAATTTTTGCGGGGTTTGGTTGCGGAGATATCACCATCCAAAACGAGTCAAATGCAGTTGGGTGGAAAATCATGTGAATAACTTTGAATTGAAATATCTCAAGAACCTGATGCCACAGATACTTTTAGTCTTCAGCTGTGGATAGGTATTGAACAGACCTTTCTTTTGATGTATCTATCGATGGGTTTAGGAATCATTGTTGAAAATGTAATTTTTTTCGGCAAGGGGTTAGCCTTGATTTTTTTCTAAAATGTTGAAAAAAGTAAAGTCGTGAATTGTACAACAAGTTGTGCACCAGCGGATAGGTCTGTGAAATCCCTTTCGAGGACTGACAGCCGCAGATTTTTGCGGGGCTTGGTTGCAGAGGTATCACTATCCAAAACAAGTCAAATGCAGTTGGGTGGAAAATCATGCGAATAACTTTGAATTGAAATATCTCAAGAACTAGAAGTCACAGATACTTTTTGACATCAGCTGTGGATAGGTATTGAACAGGCCTTTCTTTTAATGTATCTATCGATGGGTTTGGGAAACATTGTTGAAAATTTAACTTTTTTCTGCAAGGGGTTAGCCTTGATTTATTTCTAAAATGTTGAAAAAAGTAAAGTCGTGAATTGGACAACAAGTTGTACACCAGTGGAAAGGTCTGTGAAATCCCTTTCGAGAACTGGTAGCCGCAAATTTTTGCGGGGTTTGGTTGCGGAGATATCACCATCCAAAACGAGTCAAATGCAGTTGGGTGGAAAATCATGCGAATAACTTTGAATTGAAATATCTCAAGAACTAGATGTCACCGATACTTTTTGACTTCAGCTGTGGATAGGCATTGAACAGACCTTTCTTTTATTGTATCTATCGATGGGTTTGGGAAACATTGTTGAAAATGTAATTTTTTTCGGCAAGGGGTTAAACTTGATTTTTTTCTAAAATGTTGAAAAAAGTAAAGTCGTGAATTGTACAACAAGTTGTGCACCAGTGGATAGGTCTGTGAAATCCCTTTCGAGGACTGACAGCCGCAGATTTTTGCGGGGCTTGGTTGCAGAGATATCACCATACAAAACAAGTCAAATGCAGTTGGGTGGAAACTCATGCGAATAATTTTGAATTGAAATATCTCAAGAACTAGATGTCACAGATACTTTTTGACTTCAGCTGTGGATAGGTATTGAACAGACCTTTCTTTTGATGTATCTATCGACGGGTTTGGGAAACATTGTTGAAAATGTAATTTTTTTCTGCAAGGGGTTAGCCTTGATTTATTTCTAAAATGTTGAAAAAAGTAAAGTCGTGAATTGTACAACAAGTTGTACACCAGTGGAAAGGTCTGTGAAATCCCTTTCGAGAACTGGTAGCCGCAAATTTTTGCGGGGTTTGGTTGCGGAGATATCACCATCCAAAACGAGTCAAATGCAGTTGGGTGGAAAATCATGTTGAAAATGTAATTTTTTTCGGCAAGGGGTTAGCCTTGATTTTTTTCTAAAATGTTGAAAAAATTAAAGTCGTGAATTGTACAACAAGTTGTGCACCAGTGGATAGGTCTGTGAAATCCCTTTCGAGGACTGACAGCCGCAGATTTTTGCGGGGCTTGGTTGCAGAGATATCACCATCCAAAACAAGTCAAATGCAGTTGGGTGGAAAATC
This sequence comes from Philhelius pedissequus, assembly GCA_910595825.1. Classification (NCBI taxonomy): domain Eukaryota; kingdom Metazoa; phylum Arthropoda; class Insecta; order Diptera; family Syrphidae; genus Philhelius; species Philhelius pedissequus. The sequence goes on along the minus strand of OU343160.1, from coordinate 72,808,563 downwards.
ATGCGAATAATTTTGAATTGAAATATCTCAAGAACTAGATGTCACAGATATTTTTTGACTTCAGCTGTGGATAGGTATTGAACAGACCTTTCTTTTGATGTATCTATCGACGGGTTTGGGAAACATTGTTGAAAATGTAATTTTTTTCTGCAAGGGGTTAGCCTTGATTTATTTCTAAATTGTTGAAAAAAGTAAAGTCGTGAATTGTACAACAAGTTGTACACCAGTGGAAAGGTCTGTGAAATCCCTTTCGAGAACTGGTAGCCGCAAATTTTTGCGGGGTTTGGTTGCGGAGATATCACCATCCAAAACGAGTCAAATGCAGTTGGGTGGAAAATCATGCGAATAACTTTGAATTGAAATATCTCAAGAACTAGATGTCACAGATACTTTTTGACTTCAGCTGTGGATAGGTATTGAACAGACCTTTCTTTTGATGTATCTATCGACGGGTTTGGGAAACATTGTTGAAAATGTAATTTTTTTCTGCAAGGGGTTAGCCTTGATTTATTTCTAAAATGTTGAAAAAAGTAAAGTCGTGAATTGTACAACAAGTTGTACACCAGTGGAAAGGTCTGTGAAATCCCTTTCGAGAACTGGTAGCCGCAAATTTTTGCGGGGTTTGGTTGCGGAGATATCACCATCCAAAACGAGTCAAATGCAGTTGGGTGGAAAATCATGTTGAAAATGTAATTTTTTTCGGCAAGGGGTTAGCCTTGATTTTTTTCTAAAATGTTGAAAAAATTAAAGTCGTGAATTGTACAACAAGTTGTGCACCAGTGGATAGGTCTGTGAAATCCCTTTCGAGGACTGACAGCCGCAGATTTTTGCGGGGCTTGGTTGCAGAGATATCGCCATCCAAAACAAGTCAAATGCAGTTGGGTGGAAAATCATGCGAATAATTTTGAATTGAAATATCTCAAGAACTAGATGTCACAGATATTTTTTGACTTCAGCTGTGGATAGGTATTGAACAGACCTTTCTTTTGATGTATCTATCGACGGGTTTGGGAAACATTGTTGAAAATGTAATTTTTTTCTGCAAGGGGTTAGCCTTGATTTATTTCTAAATTGTTGAAAAAAGTAAAGTCGTGAATTGTACAACAAGTTGTACACCAGTGGAAAGGTCTGTGAAATCCCTTTCGAGAACTGGTAGCCGCAAATTTTTGCGGGGTTTGGTTGCGGAGATATCACCATCCAAAACGAGTCAAATGCAGTTGGGTGGAAAATCATGCGAATAACTTTGAATTGAAATATCTCAAGAACTAGATGTCACAGATACTTTTTGACTTCAGCTGTGGATAGGTATTGAACAGACCTTTCTTTTGATGTATCTATCGACGGGTTTGGGAAACATTGTTGAAAATGTAATTTTTTTCTGCAAGGGGTTAGCCTTGATTTATTTCTAAAATGTTGAAAAAAGTAAAGTCGTGAATTGTACAACAAGTTGTACACCAGTGGAAAGGTCTGTGAAATCCCTTTCGAGAACTGGTAGCCGCAAATTTTTGCGGGGTTTGGTTGCGGAGATATCACCATCCAAAACGAGTCAAATGCAGTTGGGTGGAAAATCATGTTGAAAATGTAATTTTTTTCGGCAAGGGGTTAGCCTTGATTTTTTTCTAAAATGTTGAAAAAATTAAAGTCGTGAATTGTACAACAAGTTGTGCACCAGTGGATAGGTCTGTGAAATCCCTTTCGAGGACTGACAGCCGCAGATTTTTGCGGGGCTTGGTTGCAGAGATATCACCATCCAAAACAAGTCAAATGCAGTTGGGTGGAAAATCATGCGAATAATTTTGAATTGAAATATCTCAAGAACTAGATGTCACAGATATTTTTTGACTTCAGCTGTGGATAGGTATTGAACAGACCTTTCTTTTGATGTATCTATCGACGGGTTTGGGAAACATTGTTGAAAATGTAATTTTTTTCTGCAAGGGGTTAGCCTTGATTTATTTCTAAATTGTTGAAAAAAGTAAAGTCGTGAATTGTACAACAAGTTGTACACCAGTGGAAAGGTCTGTGAAATCCCTTTCGAGAACTGGTAGCCGCAAATTTTTGCGGGGTTTGGTTGCGGAGATATCACCATCCAAAACGAGTCAAATGCAGTTGGGTGGAAAATCATGCGAATAACTTTGAATTGAAATATCTCAAGAACTAGATGTCACCGATACTTTTTGACTTCAGCTGTGGATAGGCATTGAACAGACCTTTCTTTTGATGTATCTATCGATGGGTTTGGGAAACATTGTTGAAAATGTAATTTTTTTCGGCAAGGGGTTAGCCTTGATTTTTTTCTAAAATGTTGAAAAAAGTAAAGTCGTGAATTGTACAACAAGTTGTGCACTAGTGGATAGGTCTGTGAAATCCCTTTCGAGGACTGACAGCCGCAGATTTTTGCGGGGCTTGGTTGCAGAGATATCACCATCCAAAACAAGTCAAATGCAGTTGGGTGGAAAATCATTCGAATAATTTTGAATTGAAATATCTCAAGAACTAGATGTCACAGATACTTTTTGACTTCAGCTGTGGATAGGTATTGAACAGGCCTTTCTTTTGATGTATCTATCGATGGGTTTGGGAAACATTGTTGAAAATGTAATTTTTTTCGGCAAGGGGTTAGCCTGGATTTTTTTCTAAAATATTGAAAAAAGTAAAGTCGTGAATTGTACAACTAGTTGTGCACCAGTGGAAAGGTCTGTGAAATCCCTTTCGAGAACTGGTAGCCGCAAATTTTTGCGGGGTTTGGTTGCGGAGATATCACCATCCAAAACGAGTCAAATGCAGTTGGGTGGAAAATCATGCGAATAACTTTGAATTGAAATATCTCAAGAACTAGAAGTCACAGATACTTTTTGACGTCAGCTGTGGATAGGTATTGAACAGGCCTTTCTTTTAATGTATCTATCGATGGGTTTGGGAAACATTGTTGAAAATGTAATTTTTTTCGGCAAGGGGTTAGCCTTGATTTATTTCTAAAATGTTGAAAAAAGTAAAGTCGTGAATTGTACAACAAGTTGTACACCAGTGGAAAGGTCTGTGAAATCCCTTTCGAGAACTGGTAGCCGCAGATTTTTGCGGGGTTTGGTTGCGGAGATATCACCATCCAAAACGAGTCAAATGCAGTTGGGTGGAAAATCATGCGAATAACTTTGAATTGAAATATCTCAAGAACTAGATGTCACCGATACTTTTTGACTTCAGCTGTGGATAGGCATTGAACAGACCTTTCTTTTGATGTATCTATCGATGGGTTTGGGAAACATTGTTGAAAATGTAATTTTTTTCTGCAAGGGGTTAGCCTTGATTTATTTCTAAAATGTTGAAAAAAGTAAAGTCGTGAATTGTACAACAAGTTGTACACCACTGGAAAGGTCTGTCAAATCCCTTTCGAGAATTGGTAGCCGCAGATTTTTGCCGGGCTTGGTTGCAGAGATATCACCATCCAAACAAGTCAAATGCAGTTGGGTGGAAAATCATGCGAATAACTTTGAATTGAAATATCTCAAGAACTAGAAGTCACAGATACTTTTTGTCTTCAGCTGTGGATAGGTATTGAACAGAAATTTCTTTTGATGTATCTATCAACGGGTTTGGGAAACATTACTGAAAATGTAATTTTTTTCGGCAAGGGGTTAGCCTTGATTTATTTCTAAAATGTTGAAAAAAGTAAAGTCGTGAATTGTACAACAAATTGTACACCAGTGGAAAGGTCTGTGAAATCCCTTTCGAGAACTGGTAGCCGCAGATTTTTGCGGGGCTTGGTTGCAGAGATATCACCATCCAAACAAGTCAAATGCAGTTGGGTGGAAAATCATGCGAATAACTTTGAATTGAAATATCTCAAGAACTAGATGTCACAGATATTTTTTGACTTCAGCTGTGGATAGGTATTGAACAGACCTTTCTTTTGATGTATCTATCGACGGGTTTGGGAAACATTGTTGAAAATGTAATTTTTTTCTGCAAGGGGTTAGCCTTGATTTATTTCTAAATTGTTGAAAAAAGTAAAGTCGTGAATTGTACAACAAGTTGTACACCAGTGGAAAGGTCTGTGAAATCCCTTTCGAGAACTGGTAGCCGCAAATTTTTGCGGGGTTTGGTTGCGGAGATATCACCATCCAAAACGAGTCAAATGCAGTTGGGTGGAAAATCATGCGAATAACTTTGAATTGAAATATCTCAAGAACTAGATGTCACCGATACTTTTTGACTTCAGCTGTGGATAGGCATTGAACAGACCTTTCTTTTGATGTATCTATCGATGGGTTTGGGAAACATTGTTGAAAATGTAATTTTTTTCGGCAAGGGGTTAGCCTTGATTTTTTTCTAAAATGTTGAAAAAAGTAAAGTCGTGAATTGTACAACAAGTTGTGCACCAGTGGATAGGTCTGTGAAATCCCTTTCGAGGACTGACAGCCGCAGATTTTTGCGGGGCTTGGTTGCAGAGATATCACCATCCAAAACAAGTCAAATGCAGTTGGGTGGAAAATCATTCGAATAATTTTGAATTGAAATATCTCAAGAACTAGATGTCACAGATACTTTTTGACTTCAGCTGTGGATAGGTATTGAACAGGCCTTTCTTTTGATGTATCTATCGATGGGTTTGGGAAACATTGTTGAAAATGTAATTTTTTTCGGCAAGGGGTTAGCCTTGATTTTTTTCTAAAATATTGAAAAAAGTAAAGTCGTGAATTGTACAACTAGTTGTGCACCAGTGGAAAGGTCTGTGAAATCCCTTTCGAGAACTGGTAGCCGCAAATTTTTGCGGGGTTTGGTTGCGGAGATATCACCATCCAAAACGAGTCAAATGCAGTTGGGTGGAAAATCATGCGAATAACTTTGAATTGAAATATCTCAAGAACTAGAAGTCACAGATACTTTTTGACGTCAGCTGTGGATAGGTATTGAACAGGCCTTTCTTTTAATGTATCTATCGATGGGTTTGGGAAACATTGTTGAAAATGTAATTTTTTTCTGCAAGGGGTTAGCCTTGATTTATTTCTAAAATGTTGAAAAAAGTAAAGTCGTGAATTGTACAACAAGTTGTACACCACTGGAAAGGTCTGTCAAATCCCTTTCGAGAATTGGTAGCCGCAGATTTTTGCCGGGCTTGGTTGCAGAGATATCACCATCCAAACAAGTCAAATGCAGTTGGGTGGAAAATCATGCGAATAACTTTGAATTGAAATATCTCAAGAACTAGAAGTCACAGATACTTTTTGTCTTCAGCTGTGGATAGGTATTGAACAGACCTTTCTTTTGATGTATCTATCGATGGGTTTGGGAAACATTGTTGAAAATGTAATTTTTTTCGGCAAGGGGTTAGCCTTGATTTATTTCTAAAATGTTGAAAAAAGTAAAGTCGTGAATTGTACAACAAATTGTACACCAGTGGAAAGGTCTGTGAAATCCCTTTCGAGAACTGGTAGCCGCAGATTTTTGCGGGGCTTGGTTGCAGAGATATCACCATCCAAACAAGTCAAATGCAGTTGGGTGGAAAATCATGCGAATAACTTTGAATTGAAATATCTCAAGAACTAGATGTCACAGATACTTTTTGACTTCAGCTGTGGATAGGTATTGAACAGACCTTTCTTTTGATGTATCTATCGATGGGTTTGGGAAACATTGTTGAAAATGTAATTTTTTTCGGCAAGGGGTTAGCCTTGATTTATTTCTAAAATGTTGAAAAAAGTAAAGTCGTGAATTGTACAACAAGTTGTACACCACTGGAAAGGTCTGTCAAATCCCTTTCGAGAATTGGTAGCCGCAGATTTTTGCGGGGCTTGGTTGCAGAGATATCACCATCCAAACAAGTCAAATGCAGTTGGGTGGAAAATCATGCGAATAACTTTGAATTGAAATATCTCAAGAACTAGAAGTCACAGATACTTTTTGTCTTCAGCTGTGGATAGGTATTGAACAGAAATTTCTTTTGATGTATCTATCAACGGGTTTGGGAAACATTATTGAAAATGTAATTTTTTTCGGCAAGGGGTTAGCCTTGATTTTATTCTAAAATGTTGAAAAAGTAAAGTCGTGAATTGTACAACAAGTTGTACACCGGTGGAAAGGTCTGTGAAATCCCTTTCGAGAACTGGTAGCCGCAAATTTTTGCGGGGTTTGGTTGCGGAGATATCACCATCCAAAACAAGTCAAATGCAGTTGGGTGGAAAATCATGCGAATTACTTTGAATTGAAATATCTCAAGAACTAGATGTCACAGATACTTTTTGACTTCAGCTGTGGATAGGTATTGAACTGACCTTTCTTTTGATGTAACTATCGATGGGTTTGGGAAACATTGTTGAAAATGTAATTTTTTTCGGCAAGGGGTTAGCCTTGATTTATTTCTAAAATGTTGAAAAAAGTAAAGTCGTGAATTGTAAAACAAGTTGTACACCAGTGGAAAGGTCTGTGAAATCCCTTTCGAGAACTGGTAGCCGCAGATTTTTGCGGGGCTTGGTTGCAGAGATATCACCATCCAAACAAGTCAAATGCAGTTGGGTGGAAAATCATGCGAATAACTTTGAATTGAAATATCTCAAGAACTAGATGTCACAGATACTTTTTGACTTCAGCAGTGGATAGGTATTGAACAGACCTTTCTTTTGATGTATCTATCGATGGGTTTGGGAAACATTGTTGAAAATGTAATTTTTTTCGGCAAGGGGTTAGCCTTGATTTATTTCTAAAATGTTGAAAAAGTAAAGTCGTGAATTGTACAACAAGTTGTACACCACTGGAAAGGTCTGTCAAAGCCCTTTCGAGAATTGGTAGCCGCAGATTTTTGCGGGGCTTGGTTGCAGAGATATCACCATCCAAACAAGTCAAATGCAGTTGGGTGGAAAATCATGCGAATAACTTTGAATTGAAATATCTCAAGAACTAGAAGTCACAGATACTTTTTGACGTCAGCTGTGGATAGGTATTGAACAGGCCTTTCTTTTAATGTATCTATCGATGGGTTTGGGAAACATTGTTGAAAATTTAACTTTTTTCTGCAAGGGGTTAGCCTTGATTTATTTCTAAAATGTTGAAAAAAGTAAAGTCGTGAATTGTACAACAAGTTGTACACCAGTGGAAAGGTCTGTGAAATCCCTTTCGAGAACTGGTAGCCGCAAATTTTTGCGGGGTTTGGTTGCGGAGATATCACCATCCAAAACGAGTCAAATGCAGTTGGGTGGAAAATCATGTTGAAAATGTAATTTTTTTCGGCAAGGGGTTAGCCTTGATTTTTTTATAAAATGTTGAAAAAATTAAAGTCGTGAATTGTACAACAAGTTGTGCACCAGTGGATAGGTCTGTGAAATCCCTTTCGAGGACTGACAGCCGCAGATTTTTGCGGGGCTTGGTTGCAGAGATATCACCATCCAAAACAAGTCAAATGCAGTTGGGTGGAAAATCATGCGAATAATTTTGAATTGAAATATCTCAAGAACTAGATGTCACAGATATTTTTTGACTTCAGCTGTGGATAGGTATTGAACAGACCTTTCTTTTGATGTATCTATCGACGGGTTTGGGAAACATTGTTGAAAATGTAATTTTTTTCTGCAAGGGGTGTTAGCCTTGATTTATTTCTAAATTGTTGAAAAAAGTAAAGTCGTGAATTGTACAACAAGTTGTACACCAGTGGAAAGGTCTGTGAAATCCCTTTCGAGAACTGGTAGCCGCAAATTTTTGCGGGGTTTGGTTGCGGAGATATCACCATCCAAAACGAGTCAAATGCAGTTGGGTGGAAAATCATGCGAATAACTTTGAATTGAAATATCTCAAGAACTAGATGTCACCGATACTTTTTGACTTCAGCTGTGGATAGGCATTGAACAGACCTTTCTTTTGATGTATCTATCGATGGGTTTGGGAAACATTGTTGAAAATGTAATTTTTTTCGGCAAGGGGTTAGCCTTGATTTTTTTCTAAAATGTTGAAAAAAGTAAAGTCGTGAATTGTACAACAAGTTGTGCACCAGTGGATAGGTCTGTGAAATCCCTTTCGAGGACTGACAGCCGCAGATTTTTGCGGGGCTTGGTTGCAGAGATATCACCATCCAAAACAAGTCAAATGCAGTTGGGTGGAAAATCATTCGAATAATTTTGAATTGAAATATCTCAAGAACTAGATGTCACAGATACTTTTTGACTTCAGCTGTGGATAGGTATTGAACAGGCCTTTCTTTTGATGTATCTATCGATGGGTTTGGAAAACATTGTTGAAAATGTAATTTTTTTCGGCAAGGGGTTAGCCTTGATTTTTTTCTAAAATATTGAAAAAAGTAAAGTCGTGAATTGTACAACTAGTTGTGCACCAGTGGAAAGGTCTGTGAAATCCCTTTCGAGAACTGGTAGCCGCAAATTTTTGCGGGGTTTGGTTGCGGAGATATCACCATCCAAAACGAGTCAAATGCAGTTGGGTGGAAAATCATGCGAATAACTTTGAATTGAAATATCTCAAGAACTAGAAGTCACAGATACTTTTTGACGTCAGCTGTGGATAGGTATTGAACAGGCCTTTCTTTTAATGTATCTATCGATGGGTTTGGGAAACATTGTTGAAAATGTAATTTTTTTCGGCAAGGGGTTAGCCTTGATTTATTTCTAAAATGTTGAAAAAAGTAAAGTCGTGAATTGTACAACAAGTTGTACACCAGTGGAAAGGTCTGTGAAATCCCTTTCGAGAACTGGTAGCCGCAGATTTTTGCGGGGCTTGGTTGCAGAGATATCACCATCCAAAACAAGTCAAGTGCAGTTGGGTGGAAAATCATGCGAATAACTTTGAATTGAAATATCTCAAGAACTAGATGTCACCGATACTTTTTGACTTCAGCTGTGGATAGGCATTGAACAGACCTTTCTTTTGATGTATCTATCGGTGGGTTTGGGAAACATTGTTGAAAATGTAATTTTTTTCTGCAAGGGGTTAGCCTTGATTTATTTCTAAAATGTTGAAAAAAGTAAAGTCGTGAATTGTACAACAAGTTGTACACCACTGGAAAGGTCTGTCAAATCCCTTTCGAGAATTGGTAGCCGCAGATTTTTGCCGGGCTTGGTTGGAGAGATATCACCATCCAAACAAGTCAAATGCAGTTGGGTGGAAAATCATGCGAATAACTTTGAATTGAAATATCTCAAGAACTAGAAGTCACAGATACTTTTTGTCTTCAGCTGTGGATAGGTATTGAACAGAAATTTCTTTTGATGTATCTATCAACGGGTTTGGGAAACATTACTGAAAATGTAATTTTTTTCGGCAAGGGGTTAGCCTTGATTTATTTCTAAAATGTTGAAAAAAGTAAAGTCGTGAATTGTACAACAAATTGTACACCAGTGGAAAGGTCTGTGAAATCCCTTTCGAGAACTGGTAGCCGCAGATTTTTGCGGGGCTTGGTTGCAGAGATATCACCATCCAAACAAGTCAAATGCAGTTGGGTGGAAAATCATGCGAATAACTTTGAATTGAAATATCTCAAGAACTAGATGTCACAGATACTTTTTGACTTCAGCTGTGGATAGGTATTGAACAGACCTTTCTTTTGATGTATCTATCGATGGGTTTGGGAAACATTGTTGAAAATGTAATTTTTTTCGGCAAGGGGTTAGCCTTGATTTATTTCTAAAATGTTGAAAAAAGTAAAGTCGTGAATTGTACAACAAGTTGTACACCACTGGAAAGGTCTGTCAAATCCCTTTCGAGAATTGGTAGCCGCAGATTTTTGCGGGGCTTGGTTGCAGAGATATCACCATCCAAACAAGTCAAATGCAGTTGGGTGGAAAATCATGCGAATAACTTTGAATTGAAATATCTCAAGAACTAGAAGTCACAGATACTTTTTGTCTTCAGATGTGGATAGGTATTGAACAGAAATTTCTTTTGATGTATCTATCAACGGGTTTGGGAAACATTATTGAAAATGTAATTTTTTTCGGCAAGGGGTTAGCCTTGATTTTATTCTAAAATGTTGAAAAAGTAAAGTCGTGAATTGTACAACAAGTTGTACACCGGTGGAAAGGTCTGTGAAATCCCTTTCGAGAACTGGTAGCCGCAAATTTTTGCGGGGTTTGGTTGCGGAGATATCACCATCCAAAACAAGTCAAATGCAGTTGGGTGGAAAATCATGCGAATTACTTTGAATTGAAATATCTCAAGAACTAGATGTCACAGATACTTTTTTACTTCAGCTGTGGATAGGTATTGAACTGACCTTTCTTTTGATGTAACTATCGATGGGTTTGGGAAACATTGTTGAAAATGTAATTTTTTTCGGCAAGGGGTTAGCCTTGATTTATTTCTAAAATGTTGAAAAAAGTAAAGTCGTGAATTGTAAAACAAGTTGTACACCAGTGGAAAGGTCTGTGAAATCCCTTTCGAGAACTGGTAGCCGCAGATTTTTGCGGGGCTTGGTTGCAGAGATATCACCATCCAAACAAGTCAAATGCAGTTGGGTGGAAAATCATGCGAATAACTTTGAATTGAAATATCTCAAGAACTAGATGTCACAGATACTTTTTGACTTCAGCAGTGGATAGGTATTGAACAGACCTTTCTTTTGATGTATCTATCGATGGGTTTGGGAAACATTGTTGAAAATGTAATTTTTTTCGGCAAGGGGTTAGCCTTGATTTATTTCTAAAATGTTGAAAAAGTAAAGTCGTGAATTGTACAACAAGTTGTACACCACTGGAAAGGTCTGTCAAAGCCCTTTCGAGAATTGGTAGCCGCAGATTTTTGCGGGGCTTGGTTGCAGAGATATCACCATCCAAACAAGTCAAATGCAGTTGGGTGGAAAATCATGCGAATAACTTTGAATTGAAATATCTCAAGAACTAGATGTCACAGATACTTTTTGACTTCAGCAGTGGATAGGTATTGAACAGACCTTTCTTTTGATGTATCTATCGATGGGTTTGGGAAACATTGTTGAAAATGTAATTTTTTTCGGCAAGGGGTTAGCCTTGATTTTTTTCTAAAATGTTGAAAAAAGTAAAGTCGTGAATTGTACAACAAGTTGTGCACCAGCGGATAGGTCTGTGAAATCCCTTTCGAGGACTGACAGCCGCAGATTTTTGCGGGGCTTTGTTGCAGAGGTATCACCATCCAAAACAAGTCAAATGCAGTTGGGTGGAAAATCATGCGAATAACTTTGAATTGAAATATCTCAAGAACTAGATGTCACAGATACTTTTTGACTTCAGCTGTGGATAGGTATTGAACAGACCTTTCTTTTGATGTAACTATCGATGGGTTTGGGAAACATTGTTGAAAATGTAATTTTTTTCGGCAAGGGGTTAGCCTTGATTTATTTCTAAAATGTTGAAAAAAGTAAAGTCGTGAATTGTAAAACAAGTTGTACACCAGTGGAAAGGTCTGTGAAATCCCTTTCGAGAACTGGTAGCCGCAGATTTTTGCGGGGCTTGGTTGCAGAGATATCACCATCCAAACAAGTCAAATGCAGTTGGGTGGAAAATCATGCGAATAACTTTGAATTGAAATATCTCAAGAACTAGAAGTCACAGATAGTTTTTGTCTTCAGCTGTGGATAGGTATTGAACAGAAATTTCTTTTGATGTATCTATCAACGGGCTTGGGAAACATTATTGAAAATGTAATTTTTTTCGGCAAGGGGTTAGCCTTGATTTTTTTCTAAAATGTTGAAAAAAGTAAAGTCGTGAATTGTACAACAAGTTGTGCACCATCGGATAGGTCTGTGAAATCCCTTTCGAGGACTGACAGCCGCAGATTTTTGCGGGGCTTGGTTGCAGAGGTATCACCATCCAAAACAAGTCAAATGCAGTTGGGTGGAAAATCATGCGAATAACTTTGAATTGAAATATCTCAAGAACTAGATGTCACAGATACTTTTTGACTTCAGCTGTGGATAGGTATTGAACAGACCTTTCTTTTGATGTAACTATCGATGGGTTTGGGAAACATTGTTGAAAATGTAATTTTTTTCGGCAAGGGGTTAGCCTTGATTTATTTCTAAAATGTTGAAAAAAGTAAAGTCGTGAATTGTAAAACAAGTTGTACACCAGTGGAAAGGTCTGTGAAATCCCTTTCGAGAACCATCCAAACAAGTCAAATGCAGTTGGGTGGAAAATCATGCGAATAACTTTGAATTGAAATATCTCAAGAACTAGAAGTCACAGATACTTTTTGTCTTCAGCTGTGGATAGGTATTGAACAGAAATTTCTTTTGATGTATCTATCAACGGGTTTGGGAAACATTATTGAAAATGTAATTTTTTTCGGCAAGGGGTTAGCCTTGATTTTTTTCTAAAATGTTGAAAAAAGTAAAGTCGTGAATTGTACAACAAGTTGTGCACCAGCGGATAGGTCTGTGAAATCCCTTTCGAGGACTGACAGCCGCAGATTTTTGCGGGGCCTGGTTGCAGAGGTATCACCATCCAAAACAAGTCAAATGCAGTTGGGTGGAAAATCATGCGAATAACTTTGAATTGAAATATCTCAAGAACTAGATGTCACAGATACTTTTTGACTTCAGCTGTGGATAGGTATTGAACAGACCTTTCTTTTGATGTAACTATCGATGGGTTTGGGAAACATTGTTGAAAATGTAATTTTTTTCGGCAAGGGGTTAGCCTTGATTTATTTCTAAAATGTTGAAAAAAGTAAAGTCGTGAATTGTAAAACAAGTTGTACACCAGTGGAAAGGTCTGTGAAATCCCTTTCGAGAACTGGTAGTCGCAGATTTTTGCGGGGCTTGGTTGCAGAGATATCACCATCCAAACAAGTCAAATGCAGTTGGGTGGAAAATCATGCGAATAACTTTGAATTGAAATATCTCAAGAACTAGAAGTCACAGATACTTTTTGTCTTCAGCTGTGGATAGGTATTGAACAGACCTTTCTTTTGATGTAACTATCGATGGGTTTGGGAAACATTGTTGAAAATGTAATTTTTTTCGGCAAGGGGTTAGCCTTGATTTATTTCTAAAATGTTGAAAAAAGTAAAGTCGTGAATTGTAAAACAAGTTGTACACCAGTGGAAAGGTCTGTGAAATCCCTTTCGAGAACCATCCAAACAAGTCAAATGCAGTTGGGTGGAAAATCATACGAATAACTTTGAATTGAAATATCTCAAGAACTAGAAGTCACAGATACTTTTTGTCTTCAGCTGTGGATAGGTATTGAACAGAAATTTCTTTTGATGTATCTATCAACGGGTTTGGGAAACATTATTGAAAATGTAATTTTTTTCGGCAAGGGGTTAGCCTTGATTTTTTTCTAAAATGTTGAAAAAAGTAAAGTCGTGAATTGTACAACAAGTTGTGCACCAGCGGATAGGTCTGTGAAATCCCTTTCGAGGACTGACAGCCGCAGATTTTTGCGGGGCTTGGTTGCAGAGGTATCACCATCCAAAACAAGTCAAATGCAGTTGGGTGGAAAATCATGCGAATAACTTTGAATTGAAATATCTCAAGAACTAGATGTCACAGATACTTTTTGACTTCAGCTGTGGATAGGTATTGAACAGACCTTTCTTTTGATGTAACTATCGATGGGTTTGGGAAACATTGTTGAAAATGTAATTTTTTTCGGCAAGGGGTTAGCCTTGATTTATTTCTAAAATGTTGAAAAAAGTAAAGTCGTGAATTGTAAAACAAGTTGTACACCAGTGGAAAGGTCTGTGAAATCCCTTTCGAGAACTGGTAGCCGCAGATTTTTGCGGGTCTTGGTTGCAGAGATATCACCATCCAAACAAGTCAAATGCAGTTGGGTGGAAAATCATGCGAATAACTTTGAATTGAAATATCTCAAGAACTAGAAGTCACAGATACTTTTTGTCTTCAGCTGTGGATATGTATTGAACAGACCTTTCTTTTGATGTATCTATCGACGGGTTTGGGAAACATTGTTGAAAATGTAATTTTTTTCGGCAAGGGTTAGCCTTGATTTATTTCTAAAATGTTGAAAAAAGTAAAGTCGTGAATTGTACAACAAGTTGTACACAAGTGGAAAGGTCTGTGAAATCCCTTTCGAGAACTGGTAGCCGCAGATTTTTGCGGGGCTTGGTTGCAGAGATATCACCATCCAAACAATTCAAATGCAGTTGGGTGGAAAATCATGCGAATAACTTTGAATTGAAATATCTCAAGAACTAGAAGTCACAGATACTTTTTGACGTCAGCTGTGGATAGGTATTGAACAGGCCTTTCTTTTGATGTATCTATCGATGGGTTTGGGAAACATTGTTGAAAATGTAATTTTTTTCGGCAAGGGGTTAGCCTTGATTTTTTTCTAAAATGTTGAAAAAAGTAAAGTCGTGAATTGTACAACTAGTTGTGCACCAGTGGAAAGGTCTGTGAAATCCCTTTCGAGAACTGGTAGCCGCACATTTTTGCGGGGCTTGGTTGCAGAGATATCACCATCCAAATAAGTCAAATGCAGTTGGGTGGAAAATCATGCGAATAACTTTGAATTGAAATATCTCAAGAACTAGAAGTCACAGATACTTTTTGACTTCAGTTGTGGATAGGTATTGAACAGGCCTTTCTTTTGATGTATCTATCGACGGGTTTGGGAAACATTGTTGAAAATGTAATTTTTTTCGGCAAGGGGTTAGCCTTGATTTTATTCTAAAATGTTGAAAAAAGTAAAGTCGTGAATTGTACAACAAGTTGTACACCGGTGGAAAGGTCTGTGAAATCCCTTTCGAGAACTGGTAGCCGCAAATTTTTGCGGGGTTTGGTTGCGGAGATATCACCATCCAAAACGAGTCAAATGTAGTTGGGTGGAAAATCATGCGAATAACTTTGAATTGAAATATCTCAAGAACTAGAAGTCACAGATACTTTTTGACTTCAGCTGTGGATAGGTATTGAACAGACCTTTCTTTTGATGTAACTATCGATGGGTTTGGGAAACATTGTTGAAAATGTAATTTTTTTCGGCAAGGGTTAGCCTTGATTTATTTCTAAAATGTTGAAAAAAGTAAAGTCGTGAATTGTACAACAAGTTGTACACAAGTGGAAAGGTCTGTGAAATCCCTTTCGAGAACTGGTAGCCGCAGATTTTTGCGGGGCTTGGTTGCAGAGATATCACCATCCAAACAAGTCAAATGCAGTTGGGTGGAAAATCATGCGAATAACTTTGAATTGAAATATCTCAAGAACTAGAAGTCACAGATACTTTTTGTCTTCAGCTGTGGATAGGTATTGAACAGAAATTTCTTTTGATGTATCTATCAACGGGTTTGGGAAACATTATTGAAAATGTAATTTTTTTCGGCAAGGGGTTAGCCTTGATTTTTTTCTAAAATGTTGAAAAAAGTAAAGTCGTGAATTGTACAACTAGTTGTGCACCAGTGGAAAGGTCTGTGAAATCCCTTTCGAGAACTGGTAGCCGCACATTTTTGCGGGGCTTGGTTGCAGAGATATCACCATCCAAATAAGTCAAATGCAGTTGGGTAGAAAATCATGCGAATAACTTTGAATTGAAATATCTCAAGAACTAGATGTCACAGATACTTTTTGACTTCAGCTGTGGATAGGTATTGAACAGACCTTTCTTTTGATGTATCTATCGATGGGTTTGGGAAACATTGTTGAAAATGTAATTTTTTTCGGCAAGGGGTTAGCCTTGATTTATATCTAAAATGTTGAAAAAAGTAAAGTCGTGAATTGTACAACAAGTTGTACACCACTGGAAAGGTCTGTCAAATCCCTTTCGAGAATTGGTAGCCGCAGATTTTTGCGGGGCTTGGTTGCAGAGATATCACCATCCAAACAAGTCAAATGCAGTTGGGTGGAAAATCATGCGAATAACTTTGAATTGAAATATCTCAAGAACTAGAAGTCACAGATACTTTTTGTCTTCAGCTGTGGATAGGTATTGAACAGAAATTTCTTTTGATGTATCTATCAACGGGTTTGGGAAACATTATTGAAAATGTAATTTTTTTCGGCAAGGGGTTAGCCTTGATTTTTTTCTAAAATGTTGAAAAAAGTAAAGTCGTGAATTGTACAACAAGTTGTGCACCAGCGGATAGGTCTGTGAAATCCCTTTCGAGGACTGACAGCCGCAGATTTTTGCGGGGCTTGGTTGCAGAGGTATCACCATCCAAAACAAGTCAAATGCAGTTGGGTGGAAAATCATGCGAATAACTTTGAATTGAAATATCTCAAGAACCAGATGTCACAGATACTTTTTGACTTCAGCTGTGGATAGGTATTGAACAGGCCTTTCTTTTGATGTATCTATCGACGGGTTTGGGAAACATTGTTGAAAATGTAATTTTTTTCGGCAAGGGGTTAGCCTTGATTTTATTCTAAAATGTTGAAAAAAGTAAAGTCGTGAATTGTACAACAAGTTGTACACCGGTGGAAAGGTCTGTGAAATCCCTTTCGAGAACTGGTAGCCGCAAATTTTTGCGGGGTTTGGTTGCGGAGATATCACCATCCAAAACGAGTCAAATGTAGTTGGGTGGAAAATCATGCGAATAACTTTGAATTGAAATATCTCAAGAACTAGAAGTCACAGATACTTTTTGACTTCAGCTGTGGATAGGTATTGAACAGACCTTTCTTTTGATGTAACTATCGATGGGTTTGGGAAACATTGTTGAAAATGTAATTTTTTTCGGCAAGGGTTAGCCTTGATTTATTTCTAAAATGTTGAAAAAAGTAAAGTCGTGAATTGTACAACAAGTTGTACACAAGTGGAAAGGTCTGTGAAATCCCTTTCGAGAACTGGTAGCCGCACATTTTTGCGGGGCTTGGTTGCAGAGATATCACCATCCAAACAAGTCAAATGCAGTTGGGTGGAAAATCATGCGAATAACTTTGAATTGAAATACCTCAAGAACTAGATGTCACAGATACTTTTTGACTTCAGCTGTGGATAGGTATTGAACAGGCCTTTCTTTTGATGTATCTATCGATGGGTTTGGGAAACATTGTTGAAAATGTAATTTTTTTCGGCAAGGGGTTAGCCTTGATTTATATCTAAAATGTTGAAAAAAGTAAAGTCGTGAATTGTACAACAAGTTGTACACCACTGGAAAGGTCTGTCAAATCCCTTTCGAGAATTGGTAGCCGCAGATTTTTGCGGGGCTTGGTTGCAGAGATATCACCATCCAAACAAGTCAAATGCAGTTGGGTGGAAAATCATGCGAATAACTTTGAATTGAAATATCTCAAGAACTAGAAGTCACAGATACTTTTTGTCTTCAGCTGTGGATAGGTATTGAACAGAAATTTCTTTTGATGTATCTATCAACGGGTTTGGGAAACATTATTGAAAATGTAATTTTTTTCGGCAAGGGGTTAGCCTTGATTTTTTTCTAAAATGTTGAAAAAAGTAAAGTCGTGAATTGTACAACAAGTTGTGCACCAGCGGATAGGTCTGTGAAATCCCTTTCGAGGACTGACAGCCGCAGATTTTTGCGGGGCTTGGTTGCAGAGGTATCACCATCCAAAACAAGTCAAATGCAGTTGGGTGGAAAATCATGCGAATAACTTTGAATTGAAATATCTCAAGAACTAGATGTCACAGATACTTTTTGACTTCAGCTGTGGATAGGTATTGAACAGACCTTTCTTTTGATGTAACTATCGATGGGTTTGGGAAACATTGTTGAAAATGTAATTTTTTTCGGCAAGGGGTTAGCCTTGATTTATTTCTAAAATGTTGAAAAAAGTAAAGTCGTGAATTGTAAAACAAGTTGTACACCAGTGGAAAGGTCTGTGAAATCCCTTTCGAGAACCATCCAAACAAGTCAAATGCAGTTGGGTGGAAAATCATGCGAATAACTTTGAATTGAAATATCTCAAGAACTAGAAGTCACAGATACTTTTTGTCTTCAGCTGTGGATAGGTATTGAACAGAAATTTCTTTTGATGTATCTATCAACGGGTTTGGGAAACATTATTGAAAATGTAATTTTTTTCGGCAAGGGGTTAGCCTTGATTTTTTTCTAAAATGTTGAAAAAAGTAAAGTCGTGAATTGTACAACAAGTTGTGCACCAGCGGATAGGTCTGTGAAATCCCTTTCGAGGACTGACAGCCGCAGATTTTTGCGGGGCTTGGTTGCAGAGGTATCACCATCCAAAACAAGTCAAATGCAGTTGGGTGGAAAATCATGCGAATAACTTTGAATTGAAATATCTCAAGAACTAGATGCCACAGATACTTTTTGACTTCAGCTGTGGATAGGTATTGAACAGACCTTTCTATTGATGTAACTATCGATGGGTTTGGGAAACATTGTTGAAAATGTAATTTTTTTCGGCAAGGGGTTAGCCTTGATTTATTTCTAAAATGTTGAAAAAAGTAAAGTCGTGAATTGTAAAACAAGTTGTACACCAGTGGAAAGGTCTGTGAAATCCCTTTCGAGAACTGGTAGCCGCAGATTTTTGCGGGGCTTGGTTGCAGAGATATCACCATCCAAACAAGTCAAATGCAGTTGGGTGGAAAATCATGCGAATAACTTTGAATTGAAATATCTCAAGAACTAGAAGTCACAGATACTTTTTGTCTTCAGCTGTGGATAGGTATTGAACAGAAATTTCTTTTGATGTATCTATCAACGGGTTTGGGAAACATTATTGAAAATGTAATTTTTTTCGGCAAGGGGTTAGCCTTGATTTTTTTCTAAAATGTTGAAAAAAGTAAAGTCGTGAATTGTACAACTAGTTGTGCACCAGTGGAAAGGTCTGTGAAATCCCTTTCGAGAACTGGTAGCCGCACATTTTTGCGGGGCTTGGTTGCAGAGATATCACCATCCAAATAAGTCAAATGCAGTTGGGTGGAAAATCATGCGAATAACTTTGAATTGAAATATCTCAAGAACTAGATGTCACAGATACTTTTTGACTTCAGCTGTGGATAGGTATTGAACAGACCTTTCTTTTGATGTATCTATCGATGGGTTTGGGAAACATTGTTGAAAATGTAATTTTTTTCGGCAAGGGGTTAGCCTTGATTTATATCTAAAATGTTGAAAAAAGTAAAGTCGTGAATTGTACAACAAGTTGTACACCACTGGAAAGGTCTGTCAAATCCCTTTCGAGAATTGGTAGCCGCAGATTTTTGCGGGGCTTGGTTGCAGAGATATCACCATCCAAACAAGTCAAATGCAGTTGGGTGGAAAATCATGCGAATAACTTTGAATTGAAATATCTCAAGAACTAGAAGTCACAGATACTTTTTGTCTTCAGCTGTGGATAGGTATTGAACAGAAATTTCTTTTGATGTATCTATCAACGGGTTTGGGAAACATTATTGAAAATGTAATTTTTTTCGGCAAGGGGTTAGCCTTGATTTTTTTCTAAAATGTTGAAAAAAGTAAAGTCGTGAATTGTACAACAAGTTGTGCACCAGCGGATAGGTCTGTGAAATCCCTTTCGAGGACTGACAGCCGCAGATTTTTGCGGGGCTTGGTTGCAGAGGTATCACCATCCAAAACAAGTCAAATGCAGTTAGGTGGAAAATCATGCGAATAACTTTGAATTGAAATATCTCAAGAACTAGAAGTCACAGATACTTTTTGTCTTCAGCTGTGGATAGGTATTGAACAGAAATTTCTTTTGATGTATCTATCAACGGGTTTGGGAAACATTATTGAAAATGTAATTTTTCTAAAATGTTGAAAAAAGTAAAGTCGTGAATTGTACAACAAGTTGTACACCGGTGGAAAGGTCTGTGAAATCCCTTTCGAGAACTGGTAGCCGCAAATTTTTGCGGGGTTTGGTTGCGGAGATATCACCATCCAAAACGAGTCAAATGCAGTTGGGTGGAAAATCATGTGAATAACTTTGAATTGAAATATCTCAAGAACCAGATGTCACAGATACTTTTAGTCTTTAGCTGTGGACAGGTATTGAACAGACCTTTCTTTTGATGTATCTATCGACGGGTTTGGGAAACATTGTTGAAAATGTAATTTTTTTCGGCAAGGGGTTAGCCTTGATTTTATTCTAAAATGTTGAAAAAAGTAAAGTCGTGAATTGTACAACAAGTTGTACACCGGTGGAAAGGTCTGTGAAATCCCTTTCGAGAACTGATAGCCGCAAATTTTTGCGGGGTTTGGTTGCGGAGATATCACCATCCAAAACGAGTCAAATGTAGTTGGGTGGAAAATCATGTGAATAACTTTGAATTGAAATATCTCAAGAACCAGATGTCATAGATACTTTTAGTCTTTAGCTGTGGATAGGTATTGAACAGACCTTTCTTTTAATGTAACTATCGATGGGTTTGGGAAACATTGTTGAAAATGTAATTTTTTTCGGCAAGGGTTAGCCTTGATTTATTTCTAAAATGTTGAAAAAAGTAAAGTCGTGAATTGTACAACAAGTTGTACACAACTGGAAAGGTCTGTGAAATCCCTTTCGAGAACTGGTAGCCGCAGATTTTTGCGGGGCTTGGTTGCAGAGATATCACCATCCAAACAAGTCAAATGCAGTTGGGTGGAAAATCATGCGAATAACTTTGAATTGAAATATCTCAAGAACTAGAAGTCACAGATACTTTTTGACGTCAGCTGTGGATAGGTATTGAACAGGCCTTTCTTTTGATGTATCTATCGATGGGTTTGGGAAACACTGTTGAAAATGTAATTTTTTTCGGCAAGGGGTTAGCCTTGATTTTTTTCTAAAATGTTGAAAAAAGTAAAGTCGTGAATTGTACAACTAGTTGTGCACCAGTGGAAAGGTCTGTGAAATCCCTTTCGAGAACTGGTAGCCGCAGATTTTTGCGGGGCTTGGTTGCAGAGATATCACCATCCAAACAAGTCAAATGCAGTTGGGTGGAAAATCATGCGAATAACTTTGAATTGAAATATCTCAAGAACTAGAAGTCACAGATACTTTTTGTCTTCAGCTGTGGATAGGTATTGAACAGAAATTTCTTTTGATGTATCTATCAACGGGTTTGGGAAACATTATTGAAAATGTAATTTTTTTCGGCAAGGGGTTAGCCTTGATTTTTTTCTAAAATGTTGAAAAAAGTAAAGTCGTGAATTGTACTACAAGTTGTACACCGGTGGAAAGGTCTGTGAAATCCCTTTCGAGAACTGGTAGCCGCAAATTCTTGCGGGGTTTGGTTGCGGAGATATCACCATCCAAAACGAGTCAAATGCAGTTGGGTGGAAAATCATGTGAATAACTTTGAATTGAAATATCTCAAGAACCAGATGTCACAGATACTTTTAGTCTTTAGCTGTGGACAGGTATTGAACAGACCTTTCTTTTGATGTATCTATCGACGGGTTTGGGAAACATTGTTGAAAATGTAATTTTTTTCGGCAAGGGGTTAGCCTTGATTTTATTCTAAAATGTTGAAAAAAGTAAAGTCGTGAATTGTACAACAAGTTGTACACCGGTGGAAAGGTCTGTGAAATCCCTTTCGAGAACTGATAGCCGCAAATTTTTGCGGGGTTTGGTTGCGGAGATATCACCATCCAAAACGAGTCAAATGTAGTTGGGTGGAAAATCATGTGAATAACTTTGAATTGAAATATCTCAAGAACCAGATGTCACAGATACTTTTAGTCTTTAGCTGTGGATAGGTATTGAACAGACCTTTCTTTTGATGTAACTATCGATGGGTTTGGGAAACATTGTTGAAAATGTAATTTTTTTCGGCAAGGGTTAGCCTTGATTTATTTCTAAAATGTTGAAAAAAGTAAAGTCGTGAATTGTACAACAAGTTGTACACAAGTGGAAAGGTCTGTGAAATCCCTTTCGAGAACTGGTAGCCGCAGATTTTTGCGGGGCTTGGTTGCAGAGATATCACCATCCAAACAAGTCAAATGCAGTTGGGTGGAAAATCATGCGAATAACTTTGAATTGAAATATCTCAAGAACTAGAAGTCACAGATACTTTTTGACGTCAGCTGTGGATAGGTATTGAACAGGCCTTTCTTTTGATGTATCTATCGATGGGTTTGGGAAACATTGTTGAAAATGTAATTTTTTTCGGCAAGGGAGCCTTGATTTTTTTCTAAAATGTTGAAAAAAGTAAAGTCGTGAATTGTACAACTAGTTGTGCACCAGTGGAAAGGTCTGTGAAATCCCTTTCGAGAACTGGTAGCCGCAGATTTTTGCGGGGCTTGGTTGCAGAGATATCACCATCCAAACAAGTCAAATGCAGTTGGGTGGAAAATCATGCGAATAACTTTGAATTGAAATATCTCAAGAACTAGAAGTCACAGATACTTTTTGTCTTCAGCTGTGGATAGGTATTGAACAGAAATTTCTTTTGATGTATCTATCAACGGGTTTGGGAAACATTATTGAAAATGTAATTTTTTTCGGCAAGGGGTTAGCCTTGATTTTTTTCTAAAATGTTGAAAAAAGTAAAGTCGTGAATTGTACAACAAGTTGTACACCGGTGGAAAGGTCTGTGAAATCCCTTTCGAGAACTGGTAGCCGCAAATTTTTGCGGGGTTTGGTTGCGGAGATATCACCATCCAAAACGAGTCAAATGCAGTTGGGTGGAAAATCATGTGAATAAATTTGAATTGAAATATCTCAAGAACCAGATGTCACAGATACTTTTAGTCTTTAGCTGTGGACAGGTATTGAACAGACCTTTCTTTTGATGTATCTATCGACGGGTTTGGGAAACATTGTTGAAAATGTAATTTTTTTCGGCAAGGGGTTAGCCTTGATTTTATTCTAAAATGTTGAAAAAAGTAAAGTCGTGAATTGTACAACAAGTTGTACACCGGTGGAAAGGTCTGTGAAATCCCTTTCGAGAACTGATAGCCGCAAATTTTTGCGGGGTTTGGTTGCGGAGATATCACCATCCAAAACGAGTCAAATGTAGTTGGGTGGAAAATCATGTGAATAACTTTGAATTGAAATATCTCAAGAACCAGATGTCACAGATACTTTTAGTCTTTATCTGTGGATAGGTATTGAACAGACCTTTCTTTTGATGTAACTATCGATGGGTTTGGGAAACATTGTTGAAAATGTAATTTTTTTCGGCAAGGGTTAGCCTTGATTTATTTCTAAAATGTTGAAAAAAGTAAAGTCGTGAATTGTACAACAAGTTGTACACAAGTGGAAAGGTCTGTGAAATCCCTTTCGAGAACTGGTAGCCGCAGATTTTTGCGGGGCTTGGTTGCAGAGATATCACCATCCAAATAAGTCAAATGCAGTTGGGTGGAAAATCATGCGAATAACTTTGAATTGAAATATCTCAAGAACTAGAAGTCACAGATACTTTTTGACGTCAGCTGTGGATAGGTATTGAACAGGCCTTTCTTTTGATGTATCTATCGATGGGTTTGGGAAACATTGTTGAAAATGTAATTTTTTTCGCAAGGGGTTAGCCTTGATTTTTTTCTAAAATGTTGAAAAAAGTAAAGTCGTGAATTGTACAACTAGTTGTGCACCAGTGGAAAGGTCTGTGAAATCCCTTTCGAGAACTGGTAGCCGCACATTTTTGCGGGGCTTGGTTGCAGAGATATCACCATCCAAATAAGTCAAATGCAGTTGGGTGGAAAATCATGCGAATAACTTTGAATTGAAATATCTCAAGAACTAGAAGTCACAGATACTTTTTGACTTCAGTTGTGGATAGGTATTGAACAGGCCTTTCTTTTGATGTATCTATCGATGGGTTTGGGAAACATTGTTGAAAATGTAATTTTTTTCGGCAAGGGTTAGCCTTGATTTATTTCTAAAATGTTGAAAAAAGTAAAGTCGTGAATTGTACAACAAGTTGTACACCAGTGGAAAGGTCTGTGAAATCCCTTTCGAGAACTGGTAGCCGCAGATTTTTGCGGGGCTTGGTTGCAGAGATATCACCATCCAAACAAGTCAAATGCAGTTGGGTGGAAAATCATGCGAATAACTTTGAATTGAAATATCTCAAGAACTAGAAGTCACAGATACTTTTTGACGTCAGCTGTGGATAGGTATTGAACAGGCCTTTCTTTTGATGTATCTATCGATGGGTTTGGGAAACATTGTTGAAAATGTAATTTTTTTCGGCAAGGAGTTAGCCTTGATTTATTTCTAAAATGTTGAAAAAAGTAAAGTCGTGAATTGTACAACAAGGTGTACACCAGTGGAAAGGTCTGTGAAATCCCTTTCGAGAACTGGTAGCCGCAAATTTTTGCGGGGCTTGGTTGCGGAGATATCACCATCCAAAACGAGTCAAATGCAGTTGGGTGGAAAATCATGCGAATAACTTTGAATTGAAATATCTCAAGAACTAGATGTCACCGATACTTTTTGACTTCAGCTGTGGATAGGCATTGAACAGACTTTTCTTTTGATGTATCTATCGATGGGTTTGGGAAACATTGTTGAAAATGTAATTTTTTTCGGCAAGGGGTTAGCCTACATTTATTTCTAAAATGTTGAAAAAAGTAAAGTCGTGAATTGTACAACAAGTTGTACACCAGTGGAAAGGTCTGTGAAATCCCTTTCGAGAACTGGTAGCCGCAGATTTTTGCGGGGCAGTTGGGTGGAAAATCATGCGAATAACTTTGAATTGAAATATCTCAAGAACTAGATGTCACAGATACTTTTTGACTTCAGTTGTGGATAGGTATTGAACAGGCCTTTCCTTTGATGTATCTATCGATGGGTTTGGTAAACATTGTTGAAAATGTTATTTTTTTCGGCAAGGGGTTAGCCTTGATTTTTCTAAAATGTTGAAAAAAGTAAAGTCGTGAATTGTACAACTAGTTGTGCACCAGTGGATAAGTCTGTGAAATCCCTTTCGAGGACTGGCAGCCGCAGATTTTTGCGGGGCTTGGTTGCAGAGATATCACCATCCAAAACAAGTCAAATGCAGTTGGGTGGAAAATCATGCGAATAACTTTGAATTGAAATATCTCAAGAACCAGATGTCACAGATACTTTTTGTCTTCAGCTATGGATAGGTATTGAACAGACCTTTCTTTTGATGTATCTATCGACGGGTTTGGGAAACATTGTTGAAAATGTAATTTTTTACGGCAAGGGGTTAGCCTTGATTTTTTTCTAAAATGTTGAAAAAAGTAAAGCCGTGAATTGTACAACAAGTTGTGCACCAGTGAATAGGTCTGTGAAATCCCTTTCGAGGACTGGCAGCCGCAGATTTTTGCGGGGCTTGGTTGCAGAGATATCACCATCTAAAACAAGTCAAATGCAGTTGGGTGGAAAATCATGTGAATAATTTTGAATTGAAATATCTCAAGAACCAGATGTCACAGATACTTTTAGTCTTCAGCTGTGGATAGGTATTGAACAGACCTTTCTTTTGATGTATCTATCGATGGGTTTGGGAAACATTGTTGAAAATGTAATTTTTTTCGGAAGGGGTTAGCCTTGATTTTTTTCTAAAATGTTGAAAAAAGTAAAGTCGTGAATTGTACAACAAGTTGTACACCAGTGGAAAGGTCTGTGAAATCCCTTTCGAGAACTGGTAGCCGCAGATTTTTGCGGGGCTTGGTTGCAGAGATATCATCATCCAAACAAGTCAAATGCAGTTGGGTGGAAAATCATGCGAATAACTTTGAATTGAAATATCTCAAGAACTAGAAGTCACAGATACTTTTTGACGTCAGCTGTGGATAGGTATTGAACAGGCCTTTCTTTTGATGTATCTATCGATGGGTTTGGGAAACATTGTTGAAAATGTAATTTTTTTCGGCAAGGAGTTAGCCTTGATTTATTTCTAAAATGTTGAAAAAAGTAAAGTCGTGAATTGTACAACAAGGTGTACACCAGTGGAAAGGTCTGTGAAATCCCTTTCGAGAACTGGTAGCCGCAAATTTTTGCGGGGCTTGGTTGCGGAGATATCACCATCCAAAACGAGTCAAATGCAGTTGGGTGGAAAATCATGCGAATAACTTTGAATTGAAATATCTCAAGAACTAGATGTCACCGATACTTTTTGACTTCAGCTGTGGATAGGCATTGAACAGACTTTTCTTTTGATGTATCTATCGATGGGTTTGGGAAACATTGTTGAAAATGTAATTTTTTTCGGCAAGGGGTTAGCCTACATTTATTTCTAAAATGTTGAAAAAAGTAAAGTCGTGAATTGTACAACAAGTTGTACACCAGTGGAAAGGTCTGTGAAATCCCTTTCGAGAACTGGTAGCCGCAGATTTTTGCGGGGCAGTTGGGTGGAAAATCATGCGAATAACTTTGAATTGAAATATCTCAAGAACTAGATGTCACAGATACTTTTTGACTTCACCATCCAAATAAGTCAAATGCAGTTGGGTGGAAAATCAAGCGAATAACTTTGAATTGAAATATCTCAAGAACTAGAAGTCACAGATACTTTTTGACGTCAGCTGTGGATAGGTATTGAACAGGCCTTTCTTTTGATGTATCTATCGATGGGTTTGGGAAACATTGTTGAAAATGTAATTTTTTTCGCAAGGGGTTAGCCTTGATTTTTTTCTAAAATGTTGAAAAAAGTAAAGTCGTGAATTGTACAACTAGTTGTGCACCAGTGGAAAGGTCTGTGAAATCCCTTTCGAGAACTGGTAGCCGCACATTTTTGCGGGGCTTGGTTGCAGAGATATCACCATCCAAATAAGTCAAATGCAGTTGGGTGGAAAATCATGCGAATAACTTTGAATTGAAATATCTCAAGAACTAGAAGTCACAGATACTTTTTGACTTCAGTTGTGGATAGGTATTGAACAGGCCTTTCTTTTGATGTATCTATCGATGGGTTTGGGAAACATTGTTGAAAATGTAATTTTTTTCGGCAAGGGTTAGCCTTGATTTATTTCTAAAATGTTGAAAAAAGTAAAGTCGTGAATTGTACAACAAGTTGTACACCAGTGGAAAGGTCTGTGAAATCCCTTTCGAGAACTGGTAGCCGCAGATTTTTGCGGGGCTTGGTTGCAGAGATATCACCATCCAAACAAGTCAAATGCAGTTGGGTGGAAAATCATGCGAATAACTTTGAATTGAAATATCTCAAGAACTAGAAGTCACAGATACTTTTTGACGTCAGCTGTGGATAGGTATTGAACAGGCCTTTCTTTTGATGTATCTATCGATGGGTTTGGGAAACATTGTTGAAAATGTAATTTTTTTCGGCAAGGAGTTAGCCTTGATTTATTTCTAAAATGTTGAAAAAAGTAAAGTCGTGAATTGTACAACAAGGTGTACACCAGTGGAAAGGTCTGTGAAATCCCTTTCGAGAACTGGTAGCCGCAAATTTTTGCGGGGCTTGGTTGCGGAGATATCACCATCCAAAACGAGTCAAATGCAGTTGGGTGGAAAATCATGCGAATAACTTTGAATTGAAATATCTCAAGAACTAGATGTCACCGATACTTTTTGACTTCAGCTGTGGATAGGCATTGAACAGACTTTTCTTTTGATGTATCTATCGATGGGTTTGGGAAACATTGTTGAAAATGTAATTTTTTTCGGCAAGGGGTTAGCCTACATTTATTTCTAAAATGTTGAAAAAAGTAAAGTCGTGAATTGTACAACAAGTTGTACACCAGTGGAAAGGTCTGTGAAATCCCTTTCGAGAACTGGTAGCCGCAGATTTTTGCGGGGCAGTTGGGTGGAAAATCATGCGAATAACTTTGAATTGAAATATCTCAAGAACTAGATGTCACAGATACTTTTTGACTTCAGTTGTGGATAGGTATTGAACAGGCCTTTCCTTTGATGTATCTATCGATGGGTTTGGTAAACATTGTTGAAAATGTTATTTTTTTCGGCAAGGGGTTAGCCTTGATTTTTCTAAAATGTTGAAAAAAGTAAAGTCGTGAATTGTACAACTAGTTGTGCACCAGTGGATAAGTCTGTGAAATCCCTTTCGAGGACTGGCAGCCGCAGATTTTTGCGGGGCTTGGTTGCAGAGATATCACCATCCAAAACAAGTCAAATGCAGTTGGGTGGAAAATCATGCGAATAACTTTGAATTGAAATATCTCAAGAACCAGATGTCACAGATACTTTTTGTCTTCAGCTATGGATAGGTATTGAACAGACCTTTCTTTTGATGTATCTATCGACGGGTTTGGGAAACATTGTTGAAAATGTAATTTTTTTCGGCAAGGGGTTAGCCTTGATTTTTTTCTAAAATGTTGAAAAAAGTAAAGCCGTGAATTGTACAACAAGTTGTGCACCAGTGAATAGGTCTGTGAAATCCCTTTCGAGGACTGGCAGCCGCAGATTTTTGCGGGGCTTGGTTGCAGAGATATCACCATCTAAAACAAGTCAAATGCAGTTGGGTGGAAAATCATGTGAATAATTTTGAATTGAAATATCTCAAGAACCAGATGTCACAGATACTTTTAGTCTTCAGCTGTGGATAGGTATTGAACAGACCTTTCTTTTGATGTATCTATCGATGGGTTTGGGAAACATTGTTGAAAATGTAATTTTTTTCGGAAGGGGTTAGCCTTGATTTTTTTCTAAAATGTTGAAAAAAGTAAAGTCGTGAATTGTACAACAAGTTGTACACCAGTGGAAAGGTCTGTGAAATCCCTTTCGAGAACTGGTAGCCGCAGATTTTTGCGGGGCTTGGTTGCAGAGATATCACCATCCAAACAAGTCAAATGCAGTTGGGTGGAAAATCATGCGAATAACTTTGAATTGAAATATCTCAAGAACTAGAAGTCACAGATACTTTTTGACGTCAGCTGTGGATAGGTATTGAACAGGCTTTTCTTTTGATGTATCTATCGATGGGTTTGGGAAACATTGTTGAAAATGTAATTTTTTTCGGCAAGGGGTTAGCCTTGATTTATTTCTAAAATGTTGAAAAAAGTAAAGTCGTGAATTGTACAACAAGGTGTACACCAGTGGAAAGGTCTGTGAAATCCCTTTCGAGAACTGGTAGCCGCAAATTTTTGCGGGGCTTGGTTGCGGAGATATCACCATCCAAAACGAGTCAAATGCAGTTGGGTGGAAAATCATGCGAATAACTTTGAATTGAAATATCTCAAGAACTAGATGTCACCGATACTTTTTGACTTCAGCTGTGGATAGGCATTGAACAGACTTTTCTTTTGATGTATCTATCGATGGGTTTGGGAAACATTGTTGAAAATGTAATTTTTTTCGGCAAGGGGTTAGCCTACATTTATTTCTAAAATGTTGAAAAAAGTAAAGTCGTGAATTGTACAACAAGTTGTACACCAGTGGAAAGGTCTGTGAAATCCCTTTCGAGAACTGGTAGCCGCAGATTTTTTCGGGGCAGTTGGGTGGAAAATCATGCGAATAACTTTGAATTGAAATATCTCAAGAACTAGATGTCACAGATACTTTTTGACTTCAGTTGTGGATAGGTATTGAACAGGCCTTTCCTTTGATGTATCTATCGATGGGTTTGGTAAACATTGTTGAAAATGTTATTTTTTTCGGCAAGGGGTTAGCCTTGATTTTTCTAAAATGTTGAAAAAAGTAAAGTCGTGAATTGTACAACTAGTTGTGCACCAGTGGATAAGTCTGTGAAATCCCTTTCGAGGACTGGCAGCCGCAGATTTTTGCGGGGCTTGGTTGCAGAGATATCACCATCCAAAACAAGTCAAATGCAGTTGGGTGGAAAATCATGCGAATAACTTTGAATTGAAATATCTCAAGAACCAGATGTCACAGATACTTTTTGTCTTCAGCTATGGATAGGTATTGAACAGACCTTTCTTTTGATGTATCTATCGACGGGTTTGGGAAACATTGTTGAAAATGTAATTTTTTTCGGCAAGGGGTTAGCCTTGATTTTTTTCTAAAATGTTGAAAAAAGTAAAGCCGTGAATTGTACAACAAGTTGTGCACCAGTGAATAGGTCTGTGAAATCCCTTTCGAGGACTGGCAGCCGCAGATTTTTGCGGGGCTTGGTTGCAGAGATATCACCATCTAAAACAAGTCAAATGCAGTTGGGTGGAAAATCATGTGAATAATTTTGAATTGAAATATCTCAAGAACCAGATGTCACAGATACTTTTAGTCTTCAGCTGTGGATAGGTATTGAAC
The DNA here is from genome assembly GCA_910595825.1 of Philhelius pedissequus. Taxonomy (NCBI): domain Eukaryota; kingdom Metazoa; phylum Arthropoda; class Insecta; order Diptera; family Syrphidae; genus Philhelius; species Philhelius pedissequus. The sequence goes on along the minus strand of OU343160.1, from coordinate 72,778,628 downwards.
AGACCTTTCTTTTGATGTATCTATCGATGGGTTTGGGAAACATTGTTGAAAATGTAATTTTTTTCGGAAGGGGTTAGCCTTGATTTTTTTCTAAAATGTTGAAAAAAGTAAAGTCGTGAATTGTACAACAAGTTGTACACCAGTGGAAAGGTCTGTGAAATCCCTTTCGAGAACTGGTAGCCGCAGATTTTTGCGGGGCTTGGTTGCAGAGATATCACCATCCAAACAAGTCAAATGCAGTTGGGTGGAAAATCATGCGAATAACTTTGAATTGAAATATCTCAAGAACTAGAAGTCACAGATACTTTTTGACGTCAGCTGTGGATAGGTATTGAACAGGCCTTTCTTTTGATGTATCTATCGATGGGTTTGGGAAACATTGTTGAAAATGTAATTTTTTTCGGCAAGGAGTTAGCCTTGATTTATTTCTAAAATGTTGAAAAAAGTAAAGTCGTGAATTGTACAACAAGGTGTACACCAGTGGAAAGGTCTGTGAAATCCCTTTCGAGAACTGGTAGCCGCAAATTTTTGCGGGGTTTGGTTGCGGAGATATCACCATCCAAAACGAGTCAAATGCAGTTGGGTGGAAAATCATGCGAATAACTTTGAATTGAAATATCTCAAGAACTAGATGTCACCGATACTTTTTGACTTCAGCTGTGGATAGGCATTGAACAGACTTTTCTTTTGATGTATCTATCGATGGGTTTGGGAAACATTGTTGAAAATGTAATTTTTTTCGGCAAGGGGTTAGCCTACATTTATTTCTAAAATGTTGAAAAAAGTAAAGTCGTCAATTGTACAACAAGTTGTACACCAGTGGAAAGGTCTGTGAAATCCCTTTCGAGAACTGGTAGCCGCAGATTTTTGCGGGGCAGTTGGGTGGAAAATCATGCGAATAACTTTGAATTGAAATATCTCAAGAACTAGATGTCACAGATACTTTTTGACTTCAGTTGTGGATAGGTATTGAACAGGCCTTTCCTTTGATGTATCTATCGATGGGTTTGGTAAACATTGTTGAAAATGTTATTTTTTTCGGCAAGGGGTTAGCCTTGATTTTTCTAAAATGTTGAAAAAAGTAAAGTCGTGAATTGTACAACTAGTTGTGCACCAGTGGATAAGTCTGTGAAATCCCTTTCGAGGACTGGCAGCCGCAGATTTTTGCGGGGCTTGGTTGCAGAGATATCACCATCCAAAACAAGTCAAATGCAGTTGGGTGGAAAATCATGCGAATAACTTTGAATTGAAATATCTCAAGAACTAGATGTCACAGATACTTTTTGACTTCAGTTGTGGATAGGTATTGAACAGGCCTTTCCTTTGATGTATCTATCGATGGGTTTGGTAAACATTGTTGAAAATGTTATTTTTTTCGGCAAGGGGTTAGCCTTGATTTTTCTAAAATGTTGAAAAAAGTAAAGTCGTGAATTGTACAACAAGTTGTGCACCAGCGGATACGTCTGTGAAATCCCTTTCGAGGACTGACAGCCGCAGATTTTTGCGGGGCTTGGTTGCAGAGGTATCAAGGGGTTAGTCTTGATTTATTTCTAAAATGTTGAAAAAAGTAAAGTCGTGAATTGTACAACAAGTTGTGCACCAGTGGATAGGTCTGTGAAATCCCTTTCGAGGACTGGCAGCCGCAGATTTTTGCGGGGCTTGGTTGTAGAGATATCACCATCCAAAACAAGTCAAATGCAGTTGGGTGGAAAATCATGCGAATAACTTTGAATTGAAATCTCAAGAACCATATGTCACAGATACTTCTTGTCTTCAGCTGTGGATAGGTATTGAACAGACCTTTCTTTTGATGTATCTATCGACGGGTTTGGGAAACATTATTGAAAATGTAATTTTTTTCGGCAAGGGGTTAGCCTTGATTTTATTCTAAAATGTTGAAAAAAGTAAAGTCGTGAATTGTATAACAAGTTGTACACCAGTGGAAAGGTCTGTGAAATCCCTTTCGAGAACTTGTAGGCGCAGATTTTTGCGGGGTTTGGTTGCGGAGATGTCACCATCCAAAACAAGTCAAATGCAGTTGGGTGGAAAATCATGCGAATAACTTTGAATTGAAATCTCAAGAACCAGATGTCACAGATACTTTTTGTCTTCAGCTGTGGATAGGTATTGAACAGACCTTTCTTTTGATGTATCTATCGACGGGTTTGGGAAACATTGTTGAAAATGTAATTTTTTTCGGCAAGGGGTTAGCCTTGATTTTATTCTAAAATGTTGAAAAAAGTAAAGTCGTGAATTGTACAACAAGTTGTACACCAGTGGAAAGGTCTGTGAAAAACCTTTCGAGAACTGCTAGGGGCAAATTTTTGCGGGGTTTGGTTGCGGAGATGTAACCATCCAAAACAAGTCAAATTGGGGTTTGGTTGCGGAGATATCACCATCCAAAACGAGTCAAATGCAGTTGGGTGGAAAATCATGCGAATAACTTTGAATTGAAATATCTCAAGAACTAGATGTCACCGATACTTTTTGACTTCAGCTGTGGATAGGCATTGAACAGACTTTTCTTTTGATGTATCTATCGATGGGTTTGGGAAACATTGTTGAAAATGTAATTTTTTTCGGCAAGGGGTTAGCCTACATTTATTTCTAAAATGTTGAAAAAAGTAAAGTCGTCAATTGTACAACAAGTTGTACACCAGTGGAAAGGTCTGTGAAATCCCTTTCGAGAACTGGTAGCCGCAGATTTTTGCGGGGCAGTTGGGTGGAAAATCATGCGAATAACTTTGAATTGAAATATCTCAAGAACTAGATGTCACAGATACTTTTTGACTTCAGTTGTGGATAGGTATTGAACAGGCCTTTCCTTTGATGTATCTATCGATGGGTTTGGTAAACATTGTTGAAAATGTTATTTTTTTCGGCAAGGGGTTAGCCTTGATTTTTCTAAAATGTTGAAAAAAGTAAAGTCGTGAATTGTACAACTAGTTGTGCACCAGTGGATAAGTCTGTGAAATCCCTTTCGAGGACTGGCAGCCGCAGATTTTTGCGGGGCTTGGTTGCAGAGATATCACCATCCAAAACAAGTCAAATGCAGTTGGGTGGAAAATCATGCGAATAACTTTGAATTGAAATATCTCAAGAACCAGATGTCACAGATACTTTTTGTCTTCAGCTATGGATAGGTATTGAACAGACCTTTCTTTTGATGTATCAATCGATGGGTTTGGGAAACATTGTTGAAAATGTAAATTTTTTCGGCAAGGGGTTAGCCTTGATTTTTTTCTAAAATGTTGAAAAAAGTAAAGTCGTGAATTGTACAACAAGTTGTGCACCAGCGGATAGGTCTGTGAAATCCCTTTCGAGGACTGACAGCCGTAGATTTTTGCGGGGCTTGGTTGCAGAGGTATCAAGGGGTTAGCCTTGATTTATTTCTAAAATGTTGAAAAAAGTAAAGTCGTGAATTGTACAACAAGTTGTACACCAGTGGAAAGGTCTGTGAAATCCCTTTCGAGAACTGGTAGGCGCAGATTTTTGCGGGGTTTGGTTGCGGAGATGTCACCATCCAAAACAAGTCAAATGCAGTTGGGTGGAAAATCATGCGAATAACTTTGAATTGAAATCTCAAGAACCAGATGTCACAGATACTTTTTGTCTTCAGCTGTGGATAGGTATTGAACAGACCTTTCTTTTGATGTATCTATCGACGGGTTTGGGAAACATTGTTGAAAATGTAATTTTTTTCGGCAAGGGGTTAGCCTTGATTTTATTCTAAAATGTTGAAAAAAGTAAAGTCGTGAATTGTACAACAAGTTGTACACCAGTGGAAAGGTCTGTGAAAAACCTTTCGAGAACTGCTAGGGGCAAATTTTTGCGGGGTTTGGTTGCGGAGATGTAACCATCCAAAACAAGTCAAATGCAGTTGGGTGGAAAATCATGCGAATAACTTTGAATTGAAATATCTCAAGAACTAGATGTCACAGATACTTTTTGACTTCAGCTGTGGATAGGTATTGAACAGACCTTTCTTTTGATGTATCTATCGATGGGTTTGGGAAACATTGTTGAAAATGTAATTTTTTTCGGCAGGGGGTTAGCCTTGATTTTTTTTAAAATGCTGAAAAAAGTAAAGTCGTGAATTGTACAGCAAGTTGTGCACCAGTGGAAAGGTCTGTGAAATCCCTTTCGAGGACTGGTAGGCGCAAATTTTTGCGGGGTTTGGTTGCGGATATGTCACCATCCAAAACAAGTCAAATGCAGTTGGGTGGAAAATCATGCGAAAAACTTTGAATTGAAATATCTCAAGAACTAGATGTCACAGATACTTTTTGACTTCAGCTGTGGATAGGTATTGAACAGGCCTTTCTTTTGATGTATCTATCGATGTGTTTGGGAAACATTGTTGAAAATGTAATTTTTTTCGGCAAGGGGTTAGCCTTGATTTTTTTAAATGTTGAAAAAAGTAAAGTCGTGAATTGTACAACAAGTTGTGCACCAGTGGATAGGTCTGTGAAATCCCTTTCGAGGACTGGCAGCCGCAGATTTTTGCGGGGCTTGGTTGTAGAGATATCACCATCCAAAGCAAGTCAAATGCAGTTGGGTGGAAAATCATGTGAATAACTTTGAATTGAAATATCTCAAGAACCAGATGTCACAGATACGTTTAGTCTTCAGCTGTGGATAGGTATTGAACAGACTTTTCTTTTGATGTATCTATCGATGGGTTTGGGAAACATTGTTGAAAATTTAATTTTTTTCGGCAACTGGTTAGCCTTGATTTTTTCTAAAATGCTGAAAAAAGTAAAGTCGTGAATTGTACAGCAAGTTGTGCACCAGTTGAAAGGTCTGTGAAATCCCTTTCGAGGACTGGCAGCCTCAGATTTTTGCGGGGCTTGGTTGCAGAGATATCACCATCCAAAACAAGTCAAATGCAGTTGGGTGGAAAATCATGCGAATAACTTTAAATTGAAATATCGCAAGAACTAGATGTCGCAGATACTTTTTGTCTTCAGCTGTGGATAGGTATTGAACAGACCTTTCTTTTGATGTATCTATCGATGGGTTCGGGAAACATTGTTGAAAATTTAATTTTTTTCGGCAACTGGTTAGCCTTGATTTTTTCTAAAATGCTGAAAAAAGTAAAGTCGTGAATTGTACAGCAAGTTGTGCACCAGTGGAAAGGTCTGTGAAATCCCTTTCGAGGACTGGCAGCCTCAGATTTTTGCGGGGCTTGGTTGCGGAGATATCAACATCCAAAACGAGTCAAATGCAGTTGGGTGGAAAATCATGCGAATAACTTTGAATTGAAATATCTCAAGAACTAGATGTCACAGATACTTTTTGACTTCAGCTGTGGGTAGGTATTGAACAGACCTTTCTTTTGATGTATCAATCGATGGGTTTGGGAAACATTGTTGAAAATGTAAATTTTTTCGGCAAGGGGTTAGCCTTGATTTTTTTCTAAAATGTTGAAAAAAGTAAAGTCGTGAATTGTACAACAAGTTGTGCACCAGCGGATAGGTCTGTGAAATCCCTTTCGAGGACTGACAGCCGTAGATTTTTGCGGGGCTTGGTTGCAGAGGTATCAAGGGGTTAGCCTTGATTTATTTCTAAAATGTTGAAAAAAGTAAAGTCGTGAATTGTACAGCAAGTTGTGCACCAGTGGAAAGGTCTGTGAAATCCCTTTCGAGGACTGGTAGGCGCAAATTTTTGCGGGGTTTGGTTGCGGATATGTCACCATCCAAAACAAGTCAAATGCAGTTGGGTGGAAAATCATGCGAATAACTTTGAATTGAAATATCTCAAGAACTAGATGTCACAGATACTTTTTGACTTCAGCTGTGGATAGGTATTGAACAGGCCTTTCTTTTGATGTATCTATCGATGTGTTTGGGAAACATTGTTGAAAATGTAATTTTTTTCGGCAAGGGGTTAGCCTTGATTTTTTTAAATGTTGAAAAAAGTAAAGTCGTGAATTGTACAACAAGTTGTGCACCAGTGGATAGGTCTGTGAAATCCCTTTCGAGGACTGGCAGCCGCAGATTTTTGCGGGGCTTGGTTGTAGAGATATCACCATCCAAAGCAAGTCAAATGCAGTTGGGTGGAAAATCATGTGAATAACTTTGAATTGAAATATCTCAAGAACCAGATGTCACAGATACGTTTAGTCTTCAGCTGTGGATAGGTATTGAACAGACTTTTCTTTTGATGTATCTATCGATGGGTTTGGGAAACATTGTTGAAAATTTAATTTTTTTCGGCAACTGGTTAGCCTTGATTTTTTCTAAAATGCTGAAAAAAGTAAAGTCGTGAATTGTACAGCAAGTTGTGCACCAGTTGAAAGGTCTGTGAAATCCCTTTCGAGGACTGGCAGCCTCAGATTTTTGCGGGGCTTGGTTGCAGAGATATCACCATCCAAAACAAGTCAAATGCAGTTGGGTGGAAAATCATGCGAATAACTTTAAATTGAAATATCGCAAGAACTAGATGTCGCAGATACTTTTTGTCTTCAGCTGTGGATAGGTATTGAACAGACCTTTCTTTTGATGTATCTATCGATGGGTTCGGGAAACATTGTTGAAAATTTAATTTTTTTCGGCAACTGGTTAGCCTTGATTTTTTCTAAAATGCTGAAAAAAGTAAATTCGTGAATTGTACAGCAAGTTGTGCACCAGTGGAAAGGTCTGTGAAATCCCTTTCGAGGACTGGCAGCCTCAGATTTTTGCGGGGCTTGGTTGCGGAGATATCAACATCCAAAACGAGTCAAATGCAGTTGGGTGGAAAATCATGCGAATAACTTTGAATTGAAATATCTCAAGAACTAGATGTCACAGATACTTTTTGACTTCAGCTGTGGGTAGGTATTGAACAGACCTTTCTTTTGATGTATCAATCGATGGGTTTGGGAAACATTGTTGAAAATGTAAATTTTTTCGGCAAGGGGTTAGCCTTGATTTTTTTCTAAAATGTTGAAAAAAGTAAAGTCGTGAATTGTACAACAAGTTGTGCACCAGCGGATAGGTCTGTGAAATCCCTTTCGAGGACTGACAGCCGTAGATTTTTGCGGGGCTTGGTTGCAGAGGTATCAAGGGGTTAGCCTTGATTTATTTCTAAAATGTTGAAAAAAGTAAAGTCGTGAATTGTACAACAAGTTGTACACCAGTGGAAAGGTCTGTGAAATCCCTTTCGAGAACTGGTAGCCGCAGATTTTTGCGGGGCTTGGTTGCGGATATGTCACCATCCAAAACAAGTCAAATGCAGTTGGGTGGAAAATCATGCGAATAACTTTGAATTAAATTATCTCAAGAACTAGATGTCACAGATACTTTTTGACTTCAGCTGTGGATAGGTATTGAACAGGCCTTTCTTTTGATGTATCTATCGATGTGTTTGGGAAACATTGTTGAAAATGTAATTTTTTTCGGCAAGGGGTTAGCCTTGATTTTTCTAAAATGTTGAAAAAAGTAAAGTCGTGAATTGTACAACAAGTTGTGCACCAGTGGATAGGTCTGTGAAATCCCTTTCGAGGACTGGCAGCCGCAGATTTTTGCGGGGCTTGGTTGTAGAGATATCACCATCCAAAACAAGTCAAATGCAGTTGGGTGGAAAATCATGTGAATAACTTTGAATTGAAATATCTCAAGAACCAGATGTCACAGATACGTTTAGTCTTCAGCTGTGGATAGGTATTGAACAGACCTTTCTTTTGATGTATCTATCGATGGGTTTGGGAAACATTGTTGAAAATTTAATTTTTATCGGCAACTGGTTAGCCTTGATTTTTTCTAAAATGCTGAAAAAAGTAAAGTCGTGAATTGTACAGCAAGTTGTGCACCAGTGGAAAGGTCTGTAAAATCCCTTTCGAGGACTGGCAGCCTCAGATTTTTGCGGGGCTTGGTTGCAGAGATATCACCATCCAAAACAAGTCAAATGCAGTTGGGTGGAAAATCATGTGAATAACTTTGAATTGAAATATCTCAAGAACCAGATGTCACAGATACGTTTAGTCTTCAGCTGTGGATAGGTATTGAACAGACCTTTTCTTTGATGTATCTATCGATGGGTTTGGGAAACATTGTTGAAAATGTAATTTTTTTCGGCAACTGGTTAGCCTTGATTTTTTCTAAAATGCTGAAAAAAGTAAAGTCGTGAATTGTACAGCAAGTTGTGCACTAGTGGAAAGGTCTGTAAAATCCCTTTCGAGGACTGGCAGCCTCAGATTTTTGCGGGGCTTGGTTGCAGAGATATCACCATCCAAAACAAGTCAAATGCAGTTGGGTGGAAAATCATGTGAATAACTTTGAATTGAAATATCTCAAGAACCAGATGTCACAGATACGTTTAGTCTTCAGCTGTGGATAGGTATTGAACAGACCTTTTCTTTGATGTATCTATCGATGGGTTTGGGAAACATTGTTGAAAATGTAATTTTTTTCGGCAAGGGGTTAGCCTTGATTTTTTTCTAAAATGTTGAAAAAAGTAAAGTCGTGAATTGTACAACAAGTTGTACACCAGTGGAAAGGTGTGTGAAATCCCTTTCGAGAACTGGTAGCCGCAGATTTTTGCGGGGTTTGGTTGCGGAGATATCACCATCCAAAACGAGTCAAAATCAGGTGGGTGGCAAATCATGTGAATAACTTTGAATTGAAATATCTCAAGAACCAGATGTCACAGATACGTTTAGTCTTCAGCTGTGGATAGGTATTGAACAGACCTTTCCTTTGATGTATCTATCGATGGGTTTGGGAAACATTGTTGAAAATGTAATTTTTTTCGGCAACTGGTTAGCCTTGATTTTTTCTAAAATGCTGAAAAAAGTAAAGTCGTGAATTGTACAGCAAGTTGTGCACCAGTGGAAAGGTCTGTAAAATCCCTTTCGAGGACTGGCAGCCTCAGATTTTTGCGGGGCTTGGTTGCAGAGATATCACCATCCAAAACAAGTCAAATGCAGTTGGGTGGAAAATCATGTGAATAACTTTGAATTGAAATATCTCAAGAACCAGATGTCACAGATACGTTTAGTCTTCAGCTGTGGATAGGTATTGAACAGACCTTTTCTTTGATGTATCTATCGATGGGTTTGGGAAACATTGTTGAGTATGTAATTTTTTTCGGCAATGGGTTAGCCTTGATTTTTTTCTAAAATGTTGAAAAAAGTAAAGTCGTGAATTGTACAACAAGTTGTACACCTGTGGAAAGGTCTGTGAAATCCCTTTCGAGAACTGGTAGCCGCAGATTTTTGCGGGGTTTGGTTGCGCAGATATCACCATCCAAAACGAGTCAAATGCAGTTGGGTGGAAAATCATGTGAATAACTTTGAATTGAAATATCTCAAGAACCAGATGTCACGGATACGTTTAGTCTTCAGCTGTGGATAGGTATTGAACAGACCTTTCCTTTGATGTATCTATCGATGGGTTTGGGAAACATTGTTGAAAATGTAATTTTTTTCGGCAAGGGGTTAGCCTTGATTTTTTTCTAAAATGTTGAAAAAAGTAAAGTCGTGAATTGTACAACAAGTTGTACACCAGTGGAAAGGTGTGTGAAATCCCTTTCGAGAACTGGTAGCCGCAGATTTTTGTGGGGTTTGGTTGCGGAGATATCACCATCCAAAACGAGTCAAAATCAGGTGGGTGGCAAATCATGTGAATAACTTTGAATTGAAATATCTCAAGAACCAGATGTCACGGATACGTTTAGTCTTCAGCTGTGGATAGGTATTGAACAGACCTTTCCTTTGATGTATCTATCGATGGGTTTGGGAAACATTGTTGAAAATGTAATTTTTTTCGGCAAGGGGTTAGCCTTGATTTTTTCTAAAATGTTGAAAAAAGTAAAGTCGTGAATTGTACAACAAGTTGTGCACCAGTGGAAAGGTCTGTGAAATCCCTTTCGAGGACTGGCAGCCGCAGATTTTTGCGGGGCTTGGTTGAAGAGATATCACCATACAAAACAAGTCAAATGCAGTTCTGTGGAAAATCATGCGAATAACTTTGAATTGAAATATCCCAAGAACCAGATGTCGCAGATACGTTTAGCCTTCAGCTGTGGATAGGTATTGAACAGACATTTCTTTTGATGTATCCATTGATGGGTTTGGGAAACATTGTTGAAAATGTAATTTTTTTCGGCAAGGGGTTAGCCTTGATTTTTTTTTTTAAATGTTGAAAAAAGTAAAGTCGTGAATTGTACAACAAGTTGTGCACCAGTGGATAGGTCTGTGAAATCCCTTTCGAGGACTGGCAGCCGCAGATTTTTGCGGGGCTTGGTTGCAGAGATATCACCATCCAAAACAAGTCAAATGCAGTTGGGTGGAAAATCATGCGAATAACTTTGAATTGAAATATCTCAAGAACCAGATGTCACAGATACGTTTAGTCTTCAGCTGTGGATAGGTATTGAACAGACCTTTCCTTTGATGTATCTATCGATGGGTTTGGGAAACATTGTTGAAAATGTAATTTTTTTCGGCAAGGGGTTAGCCTTGATTTTTTTCTAAAATGTTGAAAAAAGTAAAGTCGTGAATTGTACAACAAGTTGTACACCAGTGGAAAGGTGTGTGAAATCCCTTTCGAGAACTGGTAGCCGCAGATTTTTGTGGGGTTTGGTTGCGGAGATATCACCATCCAAAACGAGTCAAAATCAGGTGGGTGGCAAATCATGTGAATAACTTTGAATTGAAATATCTCAAGAACCAGATGTCACAGATACGTATAGTCTTCAGCTGTGGATAGGTATTGAACAGACCTTTCCTTTGGTGTATCTATCGATGGGTTTGGGAAACATTGTTGAAAATGTAATTTTTTTCGGCAAGGGGTTAGCCTTGATTTTTTTTTTTAAATGTTGAAAAAAGTAAAGTCGTGAATTGTACAACAAGTTGTGCACCAGTGTATAGGTCTGTGAAATCCCTTTCGAGGACTGGCAGCCGCAGATTTTTGCGGGGCTTGGTTGCAGAGATATCACCATCCAAAACAAGTCAAATGCAGTTGGGTGGAAAATCATGCGAATAACTTTAAATTGAAATATCTCAAGAACTAGATGTCACAGATACTTTTTGACTTCAGCTGTGGATAGGTATTGAACAGACCTTTCTTTTGATGTATCTATCGATGGGTTTGGGAAACATTGTTGAAAATGTAATTTTTTTCGGCAAGGGGTTAGCCTTGATTTTTTCTAAAATGTTGAAAAAAGTAAAGTCGTGAATTGTACAACAAGTTGTGCACCAGTGAAAAGGTCTGTGAAATCCCTTTCGAGGACTGGCAGCCGCAGATTTTTGCGGGGCTTGGTTGCAGAGATATCACCATCCAAAACAAGTCAAATGCAGTTCTGTGGAAAATCATGCGAATAACTTTGAATTGAAATATCCCAAGAACCAGATGTCGCAGATACGTTTAGCCTTCAGCTGTGGATAGGTATTGAACAGACATTTCTTTTGATGTATCTATCGATGGGTTTGGGAAACATTGTTGAAAATGTAATTTTTTTCGGCAACTGGTTAGCCTTGATTTTTTCTAAAATGCTGAAAAAAGTAAAGTCGTGAATTGTACAGCAAGTTGTGCACCAGTGGAAAGGTCTGTAAAATCCCTTTCGAGGACTGGCAGCCTCAGATTTTTGCGGGGCTTGGTTGCAGAGATATCACCATCCAAAACAAGTCAAATGCAGTTCTGTGGAAAATCATGCGAATAACTTTGAATTGAAATATCCCAAGAACCAGATGTCGCAGATACGTTTAGCCTTCAGCTGTGGATAGGTATTGAACAGACATTTCTTTTGATGTATCTATCGATGGGTTTGGGAAACATTGTTGAGTATGTAATTTTTTTCGGCAATGGGTTAGCCTTGATTTTTTTCTAAAATGTTGAAAAAAGTAAAGTCGTGAATTGTACAACAAGTTGTACACCTGTGGAAAGGTCTGTGAAATCCCTTTCGAGAACTGGTAGCCGCAGATTTTTCGGGGTTTGGTTGCGCAGATATCACCATCCAAAACGAGTCAAATGCAGTTGGGTGGAAAATCATGTGAATAACTTTGAATTGAAATATCTCAAGAACCAGATGTCACGGATACGTTTAGTCTTCAGCTGTGGATAGGTATTGAACAGACCTTTCCTTTGATGTATCTATCGATGGGTTTGGGAAACATTGTTGAAAATGTAATTTTTTTCGGCAAGGGGTTAGCCTTGATTTTTTTCTAAAATGTTGAAAAAAGTAAAGTCGTGAATTGTACAACAAGTTGTACACCAGTGGAAAGGTGTGTGAAATCCCTTTCGAGAACTGGTAGCCGCAGATTTTTGTGGGGTTTGGTTGCGGAGATATCACCATCCAAAACGAGTCAAAATCAGGTGGGTGGCAAATCATGTGAATAACTTTGAATTGAAATATCTCAAGAACCAGATGTCACAGATACGTTTAGTCTTCAGCTGTGGATAGGTATTGAACAGACCTTTCCTTTGGTGTATCTATCGATGGGTTTGGGAAACATTGTTGAAAATGTAATTTTTTTCGGCAAGGGGTTAGCCTTGATTTTTTTTTTAAAATGTTGAAAAAAGTAAAGTCGTGAATTGTACAAAAAGTTGTGCACCAGTGTATAGGTCTGTGAAATCCCTTTCGAGGACTGGCAGCCGCAGATTTTTGCGGGGCTTGGTTGCAGAGATATCACCATCCAAAACAAGTCAAATGCAGTTGGGTGGAAAATCATGCGAATAACTTTAAATTGAAATATCTCAAGAACTAGATGTCACAGATACTTTTTGACTTCAGCTGTGGATAGGTATTGAACAGACCTTTCTTTTGATGTATCTATCGATGGGTTTGGGAAACATTGTTGAAAATGTAATTTTTTTCGGCAAGGGGTTAGCCTTGATTTTTTCTAAAATGTTGAAAAAAGTAAAGTCGTGAATTGTACAACAAGTTGTGCACCAGTGGAAAGGTCTGTGAAATCCCTTTCGAGGACTGGCAGCCGCAGATTTTTGCGGGGCTTGGTTGAAGAGATATCACCATACAAAACAAGTCAAATGCAGTTCTGTGGAAAATCATGCGAATAACTTTGAATTGAAATATCCCAAGAACCAGATGTCACAGATACGTTTAGCCTTCAGCTGTGGATAGGTATTGAACAGACATTTCTTTTGATGTATCCATTGATGGGTTTGGGAAACATTGTTGAAAATGTAATTTTTTTCGGCAAGGGGTTAGCCTTGATTTTTTTTTTTTAAATGTTGAAAAAAGTAAAGTCGTGAATTGTACAACAAGTTGTGCACCAGTGGATAGGTCTGTGAAATCCCTTTCGAGGACTGGCAGCCGCAGATTTTTGCGGGGCTTGGTTGCAGAGATATCACCATCCAAAACAAGTCAAATGCAGTTGGGTGGAAAATCATGCGAATAACTTTGAATTGAAATATCTCAAGAACCAGATGTCACAGATACGTTTAGTCTTCAGCTGTGGATAGGTATTGAACAGACCTTTCCTTTGATGTATCTATCGATGGGTTTGGGAAACATTGTTGAAAATGTAATTTTTTTCGGCAAGGGGTTAGCCTTGATTTTTTTCTAAAATGTTGAAAAAAGTAAAGTCGTGAATTGTACAACAAGTTGTACACCAGTGGAAAGGTGTGTGAAATCCCTTTCGAGAACTGGTAGCCGCAGATTTTTGTGGGGTTTGGTTGCGGAGATATCACCATCCAAAACGAGTCAAAATCAGGTGGGTGGCAAATCATGTGAATAACTTTGAATTGAAATATCTCAAGAACCAGATGTCACAGATACGTTTAGTCTTCAGCTGTGGATAGGTATTGAACAGACCTTTCCTTTGGTGTATCTATCGATGGGTTTGGGAAACATTGTTGAAAATGTAATTTTTTTCGGCAAGGGGTTAGCCTTGATTTTTTTTTTTAAATGTTGAAAAAAGTAAAGTCGTGAATTGTACAACAAGTTGTGCACCAGTGTATAGGTCTGTGAAATCCCTTTCGAGGACTGGCAGCCGCAGATTTTTGCGGGGCTTGGTTGCAGAGATATCACCATCCAAAACAAGTCAAATGCAGTTGGGTGGAAAATCATGCGAATAACTTTGAATTGAAATATCCCAAGAACCAGATGTCGCAGATACGTTTAGCCTTCAGCTGTGGATAGGTATTGAACAGACATTTCTTTTGATGTATCTATCGATGGGTTTGGGAAACATTGTTGAAAATGTAATTTTTTTCGGCAACTGGTTAGCCTTGATTTTTTCTAAAATGCTGAAAAAAGTAAAGTCGTGAATTGTACAGCAAGTTGTGCACCAGTGGAAAGGTCTGTAAAATCCCTTTCGAGGACTGGCAGCCTCAGATTTTTGCGGGGCTTGGTTGCAGAGATATCACCATCCAAAACAAGTCAAATGCAGTTGGGTGGAAAATCATGTGAATAACTTTGAATTGAAATATCTCAAGAACCAGATGTCACAGATACGTTTAGTCTTCAGCTGTGGATAGGTATTGAACAGACCTTTTCTTTGATGTATCTATCGATGGGTTTGGGAAACATTGTTGAAAATGTAATTTTTTTCGGCAAGGGGTTAGCCTTGATTTTTTTCTAAAATGTTGAAAAAAGTAAAGTCGTGAATTGTACAACAAGTTGTACACCAGTGGAAAGGTGTGTGAAATCCCTTTCGAGAACTGGTAGCCGCAGATTTTTGCGGGGTTTGGTTGCGGAGATATCACCATCCAAAACGAGTCAAAATCAGGTGGGTGGCAAATCATGTGAATAACTTTGAATTGAAATATCTCAAGAACCAGATGTCGCAGATACGTTTAGCCTTCAGCTGTGGATAGGTATTGAACAGACATTTCTTTTGATGTATCTATCGATGGGTTTGGGAAACATTGTTGAAAATGTAATTTTTTTCGGCAACTGGTTAGCCTTGATTTTTTCTAAAATGCTGAAAAAAGTAAAGTCTTGAATTGTGCAGCAAGTTGTGCACCAGTGGAAAGGTCTGTAAAATCCCTTTCGAGGACTGGCAGCATCAGATTTTTGCGGGGCTTGGTTGCAGAGATATCACCATCCAAAACAAGTCAAATGCAGTTGGGTGGAAAATCATGTGAATAACTTTGAATTGAAATATCTCAAGAACCAGATGTCACAGATACGTTTAGTCTTCAGCTGTGGATAGGTATTGAACAGACCTTTCTTTTGATTTATCTATTGGTGGGTTTGGGAAACATTGTTGAGTATGTAATTTTTTTCGGCAATGGGTTAGCCTTGATTTTTTTCTAAAATGTTGAAAAAAGTAAAGTCGTGAATTGTACAACAAGTTGTACACCTGTGGAAAGGTCTGTGAAATCCCTTTCGAGAACTGGTAGCCGCAGATTTTTGCGGGGTTTGGTTGCGCAGATATCACCATCCAAAACGAGTCAAATGCAGTTGGGTGGAAAATCATGTGAATAACTTTGAATTGAAATATCTCAAGAACCAGATGTCGCAGATACGTTTAGCCTTCAGCTGTGGATAGGTATTGAACAGACCTTTCTTTTGATGTATCTATCGATGGGTTTGGGAAACATTGTTGAAAATGTAATTTTTTTCGGCAACTGGTTAGCCTTGATTTTTTCTAAAATGCTGAAAAAAGTAAAGTCGTGAATTGTACAGCAAGTTGTGCACCAGTGGAAAGGTCTGTAAAATCCCTTTCGAGGACTGGCAGCCTCAGATTTTTGCGGGGCTTGGTTGCAGAGATATCACCATCCAAAACAAGTCAAATGCAGTTGGGTGGAAAATCATGTGAATAACTTTGAATTGAAATATCTCAAGAACCAGATGTCACAGATACGTTTAGTCTTCAGCTGTGGATAGGTATTGAACAGACCTTTTCTTTGATGTATCTATCGACGGGTTTGGGAAACATTGTTGAAAATGTAATTTTTTTCGGCAAGGGGTTAGCCTTGATTTTTTTCTAAAATGTTGAAAAAAGTAAAGTCGTGAATTGTACAACAAGTTGTACACCAGTGGAAAGGTGTGTGAAATCCCTTTCGAGAACTGGTAGCCGCAGATTTTTGCGGGGTTTGGTTGCGGAGATATCACCATCCAAAACGAGTCAAAATCAGGTGGGTGGCAAATCATGTGAATAACTTTGAATTGAAATATCTCAAGAACCAGATGTCACAGATACGTTTAGTCTTCAGCTGTGGATAGGTATTGAACAGACCTTTCTTTTGATTTATCTATTGGTGGGTTTGGGAAACATTGTTGAGTATGTAATTTTTTTCGGCAATGGGTTAGCCTTGATTTTTTTCTAAAATGTTGAAAAAAGTAAAGTCGTGAATTGTACAACAAGTTGTACACCTGTGGAAAGGTCTGTGAAATCCCTTTCGAGAACTGGTAGCCGCAGATTTTTGCGGGGTTTGGTTGCGCAGATATCACCATCCAAAACGAGTCAAATGCAGTTGGGTGGAAAATCATGTGAATAACTTTGAATTGAAATATCTCAAGAACCAGATGTCACAGATACGTTTAGTCTTCAGCTGTGGATAGGTATTGAACAGACCTTTCCTTTGATGTATCTATCGATGGGTTTGGGAAACATTGTTGAAAATGTAATTTTTTTCGGCAAGGGGTTAGCCTTGATTTTTTTCTAAAATGTTGAAAAAAGTAAAGTCGTGAATTGTACAACAAGTTGTACACCAGTGGAAAGGTGTGTGAAATCCCTTTCGAGAACTGATAGCCGCAGATTTTTGTGGGGTTTGGTTGCGGAGATATCACCATCCAAAACGAGTCAAAATCAGGTGGGTGGCAAATCATGTGAATAACTTTGAATTGAAATATCTCAAGAACCAGATGTCACAGATACGTTTAGTCTTCAGCTGTGGATAGGTATTGAACAGACCTTTCCTTTGGTGTATCTATCGATGGGTTTGGGAAACATTGTTGAAAATGTAATTTTTTTCGGCAAGGGGTTAGCCTTGATTTTTTTTTAAAATGTTGAAAAAAGTAAAGTCGTGAATTGTACAACAAGTTGTGCACCAGTGTATAGGTCTGTGAAATCCCTTTCGAGGACTGGCAGCCGCAGATTTTTGCGGGGCTTGGTTGCAGAGATATCACCATCCAAAACAAGTCAAATGCAGTTGGGTGGAAAATCATGCGAATAACTTTAAATTGAAATATCTCAAGAACTAGATGTCACAGATACTTTTTGACTTCAGCTGTGGATAGGTATTGAACAGACCTTTCTTTTGATGTATCTATCGATGGGTTTGGGAAACATTGTTGAAAATGTAATTTTTTTCGGCAAGGGGTTAGCCTTGATTTTTTCTAAAATGTTGAAAAAAGTAAAGTCGTGAATTGTACAACAAGTTGTGCACCAGTGGAAAGGTCTGTGAAATCCCTTTCGAGGACTGGCAGCCGCAGATTTTTGCGGGGCTTGGTTGCAGAGATATCACCATACAAAACAAGTCAAATGCAGTTCTGTGGAAAATCATGCGAATAACTTTGAATTGAAATATCCCAAGAACCAGATGTCGCAGATACGTTTAGCCTTCAGCTGTGGATAGGTATTGAACAGACATTTCTTTTGATGTATCTATTGATGGGTTTGGGAAACATTGTTGAAAATGTAATTTTTTTCGGCAAGGGGTTAGCCTTGATTTTTTTTTTTAAATGTTGAAAAAAGTAAAGTCGTGAATTGTACAACAAGTTGTGCACCAGTGGATAGGTCTGTGAAATCCCTTTCGAGGACTGGCAGCCGCAGATTTTTGCGGGGCTTGGTTGCAGAGATATCACCATCCAAAACAAGTCAAATGCAGTTGGGTGGAAAATCATGCGAATAACTTTGAATTGAAATATCTCAAGAACCAGATGTCACAGATACGTTTAGTCTTCAGCTGTGGATAGGTATTGAACAGACCTTTCCTTTGATGTATCTATCGATGGGTTTGGGAAACATTGTTGAAAATGTAATTTTTTTCGGCAAGGGGTTAGCCTTGATTTTTTTCTAAAATGTTGAAAAAAGTAAAGTCGTGAATTGTACAACAAGTTGTACACCAGTGGAAAGGTGTGTGAAATCCCTTTCGAGAACTGGTAGCCGCAGATTTTTGTGGGGTTTGGTTGCGGAGATATCACCATCCAAAACGAGTCAAAATCAGGTGGGTGGCAAATCATGTGAATAACTTTGAATTGAAATATCTCAAGAACCAGATGTCACAGATACGTTTAGTCTTCAGCTGTGGATAGGTATTGAACAGACCTTTCCTTTGGTGTATCTATCGATGGGTTTGGGAAACATTGTTGAAAATGTAATTTTTTTCGGCAAGGGGTTAGCCTTGATTTTTTTCTAAAATGTTGAAAAAAGTAAAGTCGTGAATTGTACAACAAGTTGTGCACCAGTGGAAAGGTGTGTGAAATCCCTTTCGAGAACTGGTAGCCGCAGATTTTTGCGGGGTTTGGTTGCGGAGATATCACCATCCAAAACGAGTCAAAATCAGGTGGGTGGCAAATCATGTGAATAACTTTGAATTGAAATATCTCAAGAACCAGATGTCACAGATACGTTTAGTCTTCAGCTGTGGATAGGTATTGAACAGACCTTTCTTTTGATTTATCTATTGGTGGGTTTGGGAAACATTGTTGAGTATGTAATTTTTTTCGGCAATGGGTTAGCCTTGATTTTTTTCTAAAATGTTGAAAAAAGTAAAGTCGTGAATTGTACAACAAGTTGTACACCTGTGGAAAGGTCTGTGAAATCCCTTTCGAGAACTGGTAGCCGCAGATTTTTGCGGGGTTTGGTTGCGCAGATATCACCATCCAAAACGAGTCAAATGCAGTTGGGTGGAAAATCATGTGAATAACTTTGAATTGAAATATCTCAAGAACCAGATGTCACAGATACGTTTAGTCTTCAGCTGTGGATAGGTATTGAACAGACCTTTCCTTTGATGTATCTATCGATGGGTTTGGGAAACATTGTTGAAAATGTAATTTTTTTCGGCAAGGGGTTAGCCTTGATTTTTTTCTAAAATGTTGAAAAAAGTAAAGTCGTGAATTGTACAACAAGTTGTACACCAGTGGAAAGGTGTGTGAAATCCCTTTCGAGAACTGATAGCCGCAGATTTTTGTGGGGTTTGGTTGCGGAGATATCACCATCCAAAACGAGTCAAAATCAGGTGGGTGGCAAATCATGTGAATAACTTTGAATTGAAATATCTCAAGAACCAGATGTCACAGATACGTTTAGTCTTCAGCTGTGGATAGGTATTGAACAGACCTTTCCTTTGGTGTATCTATCGATGGGTTTGGGAAACATTGTTGAAAATGTAATTTTTTTCGGCAAGGGGTTAGCCTTGATTTTTTTTTTTAAATGTTGAAAAAAGTAAAGTCGTGAATTGTACAACAAGTTGTGCACCAGTGTATAGGTCTGTGAAATCCCTTTCGAGGACTGGCAGCCGCAGATTTTTGCGGGGCTTGGTTGCAGAGATATCACCATCCAAAACAAGTCAAATGCAGTTGGGTGGAAAATCATGCGAATAACTTTAAATTGAAATATCTCAAGAACTAGATGTCACAGATACTTTTTGACTTCAGCTGTGGATAGGTATTGAACAGACCTTTCTTTTGATGTATCTATCGATGGGTTTGGGAAACATTGTTGAAAATGTAATTTTTTTCGGCAAGGGGTTAGCCTTGATTTTTTCTAAAATGTTGAAAAAAGTAAAGTCGTGAATTGTACAACAAGTTGTGCACCAGTGGAAAGGTCTGTGAAATCCCTTTCGAGGACTGGCAGCCGCAGATTTTTGCGGGGCTTGGTTGCAGATATATCACCATACAAAACAAGTCAAATGCAGTTCTGTGGAAAATCATGCGAATAACTTTGAATTGAAATATCCCAAGAACCAGATGTCGCAGATACGTTTAGCCTTCAGCTGTGGATAGGTATTGAACAGACATTTCTTTTGATGTATCTATTGATGGGTTTGGGAAACATTGTTGAAAATGTAATTTTTTTCGGCAAGGGGTTAGCCTTGATTTTTTTTTTAAAATGTTGAAAAAAGTAAAGTCGTGAATTGTACAACAAGTTGTGCACCAGTGGATAGGTCTGTGAAATCCCTTTCGAGGACTGGCAGCCGCAGATTTTTGCGGGGCTTGGTTGCAGAGATATCACCATCCAAAACAAGTCAAATGCAGTTGGGTGGAAAATCATGCGAATAACTTTGAATTGAAATATCTCAAGAACCAGATGTCACAGATACGTTTAGTCTTCAGCTGTGGATAGGTATTGAACAGACCTTTCCTTTGATGTATCTATCGATGGTTTTGGGAAACATTGTTGAAAATGTAATTTTTTTCGGCAAGGGGTTAGCCTTGATTTTTTCTAAAATGTTGAAAAAAGTAAAGTCGTGAATTGTACAACAAGTTGTGCACCAGAGGAAAGATCTGTGAAATCCCTTTCGAGGACTGGCAGCCGCAGATTTTTGCGGGGCTTGGTTGCAGAGATATCACCATCCAAAACAAGTCAAATGCAGTTCTGTGGAAAATCATGCGAATAACTTTGAATTGAAATATCCCAAGAACCAGATGTCGCAGATACGTTTAGCCTTCAGCTGTGGATAGGTATTGAACAGACATTTCTTTTGATGTATCTATCGATGGGTTTGGGAAACATTGTTGAAAATGTAATTTTTTTCGGCAACTGGTTAGCCTTGATTTTTTCTAAAATGCTGAAAAAAGTAAAGTCGTGAATTGTACAGCAAGTTGTGCACCAGTGGAAAGGTCTGTAAAATCCCTTTCGAGGACTGGCAGCCTCAGATTTTTGCGGGGCTTGGTTGCAGAGATATCACCATCCAAAACAAGTCAAATGCAGTTGGGTGGAAAATCATGTGAATAACTTTGAATTGAAATATCTCAAGAACCAGATGTCACAGATACGTTTAGTCTTCAGCTGTGGATAGGTATTGAACAGACCTTTTCTTTGATGTATCTATCGATGGGTTTGGGAAACATTGTTGAAAATGTAATTTTTTTCGGCAAGGGGTTAGCCTTGATTTTTTTCTAAAATGTTGAAAAAAGTAAAGTCGTGAATTGTACAACAAGTTGTACACCAGTGGAATGGTGTGTGAAATCCCTTTCGAGAACTGGTAGCCGCAGATTTTTTCGGGGTTTGGTTGCGGAGATATCACCATCCAAAACGAGTCAAAATCAGGTGGGTGGCAAATCATGTGAATAACTTTGAATTGAAATATCTCAAGAACCAGATGTCACAGATACGTTTAGTCTTCAGCTGTGGATAGGTATTGAACAGACCTTTCCTTTGGTGTATCTATCGATGGGTTTGGGAAACATTGTTGAAAATGTAATTTTTTTCGGCAAGGGGTTAGCCTTGATTTTTTTCTAAAATGTTGAAAAAAGTAAAGTCGTGAATTGTACAACAAGTTGTGCACCAGTGGATAGGTCTGTGAAATCCCTTTCGAGGACTGGCAGCCGCAGATTTTTGCGGGGTTTGGTTGCGGAGACATCACCATCCAAAACGAGTCAAATGCAGTTGGGTGGAAAATCATGTGAATAACTTTGAATTGAAATATCTCAAGAACCAGATGTCGCAGATACGTTTAGCCTTCAGCTGTGGATAGGTATTGAACAGACCTTTCTTTTGATGTATCTATCGATGGGTTTGGGAAACATTGTTGAAAATGTAATTTTTTTCGGCAACTGGTTAGCCTTGATTTTTTCTAAAATGCTGAAAAAAGTAAAGTCGTGAATTGTACAGCAAGTTGTGCACCAGTGGAAAGGTCTGTAAAATCCCTTTCGAGGACTGGCAGCCTCAGATTTTTGCGGGGCTTGGTTGCAGAGATATCACCATCCAAAACAAGTCAAATGCAGTTGGGTGGAAAATCATGTGAATAACTTTGAATTGAAATATCTCAAGAACCAGATGTCACAGATACGTTTAGTCTTCAGCTGTGGATAGGTATTGAACAGACCTTTTCTTTGATGTATCTATCGATGGGTTTGGGAAACATTGTTGAAAATGTAATTTTTTTCGGCAAGGGGTTAGCCTTGATTTTTTTTCTAAAATGTTGAAAAAAGTAAAGTCGTGAATTGTACAACAAGTTGTACACCAGTGGAAAGGTGTGTGAAATCCCTTTCGAGAACTGGTAGCCGCAGATTTTTGCGGGGTTTGGTTGCGGAGATATCACCATCCAAAACGAGTCAAAATCAGGTGGGTGGCAAATCATGTGAATAACTTTGAATTGAAATATCTCAAGAACCAGATGTCACAGATACGTTTAGTCTTCAGCTGTGGATAGGTATTGAACAGACCTTTCTTTTGATTTATCTATTGGTGGGTTTGGGAAACATTGTTGAGTATGTAATTTTTTTCGGCAATGGGTTAGCCTTGATTTTTTTCTAAAATGTTGAAAAAAGTAAAGTCGTGAATTGTACAACAAGTTGTACACCTGTGGAAAGGTCTGTGAAATCCCTTTCGAGAACTGGTAGCCGCAGATTTTTGCGGGGTTTGGTTGCGCAGATATCACCATCCAAAACGAGTCAAATGCAGTTGGGTGGAAAATCATGTGAATAACTTTGAATTGAAATATCTCAAGAACCAGATGTCACAGATACGTTTAGTCTTCAGCTGTGGATAGGTATTGAACAGACCTTTCCTTTGATGTATCTATCGATGGGTTTGGGAAACATTGTTGAAAATGTAATTTTTTTCGGCAAGGGGTTAGCCTTGATTTTTTTCTAAAATGTTGAAAAAAGTAAAGTCGTGAATTGTACAACAAGTTGTACACCAGTGGAAAGGTGTGTGAAATCCCTTTCGAGAACTGGTAGCCGCAGATTTTTGTGGGGTTTGGTTGCGGAGATATCACCATCCAAAACGAGTCAAAATCAGGTGGGTGGCAAATCATGTGAATAACTTTGAATTGAAATATCTCAAGAACCAGATGTCACAGATACGTTTAGTCTTCAGCTGTGGATAGGTATTGAACAGACCTTTCCTTTGGTGTATCTATCGATGGGTTTGGGAAACATTGTTGAAAATGTAATTTTTTTCGGCAAGGGGTTAGCCTTGATTTTTTTTTAAAAATGTTGAAAAAAGTAAAGTCGTGAATTGTACAACAAGTTGTGCACCAGTGTATAGGTCTGTGAAATCCCTTTCGAGGACTGGCAGCCGCAGATTTTTGCGGGGCTTGGTTGCAGAGATATCACCATCCAAAACAAGTCAAATGCAGTTGGGTGGAAAATCATGCGAATAACTTTAAATTGAAATATCTCAAGAACTAGATGTCACAGATACTTTTTGACTTCAGCTGTGGATAGGTATTGAACAGACCTTTCTTTTGATGTATCTATCGATGGGTTTGGGAAACATTGTTGAAAATGTAATTTTTTTCGGCAAGGGGTTAGCCTTGATTTTTTTTCTAAAATGTTGAAAAAAGTAAAGTCGTGAATTGTACAACAAGTTGTACACCAGTGGAAAGGTGTGTGAAATCCCTTTCGAGAACTGGTAGCCGCAGATTTTTGCGGGGTTTGGTTGCGGAGATATCACCATCCAAAACGAGTCAAAATCAGGTGGGTGGCAAATCATGTGAATAACTTTGAATTGAAATATCTCAAGAACCAGATGTCACAGATACGTTTAGCCTTCAGCTGTGGATAGGTATTGAACAGACCTTTCTTTTGATTTATCTATTGGTGGGTTTGGGAAACATTGTTGAGTATGTAATTTTTTTCGGCAATGGGTTAGCCTTGATTTTTTTCTAAAATGTTGAAAAAAGTAAAGTCGTGAATTGTACAACAAGTTGTACACCTGTGGAAAGGTCTGTGAAATCCCTTTCGAGAACTGGTAGCCGCAGATTTTTGCGGGGTTTGGTTGCGCAGATATCACCATCCAAAACGAGTCAAATGCAGTTGGGTGGAAAATCATGTGAATAACTTTGAATTGAAATATCTCAAGAACCAGATGTCACAGATACGTTTAGTCTTCAGCTGTGGATAGGTATTGAACAGACCTTTCCTTTGATGTATCTATCGATGGGTTTGGGAAACATTGTTGAAAATGTAATTTTTTTCGGCAAGGGGTTAGCCTTGATTTTTTTCTAAAATGTTGAAAAAAGTAAAGTCGTGAATTGTACAACAAGTTGTACACCAGTGGAAAGGTGTGTGAAATCCCTTTCGAGAACTGGTAGCCGCAGATTTTTGTGGGGTTTGGTTGCGGAGATATCACCATCCAAAACGAGTCAAAATCAGGTGGGTGGCAAATCATGTGAATAACTTTGAATTGAAATATCTCAAGAACCAGATGTCACAGATACGTTTAGTCTTCAGCTGTGGATAGGTATTGAACAGACCTTTCCTTTGGTGTATCTATCGATGGGTTTGGGAAACATTGTTGAAAATGTAATTTTTTTCGGCAAGGGGTTAGCCTTGATTTTTTTTTTTAAATGTTGAAAAAAGTAAAGTCGTGAATTGTACAACAAGTTGTGCACCAGTGTATAGGTCTGTGAAATCCCTTTCGAGGACTGGCAGCCGCAGATTTTTGCGGGGCTTGGTTGCAGAGATATCACCATCCAAAACAAGTCAAATGCAGTTGGGTGGAAAATCATGCGAATAACTTTAAATTGAAATATCTCAAGAACTAGATGTCACAGATACTTTTTGACTTCAGCTGTGGATAGGTATTGAACAGACCTTTCTTTTGATGTATCTATCGATGGGTTTGGGAAACATTGTTGAAAATGTAATTTTTTTCGGCAAGGGGTTAGCCTTGATTTTTTCTAAAATGTTGAAAAAAGTAAAGTCGTGAATTGTACAACAAGTTGTGCACCAGTGGAAAGGTCTGTGAAATCCCTTTCGAGGACTGGCAGCCGCAGATTTTTGCGGGGCTTGGTTGCAGAGATATCACCATCCAAAACAAGTCAAATGCAGTTCTGTGGAAAATCATGCGAATAACTTTGAATTGAAATATCCCAAGAACCAGATGTCGCAGATACGTTTAGCCTTCAGCTGTGGATAGGTATTGAACAGACATTTCTTTTGATGTATCTATTGATGGGTTTGGGAAACATTGTTGAAAATGTAATTTTTTTCGGCAAGGGGTTAGCCTTGATTTTTTTTTTAAAATGTTGAAAAAAGTAAAGTCGTGAATTGTACAACAAGTTGTGCACCAGTGGATAGGTCTGTGAAATCCCTTTCGAGGACTGGCAGCCGCAGATTTTTGCGGGGCTTGGTTGCAGAGATATCACCATCCAAAACAAGTCAAATGCAGTTGGGTGGAAAATCATGCGAATAACTTTGAATTGAAATATCTCAAGAACCAGATGTCACAGATACGTTTAGTCTTCAGCTGTGGATAGGTATTGAACAGACCTTTCCTTTGATGTATCTATCGATGGGTTTGGGAAACATTGTTGAAAATGTAATTTTTTTCGGCAAGGGGTTAGCCTTGATTTTTTTCTAAAATGTTGAAAAAAGTAAAGTCGTGAATTGTACAACAAGTTGTACACCAGTGGAAAGGTGTGTGAAATCCCTTTCGAGAACTGGTAGCCGCAGATTTTTGTGGGGTTTGGTTGCGGAGATATCACCATCCAAAACGAGTCAAAATCAGGTGGGTGGCAAATCATGTGAATAACTTTGAATTGAAATATCTCAAGAACCAGATGTCACAGATACGTTTAGTCTTCAGCTGTGGATAGGTATTGAACAGACCTTTCCTTTGGTGTATCTATCGATGGGTTTGGGAAACATTGTTGAAAATGTAATTTTTTTCGGCAAGGGGTTAGCCTTGATTTTTTTTTTTAAATGTTGAAAAAAGTAAAGTCGTGAATTGTACAACAAGTTGTGCACCAGTGTATAGGTCTGTGAAATCCCTTTCGAGGACTGGCAGCCGCAGATTTTTGCGGGGCTTGGTTGCAGAGATATCACCATCCAAAACAAGTCAAATGCAGTTGGGTGGAAAATCATGCGAATAACTTTAAATTGAAATATCTCAAGAACTAGATGTCACAGATACTTTTTGACTTCAGCTGTGGATAGGTATTGAACAGACCTTTCTTTTGATGTATCTATCGATGGGTTTGGGAAACATTGTTGAAAATGTAATTTTTTTCGGCAAGGGGTTAGCCTTGATTTTTTCTAAAATGTTGAAAAAAGTAAAGTCGTGAATTGTACAACAAGTTGTGCACCAGTGGAAAGGTCTGTGAAATCCCTTTCGAGGACTGGCAGCCGCAGATTTTTGCGGGGCTTGGTTGCAGAGATATCACCATCCAAAACAAGTCAAATGCAGTTCTGTGGAAAATCATGCGAATAACTTTGAATTGAAATATCCCAAGAACCAGATGTCGCAGATACGTTTAGCCTTCAGCTGTGGATAGGTATTGAACAGACATTTCTTTTGATGTATCTATCGATGGGTTTGGGAAACATTGTTGAAAATGTAATTTTTTTCGGCAACTGGTTAGCCTTGATTTTTTCTAAAATGCTGAAAAAAGTAAAGTCGTGAATTGTACAGCAAGTTGTGCACCAGTGGAAAGGTCTGTAAAATCCCTTTCGAGGACTGGCAGCCTCAGATTTTTGCGGGGCTTGGTTGCAGAGATATCACCATCCAAAACAAGTCAAATGCAGTTGGGTGGAAAATCATGTGAATAACTTTGAATTGAAATATCTCAAGAACCAGATGTCACAGATACGTTTAGTCTTCAGCTGTGGATAGGTATTGAGCAGACCTTTTCTTTGATGTATCTATCGATGGGTTTGGGAAACATTGTTGAAAATGTAATTTTTTTCGGCAAGGGGTTAGCCTTGATTTTTTTCTAAAATGTTGAAAAAAGTAAAGTCGTGAATTGTACAACAAGTTGTACACCAGTGGAAAGGTGTGTGAAATCCCTTTCGAGAACTGGTAGCCGCAGATTTTTGCGGGGTTTGGTTGCGGAGATATCACCATCCAAAACGAGTCAAAATCAGGTGGGTGGCAAATCATGTGAATAACTTTGAATTGAAATATCTCAAGAACCAGATGTCACAGATACGTTTAGTCTTCAGCTGTGGATAGGTATTGAACAGACCTTTCCTTTGGTGTATCTATCGATGGGTTTGGGAAACATTGTTGAAAATGTAATTTTTTTCGGCAAGGGGTTAGCCTTGATTTTTTTCTAAAATGTTGAAAAAAGTAAAGTCGTGAATTGTACAACAAGTTGTGCACCAGTGGATAGGTCTGTGAAATCCCTTTCGAGGACTGGCAGCCGCAGATTTTTTGGGGTTTGGTTGCGGAGACATCACCATCCAAAACGAGTCAAATGCAGTTGGGTGGAAAATCATGTGAATAACTTTGAATTGAAATATCTCAAGAACCAGATGTCGCAGATACGTTTAGCCTTCAGCTGTGGATAGGTATTGAACAGACCTTTCTTTTGATGTATCTATCGATGGGTTTGGGAAACATTGTTGAAAATGTAATTTTTTTCGGCAACTGGTTAGCCTTGATTTTTTCTAAAATGCTGAAAAAAGTAAAGTCGTGAATTGTACAGCAAGTTGTGCACCAGTGGAAAGGTCTGTAAAATCCCTTTCGAGGACTGGCAGCCTCAGATTTTTGCGGGGCTTGGTTGCAGAGATATCACCATCCAAAACAAGTCAAATGCAGTTCGGTGGAAAATCATGTGAATAACTTTGAATTGAAATATCTCAAGAACCAGATGTCACAGATACGTTTAGTCTTCAGCTGTGGATAGGTATTGAACAGACCTTTTCTTTGATGTATCTATCGATGGGTTTGGGAAACATTGTTGAAAATGTAATTTTTTTCGGCAAGGGGTTAGCCTTGATTTTTTTCTAAAATGTTGAAAAAAGTAAAGTCGTGAATTGTACAACAAGTTGTACACCAGTGGAAAGGTGTGTGAAATCCCTTTCGAGAACTGGTAGCCGCAGATTTTTGCGGGGTTTGGTTGCGGAGATATCACCATCCAAAACGAGTCAAAATCAGGTGGGTGGCAAATCATGTGAATAACTTTGAATTGAAATATCTCAAGAACCAGATGTCACAGATACGTTTAGTCTTCAGCTGTGGATAGGTATTGAACAGACCTTTCCTTTGGTGTATCTATCGATGGGTTTGGGAAACATTGTTGAAAATGTAATTTTTTTCGGCAAGGGGTTAGCCTTGATTTTTTTTTTAAAATGTTGAAAAAAGTAAAGTCGTGAATTGTACAACAAGTTGTGCACCAGTGGATAGGTCTGTGAAATCCCTTTCGAGGACTGGCAGCCGCAGATTTTTGCGGGGCTTGGTTGCAGAGATATCACCATCCAAAACAAGTCAAATGCAGTTGGGTGGAAAATCATGCGAATAACTTTGAATTGAAATATCTCAAGAACCAGATGTCACAGATACGTTTAGTCTTCAGGTGTGGATAGGTATTGAACAGACCTTTCCTTTGATGTATCTATCAATGGGTTTGGGAAACATTGTTGAAAATGTAATTTTTTTCGGCAAGGGGTTAGCCTTGATTTTTTTCTAAAATGTTGAAAAAAGTAAAGTCGTGAATTGTACAACAAGTTGTACAC
Organism: Philhelius pedissequus; assembly: GCA_910595825.1. Taxonomy (NCBI): domain Eukaryota; kingdom Metazoa; phylum Arthropoda; class Insecta; order Diptera; family Syrphidae; genus Philhelius; species Philhelius pedissequus. The sequence goes on along the minus strand of OU343160.1, from coordinate 72,750,161 downwards.
CAGTGGAAAGGTGTGTGAAATCCCTTTCGAGAACTGGTAGCCGCAGATTTTTGTGGGGTTTGGTTGCGGAGATATCACCATCCAAAACGAGTCAAAATCAGGTGGGTGGCAAATCATGTGAATAACTTTGAATTGAAATATCTCAAGAACCAGATGTCACAGATACGTTTAGTCTTCAGCTGTGGATAGGTATTGAACAGACCTTTCCTTTGGTGTATCTATCGATGGGTTTGGGAAACATTGTTGAAAATGTAATTTTTTTCGGCAAGGGGTTAGCCTTGATTTTTTTTTTTAAATGTTGAAAAAAGTAAAGTCGTGAATTGTACAACAAGTTGTGCACCAGTGTATAGGTCTGTGAAATCCCTTTCGAGGACTGGCAGCCGCAGATTTTTGCGGGGCTTGGTTGCAGAGATATCACCATCCAAAACAAGTCAAATGCAGTTGGGTGGAAAATCATGCGAATAACTTTAAATTGAAATATCTCAAGAACTAGATGTCACAGATACTTTTTGACTTCAGCTGTGGATAGGTATTGAACAGGCCTTTCTTTTGATGTATCTATCGATGGGTTTGGGAAACATTGTTGAAAATGTAATTTTTTTCGGCAAGGGGTTAGCCTTGATTTTTTCTAAAATGTTGAAAAAAGTAAAGTCGTGAATTGTACAACAAGTTGTGCACCAGTGGAAAGGTCTGTGAAATCCCTTTCGAGGACTGGCAGCCGCAGATTTTTGCGGGGCTTGGTTGCAGAGATATCACCATCCAAAACAAGTCAAATGCAGTTGGGTGGAAAATCATGCGAATAACTTTGAATTGAAATATCCCAAGAACCAGATGTCGCAGATACGTTTAGCCTTCAGCTGTGGATAGGTATTGAACAGACATTTCTTTTGATGTATCTATCGATGGGTTTGGGAAACATTGTTGAAAATGTAATTTTTTTCGGCAAGGGGTTAGCCTTGATTTTTTTTTTTAAATGTTGAAAAAAGTAAAGTCGTGAATTGTACAACAAGTTGTGCACCAGTGGATAGGTCTGTGAAATCCCTTTCGAGGACTGGCAGCCGCAGATTTTTGCGGGGCTTGGTTGCAGAGATATCACCATCCAAAACAAGTCAAATGCAGTTGGGTGGAAAATCATGCGAATAACTTTGAATTGAAATATCTCAAGAACTAGATGTCACAGATACTTTTTGTCTTCAGCTGTGGATAGGTATTGAACAGACCTTTCCTTTGATGTGTCTATCGATGGGTTTGGGAAACATTGTTGAAAATGTAATTTTTTTCGGCAAGGGGTGAGTCACAGATACTTTTTGTCTTCAGCTGTGGATAGGTATTGAACAGACCTTTCTTTTGATGTATCTATCGATGGGTTTGGGAAACATTGTTGAAAATGTAATTTTTTTCGGCAAGGGGTTAGCCTTGATTTTATTCTAAAATGTTGAAAAAAGTAAAGTCGTGAATTGTACAACAAGTTGTGCACCAGCGGATAGGTCTGTGAAATCCCTTTCGAGGACTGACAGCCGCAGATTTTTGCGGGGCTTGGTTGCAGAGATATCACCATCCAAAACAAGTCAAATGCAGTTGGGTGGAAAATCATGTGAATAACTTTGAATTGAAATATCTCAAGAACCAGATGTCACAGATACGTTTAGACTTCAGATGTGGATAGGTATTGAACAGACCTTTCCTTTGATGTATCTATCGATGGGTTTGGGAAACATTGTTGAAAATGTAATTTTTTTCGGCAAGGGGTTAGCCTTGATTTTTTCTAAAATGTTGAAAAAAGTAAAGTTGTGAATTGTACAACAAGTTGTGCACCAGTGGAAAGGTCTGTGAAATCCCTTTCGAGGACTGGCAGCCGCAGATTTTTGCGGGGCTTGGTTGCAGAGATATCACCATCCAAAACAAGTCAAATGCAGTTGGGTGGAAAATCATGCGAATAACTTTGAATTGAAATATCTCAAGAACCAGATGTCACAGATACTTTTTGTCTTCAGCTGTGGATAGGTATTGAACAGACCTTTCCTTTGATGTATCTATCGATGGGTTTGGGAAACATTGTTGAAAATGTAATTTTTTTCGGCAAGGGGTTAGCCTTGATTTTTTCTAAAATGTTGAAAAAAGTAAAGTCGTGAATTGTACAACAAGTTGAACACCAGTGGAAAGGTCTGTGAAATCCCTTTCGAGAACTGGTAGCCGCAGATTTTTGCGGGGCTTGATTGCAGAGATATCACCATCCAAACAAGTCAAATGCAGTTGGGTGGAAAATCATGCGAATAACTTTGAATTGAACCAGATGTCACAGATACTTTTTGTCTTCAGCTGTGGATAGGTATTGAACAGACCTTTCCTTTGATGTATCTATCGATGGGTTTGGGAAACATTGTTGAAAATGTAATTTTTTTCGGCAAGGGGTTAGCCTTGATTTTATTCTAAAATGTTGAAAAAAGTAAAGTCGTGAATTGTACAACAAGTTGTGCACCAGCGGATAGGTCTGTGAAATCCCTTTCGAGGACTGACAGACGCAGATTTTTGCGGGGCTTGGTTGCAGAGGTATCAAGGGGTAAGCCTTGATTTATTTCTAAAATGTTGAAAAAAGTAAAGTCGTGAATTATACAACAAGTTGTACACCAGTGGAAGGGTCTGTGAAATCCCTTTCGAGAACTGGTAGCCGCAGATTTTTGCGGGGCTTGGTTGCAGAGGTATCAAGGAGTTGGCCTTGATTTATTTCTAAAATGTTGAAAAAAGTAAAGTCGTGAATTGTACAACAAGTTGTACACCAGTGTAAGGGTCTGTGAAATCCCTTTCGAGAACTGGTAGCCGCAGATTTTTGCGGGGCTTGGTTGCAGAGATATCACCATCCAAACAAGTCAAATGCAGTTGGGTGGAAAATCATGCGAATAACTTTGAATTGAAATATCTCAAGAACCAGATGTCACAGATACGTTTAGTCTTCAGCTGTAGATAGGTATTGAACAGACCTTTCCTTTGATGTATCTATCGATGGGTTTGGGAAACATTGTTGAAAATGTAATTTTTTTCGGCAAGGGGTTAGCCTTGATTTTTTTCTAAAATGTTGAAAAAAGTAAAGTCGTGAATTGTACAGCAAATTGTGCACCAGTGGAAAGGTCTGTGAAATCTCTTTCGAGGACTGGCAGCCTCAGATTTTTGCGGCGCTTGGTTGCAGAGATATCACCATCCAAAACAAGTCAAATGCAGTTGGGTGGAAAATCATGCGAATAACTTTGAATTGAAATATCTCAAGAACCAGATGTCACAGATACGTTTAGTCTTCAGCTGTGGATAGGTATTGAACAGACCTTTCCTTTGATGTATCTATCGATGGGTTTGGGAAACATTGTTGAAAATGTAATTTTTTTCGGCAAGGGGTTAGCCTTGATTTTTTTCTAAAATGTTGAAAGAAGTAAAGTCGTGAATTGTACAACAAGTTGTACACCAGTGGAAAGGTCTGTGAAATCCCTTTCGAGAACTCGTAGCCGCAGATTTTTGCGGGGCTTGGTTGCAGAGGTATCACCATCCAAAACAAGTCAAATGCAGTTGGGTGGAAAATCATGCGAATAAATTTGAATTGAAATATCCCAAGAACCAGATGTCGCAGATACGTTTAGCCTTCAGCTGTGGATAGGTATTGAACAGACATTTCTTTTGATGTATCTATCGATGGGTTTGGGAAACATTGTTGAAAATGTAATTTTTTTCGGCAAGGGGTTAGCCTTGATTTTTTTTCTAAAATGTTGAAAAAAGTAAAGTCGTGAATTGTAAAACAAGTTGTGCACCAGTGGATAGGTCTGTGAAATCCCTTTCGAGGACTGGCAGCCGCAGATTTTTGCGGGGCTTGGTTGCAGAGATATCACCATCCAAAACAAGTCAAATGCAGTTGGGTGGAAAATCATGCGAATAACTTTGAATTGAAATATCTCAAGAACTAGATGTCACAGATATTTTTGTCTTCAGCTGTGGATAGGTATTGAACAGACCTTTCCTTTGATGTATCTATCGATGGGTTTGGGAAACATTGTTGAAAATGTAATTTTTTTCGGCAAGGGGTAAGCCTTGATTTTTTCTAAAATGTTGAAAAAAGTAAAGTCGTGAATTGTACAACAAGTTGGGCACCAGTGGAAAGGTCTGTGAAATCCCTTTCGAGGACTGGCAGCCGCAGATTTTTGCGGGGCTTGGTTACAGAGATATCACCATCCAAAACAAATCAAATGCAGTTGGGTGGAAAATCATGCGAATAACTTTGAAATATCTCAAGAACCAGATGTCACAGATACTTTTTGTCTTCAGCTGTGGATAGGTATTGAACAGACCTTTCCTTTGATGTATCTATCGATGGGTTTGGGAAACATTGTTGAAAATGTAATTTTTTTCGGCAAGGGGCTAGCCTTGATTTTATTCTAAAATGTTGAAAAAAGTAAAGTCGTGAATTGTACAACAAGTTGTGCACCAGCGGATAGGTCTGTGAAATCCCTTTCGAGGACTGACAGCCGCAGATTTTTGCGGGGCTTGGTTGCAGAGGTATCAAGGGGTTAGCCTTGATTTATTTCTAAAATGTTGAAAAAAAGTAAAGTCGTGAATTGTACAACAAGTTGTACACCAGTGGAAAGGTCTGTGAAATCCCTTTCGAGGACTGGCAGCCGCAGATTTTTGCGGGGCTTGGTTGCAGAGATATCACCATCCAAAACAAGTCAAATGCAGTTGGGTGGAAAATCATGCGAATAACTTTGAATTAAAATATCTCAAGAACTAGATGTCACAGATACTTTTTGACTTCAGCTGTGGATAGGTATTGAACAGACCTTTCTTTTGATGTATCTATCGATGGGTTTGGGAAACATTGTTGAAAATGTAATTTTTTTCGGCAAGGGGTTAGCCTTGATTTTTTTCTAAAATGTTGAAAAAAGTAAAGTCGTGAATTGTACAACAAGTTGTGCACCAGTGGATAGGTCTGTGAAATCCCTTTCGAGGACTGGCAGCCGCAGATTTTTGCGGGGTTTGGTTGCGGAGACATCACCATCCAAAACGAGTCAAATGCAGTTGGGTGGAAAATCATGTGAATAACTTTGAATTGAAATATCTCAAGAACCAGATGTCGCAGATACGTTTAGCCTTCAGCTGTGGATAGGTATTGAACAGACCTTTCTTTTGATGTATCTATCGATGGGTTTGGGAAACATTGTTGAAAATGTAATTTTTTTCGGCAACTGGTTAGCCTTGATTTTTTCTAAAATGCTGAAAAAAGTAAAGTCGTGAATTGTACAGCAAGTTGTACACCAGTGGAAAGGTCTGTAAAATCCCTTTCGAGAACTGGTAGCCGCAGATTTTTGCGGGGTTTGGTTGCGGAGATATCACCATCCAAAACGAGTCAAAATCAGGTGGGTGGCAAATCATGTGAATAACTTTGAATTGAAATATCTCAAGAACCAGATGTCACAGATACGTTTAGTCTTCAGCTGTGGATAGGTATTGAACAGACCTTTCCTTTGGTGTATCTATCGATGGGTTTGGGAAACATTGTTGAAAATGTAATTTTTTTCGGCAAGGGGTTAGCCTTGATTTTTTTCTAAAATGTTGAAAAAAGTAAAGTCGTGAATTGTACAACAAGTTGTACACCAGTGGAAAGGTGTGTGAAATCCCTTTCGAGAACTGGTAGCCGCAGATTTTTGTGGGGTTTGGTTGCGGAGATATCACCATCCAAAACAAGTCAAATGCAGTTGGGTGGAAAATCATGCGAATAACTTTGAATTGAAATATCTCAAGAACCAGATGTCACAGATACGTTTAGTCTTCAGCTGTGGATAGGTATTGAACAGACCTTTCCTTTGATGTATCTATCAATGGGTTTGGGAAACATTGTTGAAAATGTAATTTTTTTCGGCAAGGGGTTAGCCTTGATTTTTTTCTAAAATGTTGAAAAAAGTAAAGTCGTGAATTGTACAACAAGTTGTACACCAGTGGAAAGGTGTGTGAAATCCCTTTCGAGAACTGGTAGCCGCAGATTTTTGTGGGGTTTGGTTGCGGAGATATCACCATCCAAAACGAGTCAAAATCAGGTGGGTGGCAAATCATGTGAATAACTTTGAATTGAAATATCTCAAGAACCAGATGTCACAGATACGTTTAGTCTTCAGCTGTGGATAGGTATTGAACAGACCTTTCCTTTGGTGTATCTATCGATGGGTTTGGGAAACATTGTTGAAAATGTAATTTTTTTCGGCAAGGGGTTAGCCTTGATTTTTTTTTTAAAATGTTGAAAAAAGTAAAGTCGTGAATTGTACAACAAGTTGTGCACCAGTGTATAGGTCTGTGAAATCCCTTTCGAGGACTGGCAGCCGCAGATTTTTGCGGGGCTTGGTTGCAGAGATATCACCATCCAAAACAAGTCAAATGCAGTTGGGTGGAAAATCATGCGAATAACTTTAAATTGAAATATCTCAAGAACTAGATGTCACAGATACTTTTTGACTTCAGCTGTGGATAGGTATTGAACAGGCCTTTCTTTTGATGTATCTATCGATGGGTTTGGGAAACATTGTTGAAAATGTAATTTTTTTCGGCAAGGGGTTAGCCTTGATTTTTTCTAAAATGTTGAAAAAAGTAAAGTCGTGAATTGTACAACAAGTTGTGCACCAGTGGAAAGGTCTGTGAAATCCCTTTCGAGGACTGGCAGCCGCAGATTTTTGCGGGGCTTGGTTGCAGAGATATCACCATCCAAAACAAGTCAAATGCAGTTGGGTGGAAAATCATGCGAATAACTTTGAATTGAAATATCCCAAGAACCAGATGTCGCAGATACGTTTAGCCTTCAGCTGTGGATAGGTATTGAACAGACATTTCTTTTGATGTATCTATCGATGGGTTTGGGAAACATTGTTGAAAATGTAATTTTTTTCGGCAAGGGGTTAGCCTTGATTTTTTTTTTTAAATGTTGAAAAAAGTAAAGTCGTGAATTGTACAACAAGTTGTGCACCAGTGGATAGGTCTGTGAAATCCCTTTCGAGGACTGGCAGCCGCAGATTTTTGCGGGGCTTGGTTGCAGAGATATCGCCATCCAAAACAAGTCAAATGCAGTTGGGTGGAAAATCATGCGAATAACTTTGAATTGAAATATCTAAAGAACTAGATGTCACAGATACTTTTTGTCTTCAGCTGTGGATAGGTATTGAACAGACCTTTCCTTTGATGTGTCTATCGATGGGTTTGGGAAACATTGTTGAAAATGTAATTTTTTTCGGCAAGGGGTGAGTCACAGATACTTTTTGTCTTCAGCTGTGGATAGGTATTGAACAGACCTTTCTTTTGATGTATCTATCGATGGGTTTGGGAAACATTGTTGAAAATGTAATTTTTTTCGGCAAGGGGTTAGTCTTGATTTTATTCTAAAATGTTGAAAAAAGTAAAGTCGTGAATTGTACAACAAGTTGTGCACCAGCGGATAGGTCTGTGAAATCCCTTTCGAGGACTGACAGCCGCAGATTTTTGCGGGGCTTGGTTGCAGAGATATCACCATCCAAAACAAGTCAAATGCAGTTGGGTGGAAAATCATGTGAATAACTTTGAATTGAAATATCTCAAGAACCAGATGTCACAGATACGTTTAGACTTCAGATGTGGATAGGTATTGAACAGACCTTTCCTTTGATGTATCTATCGATGGGTTTGGGAAACATTGTTGAAAATGTAATTTTTTTCGGCAAGGGGTTAGCCTTGATTTTTTCTAAAATGTTGAAAAAAGTAAAGTCGTGAATTGTACAACAAGTTGTGCACCAGTGGAAAGGTCTGTGAAATCCCTTTCGAGGACTGGCAGCCGCAGATTTTTGCGGGGCTTGGTTGCAGAGATATCACCATCCAAAACAAGTCAAATGCAGTTGGGTGGAAAATCATGCGAATAACTTTGAATTGAAATATCTCAAGAACCAGATGTCACAGATACTTTTTGTCTTCAGCTGTGGATAGGTATTGAACAGACCTTTCCTTTGATGTATCTATCGATGGGTTTGGGAAACATTGTTGAAAATGTAATTTTTTTCGGCAAGGGGTTAGCCTTGATTTTTTCTAAAATGTTGAAAAAAGTAAAGTCGTGAATTGTACAACAAGTTGAACACCAGTGGAAAGGTCTGTGAAATCCCTTTCGAGAACTGGTAGCCGCAGATTTTTGCGGGGCTTGATTGCAGAGATATCACCATCCAAACAAGTCAAATGCAGTTGGGTGGAAAATCATGCGAATAACTTTGAATTGAACCAGATGTCACAGATTTTGTCTTCAGCTGTGGATAGGTATTGAACAGACCTTTCCTTTGATGTATCTATCGATGGGTTTGGGAAACATTGTTGAAAATGTAATTTTTTTCGGCAAGGGGTTAGCCTTGATTTTATTCTAAAATGTTGAAAAAAGTAAAGTCGTGAATTGTACAACAAGTTGTGCACCAGCGGATAGGTCTGTGAAATCCCTTTCGAGGACTGACAGCCGCAGATTTTTGCGGGGCTTGGTTGCAGAGGTATCAAGGGGTAAGCCTTGATTTATTTCTAAAATGTTGAAAAAAGTAAAGTCGTGAATTATACAACAAGTTGTACACCAGTGGAAGGGTCTGTGAAATCCCTTTCGAGAACTGGTAGCCGCAGATTTTTGCGGGGCTTGGTTGCAGAGGTATCAAGGGGTTGGCCTTGATTTATTTCTAAAATGTTGAAAAAAGTAAAGTCGTGAATTGTACAACAAGTTGTACACCAGTGTAAGGGTCTGTGAAATCCCTTTCGAGAACTGGTAGCCGCAGATTTTTGCGGGGCTTGGTTGCAGAGATATCACCATCCAAACAAGTCAAATGCAGTTGGGTGGAAAATCATGCGAATAACTTTGAATTGAAATATCTCAAGAACCAGATGTCACAGATACGTTTAGTCTTCAGCTGTAGATAGGTATTGAACAGACCTTTCCTTTGATGTATCTATCGATGGGTTTGGGAAACATTGTTGAAAATGTAATTTTTTTCGGCAAGGGGTTAGCCTTGATTTTTTTCTAAAATGTTGAAAAAAGTAAAGTCGTGAATTGTACAGCAAATTGTGCACCAGTGGAAAGGTCTGTGAAATCTCTTTCGAGGACTGGCAGCCTCAGATTTTTGCGGCGCTTGGTTGCAGAGATATCACCATCCAAAACAAGTCAAATGCAGTTGGGTGGAAAATCATGCGAATAACTTTGAATTGAAATATCTCAAGAACCAGATGTCACAGATACGTTTAGTCTTCAGCTGTGGATAGGTATTGAACAGACCTTTCCTTTGATGTATCTATCGATGGGTTTGGGAAACATTGTTGAAAATGTAATTTTTTTCGGCAAGGGGTTAGCCTTGATTTTTTTCTAAAATGTTGAAAAAAGTAAAGTCGTGAATTATACAACAAGTTGTACACCAGTGGAAAGGTGTGTGAAATCCCTTTCGAGGACTGGCAGCCGCAGATTTTTGCGGGGCTTGGTTGCAGAGATATCACCATCCAAAACAAGTCAAATGCAGTTGGGTGGAAAATCATGCGAATAACTTTGAATTAAAATATCTCAAGAACTAGATGTCACAGATACTTTTTGACTTCAGCTGTGGATAGGTATTGAACAGACATTTCTTTTGATGTATCTATCGATGGGTTTGGGAAACATTGTTGAAAATGTAATTTTTTTCGGCAAGGGGTTAGCCTTGATTTTTTTTCTAAAATGTTGAAAAAAGTAAAGTCGTGAATTGTAAAACAAGTTGTGCACCAGTGGATAGGTCTGTGAAATCCCTTTCGAGGACTGGCAGCCGCAGATTTTTGCGGGGCTTGGTTGCAGAGATATCACCATCCAAAACAAGTCAAATGCAGTTGGGTGGAAAATCATGCGAATAACTTTGAATTGAAATATCTCAAGAACTAGATGTCACAGATATTTTTGTCTTCAGCTGTGGATAGGTATTGAACAGACCTTTCCTTTGATGTATCTATCGATGGGTTTGGGAAACATTGTTGAAAATGTAATTTTTTTCGGCAAGGGGTAAGCCTTGATTTTTTCTAAAATGTTGAAAAAAGTAAAGTCGTGAATTGTACAACAAGTTGGGCACCAGTGGAAAGGTCTGTGAAATCCCTTTCGAGGACTGGCAGCCGCAGATTTTTGCGGGGCTTGGTTACAGAGATATCACCATCCAAAACAAGTCAAATGCAGTTGGGTGGAAAATCATGCGAATAACTTTGAAATATCTCAAGAACCAGATGTCACAGATACTTTTTGTCTTCAGCTGTGGATAGGTATTGAACAGACCTTTCCTTTGATGTATCTATCGATGGGTTTGGGAAACATTGTTGAAAATGTAATTTTTTTCGGCAAGGGGCTAGCCTTGATTTTATTCTAAAATGTTGAAAAAAGTAAAGTCGTGAATTGTACAACAAGTTGTGCACCAGCGGATAGGTCTGTGAAATCCCTTTCGAGGACTGACAGCCGCAGATTTTTGCGGGGCTTGGTTGCAGAGGTATCAAGGGGTTAGCCTTGATTTATTTCTAAAATGTTGAAAAAAGTAAAGTCGTGAATTGTACAACAAGTTGTACACCAGTGGAAAGGTCTGTGAAATCCCTTTCGAGGACTGGCAGCCGCAGATTTTTGCGGGGCTTGGTTGCAGAGATATCACCATCCAAAACAAGTCAAATGCAGTTGGGTGGAAAATCATGCGAATAACTTTGAATTAAAATATCTCAAGAACTAGATGTCACAGATACTTTTTGACTTCAGCTGTGGATAGGTATTGAACAGACCTTTCTTTTGATGTATCTATCGATGGGTTTGGGAAACATTGTTGAAAATGTAATTTTTTTCGGCAAGGGGTTAGCCTTGATTTTTTTCTAAAATGTTGAAAGAAGTAAAGTCGTGAATTGGACAACAAGTTGTACACCAGTGGAAAGGTCTGTGAAATCCCTTTCGAGAACTCGTAGCCGCAGATTTTTGCGGGGCTTGGTTGCAGAGGTATCACCATCCAAAACAAGTCAAATGCAGTTGGGTGGAAAATCATGCGAATAAATTTGAATTGAAATATCCCAAGAACCAGATGTCGCAGATACGTTTAGCCTTCAGCTGTGGATAGGTATTGAACAGACATTTCTTTTGATGTATCTATCGATGGGTTTGGGAAACATTGTTGAAAATGTAATTTTTTTCGGCAAGGGGTTAGCCTTGATTTTTTTTCTAAAATGTTGAAAAAAGTAAAGTCGTGAATTGTACAACAAGTTGTGCACCAGTGGATAGGTCTGTGAAATCCCTTTCGAGGACTGGCAGCCGCAGATTTTTGCGGGGCTTGGTTGCAGAGATATCACCATCCAAAACAAGTCAAATGCAGTTGGGTGGAAAATCATGCGAATAACTTTGAATTGAAATATCTCAAGAACTAGATGTCACAGATATTTTTGTCTTCAGCTGTGGATAGGTATTGAACAGACCTTTCCTTTGATGTATCTATCGATGGGTTTGGGAAACATTGTTGAAAATGTAATTTTTTTCGGCAAGGGGTGAGCCTTGATTTTTTCTAAAATGTTGAAAAAAGTAAAGTCGTGAATTGTACAACAAGTTGGGCACCAGTGGAAAGGTCTGTGAAATCCCTTTCGAGGACTGGCAGCCGCAGATTTTTGCGGGGCTTGGTTGCAGAGATATCACCATCCAAAACAAGTCAAATGCAGTTGGGTGGAAAATCATGCGAATAACTTTGAAATATCTCAAGAACCAGATGTCACAGATACTTTTTGTCTTCAGCTGTGGATAGGTATTGAACAGACCTTTCCTTTGATGTATCTATCGATGGGTTTGGGAAACATTGTTGAAAATGTAATTTTTTTCGGCAAGGGGTTAGCCTTGATTTTATTCTAAAATGTTGAAAAAAGTAAAGTCGTGAATTGTACAACAAGTTGTGCACCAGCGGATAGGTCTGTGAAATCCCTTTCGAGGACTGACAGCCGCAGATTTTTGCGGGGCTTGGTTGCAGAGGTATCAAGGGGTTAGCCTTGATTTATTTCTAAAATGTTGAAAAAAGTAAAGTCGTGAATTGTACAACAAGTTGTACACCAGTGGAAAGGTCTGTGAAATCCCTTTCGAGAACTGATAGCCGCAGATTTTTGCGGGGCTTGGTTGCAGAGATATCACCATCCAAAACAAGTCAAATGCAGTTGGGTGGAAAATCATGCGAATAACTTTGAATTGAAATCTCAAGAACCAGATGTCACAGATACTTTTTGTCTTCAGCTGTGGATAGGTATTGAACAGACCTTTCTTTTGATGTATCTATCGACGGGTTTGGGAAACATTGTTGAAAATGTAATTTTTTTCGGCAAGGGGTTAGCCTTGATTTTATTTAAAATGCTGAAAAAAGTAAAGTCGTGAATTGTACAACAAGTTGTACACCAGTGGAAAGGTCTGTGAAATCCCTTTCGAGAACTTGTAGCCGCAGATTTTTGCGGGGCTTGGTTGCAGAGATATCACCATCCAAAACAAGTCAAATGCAGTTGGGTGGAAAATCATGTGAATAAATTTGAATTGAAATATCTCAAGAACCAGATGTCACAGATACGTTTAGTCTTCAGCTGTGGATAGGTATTGAACAGACCTTTCCTTTGATGTATCTATCGATGGGTTTGGGAAACATTGTTGAAAATGTATTTTTTTTCGGCAAGGGGTTAGCCTTGATTTTTTCTTGGTGCTTGGTTGCAGAGATATCACCATCCAAAACAAGTCAAATGCAGTTGGGTGGAAAATCATGCGAATAACTTTGAATTGAAATATCTCAAGAACCAGATGTCACAGATACTTTTTGTCTTCAGCTGTGGATAGGTATGGAACAGACCTTTCCTTTGATGTATCTATCGATGGGTTTGGGAAACATTGTTGAAAATGTAATTTTTTTCGGCAAGGGGTTAGCCTTGATTTTATTCTAAAATGTTGAAAAAAGTAAAGGCGTGAATTGTACAACAAGTTGTGCACCAGCGGATAGGTCTGTGAAATCCCTTTCGAGGACTGAGAGCCGCAGATTTTTGCGGGGCTTGGTTGCAGAGGTATCAAGGGGTTAGCCTTGATTTATTTCTAAAATGTTGAAAAAAGTAAAGTCGTGAATTGTACAACAAGTTGTACACCAGTGGAAAGGTCTGTGAAATCCCTTTCGAGAACTGGTAGCAGCAGATTTTTGCGGGGCTTGGTTGCAGAGATATCACCATCCAAACAAGTCAAATGCAGTTGGGTGGAAAATCATGCGAAAAACTTTGAATTGAAATATCTCAAGAACTAGATGTTACAGATACTTTTTGACTTCAGCTGTGGATAGGTATTGAACAGGCCTTTCTTTTGATGTATCTATCGATGGGTTTGGGAAACATTGTTGAAAATGTAATTTTTTTCGGCAAGGGGTTAGCCTTGATTTTTTCTAAAATGTTGAAAAAAGTAAAGTCGTGAATTGTACAACAAGTTGTACACCAGTGAAAAGGTCTGTGAAATCCCTTTCGAGAACTGGTAGCCGCAGATTTTTGCGGGGCTTGGTTGCAGAGGTATCACCATCCAAAACAAGTCAAATGCAGTTGGGTGGAAAATCATGCGAATAAATTTGAATTGAAATATCCCAAGAACCAGATGTCGCAGATACGTTTAGCCTTCAGCTGTGGATAGGTATTGAACAGACATTTCTTTTGATGTATCTATCGATGGGTTTGGGAAACATTGTTGAAAATGTAATTTTTTTCGGCAAGGGGTTAGCCTTGATTTTTTTTCTAAAATGTTGAAAAAAGTAAAGTCGTGAATTGTACAACAAGTTGTGCACCAGTGGATAGGTCTGTGAAATCCCTTTCGAGGACTGGCAGCCGCAGATTTTTGCGGGGCTTGGTTGCAGAGATATCACCATCCAAAACAAGTCAAATGCAGTTGGGTGGAAAATCATGCGAATAACTTTGAATTGAAATATCTCAAGAACTAGATGTCACAGATATTTTTGTCTTCAGCTGTGGATAGGTATTGAACAGACCTTTCCTTTGATGTATCTATCGATGGGTTTGGGAAACATTGTTGAAAATGTAATTTTTTTCGGCAAGGGGTGAGCCTTGATTTTTTCTAAAATGTTGAAAAAAGTAAAGTCGTGAATTGTACAACAAGTTGGGCACCAGTGGAAAGGTCTGTGAAATCCCTTTCGAGGACTGGCAGCCGCAGATTTTTGCGGGGCTTGGTTGCAGAGATATCACCATCCAAAACAAGTCAAATGCAGTTGGGTGGAAAATCATGCGAATAACTTTGAAATATCTCAAGAACCAGATGTCACAGATACTTTTTGTCTTCAGCTGTGGATAGGTATTGAACAGACCTTTCCTTTGATGTATCTATCGATTGGTTTGGGAAACATTGTTGAAAATGTAATTTTTTTCGGCAAGGGGTTAGCCTTGATTTTATTCTAAAATGTTGAAAAAAGTAAAGTCGTGAATTGTACAACAAGTTGTGCACCAGCGGATAGGTCTGTGAAATCCCTTTCGAGGACTGACAGCCGCAGATTTTTGCGGGGCTTGGTTGCAGAGGTATCAAGGGGTTAGCCTTGATTTATTTCTAAAATGTTGAAAAAAGTAAAGTCGTGAATTGTACAACAAGTTGTACACCAGTGGAAAGGTCTGTGAAATCCCTTTCGAGAACTGATAGCCGCAGATTTTTGCGGGGCTTGGTTGCAGAGATATCACCATCCAAAACAAGTCAAATGCAGTTGGGTGGAAAATCATGCGAATAACTTTGAATTGAAATCTCAAAAACCAGATGTCACAGATACTTTTTGTCTTCAGCTGTGGATAGGTATTGAACAGACCTTTCTTTTGATGTATCTATCGACGGGTTTGGGAAACATTGTTGAAAATGTAATTTTTTTCGGCAAGGGGTTAGCCTTGATTTTATTTAAAATGCTGAAAAAAGTAAAGTCGTGAATTGTACAACAAGTTGTACACCAGTGGAAAGGTCTGTGAAATCCCTTTCGAGAACTTGTAGCCGCAGATTTTTGCGGGGCTTGGTTGCAGAGATATCACCATCCAAAACAAGTCAAATGCAGTTGGGTGGAAAATCATGTGAATAACTTTGAATTGAAATATCTCAAGAACCAGATGTCACAGATACGTTTAGTCTTCAGCTGTGGATAGGTATTGAACAGACCTTTCCTTTGATGTATCTATCGATGGGTTTGGGAAACATTGTTGAAAATGTATTTTTTTTCGGCAAGGGGTTAGCCTTGATTTTTTCTTGGTGCTTGGTTGCAGAGATATCACCATCCAAAACAAGTCAAATGCAGTTGGGTGGAAAATCATGCGAATAACTTTGAATTGAAATATCTCAAGAACCAGATGTCACAGATACTTTTTGTCTTCAGCTGTGGATAGGTATGGAACAGACCTTTCCTTTGATGTATCTATCGATGGGTTTGGGAAACATTGTTGAAAATGTAATTTTTTTCGGCAAGGGGTTAGCCTTGATTTTATTCTAAAATGTTGAAAAAAGTAAAGGCGTGAATTGTACAACAAGTTGTGCACCAGCGGATAGGTCTGTGAAATCCCTTTCGAGGACTGAGAGCCGCAGATTTTTGCGGGGCTTGGTTGCAGAGGTATCAAGGGGTTAGCCTTGATTTATTTCTAAAATGTTGAAAAAAGTAAAGTCGTGAATTGTACAACAAGTTGTACACCAGTGGAAAGGTCTGTGAAATCCCTTTCGAGAACTGGTAGCAGCAGATTTTTGCGGGGCTTGGTTGCAGAGATATCACCATCCAAACAAGTCAAATGCAGTTGGGTGGAAAATCATGCGAAAAACTTTGAATTGAAATATCTCAAGAACTAGATGTTACAGATACTTTTTGACTTCAGCTGTGGATAGGTATTGAACAGGCCTTTCTTTTGATGTATCTATCGATGGGTTTGGGAAACATTGTTGAAAATGTAATTTTTTTCGGCAAGGGGTTAGCCTTGATTTTTTCTAAAATGTTGAAAAAAGTAAAGTCGTGAATTGTACAACAAGTTGTACACCAGTGAAAAGGTCTGTGAAATCCCTTTCGAGAACTGGTAGCCGCAGATTTTTGCGGGGCTTGGTTGCAGAGGTATCACCATCCAAAACAAGTCAAATGCAGTTGGGTGGAAAATCATGCGAATAAATTTGAATTGAAATATCCCAAGAACCAGATGTCGCAGATACGTTTAGCCTTCAGCTGTGGATAGGTATTGAACAGACATTTCTTTTGATGTATCTATCGATGGGTTTGGGAAACATTGTTGAAAATGTAATTTTTTTCGGCAAGGGGTTAGCCTTGATTTTTTTTCTAAAATGTTGAAAAAAGTAAAGTCGTGAATTGTACAACAAGTTGTGCACCAGTGGATAGGTCTGTGAAATCCCTTTCGAGGACTGGCAGCCGCAGATTTTTGCGGGGCTTGGTTGCAGAGATATCACCATCCAAAACAAGTCAAATGCAGTTGGGTGGAAAATCATGCGAATAACTTTGAATTGAAATATCTCAAGAACTAGATGTCACAGATATTTTTGTCTTCAGCTGTGGATAGGTATTGAACAGACCTTTCCTTTGATGTATCTATCGATGGGTTTGGGAAACATTGTTGAAAATGTAATTTTTTTCGGCAAGGGGTGAGCCTTGATTTTTTCTAAAATGTTGAAAAAAGTAAAGTCGTGAATTGTACAACAAGTTGGGCACCAGTGGAAAGGTCTGTGAAATCCCTTTCGAGGACTGGCAGCCGCAGATTTTTGCGGGGCTTGGTTGCAGAGATATCACCATCCAAAACAAGTCAAATGCAGTTGGGTGGAAAATCATGCGAATAACTTTGAAATATCTCAAGAACCAGATGTCACAGATACTTTTTGTCTTCAGCTGTGGATAGGTATTGAACAGACCTTTCCTTTGATGTATCTATCGATTGGTTTGGGAAACATTGTTGAAAATGTAATTTTTTTCGGCAAGGGGTTAGCCTTGATTTTATTCTAAAATGTTGAAAAAAGTAAAGTCGTGAATTGTACAACAAGTTGTGCACCAGCGGATAGGTCTGTGAAATCCCTTTCGAGGACTGACAGCCGCAGATTTTTGCGGGGCTTGGTTGCAGAGGTATCAAGGGGTTAGCCTTGATTTATTTCTAAAATGTTGAAAAAAGTAAAGTCGTGAATTGTACAACAAGTTGTACACCAGTGGAAAGGTCTGTGAAATCCCTTTCGAGAACTGATAGCCGCAGATTTTTGCGGGGCTTGGTTGCAGAGATATCACCATCCAAAACAAGTCAAATGCAGTTGGGTGGAAAATCATGCGAATAACTTTGAATTGAAATCTCAAAAACCAGATGTCACAGATACTTTTTGTCTTCAGCTGTGGATAGGTATTGAACAGACCTTTCCTTTGATGTATCTATCGATGGGTTTGGGAAACATTGTTGAAAATGTATTTTTTTTCGGCAAGGGGTTAGCCTTGATTTTTTCTAAAATGTTGAAAAAAGTAAAGTCGTGAATTGTACAACATGTTGTGCACCAGTGGAAAGGTCTGTGAAATCCCTTTCGAGGACTGGCAGCCGCAGATTTTTGCGGGGCTTGGTTGCAGAGATATCACCATCCAAAACAAGTCAAATGCAGTTGGGTGGAAAATCATGCGAATAACTTTGAATTGAAATATCTCAAGAACCAGATGTCACAGATACTTTTTGTCTTCAGCTGTGGATAGGTATGGAACAGACCTTTCCTTTGATGTATCTATCGATGGGTTTGGGAAACATTGTTGAAAATGTAATTTTTTTCGGCAAGGGGTTTGCCTTGATTTTATTCTAAAATGTTGAAAAAAGTAAAGGCGTGAATTGTACAACAAGTTGTGCACCAGCGGATAGGTCTGTGAAATCCCTTTCGAGGACTGAGAGCCGCAGATTTTTGCGGGGCTTGGTTGCAGAGGTATCAAGGGGTTAGCCTTGATTTATTTCTAAAATGTTGAAAAAAGTAAAGTCGTGAATTGTACAACAAGTTGTACACCAGTGGAAGGGTCTGTGAAATCCCTTTCGAGAACTGGTAGCCGCAGATTTTTGCGGGGCTTGGTTGCAGAGGTATCAAGGGGTTAGCCTTGATTTATTTCTAAAATGTTGAAAAAAGTAAAGTCGTGAATTGTACAACAAGTTGTACACCAGTGTAAGGGTCTGTGAAATCCCTTTCGAGAACTGGTAGCCGCAGATTTTTGCGGGGCTTGGTTGCAGAGATATCACCATCCAAACAAGTCAAATGCAGTTGGGTGGAAAATCATGTGAATAACTTTGAATTGAAATATCTCAAGAACCAGATGTCACAGATACGTTTAGTCTTCAGATATCACCATCCAAAACGAGTCAAAATCAGGTGGGTGGCAAATCATGTGAATAATTTTGAATTGAAATATCTCAAGAACCAGATGTCGCAGATACGTTTAGCCTTCAGCTGTGGATAGGTATTGAACAGACCTTTCTTTTGATGTATCTATCGATGGGTTTGGGAAACATTGTTGAAAATGTAATTTTTTTCGGCAAGGGGTTAGCCTTGATTTTTTTCTAAAATGTTGAAAAAAGTAAAGTCGTGAATTGTACAACAAGTTGTACACCAGTGGAAAGGTGTGTGAAATCCCTTTCGAGGACTGGCAGCCGCAGATTTTTGCGGGGCTTGGTTGCAGAGATATCACCATCCAAAACAAGTCAAATGCAGTTGGGTGGAAAATCATGCGAATAACTTTGAATTAAAATATCTCAAGAACTAGATGTCACAGATACTTTTTGACTTCAGCTGTGGATAGGTATTGAACAGACCTTTCTTTTGATGTATCTATCGATGGGTTTGGGAAACATTGTTGAAAATGTAATTTTTTTCGGCAAGGGGTTAGCCTTGATTTTTTTCTAAAATGTTGAAAGAAGTAAAGTCGTGAATTGTACAACAAGTTGTACACCAGTGGAAAGGTCTGTGAAATCCCTTTCGAGAACTCGTAGCCGCAGATTTTTGCGGGGCTTGGTTGCAGAGGTATCACCATCCAAAACAAGTCAAATGCAGTTGGGTGGAAAATCATGCGAATAAATTTGAATTGAAATATCCCAAGAACCAGATGTCGCAGATACGTTTAGCCTTCAGCTGTGGATAGGTATTGAACAGACCTTTCCTTTGATGTATCTATCGATGGGTTTGGGAAACATTGTTGAAAATGTAATTTTTTTCGGCAAGGGGTGAGCCTTGATTTTTTCTAAAATGTTGAAAAAAGTAAATTGGTGAATTGTACAACAAGTTGGGCACCAGTGGAAAGGTCTGTGAAATCCCTTTCGAGGACTGGCAGCCGCAGATTTTTGCGGGGCTTGGTTGCAGAGATATCACCATCCAAAACAAGTCAAATGCAGTTGGGTGGAAAATCATGCGAATAACTTTGAAATATCTCAAGAACCAGATGTCACAGATACTTTTTGTCTTCAGCTGTGGATAGGTATTGAACAGACCTTTCCTTTGATGTATCTATCGATGGGTTTGGGAAACATTGTTGAAAATGTAATTTTTTTCGGCAAGGGGTTAGCCTTGATTTTATTCTAAAATGTTGAAAAAAGTAAAGTCGTGAATTGTAAAACAAGTTGTGCACCAGCGGATAGGTCTGTGAAATCCCTTTCGAGGACTGACAGCCGCAGATTTTTGCGGGGCTTGGTTGCAGAGGTATCAAGGGGTTAGCCTTGATTTATTTCTAAAATGTTGAAAAAAGTAAAGTCGTGAATTGTACAACAAGTTGTACACCAGTGGAAAGGTCTGTGAAATCCCTTTCGAGAACTGATAGCCGCAGATTTTTGCGGGGCTTGGTTGCAGAGTTATCACCATCCAAAACAAGTCAAATGCAGTTGGGTGGAAAATCATGCGAATAACTTTGAATTGAAATCTCAAGAACCAGATGTCACAGATACTTTTTGTCTTCAGCTGTGGATAGGTATTGAACAGACCTTTCCTTTGATGTATCTATCGACGGGTTTGGGAAACATTGTTGAAAATGTAATTTTTTTCGGCAAGGGGTTAACCTTGATTTTATTTAAAATGCTGAAAAAAGTAAAGTCGTGAATTGTACAACAAGTTGTGCACCAGTGGAAAGGTCTGTGAAATCCCTTTCGAGGACTGGTAGCCTCAGATTTTTGCGGGGCTTGGTTGCAGAGATATCACCATCCAAAACAAGTCAAATGCAGTTGGGTGGAAAATCATGCGAAAAACTTTGAATTGAAATATCTCAAGAACTAGATGTTACAGATACTTTTTGACTTCAGCTGTGGATAGGTATTGAACAGGCCTTTCTTTTGATGTATCTATCGATGGGTTTGGGAAACATTGTTGAAAATGTAATTTTTTTCGGCAAGGGGTTAGCCTTGATTTTTTCTAAAATGTTGAAAAAAGTAAAGTCGTGAATTGTACAACAAGTTGTACACCAGTGAAAAGGTCTGTGAAATCCCTTTCGAGAACTGGTAGCCGCAGATTTTTGCGGGGCTTGGTTGCAGAGATATCACCATCCAAACAAGTCAAATGCAGTTGGGTGTAAAATAATGCGAATAACTTTGAATTGAAATATCTCAAGAACCAGATGTCACAAATACTTTTTGACTTCAGCTGTGGATAGGTATTGAACAGACCTTTCTTTTGATGTATCTATCGATGGGTTTGGGAAACATTGTTGAAAATGTAATTTTTTTCGGCAAGGGGTTAGCCTTGATTTTTTCTAAAATGTTGAAAAAAGTAAAGTCGTGAATTGTACAACAAGTTGTGCACCAGCGGATAGGTCTGTGAAATCCCTTTCGAGGACTGACAGCCGCAGATTTTTGCGGGGCTTGGTTGCAGAGGTATCAAGGGGTTAGCCTTGATTTATTTCTAAAATGTTGAAAAAAGTAAAGTCGTGAATTGTACAACAAGTTGTACACCAGTGGAAGGGTCTGTGAAATCCCTTTCGAGAACTGGTAGCCGCAGATTTTTGCGGGGCTTGGTTGCAGAGATATCACCATCCAAACAAGTCAAATGCAGTTGGGTGGAAAATCATGCGAATAACTTTGAATTGAACCCGATGTCACAGATACTTTTTGTCTTCAGCTGTGGATAGGTATTGAACAGACCTTTCCTTTGATGTATCTATCGATGGGTTTGGGAAACATTGTTGAAAATGTAATTTTTTTCGGCAAGGGGTTAGCCTTGATTTTATTCTAAAATGTTGAAAAAAGTAAAGTCGTGAATTGTACAACAAGTTGTGCACCAGCGGATAGGTCTGTGAAATCCCTTTCGAGGACTGACAGCCGCAGATTTTTGCGGGGCTTGGTTGCAGAGGTATCAAGGGGTTAGCCTTGATTTATTTCTAAAATGTTGAAAAAAGTAAGGTCGTGAATTGTACAACAAGTTGTACACCAGTGGAAGGGTCTGTGAAATCCCTTTTGAGAACTGGTAGCCGCAGATTTTTGCGGGGCTTGGTTGCAGAGATATCACCATCCAAACAAGTCAAATGCAGTTGGGTGGAAAATCATGCGAAAAACTTTGAATTGAAATATCTCAGGAACTAGATGTCACAGATACTTTTTGACTTCAGCTGTGGATAGGTATTGAACAGGCCTTTCTTTTGATGTATCTATCGATGGGTTTGGGAAACATTGTTGAAAATGTAATTTTTTTCGTCAAGGGGTTAGCCTTGATTTTTCTAAAATGTTGAAAAAAGTAAAGTCGTGAATTGTACAACTAGTTGTGCACCAGTGGATAGGTCTGTGAAATCCCTTTCAAGGACTGGCAGCCGCAGATTTTTGCGGGGCTTGGTTGCAGAGATATCACCATCCAAAACAAGTCAAATGCAGTTGGGTGGAAAATCATGCGAATAACTTTGAATTGAAATATCTCAAGAACCAGATGTCACAGATACTTTTTGTCTTCAGCTGTGGATAGGTATGGAACAGACCTTTCCTTTGATGTATCTATCGATGGGTTTGGGAAACATTGTTGAAAATGTAATTTTTTTCGGCAAGGGGTTAGCCTTGATTTTATTCTAAAATGTTGAAAAAAGTAAAGGCGTGAATTGTACAACAAGTTGTGCACCAGCGGATAGGTCTGTGAAATCCCTTTCGAGGAGTGAGAGCCGCAGATTTTTGCGGGGCTTGGTTGCAGAGGTATCAAGGGGTTAGCCTTGATTTATTTCTAAAATGTTGAAAAAAGTAAAGTCGTGAATTGTACAACAAGTTGTACACCAGTGGAAAGGTCTGTGAAATCCCTTTCGAGAACTGGTAGCAGCAGATTTTTGCGGGGCTTGGTTGCAGAGATATCACCATCCAAACAAGTCAAATGCAGTTGGGTGGAAAATCATGCGAAAAACTTTGAATTGAAATATCTCAAGAACTAGATGTTACAGATACTTTTTGACTTCAGCTGTGGATAGGTATTGAACAGGCCTTTCTTTTGATGTATCTATCGATGGGTTTGGGAAACATTGTTGAAAATGTAATTTTTTTCGGCAAGGGGTTAGCCTTGATTTTTTCTAAAATGTTGAAAAAAGTAAAGTCGTGAATTGTACAACAAGTTGTACACCAGTGAAAAGGTCTGTGAAATCCCTTTCGAGAACTGGTAGCCGCAGATTTTTGCGGGGCTTGGTTGCAGAGATATCACCATCCAAACAAGTCAAATGCAGTTGGGTGTAAAATAATGCGAATAACTTTGAATTGAAATATCTCAAGAACCAGATGTCACAAATACTTTTTGACTTCAGCTGTGGATAGGTATTGAACAGACCTTTCTTTTGATGTATCTATCGATGGGTTTGGGAAACATTGTTGAAAATGTAATTTTTTTCGGCAAGGGGTTAGCCTTGATTTTTTCTAAAATGTTGAAAAAAGTAAAGTCGTGAATTGTACAACAAGTTGTGCACCAGCGGATAGGTCTGTGAAATCCCTTTCGAGGACTGACAGCCGCAGATTTTTGCGGGGCTTGGTTGCAGAGGTATCAAGGGGTTAGCCTTGATTTATTTCTAAAATGTTGAAAAAAGTAAAGTCGTGAATTGTACAACAAGTTGTACACCAGTGGAAGGGTCTGTGAAATCCCTTTCGAGAACTGGTAGCCGCAGATTTTTGCGGGGCTTGGTTGCAGAGATATCACCATCCAAACAAGTCAAATGCAGTTGGGTGGAAAATCATGCGAATAACTTTGAATTGAACCCGATGTCACAGATACTTTTTGTCTTCAGCTGTGGATAGGTATTGAACAGACCTTTCCTTTGATGTATCTATCGATGGGTTTGGGAAACATTGTTGAAAATGTAATTTTTTTCGGCAAGGGCTTAGCCTTGATTTTATTCTAAAATGTTGAAAAAAGTAAAGTCGTGAATTGTACAACAAGTTGTGCACCAGCGGATAGGTCTGTGAAATCCCTTTCGAGGACTGACAGCCGCAGATTTTTGCGGGGCTTGGTTGCAGAGGTATCAAGGGGTTAGCCTTGATTTATTTCTAAAATGTTGAAAAAAGTAAGGTCGTGAATTGTACAACAAGTTGTACACCAGTGGAAGGGTCTGTGAAATCCCTTTCGAGAACTGGTAGCCGCAGATTTTTGCGGGGCTTGGTTGCAGAGATATCACCATCCAAACAAGTCAAATGCAGTTGGGTGGAAAATCATGCGAAAAACTTTGAATTGAAATATCTCAGGAACTAGATGTCACAGATACTTTTTGACTTCAGCTGTGGATAGGTATTGAACAGGCCTTTCTTTTGATGTATCTATCGATGGGTTTGGGAAACATTGTTGAAAATGTAATTTTTTTCGTCAAGTTAGCCTTGATTTTTCTAAAATGTTGAAAAAAGTAAAGTCGTGAATTGTACAACTAGTTGTGCACCAGTGGAAAGGTCTGTGAAATCCCTTTCGAGAACTGGTAGCCGCAGATTTTTGCGGGGCTTGGTTGCAGAGATATCACCATCCAAACAAGTCAAATGCAGTTGGGTGGAAAATCATGCGAATAACTTTGAATTGAAATATCTCAAGAACTAGATGTCACAGATACTTTTTGACTTCAGCTGTGGATAGGTATTGAACAGACCTTTCTTTTGATGTATCTATCGATGGGTTTGGGAAACATTGTTGAAAATGTAATTTTTTTCGGCAAGGGGTTAGCCTTGATTTTTTCTAAAATGTTGAAAAAAGTAAAGTCGTGAATTGTACAACAAGTTGTACACCAGTGGAAAGGTCTGTGAAATCCCTTTCGAGAACTGGTAGCCGCAGATTTTTGCGGGGCTTGGTTGCAGAGATATCACCATCCAAACAAGTCAAATGCAGTTGGGTGTAAAATAATGCGAATAACTTTGAATTGAAATATCTCAAGAACCAGATGTCACAGATACTTTTTGACTTCAGCTGTGGATAGGTATTGAACAGACCTTTCTTTTGATGTATCTATCGATGGGTTTGGGAAACATTGTTGAAAATGTAATTTTTTTCGGCAAGGGGTTAGCCTTGATTTTTTCTAAAATGTTGAAAAAAGTAAAGTCGTGAATTGTACAACAAGTTGTGCACCAGCGGATAGGTCTGTGAAATCCCTTTCGAGGACTGACAGCCGCAGATTTTTGCGGGGCTTGGTTGCAGAGGTATCAAGGGGTTAGCCTTGATTTATTTCTAAAATGTTGAAAAAAGTAAAGTCGTGAATTGTACAACAAGTTGTACAGCAGTGGAAAGGTCTGTGAAATCCCTTTCGAGAACTGGTAGCCGCAGATTTTCGCGGGGCTTGGTTGCAGAGATATCACCATCCAAACAAGTCAAATGCAGTTGGGTGGAAAATCATGCGAATAACTTTGAATTGAACCCGATGTCACAGATACGTTTTGTCTTCAGCTGTGGATAGGTATTGAACAGACCTTTCCTTTGATGTATCTATCGATGGGTTTGGGAAACATTGTTGAAAATGTAATTTTTTTCGGCAAGGGGTTAGCCTTGATTTTATTCTAAAATGTTGAAAAAAGTAAAGTCGTGAATTGTACAACAAGTTGTGCACCAGCGGATAGGTCTGTGAAATCCCTTTCGAGGACTGACAGCCGCAGATTTTTGCGGGGCTTGGTTGCAGAGGTATCAAGGGGTTAGCCTTGATTTATTTCTAAAATGTTGAAAAAAGTAAGGTCGTGAATTGTACAACAAGTTGTACACCAGTGGAAGGGTCTGTGAAATCCCTTTCGAGAACTGGTAGCCGCAGATTTTTGCGGGGCTTGGTTGCAGAGATATCACCATCCAAACAAGTCAAATGCAGTTGGGTGGAAAATCATGCGAAAAACTTTGAATTGAAATATCTCAGGAACTAGATGTCACAGATACTTTTTGACTTCAGCTGTGGATAGGTATTGAACAGGCCTTTCTTTTGATGTATCTATCGATGGGTTTGGGAAACATTGTTGAAAATGTAATTTTTTTCGGCAAGGGGTTAGCCTTGATTTTTCTAAAATGTTGAAAAAAGTAAAGTCGTGAATTGTACAACTAGTTGTGCACCAGTGGATAGGTCTGTGAAATCCCTTTCAAGGACTGGCAGCCGCAGATTTTTGCGGGGCTTGGTTGCAGAGATATCACCATCCAAAACAAGTCAAATGCAGTTGGGTGGAAAATCATGCGAATAACTTTGAATTGAAATATCTCAAGAACCAGATGTCACAGATACTTTTTGTTTTCAGCTGTGGATAGGTATTGAACAGACCTTTCTTTTGATGTATCTATCGATGGGTTTGGGAAACATTGTTGAAAATGTAATTTTTTTCGGCAAGGGGTTAGCCTTGATTTTTTCTAAAATGTTGAAAAAAGTAAAGTCGTGAATTGTACAACAAGTTGTACACCAGTGAAAAGGTCTGTGAAATCCCTTTCGAGAACTGGTAGCCGCAGATTTTTGCGGGGCTTGGTTGCAGAGATATCACCATCCAAAACAAGTCAAATGCAGTTGGGTGGAAAATCATGCGAATAACTTTGAATTGAAATATCTCAAGAACTAGATGTCACAGATACTTTTTGACTTCAGCTGTGGATAGGTATTGAACAGACCTTTCTTTTGATGTATCTATCGATGGGTTTGGGAAACATTGTTGAAAATGTAATTTTTTTCGGCAAGGGGTTAGCCTTGATTTTTTCTAAAATGTTGAAAAAAGTAAAGTCGTGAATTGTACAACAAGTTGTACACCAGTGGAAAGGTCTGTGAAATCCCTTTCGAGAACTGGTAGCCGCAGATTTTTGCGGGGCTTGGTTGCAGAGATATCGCCATCCAAACAAGTCAAATGCAGTTGGGTGTAAAATAATGCGAATAACTTTGAATTGAAATATCTGAAGAACCAGATGTCACAGATACTTTTTGACTTCAGCTGTGGATAGGTATTGAACAGACCTTTCTTTTGATGTATCTATCGATGGGTTTGGGAAACATTGTTGAAAATGTAATTTTTTTCGGCAAGGGGTTAGCCTTGATTTTTTCTAAAATGTTGAAAAAAGTAAAGTCGTGAATTGTACAACAAGTTGTACACCAGTGGAAAGGTCTGTGAAATCCCTTTCGAGAACTGGTAGCAGCAGATTTTTGCGGGGCTTGGTTGCAGAGATATCACCATCCAAACAAGTCAAATGCAGTTGGGTGGAAAATCATGCGAATAACTTTGAATTGAACCAGATGTCACAGATACTTTTTGTCTTCAGCTGTCGATAGGTATTGAACAGACCTTTCCTTTGATGTATCTATCGATGGGTTTGGGAAACATTGTTGAAAATGTAATTTTTTTCGGCAAGGGGTTAGCCTTGATTTTATTCTAAAATGTTGAAAAAAGTAAAGTCGTGAATTGTACAACAAGTTGTGCACCAGCGGATAGGTCTGTGAAATCCCTTTCGAGGACTGACAGCCGCAGATTTTTGCGGGGCTTGGTTGCAGAGGTATCAAGGGGTTAGCCTTGATTTATTTCTAAAATGTTGAAAAAAGTAAAGTCGTGAATTGTACAACAAGTTTAACACCAGTGGAAAGGTCTGTGAAATCCCTTTCGAGAACTGGTAGCCGCAGATTTTTGCGGGGCTTGGTTGCAGAGATATCACCATCCAAACAAGTCAAATGCAGTTGGGTGGAAAATCATGCGAAAAACTTTGAATTGAAATATCTCAAGAACTAGATGTCACAGATACTTTTTGACTTCAGCTGTGGATAGGTATTGAACAGGCCTTTCTTTTGATGTATCTATCGATGGGTTTGGGAAACATTGTTGAAAATGTAATTTTTTTCGGCAAGGGGTTAGCCTTGATTTTTCTAAAATGTTGAAAAAAGTAAAGTCGTGAATTGTACAACTAGTTGTGCACCAGTGGAAAGGTCTGTGAAATCCCTTTCGAGGACTGGCAGCCGCAGATTTTTGCGGGGCTTGGTTGCAGAGATATCACCATCCAAAACAAGTCAAATGCAGTTGGGTGGAAAATCATGCGAATAACTTTGAATTGAAATATCTCAAGAACCAGATGTCACAGATACTTTTTGTCTTCAGCTGTGGATAGGTATTGAACAGACCTTTCTTTTGATGCATCTATCGATGGGTTTGGGAAACATTGTTGAAAATGTAATTTTTTTCGGCAAGGGGTTAGCCTTGATTTTTTTAAAAATGCTGAAAAAAGTAAAGTCGTGAATTGTACAACAAGTTGTACACCAGTGGAAAGGTCTGTGAAATCCCTTTCGAGAACTGGTAGCCGCAGATTTTTGCGGGGTTTGGTTGCGGAGATATCACCATCCAAAACGAGTCCAATGCAGTTGGGTGGAAAATCATGTGAATAATTTTGAATTGAAATATCTCAAGAACCAGATGTCACAGATACGTTTAGTCTTCAGCTGTGGATAGGTATTGAACAGACCTTTCCTTTGATGTATCTATCGATGGGTTTGGGAAACATTGTTGAAAATGTAATTTTTTTCGGCAAGGGGTTAGCCTTGATTTTTTTCTAAAATGTTGAAAAAAGTAAAGTCGTGAATTGTACAACAAGTTGTGCACCAGTGGATAGGTCTGTGAAATCCCTTTCGTAGACTGGCAGCCGCAGATTTTTGCGGGGCTTGGTTGCAGAGATATCACCATCCAAAACAAGTCAAATGCAGTTGGGTGGAAAATCATGCGAATAACTTTGAATTGAAATATCTCAAGAACTAGATGTCACAGATACTCTTTGACTTCAGCTGTGGATAGGTATTGAACAGACCTTTCTTTTGATGTATCTATCGATGGGTTTGGGAAACATTGTTGAAAATGTAATTTTTTTCGGCAAGGGGTTAGCCTTGATTTTTTCTAAAATGTTGAAAAAAGTAAAGTCGTGAATTGTACAACAAGTTGTACACCAGTGGAAAGGTCTGTGAAATCCTTTTCGAGAACTGGTAGCCGCAGATTTTTGCGGAGCTTGGTTGCAGAGATATCACCATCCAAACAAGTCAAATGCAGTTGGGTGTAAAATAATGCGAATAACTTTGAATTGAAATATCTCAAGAACCAGATGTCGCAGATACTTTTTGACTTCAGCTGTGGATAGGTATTGAACAGACCTTTCTTTTGATGTATCTATCGATGGGTTTGGGAAACATTGTTGAAAATGTAATTTTTTTCGGCAAGGGGTTAGCCTTGATTTTTTTCTAAAATGTTGAAAAAAGTAAAGTCGTGAATTGTACAACAAGTTGTACACCAGTGGAAAGGTGTGTGAAATCCCTTTCGAGAACTGGTAGCCGCAGATTTTTGCGGGGTTTGGTTGCGGAGATATCACCATCCAAAACGAGTCAAATGCAGTTGGGTGGAAAATCATGTGAATAATTTTGAATTGAAATATCTCAAGAACCAGATGTCACAGATACGTTTAGTCTTCAGCTGTGGATAGGTATTGAACAGACCTTTCCTTTGATGTATCTATCGATGGGTTTGGGAAACATTGTTGAAAATGTAATTTTTTTCGGCAAGGGGTTAGCCTTGATTTTTTTCTAAAATGTTGAAAAAAGTAAAGTCGTGAATTGTACAACAAGTTGTGCACCAGTGGATAGGTCTGTGAAATCCCTTTCGTAGACTGGCAGCCGCAGATTTTTGCGGGGCTTGGTTGCAGAGATATCACCATCCAAAACAAGTCAAATGCAGTTGGGTGGAAAATCATGCGAATAACTTTGAATTGAAATATCTCAAGAACTAGATGTCACAGATACTTTTTGACTTCAGCTGTGGATAGGTATTGAACAGACCTTTCTTTTGATGTATCTATCGATGGGTTTGGGAAACATTGTTGAAAATGTAATTTTTTTCGGCAAGGGGTTAGCCTTGATTTTTTCTAAAATGTTGAAAAAAGTAAAGTCGTGAATTGTACAACAAGTTGTACACCAGTGGAAAGGTCTGTGAAATCCTTTTCGAGAACTGGTAGCCGCAGATTTTTGCGGAGCTTGGTTTCAGAGATATCACCATCCAAACAAGTCAAATGCAGTTGGGTGTAAAATAATGCGAATAACTTTGAATTGAAATATCTCAAGAACCAGATGTCGCAGATACTTTTTGACTTCAGCTGTGGATAGGTATTGAACAGACCTTTCTTTTGATGTATCTATCGATGGGTTTGGGAAACATTGTTGAAAATGTAATTTTTTTCGGCAAGGGGTTAGCCTTGATTTTTTTCTAAAATGTTGAAAAAAGTAAAGTCGTGAATTGTACAACAAGTTGTACACCAGTGGAAAGGTGTGTGAAATCCCTTTCGAGAACTGGTAGCCGCAGATTTTTGCGGGGTTTGGTTGCGGAGATATCACCATCCAAAACGAGTCAAATGCAGTTGGGTGTAAAATAATGCGAATAACTTTGAATTGAAATATCTCAAGAACCAGATGTCACAGATACTTTTTGTCTTCAGCTATGGATAGGTATTGAACAGGCCTTTCTTTTGATGTATCTATCGATGGGTTTGTGAACCATTGTTGAAAATGTAATTTTTTTCGGCAAGGGGTTAGCCTTGATTTTTTTCTAAAATGTTGAAAAAAGTAAAGTCGTGAATTGTACAACAAGTTGTGCACCAGTGGATAGGTCTGTGAAATCCCTTTCGAGGACTGGCAGCCGCAGATTTTTGCGGGGCTTAGTTGCAGAGATATCACCATCCAAAACAAGTCAAATGCAGTTGGGTGGAAAATCATGCGAATAACTTTGAATTGAAATATCTCAAGAACTAGATGTCTCAGATACTTTTTGTCTTCAGCTGTGGATAGGTATTGAACAGACCTTTCTTTTGATGTATCTATCGATGGGTTTGGGAAACATTGTAGAAAATGTAATTTTTTTCGGCAAGGGGTTAACCTTGATTTTTTTCTAAAATGTTGAAAAAAGTAAAGTCGTGAATTGTACAACAAGTTGTACACCAGTGGAAAGGTGTGTGAAATCCCTTTCGAGAACTGGTAGCCGCAGATTTTTGCGGGGTTTGGTTGCGGAGATATCACCATCCAAAACGAGTCAAATGCAGTTGGGTGGAAAATCATGTGAATAACTTTGAATTGAAATATCTCAAGAACTAGATGTCTCAGATACTTTTTGACTTCAGCTGTGGATAGGTATTGAACAGGCCTTTCTTTTGATGTATCTATCGATGGGTTTGGGAAACATTGTTGAAAATGTAATTTTTTTCGGCAAGGGGTTAGCCTTGATTTTTCTAAAATGTTGAAAAAGTAAAGTCGTGAATTGTAGAACTAGTTGTGCACCAGTGGATAGGTCTGTGAAATACCTTTCGAGGACTGGTAGCCGCAGATTTTTGCGGGGCTTATTTGCAGAGATATCACCATCCAAACAAGTCAAATGCAGTTGGGTGGAAAATCATGCGAATAACTTTGAATTGAAATATCTCAAGAACTAGATGTCTCAGATACTTTTTGTCTTCAGCTGTGGATAGGTATTGAACAGACCTTTCTTTTGATGTATCTATCGATGGGTTTGGGAAACATTGTTGAAAATGTAATTTTTTTCGGCAAGGGGTTAGCCTTGATTTTTTTCTAAAATGTTGAAAAAAGTAAAGTCGTGAATTGTACAACAAGTTGTACACCAGTGGAAAGGTGTGTGAAATCCCTTTCGAGAACTGGTAGCCGCAGATTTTTGCGGGGTTTGGTTGCGGAGATATCACCATCCAAAACGAGTCAAATGCAGTTGGGTGGCAAATCATGTGAATAACTTTGAATTGAAATATCTCAAGAACCAGATGTCACAGATACGTTTAGTCTTCAGCTGTGGATAGGTATTGAACAGACCTTTCCTTTGATGTATCTATCGATGGGTTTGGGGAACATTGTTGAAAATGTAATTTTTTTCGGCAAGGGGTTAGCCTTGATTTTTTTCTAAAATGTTGAAAAAAGTAAAGTCGTGAATTGTACAACAAGTTGTGCACCAGTGGATAGGTCTGTGAAATCCCTTTCGAGGACTGGTAGCCGCAGATTTTTGCGTTGTTTGGTTGCGGAGATATCACCATCCAAAACGAGTCAAATGCAGTTGGGTGGAAAATCATGTGAATAATTTTGAATTGAAATATCTCAAGAACCGGATGTCACAGATACGTTTAGTCTTCAGCTGTGGATAGGTATTGAACAGACCTTTCCTTTGATGTATCTATCGATGGGTTTGGGAAACATTGTTGAAAATGTAATTTTTTTCGGCAAGGGGTTAGCCTTGATTTTTTCTAAAATGTTGAAAAAAGTAAAGTCGTGAATTGTACAACAAGTTGTACACCAGTGGAAATGTCTGTGAAATCCCTTTCGAGAACTTCTAGCCGCAGATTTTTGCGGGGCTTGGTTGCAGAGATATCACCATCCAAAACAAGTCAAATGCAGTTGGGTGTAAAATAATGCGAATAACTTTGAATTGAAATATCTCAAGAACCAGACGTCACAGATACTTTTTGTCTTCAGCTATGGATAGGTATTGAACAGGCCTTTCTTTTGATGTATCTATCGATGGGTTTGTGAACCATTGTTGAAAATGTAATTTTTTTCGGCAAGGGGTTAGCCTTGATTTTTTTCTAAAATGTTGAAAAAAGTAAAGTCGTGAATTGTACAACAAGTTGTGCACCAGCGGATAGGTCTATGAAATCCCTTTCGAGGACTGACAGCCGCAGATTTTTGCGGGGCTTGGTTGCAGATGTATCAAGGGGTTAGCCTTGATTTATTTCTAAAATGTTGAAAAAAGTAAAGTCGTGAATTGTACAACTAGTTGTGCACCAGTGGATAGGTCTGTGAAATCCCGTTCGAGGACTGGTAGCCGCAGATTTTTGCGGGGCTTATTTGCAGAGATATCACCATCCAAACAAGTCAAATGCAGTTGGGTGGAAAATCATGCGAATAACTTTGAATTGAAATATCTCAAGAACTAGATGTCACAGATACTTTTTGTCTTCAGCTGTGGATAGGTATTGAACAGACCTTCCCTTTGATGTATCTATCGATGGGTTTGGGAAACATTGTTGAAAATGTAATTTTTTTCGGCAAGGGGTTAGCCTTGATTTTTTCTAAAATGTTGAAAAAAGTAAAGTCGTGAATTGTGCAACAAGTTGTGCACCAGTGGATAGGTCTGTGAAACCCCTTTCGAGGACTGGTAGCCGCAGATTTTTGCGTTGTTTGGTTGCGGAGATATCACCATCCAAAACGAGTCAAATGCAGTTGGGTGGAAAATCATGTGCATAATTTTGAATTGAAATATCTCAAGAACCAGATGTCACAGATACGTTTAGTCTTCAGCTGTGGATAGGTATTGAACAGACCTTTCTTTTGATGTATCTATCGATGGGTTTGGGAAACATTGTTGAAAATGTAATTTTTTTCGGCAAGGGTAGCCTTGATTTTTTCTAAAATGTTGAAAAAAGTAAAGTCGTGAATTGTACAACAAGTTGTACACCAGTGGAAAGGTCTGTGAAATCCCTTTCGAGAACTGTTAGCCGCAGATTTTTGCGGGGCTTATTTGCAGAGATATCACCATCCAAACAAGTCAAATGCATTTGGGTGGAAAATCATGCGAATAACTTTGAATTGAAATATCTCAAGAACTAGATGTCACAGATACTTTTTGACTTCAGCTGTGGATAGGTATTGAACAGGCCTTTCTTTTGATGTATCTATCGATGGGTTTGGGAAACATTGTTGAAAATGTAATTTTTTTCGGCAGGGGGTTAGCCTGGATTTTTCTAAAATGTTGAAAAAGTAAAGTCGTGAATTGTACAACTAGTTGTGCACCAGTGGATAGGTCTGTGAAATCCCGTTCGAGGACTGGTAGCCGCAGATTTTTGCGGGGCTTATTTGCAGAGATATCACCATCCAAACAAGTCAAATGCAGTTGGGTGGAAAATCATGCGAATAATTTTGAATTGAAATATCTCAAGAACTAGATGTCACAGATACTTTTTGTCTTCAGCTGTGGATAGGTATTGAACAGACCTTTCCTTTGATGTATCTATCGATGGGTTTGGGAAACATTGTTGAAAATGTAATTTTTTTCGGCAAGGGGTTAGCCTTGATTTTTTTAAAAATGCTGAAAAAAGTAAAGTCGTGAATTGTACAGCAAGTTGTACACCAGTGGAAAGGTCTGTGAAATCCCTTTCGAGAACTGGTAGCCGCAGATTTTCGCGTTGTTTGGTTGCGGAGATATCACCATCCAAACGAGTCAAATGCAGTTGGGTGGAAAATCATGTGAATAATTTTGAATTGAAATATCTCAAGAATCAGATGTCACAGATACGTTTAGTCTTCAGCTGTGGATAGGTATTGAACAGACCTTTCCTTTGATGTATCTATCGATGGGTTTGGGAAACATTGTTGAAAATGTAATTTTTTTCGGCAAGGGGTTAGCCTTGATTTTTTTCTAAAATGTTGAAAAAAGTAAAGTCGTGAATTGTACAACAAGTTGTGCACCAGTGGATAGGTCTGTGAAATCCCTTTCGAGGACTGGTAGCCGCAGATTTTTGCGTTGTTTGGTTGCGGAGATATCACCATCCAAAACGAGTCAAATGCAGTTGGGTGGAAAATCATGTGAATAATTTTGAATTGAAATATCTCAAGAACCAGATGTCACAGATACGTTTAGTCTTCAGCTGTGGATAGGTATTGAACAGACCTTTCCTTTGATGTATCTATCGATGGGTTTGGGAAACATTGTTGAAAATGTAATTTTTTTCGGCAAGGGGTTAGCCTTGATTTTTTTCTAAAATGTTGAAAAAAGTAAAGTCGTGAATTGTACAACAAGTTGTGCACCAGTGGATAGGTCTGTGAAATCCCTTTCGAGGACTGGCAGCCGCAGATTTTTGCGGGCTTGGTTGAAGAGATATCACCATCCAAAACAAGTCAAATGCAGTTGGGTGGAAAATCATGCGAATAACTTTGAATTGAAATATCTCAAGAACTAGATGTCACAGATACTTGTTGACTTCAGCTGTGGATAGGTATTGAACAGACCTTTCTTTTGATGTATCTATCGATGGGTTTGGGAAACATAGTTGAAAATGTAATTTTTTTCGGCAAGGGGTTAGCCTTGATTTTTTCTAAAATGTTGAAAAAAGTAAAGTCGTGAATTGTACAACAAGTTGTACACCAGTGGAAAGGTCTGTGAAATCCCTTTCGAGAACTGGTAGCCGCAGATTTTTGCGGGGCTTGGTTGCAGAGATATCACCATCCAAACAAGTCAAATGCAGTTGGGTGTAAAATAATGCGAATAACTTTGAATTGAAATATCTCAAGAACCAGATGTCACAGATACTTTTTGACTTCAGCTGTGGATAGGTATTGAACAGACCTTTCTTTTGATGTATCTATCGATGGGTTTGGGAAACATTGTTGAAAATGTAATTTTTTCCGCAAGGGGTTAGCCTTGATTTTTTCTAAAATGTTGAAAAAAGTAAAGTCGTGAATTGTACAACAAGTTGTACACCACTGAAAAGGTCTGTGAAATCCCTTTCGAGAACTGGTAGCCGCAGATTTTTGCGGGGCTTGGTTGCAGAGATATCACCATCCAAAACAAGTCAAATGCAGTTGGGTGGAAAATCATGCGAATAACTTTGAATTGAAATATCTCAAGAACTAGATGTCACAGATACTTTTTGACTTCAGCTGTGGATAGGTATTGAACAGACCTTTCTTTTGATGTATCTATCGATGGGTTTGGGAAACATTGTTGAAAATGTAATTTTTTTCGGCAAGGGGTTAGCCTTGATTTTTCTAAAATGTTGAAAAAGTAAAGTCGTGAATTGTACAACTAGTTGTGCACCAGTGGAAAGGTCTGTGAAATCCCTTTCGAGAACTGGTAGCCGCAGATTTTCGCGTTGTTTGGTTGCGGAGATATCACCATCCAAAACGAGTCAAATGCAGTTGGGTGGAAAATCATGTGAATAATTTTGAATTGAAATATCTCAAGAACCAGATGTCACAGATACGTTTAGTCTTCAGCTGTGGATAGGTATTAAACAGACCTTTCCTTTGATGTATCTATCGATGGGTTTGGGAAACATTGTTGAAAATGTAATTTTTTTCGGCAAGGGGTTAGCCTTGATTTTTTTCTAAAATGTTGAAAAAAGTAAAGTCGTGAATTGTACAACAAGTTGTGCACCAGTGGATATGTCTGTGAAATCCCTTTCGAGGACTGGTAGCCGCAGATTTTTGCGTTGTTTGGTTGCGGAGATATCACCATCCAAAACGAGTCAAATGCAGTTGGGTGGAAAATCATGTGAATAATTTTGAATTGAAATATCTCAAGAACCAGATGTCACAGATACGTTTAGTCTTCAGCTGTGGATAGGTATTGAACAGACCTTTCCTTTAATGTATCTATCGATGGGTTTGGGAAACATTGTTGAAAATGTAATTTTTTTCGGCAAGGTGTTAGCCTTGATTTTTTCTAAAATGTTGAAAAAAGTAAAGTCGTGAATTGTACAACAAGTTGTACACCAGTGGAAAGGTCTGTGAAATCCCTTTCGAGAACTGGTAGCCGCAGATTTTTGCGGGGCTTGGTTGCAGAGATATCACCATCCAAACAAGTCAAATGCAGTTGGGTGTAAAATAATGCGAGTAACTTTGAATTGAAATATCTTAAGAACCAGATGTCACAGATACTTTTTGACTTCAGCTGTGGATAGGTATTGAACAGACCTTTCTTTTGATGTATCTATCGATGGGTTTGGGAAACATTGTTGAAAATGTAATTTTTTTCGGCAAGGGGTTAGCCTTGATTTTTTCTAAAATGTTGAAAAAAGTAAAGTCGTGAATTGTACAACAAGTTGTACACCAGTGGAAAGGTCTGTGAAATCCCTTTCGAGAACTGGTAGCCGCAGATTTTTGCGGGGTTTGGTTTCGGAGATATCACCATCCAAAACGAGTCAAATGCAGTTGGGTGGAAAATCATGTGAATAACTTTGAATTGAAATATCTCAAGAACCAGATGTCACAGATACGTTTAGTCTTCAGCTGTGGATAGGTATTGAACAGACCTTTCCTTTGATGTATCTATCGATGGGTTTGGGAAACATTGTTGAAAATGTAATTTTTTTCGGCAAGGGGTTAGCC